>CM021101.1:375218213-375857178 GCA_007115665.2 Sequoiadendron giganteum
TATGTTATTTGTGCAAGGAAACATCAATTGGTAGGACTTCAGAATGGTATGTCCCTGAGGTGTGACAAAAATAATTCCTTCCCCCAAGCCATGTTGTGTATAGGACCCATCAAAATAAAGTGTCCATGATTTCTTGGTCATTGTTGTGAACACATCAGCATTAGAAAATTCGATGTGCATTGGATGGTATGATTGTAGAGGTGCCTCTACCAACTGATCTGCTATGACCTGCCCTTTGATTGCCTTTTGATCTACATAGTGAATGTTGAACTTGATTAGGATAACCTGTCCGTTAGGGTTGCTTTGCTCAAAAGATATTTTAATGGATCGATTTTAGCCACAAGTTTGACTGTATGAGCTAACATATAGTGCCGCAACTTTTGGGAAACAAACACTACTGCCAAGCGAGCCTTTTTAATGAAAGTGTAATTTAGTTCATGGCTTGTTAATATCCTGTTGATGTAATATACTACTCGCTCTTTTCTCATTTTGTCTTCTTGTGCCAATAATGCCCCCCAGGGATACTTCTGTGGCAAAAATGTACAATATGAGTGGTTCTCCTTGTATTGGTGGGATCAATACTAGTGGGCTCATTAGATAATGCTTGATCTAATTGAATGTTTCTTCACACTTGTCTTCCCATTTGAATGAGACATTTTTATGCAAGAGATGCATGAATGGCAAACTCTTGTCTGCTAGATGTGCGATGAATCTCCTAATGGATTTTAGTCATCCTTGTAATGACCACAATTGACTGATGTTCCTTGGTGGTGGAATCTCTAGGATGGCTTGGAACTTCATTGGATCTACTTCTATTCCTTTTTCTGACACAATATAGCCTAAGAGATTTCTTGATTTTACCCCAAGGACACATTTCTTAGGATTGAGTCTGACTTTAATTTTTTCCATTCTGACAAAAATATTAGATAACATATCTAGATGTCCCTCCCTTGTGTTTGATTTTTCTAAGAGATCATCTACATAATCCTCCATGAATGTGTGCATCATGTCATGAAAAATTATATTCATTGCCCATTGATAGGTCGCTCCTACATTTTTGAGTCCGAATGACATTACATTTCAACAATATGTACCCCAGGGACATGTGAATGCAGTTTTATCTTGATCTTCAAGTGCGATCTTTATTTGATTATAACCAAAAAATCCATCCATCTGTGAATACATGGCATGCCCAGTTGTTAAATCCACAATCATGTCAATGTTCGACAAAGGAAAATCATCTTTTGGACACGCTTTGTTTAGATCCCTAAAATTTATACAGATTTTGTTTCATCCATCTGGCTTTGACACAGGTACAATGTTGGAGATCCATTATGTATAGTCGATAAACCAAATAAATCCTACATCCAATAGCTTCTTTAATTCCTCTTTGACTAGTAATGCAACATGTGGGTACATCTTTCTAAGATTTTGTTTGACAAGTTTTTCCCCTGACATGATGGAAAAATGGTGCATGATAAGATTTGGATCCAATCCAGGCATATCTACATATGACCATGCGAAGTTGATATGATTATCCTTTAGGAATTCTGTGAATTTTGGGACTTCTTCCTATGTCAGTGATGCAGCAAGTTGTAGGATCTTTGACTATTTCACAGTGCCTATATTGATTGCTTTTTTTGGTTCTATCAAAATAGAAGATCTTTCCTGATAGTGCTCAAGGAGAGTGTCAAGTTTCTCATCTTCTAGTTCCTTTGAAAGGTTTTCACCATTAGATACACTCTTTATTTTTCTCTTTTCATGATCTAATATTGCCTTTTTTAGGTTTTCACCATTAGATCTATCTTTTATATTGTTAATTTTGCAGTTGAGAAACTTGGCACTCTCTTGGGTGAGATCATGTGGTTCACTGGTGGAACTTGTTTCTGGGTTGGACGAACAAAGAAAATTCACAATGGTTTCGTCATCAAGGAAGATTGGTATATTGATTGGTTTAGTTTGTTCCTAGTCAATAAGCTTTGGATGGACCAAGGGCAAGGGATCGTTTGGTTTGTAAGGTCACTAGCTGTTAAGGTCATGACAAGGTTATCATTCTCGCTATGGGGAAGATCTATGATGGTATCCTCTTGTTGAGTATCTGTCTCACTTTGAATCAAATCGTCATCACTTGAGTCATGGTTGCTTTGAAGTACATAGTCAAGTGGAGGCCTTAAAATTTCCCCTTGTGTGAGCACGGGTGTATATTTTTGTATAACATCCACTTGTTTGTCTCTCCAGTATTCATCATTATAAATGGTATCCCATTCATACTCATTATAATTGGTGTTAGAATTCTCTTGTAATCTTAGAATTGTCTCAGCTATCTCTTCATTGGATTTCTTTTGGAATGCTTCTTTTGTGTCTTCACCATATCCAATTCTAGTTTTATCTTTTGGATGTGTTGTTTTTGGTTGGATAGGTTCAACAATTCCTTCTTTTATCTTGCCTATAGGGTCAGTTCCTTCATAACTCATTCGATGCATTATTGTATAGCCCTTTCCATATTGTTCAGTCATTAACTTGACATGTTGAACAAATTCATCCTCATCTTTATAAAGCCAATTGAGAATAGCTCTATCTTCTTCAGTTTCTTGAGTGTTAGCTTTGATGAATCTTCCATCAAACTTGGTGATGGGAACTGAATTTTGTAATCCTGACATGGAAGCTGTTGCAGCTTGTTGTGTGCACATTGTAGGTTGACCATGTGACCTTGGAGAGACAGGTAGAATAGAGACAATGAATATTCTCTCACTTTGTTATCCTTTAATTGTAGCTATGTTCCAAAAATCTTTATCAATTCCCTTGTTTGATCGCTGTGTTTAAAAGTAGAAACAACAAGAGCTTCTCTATTATGCGGGGAAAAAGTGTCCTAAGTTGCTTTAAGGTTAGAACAAATTTGATTACTGTTATGATCCACGCGGATTGTTATTTCTTGTTCGTCATAAGGAAATTTTAGAAATTAATGATAATTGGACTAAATCACTTGCATCTCATGGATCTTTGGGCGACCCAAAAGTATGTTATAAGATAAGTCTCGATACAGAACCTAACAAAAAGTGTTCTTTACAATAGGTCCCACTCTGATAGGTAACATGATGAGGCCCTTAGAAGATAATTCCTCATCATCATATGATTTTATTGTTATTTTCCTCTTCGGATCGATAGACTCTTCAGAATATTCTAAGGCAAGAACCAATTTTAAAGTAAAAATTTTTAGACTGGCTCCCTCATCTATTAAGACACGTTTGATTCGGGTTTTATGAACCATGACCTCTAGATAAAGTGATGAATTATGGGGATGAGTCATGGAGGCATCATCCTTTTCAGAAAAGGATAGGCATGTGGGTGAGGACAAGTGTCCAACCATGGCTTTAAATCTTTCAATATCCAAATAAGGAGATATGATTGTGTCAACGAGAGCCTTCTCCAGAATGTTCTTGTGTGTCAATGATATTTTAAGAAGCTCCAAGATAGAAATTTGAGCCGATGTCTTTTGTAATTGATCAACTAAATTGTACTGTCTTGGAGAGGGGACAGTTGATTTGGATGAACTTCCTTTTACAACAATTTTAGCCTGTCCCCTCATTGTTGCATTAACTTCTTGATCTTCTTGTTTTCCTTTGACTTTGATGACGTTGACTTGCTAGTCATTAGTGTAGATATGATTTACAGTGGTGTCATAGATATGATTCACATTTTTACCTTTGTCACTTGAAGATTCCCCTTTTTGATAATTGGGGAGAGGGTTCTTGAATGCCTAATGATGTTCATTGGCATTATGTCCCTCAATAGTTATGGTGTGATTGTCGATCAAATCTTGGACCAAATTCTTCAAACCATGGAAATTATTCATCCTATAGCCTTTGCATCTATGATAATCGCAATAATATGAGTCATTCCATGATGGTGGTTTGAATCGCAGCTCATAATCTCTTTGTAGTGGCAATGTGATGGCATTTTGATTCAAAATATCTTTGAGAATTGATTCAAGAGACTAGCCCAAGGGAGTAAAACTCCGTTGATTTCAGAAAAATTGTGATCTAGGTGGATTTGAATTTTGATTGCTTTTGAGATTATTACCATGATTATTGGCCATATTTCCTTGGTTGGCATTGTTTCCCCGATTGGAATTGTTATTGCCTTGGTTAGTGGAATTTATAGGGTTGTTGTTGTTACATTGAACACCTGATACATTGAGAATGATTGGATTTTCTTTCACATTGTTGGCATCTACCACCCCATTATTTACAACATTCTTATTTCTAGTCCAGAATCATGATTTATCATTGTTGTTGTTGTTGTGATTATACGAATTTGGACCATCTTTGCCAAGCTTTAGGACTCCTCTCTTGACCAAGGCTCCTTCGATGGTGATCGCGTTTTCAATCAATTTCTCAAATGATTGAGGACAATGAAGATTGAGCCTATAAGTCATTTCTTGATTTAGACTATCAATAAAGATTTCCATCTTTTCCTTTTCAGGAACGAGATGGGAATATCTTGCAAATAACCTTCTCTATCTTTGCAGAAACATGATGAAGGGTTCCCCAATATTTTTCTTCACTTTGCACAAATCAAGCATGGTTATTTGGTGTTTTATATTATAGGAGTATTGAGATATGAATTTATTGATTAAATCCTCAAACGTTCTGATGGGGGGTGATTTTGGAAAGCCACTCCATGGATTGTCCACCTAGACTTCGTGGAAACAATCGCATCAGGTATGTATCTTCATGAGAAAATTATAAGCTCATATTTCGAAACTCCCTCACATGATCAATGGGATCAGTTTTCCCATTGTATCTGTCAAACTTTGGGATTTCACAATGTTTTGGAAAATGAATCATGTTGAGATTCCTATTGAAGGGATATGGGCATATATCTTCCAAAACATATTTCTTGGTTGTTCCCCCTTGTATTTCTTTAATTCATCCTTGTAGTGCTCTTATTTGTTGGGTGAGAGCACTAAAATCATTTAAGGGGGTTTCAACTCTTTCAGGATCTTCTCTAATTTTCTCAATATCAAAATCAGAGGGTAGTTTAGCTCCTTGGTTTGCTAACAAAAGAAAGTATCTTTTCTTTGTTTCGTTCTAAAATCTTGTCCAAGAGAGTATGAAATTGTGGATCTTGTTCTACTTCTTGAAGAATTTCTTCTATTACTTCATCTCTTGAATTATTCCCATGAAGCCTATGAAAAGGATTTTCTTCCCTTTCACCCATGTTGCAAAGTGGATTTTCCCTTTTGTCTTCTTCTTGGTGTTTTCAAGACCTTGTGACAATAGGCATAAGCTTATACCAGATTTTTACTAACTTTGATCACAAATGGGAGAGTGTAATTTGTTGGATACCTTAGTCATAATAGAATGAGGATTATATTGATATGACTAAATAAATTTTGAATTCTTAGTTTGTGATTCCCTAGTTGAAAGGATGATGATCCTATTATGGGAATTAAACTAGAAATGGAAAAAGGATGTGATGATGCACTTTGTGATGTTTTGATCTTAGTTTGAGAAAATAAGGAATTTGTGAAAGCCTAATGCTTCCAAATTCTCTATTGTAACACTTGATCAGGTTGATTGGAATACTGAATTGCGGGTTGTGGGATGAAAGAGGGATGAATTGGTTGACTGTGATTATGCCTTTGTGAAAGAGCTCTTTGTTGAAAGAAAGCTTGTAAATATAATGGATCTAAAGAAAAATCGTCAGTAAAACCCCTAGCAAAGTCATGATATCGATGAATGAAAGTTCGATGGTCAAGCAAAACTTTCTGATTTTGGTAGCAAAACTTTCTGATTTTGGTGTAAAAATCATCTCCTTTTCAACAACTTCTTGTAACTAAGAGACTTTTTTGGCTTCTTAATCCTTTTCTCAAGGGATTTCCTAACAAAGGTTGCAAAGTTCCAGACCCTGATCATAGAAATTACTAGACTTAATAGTAGATTACGTCAGAAAAACTCTTTTGACTCAGATAAAAAATGTGCTACACTATTCAATGGATGCGCTAAACTTTTTAGTGTAGCGCTAAAAGATCATATCAATATTTTGGACTGTTGCATGGATGCACTAAAACAAAGCATAGATGCACTATAACAGATCATAGTTGCACTATAATAGAGCATAGATGCGCTAGAACAGAGCAGGGATGTGCTAGAACAGAGCAGGGATGCGCTATAACAAAGCATGGATGCACTAAACTTTTTAGTGTATGCGCTAAAAGATCAGATCAATGTGCTGGACTATTGCATGGATGCGCTAAAATAGAGCATAGATATGCTATAACAGATCATAGATGTGGTATAACAAAGCATAGATACGCTAGAACAGAGCAGGGATGCACTAGAACAGAGCAGGGATGCGCTAAAACAAAGCAGGGATGCGCTAAAAGATCCAATCAATGCACTAAGATAGACATGTTTTGACAGTTTTTTGAATTGGATGATCTTTAATGTTTGAAAAACATGGCATGCAGTAGAAAATAGTTGTTTTTAAAGTCCTAAAAGCTAACAATAAGTGTATGTTCTTCAAAATTTCCACGGGTATTAAACAAAATAGACACTTCAGGCATACTCACTCTTAATTGTCAAAAGCTCATCATAATAACCATAGCCCACATCTTATAATTGCGTCGACTCACACATTTGTGTCACCCCCTAGAGGGTGCCCATGTTTTTGTCTTTTCCAGGTGCGTACTCAAAGTTAGGTTTCTCGATCCCTTGAGCAAACAGTCCTTGGCAATTATATGGTGAGTTTCTTGGGGGTATATTCTTCCCTCCCCTTGCACTATGAGTATTATAATGTTTGGTTACTGACATGGTTGGATTCTACACTAAGGTTCGTAGTAAGTGTTTTCATTCAGTGTGGAAAATGATATACTCCCTCGGGAGACCTCCCAACCTTTAGAACAAAGAATTTGGGGATGGTTATCTTGCACACTACTGTCGAGTAGATTTTCATTAACAACTCACTTTTGATTATAGTGGGTTGGAATCCTTGGCTTTAGGGTTCCCACTTAGGTCGTTCCTTTTGGGTGAGTACTTTTTCCCACAAGAGCAAGCTTGTTAAGGGTTTTAGCAAAGCATGAAATACATGAAATGAAAAGATGAGTCTGACATTTTGATCACCCAGTTAAGGGGAGAGCATAGGCCTATCATCTAACAATCACAACAAACAATTTTGTTTAATTTTAATCCCAAATGACAAATTTACTAAGCTAAGTGAAGTTGTTGCTTCACAAAAGACATGGGATTCATTTTAACCAAGATAAATCAATTGTTTGGTGACTACCCTAGGATTGATTTATTTCAGATTTAAATGTCTACCCTAGGATTGCTTCATTTTAATCTTATGCAGAAAGTATTAATCTCTATCTGCGGATGTATTGAATTCAGGATTAAAAAAATTTACAGTCCCCTAGATGCACTAAAAGAACACATAAATACGCTAAAACAGAGCATAAATGCGCTAAAAGAAATACAGGGATGTGCTAAAACAGAGCTAGAATGCACTAAAAGATCATAGATGTACACTAAAATAGAATAGAAATGCATTGAAACAAATCCTTGTATGTGTTAAAATAGAGCAGGGATGCGCTAAAATGTGTCTCGTATGCGCTAAACCGCGAGTCCAGTCTGGAACCTATCAGAAAGCCTGCAATAAAAAATTAAAAACGGGACAAGGGCCCCATGGTGGGCGCCAAAAATGTGTGTGAATATGTGGAACAACTAAAGAGTTAAACAAACACACCAATGCGACATTATATTAAATAAATCAAAGTTAAAGAGAAGCAAACTCTAAACAACAACAAATTCTTTAAAGACGTCCCATTATCCTCTATCTCCAAGGATTCATTGTAAGTTTTTGGCTCTCAATTGGTGTAAGCAGTAGCTTGGTAGAATGACAACTTAGAGAACAAGATTATGCAACATTCTTTTTTATTTCTAAATGATATGAGATGATTAAGCTATGATATGAAACTAAAATGCTATGAAAGATAAGATAATATGCTCAAGAAAATAAGATTGCTAAATGTTGGATAAATGCAACTATAATGCTCATGCTATATTCAACAGAATGCAAGATATAAGATCCTTTTCAAAGCACATAGAGGTTGTATTTATAGAGTTTTGGAGGCAAAAGCCTAGTTGGAAAAGATCGACGATTGAGACTCAAGCTTGTCAAGATGAATGGTGAAAGATTGGAAAGTTGAGAAAAAGATGGAAGCTAGAGAAAAAGATGGGAAATATTTCCTCCTAAACAACATTTTCCATTCAAAAATGAAGGAAAGTTATCATTTGGGCATTTTAGTTATGAAGAGTTAGTTGATAGTTGAGGATAAATCCATAATTAAATAATTAAGATATTTAATTATATGTGAAAATGAATTTAGAAGTTTCCATAATTAAATAATTAATATTTAATTATGTGTGAGAGATGAAAAAAAAGAATTTAATTAAATATTTAGAATATTTAATTATGTGTGAAATGAGGAAAGTGTTTAATTAAATATTTAGAATATTTAATTAAATGTGAAGTGAAGAATGAAAAATAATGATTTGAAGATGGAAAAATGGTAATAATTAAATAAAGCTATTTATTTAATTAAATTAGAAGAATTAGAAAGTGAATGATATAAATAAATAATTAAATTTATTTATATGTAGATGACTTTAGAAGATTAATTAAATAATTCATATTTAATTAATTATCAGTCTTGATTTAATGTGACTATTTTTAGATGTTGATGATTATGATGATGCATTTTTATGGATGATGATATTTGTATGAGGCTATCTATCTTATGATATGATGATGATGATGTTTATGAATGTGAATGCATTTTATAATGTTTTATGATATAATGGAAAATCTATTGATTATGGATGCAAAAATGTTGTGATGTAATGGATGTATTTTATTATTTTACAATGTATGGTTATATATGATGATGCAATTAAATATCTAAATATCATATCAAAATCCAATCAATCCTGGTCAAAGCAGCTATGAGATATAAACTGAAACAAACTGGATGATCTTAATCTGAATAAAATGATTGGAACTCTTAAAGCATAAGTTGAACTGTTATTTTAAAAATTGATGACATCATATCTTTGGAGTGACTCAATGATGTAGTGAATTAGAGTCACGGGGAAGGAGCATGATTTTTCTTTGATTGTTGTTTGTAAGTTAATCATTATTACTATGCAAATTGGTCACGAAACATGGTTTAAAAAAGTATCATTGATGGCATTTTGGAATTTGCATAGGAAAAAGATTAACTTCTATCTATTTATGTAAGCAATACTCAAGTCATTTCGGTTCAATTATACCTCAATGCTTGTATTAACTTGCTATATCAAACATCATGAAAGTTGTACTCAGGACATTATCAGGGCAGATTTACCCTATGATGCTTGTACTAACTTTCAACATATCAAAAGGCTCAATGATGATAATCAAGCATAAAATTGGCTTATAGAATGACAACATTGTGTAGTTCATTTTGTATAATTAGGATTGCATGATTCATATAGATTGCATTCATGTTGTGGTTGTATAATAGTTTTTGGAGGTTGGCAAAGATACATATCTTTTTTGAAGCAAAATATTGAGTACACTTGGACATTTGTAAAAATCATTTTCACATCATTTTCATAATCATTTTCACCATTAGTTTCATATCATTTAAATATACACTTTCATATCATTTTCATCTTCAGATCATTTTTCTTTCCATTTTTACATTATCATTTTCATTCCATCTTTGCACCATCATTTGTATTATCATTTACATATTATCCTTTTCCATTTCATATCATACCATTATTTGTATTAGTCTCATGTCATTTTTCACATCTATTCATATCAATTCATTATCATTATCATTTTTACCAATAGATTCATACCATTTATTATTCATTTTCATGACATTTTCATAAACATGTATTATTCAATTTACATTTATATTTCATATCATTTTCCATCCATTATATCATCCATTTTCATATTCATATAATATATCATCCATTTTCATTTCATATCATTTCACATTATTTTGCACGTTTATATAGATTATCATTATCTTTATACATCATTTACACATCATCATTTGAATGTTCATGTTCATTAACATTTGCACATCATTTTTTCATCTCATCATTTCATATCATTGCATTACCATTTGCATTGTCATTTACGTTATCTTTTAATGTCATTTTCACATCCATCATTTTCATATTTATTCACATTATCATATTTCCACATCAATATCATATTGTCACATCATTTTAACATTCATTCATTATCATTTTCGTTTGAAATTTATCACATCAACATCATTGCATCATCATATATAACCATACATTGGAAAAGAATAAAATGCATCCATTACATTGCAGCATTTTTGCATCCATAATCAATACATTTTCCATTACATCATAAAACGTCATAAAATGCATTTAGATTCATAAACACCATCATCATCATCACATCATAAGATAGATAGCATCATGCAAATATCATCATCCATAAAAATGCATCATTATAATCATCAACAATATAAAGTGGAAACTTTATAAAACTTTAACAAAGTTTTGAAATATTTGATGTAGCCCTAAAATTTCCCTTATTCCCGTGCAAATTTTGTTTTTTCAAGTCTTTAAAATACTTAAGATATTTCAAGTATGTGCAATTTGAACATTAGGAAATAATGAAAATTTTAATTTTGTCTGCGGTCCAATTGGAGAGAATTCATTCTGGGAAAATCGGGACACCTGGAGCTGAAAAAAATTGTGTAGGGACATTATAAATCATTTAGAGCAAACCCATTTCCTCAAAACTTGCATCACTGAAATATTTCTAGGGCCTCCTTTGTAAACTAGTCTACTGGGTGCATTTGTCGTAATTGAGATGTATTAAAATAATGAATCAGATGACCTCCAATTTTATGAGAATGGATTTGGAGACATTTTAGACCAAAATGAGAAATGGGTCACCTTTATAATTTCCAAATTTGAAACTTTCTAGAACACCAATTTTGGTCTTGTCACAATCAGAAATCAATTAAATAAACCATCAAAACTCACCCTAGGAGCTGAAGATTGAGCAAACATGCACACATTTGATCTCAGAATGGAATTCAAAAGATGATTCAGAAAAATAGGTTTCCAGGTGCAAGATATTAAATTCCCAAGTTGCTCAGTTAAACCTTTTTGCATCTGCATCTGTTCAGAATTAATTAAAACTCACCAAAATCACCATTTTGCAAAAATACCAAATCAACTCTTGGAAAGCTACCACTAGAAACATAAGCACATTTAGGTATAGTGAACACGTGTACAAGAGGGATTTTATTGAATCATCATTCAAATAAAGATATTGAAGGTCAAACTTGACCTCCTTGAAAGGTTCTAGAAAATGCAGGTGCAAAACTGAACAAATTGCATTTGGTTTTGGCCTAGTAAAAATAGTAAATCAGACCATGAGGCTCTGAAACCTAAAATGAGAGTTAATTTATGTGGATAGAATGGAGAGAAACAATCATTTTAGCTTGACAGTCAACCATTTGTGAAATATTAACCTGAACAAAAGGCCACTTTGCAAAACTGAAAGTTTGCAAACAGCAAAACAGTGCTAAAACCCTTCAACTTCGCTTTTCAAAACCCTGACAAAACTTATTGTGGGAAGCTGAAAATTGACATACATGTTCACATATGTCACATGAGTGGGTCCATCAAGGGGTTTGGCTTGAAAATAACAGCCTCTGAAATATGACCCTCCAAAGTAGGTCATTTAGGCAGATTTTTAGGTGCATCTCTAAAAGTGCAAAGGCAAAATTTTCAATATGGGCACTTCAAATTTGCAAAATTTGAAAGTGCTATCAGTGGCTCCAATTGGGGATGTATGCCCCCTATGGGCATAGCAAGAAACTAGATCTCTGGAGAGTAGACCAAATACTAAGTCCATCAGGTGCTCTCAAACTACTCCTTTATTCAACCTTTTTTTTAACTTCACTTGGTGACCCCAGATCACCAAATGAAAAAGGGGAATCAATTCTTACCTCTGTCGAACACCAATCTATTAAAAGAGCTGATCTCCCTCAACCCATGCTTGTCTATGTCACACCACAACAACATGAGTGATTGCATTTCTACAAACAATAATATCAAATTGTCCTTGTACAAGTGTAAACTTGCTTTCTGTTCAACTTTGTTATCATATGGAAGCCAAATTACATAGGCCACATCAATGCCACTCGCTTCAATTTCTGATTTTGTATCAAGTGGCAACATATGAGGATATTGATTAAGACCACATGAATACACGATCTTATCATATTTGTTAACCCCCTCATACTGATCAAGGTCAGAAAAGATATCATGCCTTAAAAATAGTGTGCAATCCTCTTTCATGGTAAACAAAAAATTCTCATACATTTGTATCTCATTTAATTGAATTGCATCACAGGTGACTTTTTCATTATCCCAACAACATAGCTCAATCATATTATTACATGCCCCAAAGTTCTAAAAATAAGACTCATTAACACCCACAAATCCATTGTCCACATTCAAATCATGGCATTCAGAAGAAATGTCAGTATCCCAAACAATGTTTCCCACTTCCAGCTCATAGACAAGACTATCAACATTAGGAATGTTATCACAAAGAGAAGCTTCAAATACAAATTCACATGAATAGGAACTTTCATTTGCAAAAAATTCATCATAGTGAGTGTCCAAATCACATTCACTATTGCAAAGAGTATGACACTCAACACTATCTCCTGATGCTCCAACATGAAAAGCTGAAGCATACTACCCATGAAGAAAATTGTGAGTTGCAGATCCAGAAAAAAGATCCTCATATGCATCCATGTGATTGACACAATCACATTCTTCAAGTGCAAACTCATCATAAAAAGTGTCATTAGTTGTACTAGTATTTATCTCTACATTTCCACTGTCATATACAACCACACCAATGCTACCCTCATGCAAACAATCAATGATAACTTCAAAGTCAGAAAAAGAAGTAGAAGAAGGTAAAGCATCAAACCAAAACGGAGTTCCTAATTTACCATTATCAACATATGCATGCTCCTCATAATCAACTATTTGAAATGATTCATCCAATGAACCTCTTGCATACATATCTTCTTCTCCATTCATATTGATGCAACAATTAGCAGACCTACCTTCTTCAATGTCAAACTAAAAACCATCAATGGTTTCTTCATTGCAACTTTTCACAAATGATTGCTCTGACTAAAACCCATTGCATACCTTGTCATTTGCAGCTGATATACTGACATACTCAGAAGCATCTCTCAAATCAGCAAGCTTTTGTCTCATCATGAATGTTTGCATCAATGCTACATTTAATACTTGTAAGATTAGTATGACCAACTGCATCATAATACTGTTGATTACATACTTCTTCTTCAAAAATAATACCCAATTCATATCCATCATCATACAATAGTGAGGCATTAGAAATGTTGTCATCATTTTCCCTGTTGAAGCACTCTTCACTTGAAGAAATCAACTCTATTTCCTTCTCTTGAAAGGACTCACAGTCACTAGGGCTACAAATATAATTGTAATCATCTTGATCACCCTAACAAGAATGATTTTCAGTTGGCTGCAAACTTCTATTTTCAACATCATTTTTCTCGTCGTGAAGACATGAAACCTCAAAATCAACATCATCTTCAACTGTATGTTCAAAATCCATAGATGAGAAAGTACTTTCATTATCATCTACATCATTGCAGCCTTCATTTGCTACAAAAAATGTGCCTTCTATTTTTGCATTTTTAGAGCAAATAGAAGAAACTTCACATGTCTCATTTAACTCAACATGACCATCATGGCTGCAATCTTCATCTGGGTACATTTCTTTTGTAGGTTGTTCAAAAACAACATCCTCATCACTGACCAATGCATCATTCTTGTCTTTTATTAGACCATCATCATCTATGTGATTAAATCTTGAAAAAGTACCATCACATAATTGAGTTAGGAGATCATTTCCATATTTATCCATTATTTCTTCAATCACTAAAAGCCATTGATATAAACATTTAAGGCTAGGGGGCTTCAAGTGAGTTGGCATAGTACTCCAACCTTACTCATAATTCACACTGAAGAAATTGATGCAAAATGATTCATTGGGCCTTTCTGATTTTGGTATATCAAGCAAACATTTCATGAATCTATCACAAAAGACATAAGAGGATTCATCTTCAAATCTTTTCATAGCACACAATGCATCAATATGTGATATGGACTCAACCTTGTTTGCAGATTTCTCATTATATTCTTCTTGCGTACGTCAATTTCTATCTTTAGACAAGCATTCATCATTCACGATTGAATCTTCTTCAAAACAATCAAGGAAACATACTTTGAGCTTATGCCATGAATCTATGGAATGCCTTGGAAAACAAGTAAACCAACATTCAGCAGTATCTTCTAAAATTCTTACAAAAAAAATCATGATAGCATCCTCTTCTTCAATTTGACAATCTTCCATCACATCCAAAAAACGTTGTACATGTCTTAACATTGATTCATCAAAATCTCCTCTAAACTTAAGCAAATATTCATTAACTCTTCTTGGGACAAAATGTGGGTAACCTTGGATTTTACTAACATCCAAAGGGTCATATATTTCACTTGCAGGCACCTTTCTTTGGGGACATGGTTGTGTTTTAGGCATGATATTACAACTTGTAGAGGGAGAACTAGGGAATCCATACATATTTGCAAATAAATTTGTTCCCTCTACAATTCAATTCAAATATCCCTTGTTTGTAGTGCTCAATTTCACTAAATAAGGGAATCAAATTTTTCTCCTAGGACGTTCAAATATGGTTTTCACACACAATTTTCTTGAAAACCAAAGGTGAAGAATACCTGAAAATGTTGCAACTACTGCAAATTATCTTCCTGACTGGAAATATTTGTAGATCTAAAACTGTATGCACCTCTTCATCAGATTCTTTTAAAAGAGTTGTCACCTCTTTCCATAAAGGAATGAACTTCAAATAGTATGAATCCCTTTTACAGATAAATTTCATTTTGAGTTCATTTCACCAGTAGAGCACCATAGATCATGACATCTTCCAGTTCACTACAACAAATTATTTCTCCAGGTTTGAAATCCTTCAATATTTGAACCAAATTTAGATTAGTAAATAATATGACTATAAATTATCAGTCTGCACTTGGAGATTCAAATTTCTCCCCAGCAGAGTCGCCATTATGTTGGTGACTCGGATGGGCAAATAAGAGTCCACAATATCCAATCTGTGGTTACAAACTGGTTTGAAATTTCAATGACTCTTAAGGCAAGGTGATCTTCTATCCAAATTTCTTCAAGTTACTCCCCAGCAGAATCGCCATTTTGTTGATATTTTTTCCAACTAAGCTTTGAAACTCTCTAAGAGGTAGCCAACCTCTATGTTCAAAAAATCACAAAATCTAGTGGCCAACTGATAGGTAAATCTTCTCAGGTCTTTAACCCTACTCTTTAGGCTATGTGAGACCAAGGAGGGTGTTCCTATTTGTGTTCATTTGATACTCTCTGTAACAAGAACACTTCAATACATAGATATATTCCTACTAAATGCAAAGAGATATTATTCATTAAAGACTTGGCAGACCTTTGAGCAAATAATCACCTAATGTTAGGAATTGAATGATACTTTAAGCACATACATCATAAGTGAAATATTTAATTATTTTGAGTTTAATAATTATTTCTTAAATGCAGTAAGTTGAAAGACAAATCATTGCCTAATTTTGGGCCATGGAGTCAAATACATAAAAATGAATTCATCAGCAAATAAACATCAGCCAGTGGATTCAAACTCTTAATGCATTACACCAATAGATCCACTCTTGTTATCAATCAAACTCTTCTTATTAATCCAATGTGCACACCTGAAATCACAATTATTTTCTCAAAAGAATTTAACCATTTCTTTGAAATAGACCCATGAAAAAATAAAACACTCCCAGTAAAACTGAGATGATAAACTCAAACATACTTTGTATTATTGAATTCAAATGATTTAAAATGTACAAAGATGGAGATAATTTGATGACATTTATGATTTGTTTGCACAAACTGGCTGATATTTACTCATGAAATCAACAATTACAACTTACAGACTCAATTTATGACTCAGACTCAGCATTTCTCTATCTACCCAGCCCCATACAAAAATCCAAAACCATTACAATGAGAAGAGAAATAGAAGAAATAGAAACAGAAACAGCCCTAGAACTGATCCGTTGATGACATCTGGAAGCTTCATCCACCGCTAATCTGCATAAGAAAATATCTGGAATCTTCTCTCTTCCTTGTAACAAATTTTTCCTATGTTTTGCAGCAGCAAATTCACTCCTTAGTGAAAAATATTTACCATGTAGTTGAAAGGAAATATGCCTGTGAAAACTCCTCTTTACTCTCTTTTGTTTTGTTGCACTCTGCAGCCACATCAAAATATTCCTTTGTGCACTTTAATATTTTGATCCCTAGCACATAATACTTGTTTATAAAGTGAATAAGACATCCACTTTACCCACAGTGAGTATTCAATTCACTCCTCCACATGAAATTAAAAAATTCACCCGTGCCTACATTTTTACTTGTTTATCTTTGTTTTGATTCATCTTTTCCCTTCACTTGTTTTAGCTGCATTGTAATTTTATCCCAACAAAGAATGACCTTTTAAAATCATAAAGTGAATATTAAATTCACTTTATTCGTACCCCTTTTATATTTTATCTTTTACCAGCATTAAAATGGTGAAGATGTTTAAGATTTAATTGGGTAAAAAACATTCACCCACATCTTACTATTCACCCTCAGCAAATACTCCACTGTGTATTTAATTAAAAATGTTTTCCTTTTGTGGAGTAAAAGTCCTCCTAAATATTTTACGGGGAAATTAAAAAATATACTTTACCCGTAATATGAGAACTCCATATTTAAAATATTTTGCCCTTAAAAAATAAAATCCCACCTCCATTTATTGGGCAAATACTTTTTAATCTCCCTCTCAAAATATTATTCCAGCCATTCATTTGAAAAATCAATACCCCTTTATTTATTGATTTTTATTTGGGAAAAGCATCGCAACATTTAATTTTAAATGTTTTTCACTTTATATTTTACTGGGCCCATTTGGAAATCTTTCTCCTTACCCGTGCTCGCACACCTGGCAGCTTTGTTGCTTGGCATCACATTTCAACGTGTGAGGCTTGCGAGATTCCTCCACATGAAACAAAACTAGCATACATATATTAAATATTAATATATATAAAACACGCCGAGAGTTATCATTATTGAGGCATCTATTGCACTAAGAAAAAATGATGAAAATAGGTACTTGGAGAAGGATAACTCTCGACGTATTTTATATATATTAATATTTAATATATGCTAGTAATTTACCACTTTCCCTCTAATATTAATAATTATTTCTAATATTTAATATATGTATGCTATTAGGGTTAGGATTAGCATGAGGATTATGACTAGAGTTAGGGTTAGGGTTAGGGTTAGAGTTATAATTAATGTTAGAGTTAGCTTTACTTTAGAGTTATGGTTAAAATATTTAGGGTTAGGTTTTAATATATAATTAGAATTAGTGTTAACTTTATAATTAGGGGGATTAAAGATAAATTTAGAGTTATGGTTGGGGTTAGAAATAGTGTTAGTGTTATAATAACTATAATTCATATTAAATTATAACCCCAACCTTATTAAATTATAACCCTAACCCTAATAAAACCCTAACCACAATCCAATTTGTATTGCAAACTTAACAGTAATCCCAATTTTTATTGTAAAACTGTAACCCTAATCCTAAACCTAATCTTAAGTGAACATTAACCCTAACACTAATCTCATGTTTTATTATAAAACCCTAACCCTAATCCTAAACCTAATCTTAAGTGAACCTTAACCCTAAATTTAACCCTTACCATAATTAAACTATAACCTAATTGAATCGCAACTATAATTTTAACTATCACCTTGATTGAACCCTAATGAGACCCTAAATGAATATTAACCCTAACCATGACCCCAAGTTTTATTATAGGACCCTTACCCTATTTGAGCCATAATTGAGCCATAACTCTAATCATAAGATCATATTTATAACACTAACCCTAATTCTACCTATAAGCTTAATTGAACCCTAATTCTAACCTTAGCCCTAACACTTATTGAACTCTAATCCTAACCCTATATCTAGTTAAACCTCAACCCTAATTTATCTCTACTTGAACCTTAACCCTAATTAAAATTTAACCTTAATTGAACCCTAATTTAATATTAACCCTAATTTAAGCCTACCCCTAATTTAATCCTTAATTAACCCTAATTTAATCCTAACCCTAATTAAATTTTAATGTTATTTGAACCCTAACCCTAATTATATCATAACCCTAATAAAATTTTAATATTAATTGAACCCTAACCCTAATTTAACCCTAGCCCTAATTAAATATTAACCCTAATCCTAACCCTAATTTAAGCTTACCCTTAATATAATCCTTATTTAACCCTAACCTTAATTAAATCTTAACATTATTTGAACCCTAACCCTAATTATATCATAACCCTAGATAACTCTAAGTTGACCCTAAGCCTAAAACTAATAATAGCCCTTACCTTAGGTAATTTAACCCTAACTCCAACCCTAACCCTACAAAACTGTTCTTGAATCATAACCGTAATTGATCCCTAACCCAAATTGAATACTAATTGAACCATAACCCTAAGTGAAGAGTAACCTTGATTGAACTCTAAGCATAACCTTAATTAAACCCTAACCATAATTAAAACTTAATCCTAACTTTAACCCTAACCCTAATTCAAGCCTAATTTTATTTGAACTATAACCCTAGATAAATTGAATCCCTAACATAATTATAACCCTAATGGAAATGTAATTGTAATTAAACCCCAACCCAAACCTAGCCAAACTCTAATTCGAAACCTAATTGTAAATCTAATTTAACTCTAATCCTAACCCTAGATCTAATTAAACCCTAACCCTAATTGATTGCTCCTTGAACCTTAACCCTAATTAAATTTTAACCTTAATTGAACCCTAATATAACCCTAACCTAATTTATTCTTAAAACCCTAATTCAAGCCTACCCTTAATTTAATCCTTATTTAACCCTAATTTAGCCCAACCCTAATTAAATCTTAATGTTATTTGAACCCTAACCCTAATTATATCATAACCCTAGATAACTCTAATTTAACCCTGATTCTAAAACTAACAATAAACCTTACCTTAATTTAAAGCTAACTCCAATCCTAACCATAATTTAACCATAACCCTACAAAAATCTTATTGAATCATAACCCTAATCATTCCCTAACCCAAATTGAATACTAACTGAATTGTAAACTTAATTGAACTCTAAGCATAACCTTAATTAAATGCTAACCATAATTAAAACTTAACCCTAACCATAATTATAACTTAACCCTAACCATAATTAAAACTTAATGCTAACATTAACCCTAACCCTAATTTAACTATATCCCTATTTGAACCCTAACCCTAACCCTAATGTTGATGATTTTGGGTTGATCATTTGTCATGTGGAGCTTAATCCTAACTTAAGTAAACTTTTATTCTAATCATAACTCTAACATTAATTAAACTCTAATCCTCACCCTATCTCCAATTAAACCCTAATCTTAATTGATTGGTACTTGAACCCTAACCCTAATTAAATTTTAATATTAATTGAATCCTAACCTTAACCCTTATTAAATATTAACCCTAATCCTAACCCTAATTTAAGCCTACCCTTAATTTAATACTTATTTAACCATAACCCTAATTAAATCTTAATGTTATTTGAACCCTAACCTTAATTATATCATAACCCTAGATGACTCTAAGTTGGCCCTAAACCTAAAAATAACAATAGCCCTTACCCTAATTTAACCCTAACCCTACAAAACTCTTCTTGAATCATAACCATAATTGATCCTTAACCCAAATTGAATACTAATTGAACCATAACCCTAAGTAAATAGTAACCTTAATTGAACTCTAAGCATAACCTTAACTAAACCCTAACCATAATTAAAAATTAACCCTAACCATAATTAAAACTTAATCCTAACTTTAACCCTAACCCTAATGCTAATTCAAGCCTAATTTTATTTGAATTGTAACCCTAGATAAATTGAATCCTTAACCATAATCATAACCCTAATTGAAACGTAATTGTAATTAAACCCCAACCCAAACCTAACCAAACTCTAATTCAAAATCTAATTGTAAATCTAATTTAACTCTTATCCTAACCCTAAGTTCGATTAATCCATAACCCTAGTTGAATGCTAATTGAACCCTAACCTTAACCCTAATTAATTATTAATCCTAATTCAATCTTGATTGACCCTAACTCTAATTGAATTGTAATCCTAACTTTACCCCTATTCTTATCCTGTAACCCTACCCTTACCCCTAACCCTAATTGAACCCAATCCTAACCCTAACTATAATTAAATTGTAACCATAATTAAACCCAAACCATAACTCAAACCCTAATTGAACCCTAATCATAATCCTAACTCTAATTTCGACCTTAAGATTTATTTTAAAACCCTAGACCTAATTTAACCCTAACCCCAACCTTCACCGTAATGCTAACACCAAGATTTATCTTAGAACCCTAATTGAACCCTAACCCTAATTAAATTTTAATCCTAATCTTAAACTTAACCTTAACTATAATTCTACTTCTAACGCTAATCATACTTCTAACTCTATTTATAATAATAATTTTAGCAATAACCCTAATTCTAATGGAAACCCTTTCTAACTATAATGCTAATTGAACCCTAACCTAATTAAAATCTAACTTTAGTTGAACCATTACCCTAGCCTAACATTAGCCCTAACCCTAATTGTATTGAACCCTTCACTTGTTTTAGCTGCATTGTAATTTTATCCCAACAAAGAATGACCTTTTAAAATCATAAAGTGTATTAAATTCACTTTATTCATACCCCTTTTATATTTTATCTTTTACCAGCATTAAAATGGTGAAGACGTTTAAGATTTAATTGGGTAAAAAACATTCACCCACATCTTACTATCCTAAATATTTTACGGAGAAATTAAAAAATATACTTTACCCGTAATTTGAGAACTCCATATTTAAAATATTTTGCCCTTAAAAAATAAAATCCCACCTCCACTTATTGGGCAAATACTTTTTAATCTCCCTCTCAAAATATTATTCGAGCCATTCATTCGAAAAATCAATCGGGCCCACCCCTTTATTGATTTTTATTTGGGAAAAGCATCGCAACATTTAATTTTAAATGTTTTTCACTTTATATTTTACTAGGCCCATTTGGAAATCTTTCTCCTAACCCGTGCTCGCACACCTGGCAGCTTTGTTGCTGGCGTCACATTTCAACGTGTGAGGCTTGCGAGATTCCTCCACATGAAACAAAATTAAAAACATACCCTTAGCTATTTAGCATGGGCCCACCATAAGCATTCCCACACACCCTGCAACACTTTCCTTACGTCATCCTTCATCCCCTCTGGGCTGGGGGAAAGCCTGCTCTATGATGTATTTGAGCCTAATGAAATAAACTTTGGGTGCTAATGCCAAAATGAAGCTTCTTCAAACAATCTGGATGTATTCATCCATACTAGAGGCATTTTAAAAGAGCCAAGATATTTTTTTTACTATGGTAGAGGCATTTTTTACAAATGTTGGTTCGTTTTTTGGCAATGTTGGGCGTTTTGATGGCTGCAGGTACTCGAAATTCATTCCAAACATACTTAAAACCTCTGCCCAAGCATTAGGAATGGTTAGGGTGTGAATTTAAAGCACAAAACAGCAATTTTGAGCTCAAATGGACCCCCAAAAGATGCTTGGAAGTTCAAAAACGTGAGAACTATTCATCCTGCAACAATACTTGTTTGAATCTGCCCATTCAAAGGAACCTCCATGGAGAAGGAAACACTTCAATCTTCATTGCTATAGAGATTGCAGATCAAAATCATCCTCCCAACATTCTCCTTGCTTCGCTTGAGCTTTGTGTCGTGAGCATTTCTTCCACGGGCTAGGAAAGCAATATAAAGTGGAAATTTTATAAAACTTTAACAAAGTTTTAAAATATTTGATGTAGCCCTAATATTTCCCTTATTTCCGTGAAAATTTTATTTTTTCAAGTATTTAAAATACTTAAGATATTTCAAGTATGTGCAATTTGAACATTAGGAAATAATGAAAATTTGAATTTCGTTTGTGATCCAATTGGAGGGAATTCACTGTGGGAAAACCAGGACACCTACAGCCACAAAAATTCGCATAGGAACATTGTAAATCAT
The DNA here is from genome assembly GCA_007115665.2 of Sequoiadendron giganteum. Classification (NCBI taxonomy): domain Eukaryota; kingdom Viridiplantae; phylum Streptophyta; class Pinopsida; order Cupressales; family Cupressaceae; genus Sequoiadendron; species Sequoiadendron giganteum. The sequence goes on from CM021101.1 coordinate 375,240,625, forward strand.
TTAGAGCAAACCCATTTCCTCAAAACTTGCATCACTAAAATATTTATAAGGCCTCATTTGTAAACTGGTCTGATGGGTGCCTTTGCCACAACTGAGATGTATTAAAATAATGCATCAGATGACCTCCAATTTTGACGAGAATGGAGTTGGAGAGGTTTTAGACCAAAATGAGAAATGGCTCACCTTTAGAATTTCCAAATTTGAAACTTTCTAGAACACCAATTTTGGCCTTTTCGTGATCAGAAATCAATTAAATAACCCATCAAAACTCACCCTAGGAGTTGGAGATTGAGCAGACATGCACACATTTGATCTAAGAATGGAATACAAAAGAGGACTCAAAAAAATAGGTTTCCAGGTGCAAGATATTAAATGCCAAAGTTACTCAGTTAAACTTTTTTGAATCTACATCTATTCAGAATTAATTAAAACTCACCAAAATCACCATTTTGCAAAAATACCAAATCAACTCCTAGCGAGCTACCATTAGAAACATAAGTACATTTAGGTACAGTGAACACGTGTGCAAGAGGGATTTTTTTGAATCATCATTCATCAAAAGATATTGAAGGTCAAAGTTGACCTCCTTGAAAGGTTCCAGAAAATGCAGGTGCAAAACAAAACAAATTGCATTTGGTTTTGGCCTGGTAAAAATAGTAAATCAGACCATGAGGCTCTAAAACCTGACATGGGAGTAGATTTATGTGGGGAGAATGGAGAGAAATAATCCTTTTGGCTTGACAGTCAACCATTTATGAAATATTAACCTGAACGTGAGGCCACTTTGCAAAACTGAAAGTTTGCAAACATCAAAATAGTGCCAAAACTCTTCAGCTTCGCTTTTCAAAACCCTGACAAAACTTATTGTGGGAAGCTAAAAATTGACATACTTGTTCACATATGTCACAGGAGTGGGTCCATCAAGGGGTTTGGCTTGAAAATCAACAGACTCTGAAATATGACCCTCCAAAGTAGGTCATTTAGGTAGATTTTTAGGTGCATCTTTGAAAGTGCAAAGGCAAAATTTTCAATATGGGCACTTCAAGTTTGCAAAATTTGAAATTGCCATCAAGGACCTCTTAAATGTTGTTTGGGATTTTTTCGGTCAAGTAGGCTTCTAAACTAATTGAATTCAAATTGTATTTCTCTTATCTTGAAGAAGGAAGATGTGTCCTCCATGAAGGATTTTAGGCCGATAAGTCTCTACAATACTACTTAAAAGAATTTTTCCAAGATTATTGTTAACAAATTGAAAGATGTTCTGGATAAAATGATTATTAAAAATCAAAAAGGGTTTGTTAAATGTAGACATATTTTGGATGCTACAATCTCAACCCATGAGGTGCTCCATACTACGGAGCTTGGTAAGAATCTTGGGATGGATTTGAAGCTAGATATCTCAAAAGCTTATGATAGAGTGTCTTGTCCTTTTCTTATTGTTGTTCTTAAACAGTGTAGCTTTAAGGGAAGGTTCCTTAAGCTCGTTTCTTCTTTTATCACTACATCAAAGTGTTCTATTTTGGTGAATGGTGTTCTTAAGGGGTTATTTTCTTGTGGTCATGGTTTAAGGAAAGGTGACCCCCTCTTTTCATATCTTTTCATAATAGTGGAAAAATATTTGGGGAGAAATCTTTAAATTATATTGGATAATAAGCTGCTAAAAGGTTTTAAGGCTACTTCCCATCTTCCTCCTGCTTCTCATCAACAGTTTATTGATGACACTATCCTTTTTAGGGAAGCCTCGGTTATTGAAGTTCGACATTGGAAGTCTATTCTAAATTACTATGTTGAGGCTTTAGGTCAATTTATTAATTACAACAAAATTAAAATATACTTCTTCAATTTAGATTAAATTGTGAAGGACAAAGTCATGTGGATCTTGGGATGCCAAGATGTTGTTCTTCTAGTCACCTACTTGGGGATTCCTTTAATTTCCAAGAAACCTAGTAGAAACTATTAGAATTACATTATAGAGAGAGTACAAAAAAAATTGGCCAGTTGGAAGGAGAAACTCCTTGGTCAAGTTGGGAAATTGTAGCTCCTTGAAGCTTCGCTACAAAACATTCCAATGTACTACCTCTCCCTTTTCAACATCCTTGCCTTTATAGCTAAAAAGATAGAATAAATACAAAGGAGATTCTTGTGGTGAGGAACTAAAGAGAATAACATAATGGCTTTAGTGGGTTGGGATAAAGTGTGTGTTCCTAAATGGGATGGAGGTCTTGGAATTAGGAGATTGAAACATTTTAATAAAGCTCTCCTAGCTAAAATGGGGTGGTGCCTTCTTGAAGGAGCTAAAGATTGGGTTAAAATTCTAAAGGCCAAATACTTAAATAATAGGGAGAAGGGCTTTGGATCTACCTTATGGTTTTGTGTTCTAGAATAACTTTCTTATTTAATAAGAAGTGTGTTAAAACAGTGGGCTATAAAAAGAATTGGTAACGGAAAATTTACTGCTTTTTGGGATGATGTTTGGCTCAATGATTGCCCTCTTTCCTCCATTAATCACCTCCTCCAATTAAAACAAAGGCTTGTTAGAATTAATGGGAAGTGGGTTTGTTATATAAATTGGGATGGTACGGAGCCTCAGTGGATTTTTTTTCAAAATCAATTAATTGGAGTCAAATTGTGTGGGCGAAGACAACAAAACTAGTATGCAGCTTTACAATACTTACAACAAAACATAGGTGATATTGTGTTCTTCTCTAAAGATAGAAAGGATGAGTGGATATGGACTATGTGTACTTGTGTATGTTTATCGGTGAAGTCTACTTATGAGGTTATGGAAAAACATTTGATTCCTCATACCAATTTTTATTGGAATCATGTTTGGATTAAAAATATGATCCCCAAAGTTTTTTTTTTTGGTGGATTGCTATCCATGGAAACATTATCACAATTGATAACCTTAAAAAAAGGGGATTTCAATTTGTGAATATATTTTTCCTATGCAATGAATATCAAGAAACTATAATGCATCTATTTTTCCACTACTCCTACTCTAGGGAGGTATGGTCATATTTCCTATCGTTGTTCAAGACAAACCGAGTCTTTCCTTCATCTATTAAGTTATTTATAGATAGCTGGTGTGTGTGTCCTTATTCTCATAATATAATTGTGGATCTATGGAAACAAGTTCCTCCTTTTATTGCTTTGGGTTTGTGGAAGGAGCAAAACAACATGGTTTTTTGTGAGACCACAAGAAACAACAAAGAATTGTTTATGGCAATTAAATTCCAAATTAAAGAGAACATAAATACCTCTTTAAATAACATTCCCTCCTACAAAGATATTAGAATCAAAAAATTATGGGGGCTAAAACGAGATCTTACTAAAGTTAATTTGATTAAACACATTACTAGAAAAAATACTATTCGGTCTCCTCCTGGGATAGATTGGGTCAAAAGTAATTTTTATGGGTGTTCCAAGGGGAACCCTGGCTTAGCTGGTGTTGTGAGGGTAATAAGAAATCACCAAGGCAACCTAATTGAAGGATATGGTAGAAATTTAGGATTTTATTCTAACATTGTTGAAGCAATGGAAGTCTGGGCAGGTTTAAATTGTTTGAAGGAGCTCGGATATACCAAAGTGATCATAAAAGGTGGCTCTAAATTAATAATTGACAACTTAAAGGAGGAAGTTATGGTGCCTTGGGAAATCTGATATATGATGGAATGCATCAGGCATATCCTTAAGGCCTTCTAGAATTACAAAATACAACATTTATATAGAGAGGGAAATTTTGTTACGGATGCAGCAGCTAATGAATCTCTTAAGCATCAAAATTGGACCTATTAGGAGTCTCCCTTACTGCCATGACACATAAAATAGATTACCACTAAGGAAAAATATGAGTCAGCACTTAGCTTTATGTCGATTGACAAAAAGAGAATTATGGACTAAAGGTATTGCTATAATGGATGATAATTGGAAGCATAATCAAGGTAATAAAAAAGGGGAAAAAAATAATTAGTTTTCGATTAATTGGAAGTTATGGAGTGAAAAATATTGATGACTCAAATGTTTGTTAATATGATTGTTTTTTATTATTATCTTGATATGGTATTTAAGATAATGATGGTTGGATATTCTGATAATTCAAATAATTGTACCCAAGATAAAGGTTTGTATCTTAAGGTGATAGGGGTTATGATTGTTATTGCTACAAGTTATGATTGTTATTGCTGCGAATCCTTTTAATGATCATCTAATGATCCTTAGAGGCATCCTTTTCAATGTTGTATTAGTTTGTTCCTACATGTGAATTCAGTACATGTTAAGTTCCCTATTAAATTTAATGATTTCTATTATCTCTCTCATGGGTATTTGTGACACGCCTAATCTCCATCTTTGAGATCATTCCAATTCTCCACTCTTTCTCATAATTCTTGGTGTGAATAATTGGAATCTTTTATAAATGCAAGTGGTTAGTTTTAGTCTTGATACTGAAGAGATTTATTTTTCGGTGATTTATCTTATTGGTGGGAAGGGTTCTAGTGAAGATTTCTTGTTGCTTTTTCCCTAATAGTCTGGATGAGATCGAAGAGTCAGAGGGAGAGGATGGTTATGATTCTGAAGAGGAGGAGTTTCAGGGAGAGGACTGTAATATTGATAGGCATGGTGGTAATGAGGATGGTGTCAATGAAGGTAGAGAAGAGAAAGAGTTTGAGGAGGACGATACGATTGAGGATAGAAATATGAATCCAATGTCTAAGGATGAGGACACTATAATGCAGAACTCTCCAATTTAGGAAAACACTAATGATGGGGATTTTAATACCCTAAGTTCCAATATTAAATCCCTCAATATTCGTATGGCTCAAATGGAAGCACAACTTGGTGAGGATACCAATTCTAAAAATTTCAAGGAAATGGAAGAGGCTATAAAAATATCAGTGTTGTAGTGGATGACATTATGAAAAAAGTGGTGATGGGCACTATTTTAGGAAGGGTAAAATTAAGAAGCAATAGAAAAAAAAAAAAGAAAAAAGAGGAAATCTCTTTGAAACACTGAAGTTGAAAAGTCTAACAAGGGGATCAATGAGTGTTGGTCAAATGTTGTGGCAGATTTGCAAGACAATTGGAGTCTTATTAAAGACTCATAATCTGTTGGGTTTTCTATATGTTTTTATTATGTTTAAAACTCTTTGGTTGTAGTACCTTTATCTATATGGGTTTTAGTATAGTTGTTTTAGTTTTAGACTGGTTAAGTATTTTACCTTATGTTGGTATTAGTATTACTTGGCAGTATTCTTTAAGGCTATGTTTAATGGATGGTGGCCTCTATTCAATTTTGATGCATGGATATGGTTTTTGGTTTTGATAAGTGGACTATGTGCCCTGATGCAAACTTGCTACTGGTCTGTATGCTTTACTTGATGTTCCTATTGAGTTGCTTTGTTTTAGTCCTTTTTTTGTTTCTAATTGGTTTTTATTTTTCTAATCTATTTTGATGGGTTATTTTGCTTTGTTGTAAGCTTTGTATGGGATTAGGGCCCTTCCCTATTTATCTAATAAAAAACATTCATTGATATGTTAATACATGTATCCATGTTATCCTTATCAAAATTCTACTTACATATCTAAGCTTTTCCTTCACTAGCCTATAATATACAATTAAAGCTTCTATGACATCATCTTCCTCCATTTTCTCATTATAAAAAGAGTAAGGAATGGTGGATATAAAAGAAGATGTATCATATTATACATCATATAATTTTCTCTTTTATTGTCTAATTTTTTACTATTGATTTTGGTAGTCCTACCATGAATTTGTACAATTTAGACGACTCAAAGATATTATTTTCCTTGGCTTCCTTGATTAGTTTACTTTTTATCATTTCTTTAGTTCTCAATGAGGTTTATTAAGGGGTGCTAAATAGCCTTCATAGAGGGGTGATCCCACAATAATGTGTCTAATTTTTTGGCCAAAAGAGACATTGAAATCAATATTTTAAAATAAGTTTTTATTATGCCATCTATAGCAACTCAATCACTAAGAATTTGAGGATGGTGTGAACAAATAATTTTTTAGATTTCATGTGTAGACTCTACATATATTTTTTAATTTTAAAAATAATTTGTGAAATTTTCTATTCAAATTTTAATAACTTATTTGTATAATTAAAAGTATTTTGAAAAAACACTTATTCCATAACGCATAAATTTTTTTACAAAAAAGGATAAACTTATAAATTCATAGACATAGATTGGTAACACCAATATCTATTGTATAATTTATTTCTTAAGTTTGTGTTGTATATATTTCATATTTTTTATGCAAGATTAATTATAAATCAGACATAGTTTTATTCTATAATACATAACTTTTCTATATTTATCCAAATTGATAAAAAAAAATGTTGAAACAAGGACACCAATGCATAGGGCACAAATTTATTCATTTTAATCTCATTTTTTCTATTTTTCCATGTGTGAAACAAAGACCTTAATGTTCAATGAAAAACCTATGTTCACTGGAAAATAGAAAATAAATATAATAATCAAATTAAATATATTCAAAATTATACTTTTTGAAAATCTTACTCTAAAGGCTATGATCCTACAAATTATCTATCGTGTTGATTCCATTTGTTGGTCCAACCTAAGGTTTGAAATTAAAAAAATTGAGGAAAATCTTAGAACTAAGGAGGAAAGGCCCATACGAGGACCTTTTGAAAGTATCCAAGGCTTTGAAGGAAGGTACCCTTCATGACTAAAAAATATTAAAATAAAAAAAAATGAGGGACCTTTGAATGAAGGTTTTTCTAGATTTTTTCTCCCCAACCATGTAAATTTTTAATCCCACAAGTAGGACACACTATTGTGGGTCTACACACTATTATGGGTCTACCCAGAGAGATACTTCATCAAACATCACGTATTCTATTTTAGAGATATCATATTTGCTTCTCCTTATCATTTTTTAAGATTATATGACCCATAAATAACTCTCATACCCTGATTGTATGCATGATTAATCAATTATTGATTCACCCTACTATATGCAACTAACTAATCTAGTTGATTCCTTTAAGAATTATTAATCAAGTCCTTAGAGGTGGAGTGGAAGCACTTTTAGATACATACTTCAACAAATAAGTGATGTAAGACTATAACTATTTGATATGGTTTTTATCTTTTTAATCCCTAATCACTCTATCTTAGATATTATCTAATAAATATTGTAGAAGATTGAATTTATCTTACCTAGTTGGTACACCCAAGTCTATTTGTAGCACATGGAAATTCAATGCTTCAACCGCTTAAATATCTTAACCTTGGATTGAATGGTATTTTTGGAATTGCATGACCATGGGGATCCTCTTATGCTTCTTTACTACCTTTGAAACTAGACCCTAGAGGAGTGAAGAAAGGGAACTCATTAAAATATGTTGCTCAAAAATTTGTATTTTCTTAGCTACAATAGTCTTCAACCAATCAAGAGTACCCTAAATTGTTTATTTCTTCTCTGGAACACTATTGGAAGGGGACTAAATTTAAAAAAAAAAGATACTAATGAGTCGAACAAGTAGGAGATAGGAGATTATGAGAAAGAGGATGATAATGTGAATTTTGAGGTAATTACAAGGATGGTTGGGAAGGACTAGTCTTATGAGAAGTGGAAGGAAAATGGGATGATGAAGGGGGTGAAGAAAGAGGGAAAAAATGAGCAATTACTTTTGAAGCATGTTGAGGATATCCTTGCATAGTTGGAGGATATTTTACGCTTTTTCATGTAACCAATTTGGTTTTCCTCCTCCTATGAAAAGAAGTTTTCTCACTTTATTTTTAAATAATTTATTTTTTCTTCATCTCTAACATCACTTCACTTTCTCCATCATATCTTGAATATAATATTGTTTATTCTTGAGGCAATATTCTAGATTATTTTTTCCCTTGTCCCTTAGCAGCCCAAAATTATCAAGATCTATTATTTTTATTTAGACATGATTGACCCATCAATGAGGCAATATATCTTGGAGATTTTAAATATTTCTAAATCTAAAAAATCCCAAGGCACTTCATCTTCGTTATAATCTACCATATTTTTTTAGTTTCATGAAGTAGTGATTGTGCCCTCTAACCTAAAACTCATCCAAATGATTATCCCAGTTATATTAAATGTTAGGCACATGTGCATACCTAATATCAAGTCTTTCAACTATGAGTCCCTTGGAATAATATATCATCTTCTTATAAAATTATTTTAAGTTAAATTTAGATAATTCATCATATATATAGTTCTACATTTATTATGTCCCAATAGATGCTTATTTAGATTGGGAACTTGATGTATAATTTGTAAGAGCAAGTGGGGAATTGTATAATACAATCAACCAACTATAATAAGGTTGGCATTTCTTATTATAATAACCTTGTATACAATTGTTTTTTTTAAGGTTCTTATGAAAATGGTAACCTAAATCCATTACAAATCAAACACTCAAAAATGAACCCTAAACCACCTCTCCTTGGGCATGACCTTTGAAAGTGGTGGTGTTTTACCAAAAACCAAACCCAAGGGTTGAAATGTGAATCCAATATTTTTAGAGGTAACAAGAAGAATATTATATTATTTTGGGCCTTCCAATAGTCTAATGCATGAATTATACATTTTATCCCCCTTGACACTTTTAAAACCTATCAAACAAACACCCAATTATGTACAATACAACTCTCTCTAATCTTGCCACTTTGAATAGAAATCACACATCTTTGCTTCATTCATGATTTTGTCTCCTTAGCAATATCTTCCTTGCTTAGAATTTAATCTTCTCTTCATTCAGAGTGTTAGAAATATCTTGATATTGACTACATGATGAAATTTGTCATATTTTAAAGAAAAAAAAAACATGCAACATGAATGTTTCACAATGAAAGGTTAAAAAGGAAATGGTCATTGTTTTCACATAAAATATGAAATTCATTATGAAAAATACTGTATGAGTATACATGCAAGATTTGGCATATAATTTTATATACAATGCAAGATTTGGCTATGGATGTAGACGCCCAAAATCTTGAGCTTCAATGAAAGCATATGAGAGGCCCAATATGAGAGAATAATTATATTATATTAAAGGATATAAATGAAAAATGTGTGTACATGAATATGATTGGTTTAGGTTATAATAAGAACCCCTTGGTTATATAGTCAAAGGTGAGAATTAGGACAACATAATATTATGACACGTGCCTTAATATTATGAATTTTGAAATCAAGTGAACTTAATTAAAATACTATGAATAGAACCTCATAGGGAACCCAGTTAGGTAATATACCTCATTTACACTAACATTTATACTTTCCCATACTTATAGTGCCTAAATCTACCCTTTTAGTGCTTACCTCCCATATATTATACTACTCATACTTATTATACTATCATTGCCACCTCAACCACTACATCATAGCCTATTTACACCCACCCTATCATAACCCACATGTTCATACCTACATTAGCTACTAACCAATATACCATTGATACAATCATAACTATGTTTGATGGCATTAAAATTAGAGTGATTACATTGGCTTTAGATATAAAGAATGTTCTAGTGAGATTCAACATAATACTCTTTCTTATTGATATATTATCATTTCTATTTTCCAAGACATATGTGGCCCTACACTTTGAGATGTGCAAAAATAAGGGGGATCTCATTATCTGTATAGATGTTTCAATGTTACATTCTTATATTATATGTGCAATGTTTGATTACTTTCTAAACTATCCCAACATACATTAAAAAATTATGCACTTAAGTTTTGTATTCATTTCCATGTGGTTCCACTCATATATCAAACTTGCAAATACATTTATTCAACATGTTAATGTCAACATTGGTCTTAATGATACTTTTTTATTTGGTGGAACATAGAGAAGGAAATAATGAGTGCATACATGATTTTTCATAAGTTTCTAATACTTGTCTACTGAAATGTAATCAAATTATTGATGATGAATTGAAAAGGTTCTTTGTAAAGATTTTACTTCCTACTAATCAAGGTACGGATTATCTCAATAGTTATTATACATCATTCATGATCTTATTTGCAAATTTTACAAATGTTGAGCTAAAGTTACTAGAGATAAATCCATTGAAATATGGTTCTTCTAATTATTGATCATCATCTTAGGCTTTTAAATTTAAAAAATAATAATTAAAATAAATGATGCTCAATAAAAATGTGATAATAGGTCTTATGTACATAATATTAGCATTAGTTATATATTCTCTAACATAATTTCTATATTTTTTCATATTCTCTTGCTCATTACCATTACTGCTCTCCCACCTGTTACACCTGCAGGTTCAAAATCACCACTCCTGCCCTTTGTTCCCATTATTGCACCCTCATTTCTAGCTTGTGATGAGATTGTAAATGATTTTCCAAGTCCTATAGCTTTGACCATCCCTATTTTAGGGGATGAGTTGATTTTTGGTGGATTTGGCACTGCTCTACCTTGTGTGGTTGCCTTTTCATCACTTATTCCTGTAGTGTCATAAAATTGCACCCCGTGACAATTTCATACTTGTAGATTTAGCATGCTACATTTATGATGCCTTTTCACATTTATGACAAAAACCTTATGAGTTGTAATTTCACAATTTCAACTCCATAAGGGATAATGATGAAGAGTTAGTAGTCTGCCACCTCATTTCTTATAAAGTTTTGAGTTGTATTCTTGCATAATGTGCGGGTGTCTGAGTGGCACACAACTGTCCTCAAACTTTTTGAGTTTAAATAAGGGAATCTCAAAAACTTTACCCATGACATGCGTCATCATGACAGAACCATGGGTGTAATAGCTCTTCCTACCATGCACCCTCACAAGACTCTATTTTTTACTTATATTCTCATTCATTCTCACTTCTTCGCACTCCAAATTTTTCTCTTTCTCTATTCTCTCCTACATCTCTTCTTCGTAGTGAAGCTCTATTTGATTCACATCTCATCAACAACTAAGGATCTCTTGCAAGCACACAACATCTCATCTACCAAGCTAAGAGGGAGTCACAAACTATTGGTACCACTCTCTTGTTGCTTTGTCTTGTCTTTTCTATTTACAAATATACTCAGCTCATCTATTTTATTTATGATATAGGTTCTCCTCCATTGCATGGTTTGTCTTTATCACATGTCTTATCTATTTTATTTTACATATTGTATATTCTCTATCCATCTAGTTGTCCATGGAGGTGGAAACACAAAAATGGGTGTTTGACTGAGGCAATCCCTGAAATAGCATCAACATTTTTCCTTTTCCTTGTTGTGTGTGGTTTCTATATTCAAAGAGTTGGGTTGTTGCATATTTATGGTTTTTAGCTTCTAGTTTGATAGGGATGACAATGCGGTGCATGGACATCTATGTGGCACATTGGCATCTGTTAGTTGTGACTTTGTCCTTCTCAAGACAAAATCTATAAGTTTCATTCTTTCTATTTTTGTAATTTATATTTTGTTATCTCTTACTAGATTCTATTAATTTATAGTTTTCCCTTCATATATTGGTATTTCATTTCATCACGTTTTTGCGATCTCTTTCATCTTGCACCTTGTCACTTGAGCTTGTAATTTAAGGTAATTGAGGGCTATTTTCTTTGGTAAGGTAAACTCTTCCTTGTCCAAGAGACTCGAGAGTATAGAATCACCTCAATTACATTTTGGTGAACCCAACGTGAGCCAAATCATGTCAGATATTTTTTTTCAAAACACTAATGATTTTGATGCTTTTTTTAAAGAATATTTTGATATATTGGATGATGCCCTAGATTATTTCTTAGAGGCATCTCCTTCTATTTGTAGATATCCTGAACAAACTTCTTCATCACAATTGTCTTCTTCTTCGCAAGTCGAAGAGTCCATGAATGTAGTTGTAGTCTTTGCAACTCCTCAAAGGCCTAAGAGACCTATCATTTATGTGACCTCGATTATTCCATCTCCTAAAATAATTTATTCTATTTGTGGGGTCCTAGTCACTATTGACTTGCCAAACCTTTACACGAGATTCTTGCAATCTACGACTTCTTCCTATAAAGTTGTAGCAATATACAACACTAGAAGGAATCAAAAAAATCTGAATCAACCAAATTCTTTTGCCACCTTCTCAACCAAGTCTTCTTCCAACACCTGAACTTGTAGCTAAAGCGCCTAGGGATTATGATTTTGTCGAGCAACTTCACGTTACTCCTACTAAGATCTCACTATGGGATTTGCTTCAAATTGCTCCTGTTTATCAAGGTATGCTTCAAGATGCTTTGCAAAATATCCTCTTGCCTTCTTCCACTAGTTCAATGCATGTTAATGTATTGATGACTCATATTCATGCAAATTCACCAAATATTACATGTTATCCATAGGAACTCCCACCTCTAGAAGTACAGAAGCAAGTGGATCCTCTAATGATAATAGTCAACATTAATAACATTGGTATTAGGCATGCTCTCATTGAAATTGATTCAATTCTCAACGTATGTAGCATGACTTATTACCTAAGATTAAAATTGATTCATCTTCTCTTATTTCTTCTTTGTACATTTTTGGATTTGATAATGCTGGTCGACAAGCCCTAGGCATGATAATGCTATAGGTTTGAGGTTGGCACATGTTTTCCATACCCACCTTGGTTTATGTTATGGCAGGTCCTTTACTGTATAACATTCTCTTGGGAAGACCTTGTATTCATGCTTTGGGAGAAGTAAATTCTACTTTGCATCATTATATAAAATTTGTTACTAATAAAAAAGTAATTACAATCAATCTGACCCCGATGCTATACACCTTTGTGAAATGGCAGTCGTTGGTCAGGCCTCGATTTCTTCCACTCTTAAAAATTATATTCCTTCATTATCTTTTAATGTGTTGAAATCCTCTTTGGAAGTGCTACTTTGAAGGCTACTCCCAAGTTTGATTTCCCTGAAGAAGGTCATCCTAAAGTAGAGAATCCTAAGTCTACCCCTCCTACTTCTTCTTCTGAATCAAATGCATGTCTTGGTGATGATTGGGGGTCCTTGGAATTTATTGAATCTTTCATTAGGGAGTACAAAGTTAATCCTATCCATATTGACATTCCAACACTCTCATACACCTTTTTCAAAAAAAATTGATTGTCCTCCCATTAGGGAAAACAATCATGTCCTTGCTAAGGAGGATGGTTATGCCCCTACTAAGGAAGATAATCATGCCTTTGCTAAAGAGGTTATTTTTTGTATTCCCATTAATAAAGATGATTGTGATCCTAAATAGAATGGCTAAGGATGAAAATTTTGTGGGAATAATGAATAAGGTATTCAAGTCCCCATAGAATGTAACCCTCATAAGTGTAACATGGGGCTTGGATACTCTCACACGCACTCTAAACAAAAACCATGGTTGAATGTCAACATGATTTCTATTGAGTCTCTTGAATTAGTTCATACTGAGTTGATTGAAGGTAAAGTATACTCTAATGAAGTTACTCTATATATATTCTCTTCATAGAAAGAACTGGAAGAATTCTTGGGTGTATACTCTCATTTTCCATGTTATCACCATAAGCGACAATTCATGTATCGCTTGAACAAACAAGCATACTTTGGATAATCCATTATGAGAATTGATGAGAAGGCTCCTTTGTCTAATGTGGATGATGAGTTCTTATATCTCTTCCTAAAGGCCATAGTACTCTCCCTCAAGGGGATACTTCTAATGTTCTCATGGATCCTAAGTCTTTTGAAAAGGTGATTAAGATTGAAAAGTGTGTTTCTTCGAAAGAATCTAAATAACCTTCTAATATATTATATATTCATCCTAATATATTCACTTGGTCATATGAGGACATGCCCGGTATTGATGAGTCTATAGTGGTTCATAATATATGTCTCAATGCTAAGCCCATTAAACAAAAGATCTAAAAGATGAATCCCAAGGTTGCCTTATTAGTCAAGAATGAAATAGAGAAGCCATTAAAACCTAACTTTATCTATCCTATTGACCATTCACCTTGGATATTGAATGTCATTTTTGTTAGCAAGCTTGATGGTCGTATTTGTATTTGAATTGAATTTTGTGATCTCAACAAGGCTTCTCTTAAGGATGATTTTTCGGTACCTAATATTGATATTATTGTAGACTTGACCGCAAGTAATTCCTTGTTGTCTTTCATGGATGAATTCTTAGGCTATAATCAGATTTGTATTAATCTAGAAGATCAGTATAAGACAACCTATCCTACCCCTTGGAGTACCTTTTGCTATGTAGTCATGTCGTTTGGGTTAAAGAATGTTGGAGCAACTTACCAACGGGTGATAACCCTTGTCTTTCATGATTTCATTCACGAGATTCTAGAAGATTGCATCAATGATATTTTGGTTGTCTATGACTCACGAAGATCACGTGAAGAATATTTGTCTTATTTTTTAAAGGCTTTGACTCTATAAAATGAGACTAAATCCTCTTAAGTGCATCTTTGTCATAGATGTCAACAAGCTTTAGGATTTATCATCTCTCACTATGGAATCAAAGTCGATACAAATAAGATTGATGCAATTGCTAACATGCCTCCTAAAAACATCTCTCAACTACATAGTTTTCAAGGGAATATTCAAGAAATTTGTAGATTTGAATCTTAGTTGGTTGATCCTACTCTTCCCTTCACACATTTGTTGAAGAAATATGTTCGCTTCTGATGGGATGATGAGTGTGAAAAATCTTTTGAGTCAATCAAAATTTAATTGGCCAATCCTCCTATCTTAATGTCAGTTATGTAGGATAGACCCTTTTTTCTTTATACCTCTACATCACCTCATGCCTTAGTAGCTTTTTTATCTCAACATGATGATTATGATAAAGAAAGAGTGATCTACTACATTAGTTGTATTCTAGTTGATTATGAAACTCTATATTCAGTTATGGAGAAGCAATGTCTTGCTCTCATTTTTATAACACAAAAGCTATGACATTACATTCTTTATTATAAAACCCATGTCATTATGAAAAGTGATCTTCTTAGACATCTGTTTACTAGAATTGATCTTTTGGGAAGGCTGGAAAAATGGGTAATGTTGCTCTCTGAGTTCGACATCAAGTTTGTAGCTTAGAAAGTGATCAAAGGTCATGTTGTTATCGATCAATTGGTTGAAGCTCCCTCATCTCACTCCTTCCCTAACCTATATTTATTTCTAGATGAAAATATATTTGCAACATACCATGAACTTTTATGAGAGATGTACTTCAATGGATTGAGATGTCAAGATGGCTCTAGGGTAGGTGTAGTCTTAGTCTCACCCGAAGGAAAGCCAATTCCTCTATCCTTTCAATTAGAATTTCACTACACTAATAACATTTCTAAGTATGAATCCCTTATTACTAGCTTGCATGTTGTGGTGACTTTAAATATAAAACATCTTCACATTCATGGTGATTTTGAGCTTATTATAAATCAAATTATAGGAATGTATAAGGCTAAGCAGAATAAGATATCTTAGTATCAGGATTTGGCCTTATCCTTACTTAATCATTTCTCTTCCTTCACAATAGACAGTGTCCCTAGGAGATAAAATCGACACGCAAATGTAATGGTGAGTGTAGCCTCCCTTGTGTCTTTGTACTCTGGTGTAAAAGAATACCACTTTGTGGTTTATATTCTCCGCTCTCCTACTATCTTAGATCAACTTGAACTCGATGATCTAGTGTGTGCTCACATAGACTCAGAGGAATGATATTCTCACATTTATAGTTATCTAAAGACTAGAAATTTTCTTGACAATATCGCTAAAAATTCTCGCACTCAGATATGAAAACTTTTAGTCTAATATATTATATTATCTGACATCCTTTACTAGAAATCTTATAATGGTATTCTTCTTTGGTGTCTCGCTAAGGCTAAAATACCCCTTGCCCTTCAAGAAGCTCATTTAGGCTATGGGGGTAGAAATTTTGGTGGTAAAACCCTAGTGTGTAAATTGATTCACATGGGATAATTTTGGAAAATATTGGAGCAAGATTCCTTTTCCTTTGTCAAGAAGTGTCCTCAATGTCAACAAAATAGTAATCTCATTCGAGCTCCCACTCAAGGGCTTCAAAATGAGACCTCTCCTTGGCCATTTTTGAAATGGAGGTTGGATATTATTGGAGAAATATCACCTCCTTCTTCTAAAGGACATACCTTCATCATTATCGCTATTGATTACTTTATGAAATGGGTCGAAGTTGTTTCACTTTGATCTATAGATGCTAAAGAAATATATAGCTTTCTTTTGAATAATATCATTGCTCATTTTGGATTGCCTTCCACTCCTATTTCTAACAATGGTACTTCATTTAAGAACAAAGAGGTGAAGAAATTCCTAGAAAATTTTCATATTCAACACCATTTTTCTACACCATACTATCCTTAGTCTAATGGCCAAGCTGAAGCGTCCAATAAAAATCTTGAGTTAATCCTCCAAAAGATAGTGAATAAACATGATAAAAATTGGCATACTCAATTAACGTATGTCTTATGGGCCTATCGCACAAGTGTTCATACAAATACTAGTACAATATCGTATAACCTCATGTATGGTGTTGAGGCTATTATACCTTTAGAATTGGAATTTTTTTCTTTGTGAGTTTCCCTTAAAGGGTTGATTGATGACACCTGACATGATGTTCATTTGTATCAGCTTGATTTGCTCAATGAGTGTCAATTGCAAGACCTTGAACATCTCCAAGCTTATCAATAGTTTGTTTCTAAACATTACAATCAAGGTAGGTAATCTCATTCTCTATGAGAACTAGAGAAATGTAAATTTGTCACTTGATCAAAAGGGGAAATTCAGCCCTAATTGGTTAGGTCCTTACATAATCATCTTTGTGTATGGTTCTAATGCCTATGGACTATCATCTATGGATTGAACGCCTCTAAAATAACCAATCAATGCAATGCATCTTCGTTGATACTATGCATAGTATCTATGTGGCATACGCATGACACTTGTCTCTCAGGGATTGTAGTTTGCTATGCTATGAAATTTCTTCATTAACACATTATTTGCATTTTTTTTATGATGTAAACATGTGTATGTAATTAATTTCTATAATTAGGAATTATTTATATACATGTGTTTTATTATGTTATGTATCTATGCATTGTATTTGAGTGTCTTTTGGTTAGGCATTTAGATCATCCTTATATTTAATTAAACATGCATCCAATGTGTGTTATTAGATCATGATAGCATCTAATCTAAACATGCATCCATAAAGATAAATCCATCACATAGCCATATGTGAAAGCAAAAGTACACATAAGAACACCATGATGTCACACAAAATCTCATATGTATATATATATATCAAAATTTCATGTACATGTATCACACCACTGTATCAAAATGTGGTGATTGTATATTTGTATATGTTTGTGCATCAAAATAATACTATACATCAAAAAAATAATCCAATATACAAAAAAATGGAATGAAAAATGGGCCTCTAGCCCCTGAGTGCATGGCTCCCTAAGCCCTCTAGTCTTGGTGGTGGTGGTCGAGGTGGATGCTAAATAGATGCGAGAAAATGTAATCGATGCAACCATGACATGGAAATGCTTTGTGCCCACAATCCTTGGACCTCTCCTCACAACTTGGTCGCCTCCTCCCATAGTTTGGCCTCCCATTCATGGGCCTACCATAGCTCCTCCTAGAGTTGCTACACCTGGGGATTAGCAACTGGCCTCACTACCTCTTCCTCCCTATCGAGGTCATTGAGTTGGCTTTGTAGGGAATCACATGTCACTACAACACTCTCTACCTACATCACTTCTTAATCTCACTCAACTAGCATAGTACGGAGCTCCGTCGAATGTTGATCTTGTTGCTTGATCATGGTAGCAAGGTCAACGATCCTTTGAATGGACTCCATGCGTGCCTCCTCATAAGCAATCCTTAATTGCATAATAGGCTTGGAAAGGTGGGCATGTCACCCCATCAACATTGACCTATATGCATTTGAGATGCTCCCCTAGATAGGCACAGTTGGGGCCACCTTTGCAATGCATCGTCTAATGAAGGCAATCCACTCTTATGTGTCCATTGCAAACACAAAGAAAGTGGAAGCTATCAATACCAGATCATGTCAAAACATGTGTACACATACATTTGAGATAAATTGAAGTAAAAATGATTGGAAAGAAATAACATGTATCACATTCATACTTGGGTTCCAATCCTACCAGTGTGGATCAGGGGGTGCTACACTCAAACTGGTTGTTTTTGTCACTATAGAGGGAATGACTGTCCCACCTAATGGTGGGGCCAATGAGATTGTGACTAGTCATGGGGGTGATGACACCCATCACTACCACCTTGGCCTCTCTACAGACTTTCCCACTGCTGCTTTTCCCTCCTCGTTGCTGCCACCTTACCCTCCTTGTTTCCGCTACCACTGAAATTCTCTCCTACCGGCCCCTGCACACAAAAATTTACCATGGGGGCATCTATCAATAAAATTGAGGTAGGGCCAACTGTCTCCCACCACACAGCAAAATCGTAGATAACTCCAACATCATCGATTGCCAGGATGGGAGCTTGATCATCCTTGTTCAATCTGTTGTTACTAATGGTGACATCTGTGATGATCATATGAGGATGATCGCTCACCTGGACTTCACTCCTCACTAACTAGATATACATGGGCGATGCCGAAGGGACAGTTTACACCTGTCAGAATAGTCAGGCGACCTAAAGCTAGTAGTATGGGATGATAATATGGTTTGATCACCTTGCTAGGATAAGATCACAATGCATCCTTTGTAGTTGTCACCTATTTTTGTTCTATACTATCATCCTCCTATAGGGATTTCATCTAATGTCCCAATATCCTAATGAATCAAATTATAACTGCCAAAAAGCAACTTCCTCATAGCGCTAGTCACACACTAGAGGGTATGTGTGCGCCATGGGAATACTAGGGGATATGCATTGGGGAAACCTAATTGGCCTCATGCACTTGATGTACTTGAAGGCCCACACCTATAGCATTGTGTAAATTATCAAGCAATGGTACTCATGGTATGTATATCACCTGAGTTCATGGTATAGATGAGTAAGCATGCTTTGACCCCAGGCGAAAACTATTTTTTGCTCCTCTATTGATTTAATTAAATGGGAGAGGCACCCATGTAGGTGTTGTACAGTCTAAGCTAATGTATTGTAAACTTGGTAGAACCTACACAATTCAGAGGTTTAACTGACTGAACAGTCCACTCAACATTTCTCAAGACTACATTAATTTTTCAACCCAAGCCTTGTAAGCTTATGATGGTGCAGCACTATATATGCCTTCAAGGACTCAAAACTACTTAAGCTACCCTACTCAAGTTATTCTACTTGCTAGAAAACTCAGAGAATTTAAAAATAGTAAAAGACATAACCAGAACTAGTGGCTACAGGTACCTACAGCTTAGACTGCAACTGAATTGTTACTAATGAAATGATGTTATAATAACTTAAAACTGATAGAAGATTAATGAATCAACTAAACTATTCTCCAAAGTACTACTAGTTAACCATTGCATGCATATTCATAAGCATTCATTAACAACAAGTAATATATGAAATTTGATTTAACTTGCATATGATTCATAAACAATGATAAATTAATAACAACTATTAAACATAAACAAATAACTAAAAAATAAAGTGAGGAATAGTACCTTGAGTGGCCTGCTCAAGTGGTTGTTCCCACTTTAACTGAACCCAAATCTAATTAATCAAATTATATGCATTTATTGAATTAAACTCCATTCATTACATCTTCATGAAGATTGCACAAGAGCTTTCGCAGATTGTATTCAATCATTCTGAATATTTCATGTCTTGAGATTGAAAGTAACTGATAACATAAAATTGAAAAACCAACTAACTATCCTATGGATTCAACCAATAGCTATATACAAGCTTGAGGGAATCTTATTCAAAGCAACAAATTAACTGAAATCATTAATTCCACTCCCAGATATTTAGAGCATAGAGTTAAGGTTTGATTTATTCAACCTATAACTAAAAAGGAAGAGGAATCCTAATAAGACTAGAACTTTGTCAAAACATAATTGCATGTAAACATACAACCATTTGTCAAAATCCTATAAGTGAAGGAGACCTCTTCTTTAGCGTTTATTAACTAGTTATAATAATGCCATGTTCAACCTTCATCAAGTGCCTTCAGTCAACAACAATCACATTTAGCTTAACTGGAGATCCCTTGTTTTGGTGTCCAATTTTTCCTTTTGCTATGGGTTCATCCTACAACTGTTGTGTGCCACGGTTCCTCTTTAGCTGCAAACAAGTTAATTTTGAAGAACATGTACACAAGGATAACTATCATAATTAAATCATAGAATTCCATCAACATTTCATACATATCTTCATATAAACCATATAATACTGATATATTATAGCCATAATTCCATCATTGTATTTTGGGTTCAAGTCTGCATAATAGATATGAAAGGATAGTATAATGCAGGAACATTTATCTAGAAAGTGTATCTAAAAGTATCTTAAAATATGTAGAAAACAAACAATAAGTTATTATTTGGACCTATCATATCCCCCAACTAGCATTTTACTTGTTCCCAATAAACATACTAGGGATATTGATTGTACTATAAAGCAATCTATCTCGGATCCATAACTGTGTTAACCCCCTGAATCTGTTTTAAAAAGAAACCTTGATATTCTGAAATTTGCCTCATCCTGATAATTCCTACTTTATCACATTCATCACCTTTCTCCCTAGTCCAATGTGAAATTGGATAGAGGATAGGTGGATGAAAGTGGAGCGATACCTAATGAACTCCTTTGTTGACACCAATTTCCATATATATACGTACCCTCTAAAGAATAGCAATAAAATTATACACAAAATGTGTTTATTTCTTTTGCAATTCAGGTTTTAAACTATTCCATCTATTTTACACATGCTTTTAACACTGTTGTCCAATACCCACAACTAACATCTTCATTCTTTCATAGTCTACCTCCCTGAGTTTCATGATTTTCTTACCCACTCTCTTATGTTAAAGAAGTTTCAACCATTCATCAATGATTTCATCTGGATCCTTTGCCTCTCTTCTTATTGGAAGTGTAATGGATTTTTCTTTCTCTTCATACTCTTCCATGATCTCACCCCTAAGCTACTCATTCTTATAGTAAGAGGCAAGTGCTCTAATTTGAATATCTCCCACAAAAATTAAAATGTTCCATTTTATCTCATCATGTATTACATAGTTTTGCAAATAAAACTCACACAACTGATCTTGTTCTTCAGGTGTGGAAGGAGCAAAAATTTCAAGAAACTCAAAAGTTTGACTCATGCCAATTGAATGTTTTCTAACTAATCTACTAAACTAAAACCATAGAAACCTTTCCTATAAAAACAGTGTATATGTTCTCAATGGAGGCCTAGATCTGATAATTTATGCAGCCTTATCTGCTATCTCCTCCAATCAAATTGTTGATCTATTAAATTCCATATCTCTCTTCTCCAATTCCTTTACATATTATTCCTTGTCTTTCTTCTATTTCTCCCTTTCTTGTGCAAGTTCATTAGTCACTTTCCACAATTTGTAGTCAAGTGAGAAGGTCGTGTGGTAATCAAGAGGTTTGAGAGGAGGGGGATTCTCATCTAGAATTGCTAGTTCTTTGTCCCCTGTCTTGGTAACAACCAACTGTGCTAGAAAATTTAGCTTAGTGCAATGACCATACAACTGCAGTTTCTCTTCCATCTCCATTTTTGCTTCTCTTTCCTTATCCTTCTACTCATAATTTTGCACTAACTCCTCCAGGTGTTTAATCCTATTCAATGCCTCTTGGAATTCTTTCCTTACATCTCTTTCTTCAATGTAAACATCCTCTATATCTTCAAATTGCTCATTACCTTCCTCATAATCTCCATGACTGAGACTATCTAAGGCTTTCTTCTAGAGTTTCTTGGCAATAAATATATCTTCTGATTTAGAATCACAAGTTGTCACCACATATCTTCTCTTTCTCGTTGGTATATTCACATTACTAGGAACATCTCCTTCTATTTTAGAGTTAGTTTCTACAATCATAACATTCTCTTGACGTTGTTCTTGTTGATGTTTCACTCCCTGAGGTTGTTCTTTACTCATTTATTTTCCTTCAAGCTCCCCTATATTTTCCTTTGTAGCACCTTGCTTCCTCAATCTACCAAAGGTCTAGGTGTGAATATTTATTTTTCAATTTTCCTCTTTCCCTTTTGAACACTCTTCTTCTACTTCAAAACATCCTCCTTCTACTTTGTATCATCCTCTCTCTTATTTTGAGTATCCCTCTTTTTCTTTGGAGTATTCTCCCTTTCTTTTGGTTTAGAGGGTGTAGAGGAGGTGGATGCACTACCTCTCCAACTCTTAAATTTCTATAATTTTGAAGAAGAAGGTAATTCCTCAACTGTAGGTGGCCTAGATTCTAGTTATTTAGGCTCCTCATGCTCATCTTGGCTATGGGTAGGCGAAGTCACAGGTGAGACATGGGGGTTTTCCTCTTTAGGTTCATTTTGGGGCTAATTTAGTGGTTCTGCATCCTTAGGTACTACGGGTACATCCAGAAAACTGTTAGTGCACTCATCTTTCTTGAAATCCTCCCACCTCACTTGTGGGTATTGAATCCTTAAACTCCTCTTTATCAACAAAGTAATTAAATAGTGATGAGATAAAGAGGTATCACTTTTTTTTCTTTGGTATTTTTAATCCATCTATTTCAACAAATTATACAAAAAAATTGGCACATTTATTAACCTATTATGCCTAAGATGACTGAGTAATTTGAAATGAATTGTTGACAAAAGGTTCTTCCTACCATCATAGATGATGTATCTAATAATGTAAGAGGCACAATTTTCCCATAACTAGGGGAGAGAAATTCTCTCTGTACCTTGTGATGAGGATTCTAATTCCTCTCCTCTTATGCAAAATTCTTCCTTGGTTGCAACTACGTCAACTTGTGTTAGAAATTTTTCCCCTATTCTTGGTAACCCAATGACCTATGCAATGGCAGTCTTGGATGCATCTATTGAGAGTCCTTTTACCATATCTTCATCATACTAAAGAGTAGATGCAAACCTTCTTGTCATGTCATCACTAAATTTTATTAACTTCAATAAGTAGTCGAGCCAACCAACCATGGTGAAAATGGGTAACATCGATGCATCCTCCAGAACTTTTTGGTGAGCTATTGGCTCCCTTCTTATGACATCACCACCCATTTTGTCTTACTTCTCCACTTCAATGCACTCAATCTTTCTTTAAAATTTAACTCAATCTTTCCTACCACCTTCAAAACCCTTCACTCTCCTTCCCTTCTCTCATATATCTTTACTGGAATTCCATACTATAAATTTACCTTCTCAATACCAACTTAATTCAATCTCATAGATAGGTTCTAAGTTTGGCTCTCAAATCTGGTTTAAAATTAAGCTCAAGTTCTTAGGGTATAAAATTTAGCAATTTGGAAATGGTATCAAAAGAAAATGAGATATAACAGAATGTTTTGCATGTCGTTTCTATTCATTGATTTTGGTTTAGGTGGCTGATGTAGAAAAGACTAATGAAAAGACTAACTCGGTTGTACCCTCCCCCAACTTAAGTGGTGAAGTGACTTCACTTCACATTAATGATTTGGAGGTGTTTTAAATTTGTAATGATGGTAATTAGTAATATAATAGTTTGCATGCATGGAGTAATATGAAAAATAGAATGAAAGTTTAAAGAAGACTAGAATAATCTTGATAGTGTACCTAAAGTACCACCTTGAAGAAATAACCATCTATCATGCGTGGAAACTAGAAAGAATATATGTGTTCATTGATTCATTGTGACAAATATTAACTGCAAGGTAATGAATAGTGGGTGGTGAGTACAAATGATGGGACGGGTATTACAGATATGAGTTGGTGGTTTGACAACTCTAGTATTTGAAATGCGAGCGGCAATAAAAGAATTATATTGAGGGTACTTATTATGAAATAATGAAGATTACATGTAGATATTGTGAAATGAATGTGTGTGATTTTGTCGTAAATATGGCACCAACTAATTTGAATTTTCTTTTCGGCTACCAAACAATGCTATAGGTTCTTGCAGTGTCAAGTCCCATTATGAATATTGGCAGTATTAAGTTACAGGTCCCTACAATATCAATGCCCTCTATGAATATTGATAAATAGGTCCCTCTAAAGATATTGTGAACATTTTTATAACGTGCAATGTGTGCTTGTGAGAGAAAATGAGGAATTAATCCTGAGTGAGTGCAAGGACTAAGCTGTGTAGCTCAATCTCTAGGTCACTAGAAGTGTTGTGTATATCATGTATTGTTGAATCATCACTTTTTGTGTTAGATTCTATGTTTGGTTCACTACGTACACCATATTGTTGAAATAGTGAAAATATGAAGTCATCCTTCTGCAATGGCTTCTTATACAACTTCAATCTATGGTTATTTACTAGAAGTAAAAACTGAATTGCATCAATAGTGTGTAACTGGACTATACAATTAGGATAAAATTTACTAATTTCATAGGGGCCCAACCATTTGGATTGGAATTTTTCTTTGAAATCCTTATGTCGTGAATCTTATAACAATGCCCAATCCCCCATAGTGAATTCCTTGGTTTTGATGTGTTGATCATACCACTTCATTCTTTGGTTTTGAACTACCTCTGTGTGATGAATTGCTTCCATTCTTGTCTCATCCAACCCATTTAAATTATGCAGCCTTTCCTTCTATTCTTCTGTCAAATTTATTTCTAGTTCTATTGTTGTCCTTGGTGTTTTATATTCAAATTCAATAAGAAGGATTGTTGTCTTACTATAGACTAAATCATAAGGTGTGAATCTAGTGGTGGTTTTCCATGTTTTTTAAGCTCGTACTACTCCAGGCAACCTTGCAACCCAATCTTTCCTATGCAAATGCACTATCTTGGTGAGAATACTTTCAATCTCCCTATCAGTGACTTGCACCTAACTTTTAGCCTGTGGATGATAGGGTGTTGATTTATTGTGTTGAGTTTGGTATTCTTCAACCAGCTTGGTGATTAGATCAGAAGTAAATTTCGGGCCTTGATCAATGACTATTTCTCTAGGTACTCCATACCTAGTAAAGATATCCCTATATAATAACTTAGCCACATTACCATCTTTGGAAAATTGTAAGGCCTTTACATCCACTTATTTTGTCAAGTAATAAGTGCAAACAAGGATGTATTCCTTTTTGTTAGATGTAGGTGAGATTGGTCCATTGAATTCTAAACCCCATTTATCAAAAGGTGCCAATGTTAGTTGAGGTTGTAATGGCATCTCATCACTCTTGGTCGGTCTTCCCATCCTTTGACACCTATCACAACTTCTTGTGTATCTAAAAAGATCATGCAAAGTAAGCCAATAATAGCTAGTTGTGAGGATCTTAAAGGCTAATCTTTTTACTACATAATGACCTCCAAATGGCTCATCATGACATGCCTTCTTGATGTCAAAGATCTTATCCTCTCTGATACACCTCATAATTTTATCAGGCCTAGTATAAAATAGATAACCAGATATCCAAGAATATGGAAAACATTTGTGAACCAACTGTCTCTTCTCCCTTGGAGAAAAGTGTGGTAGAATCTTCCATGTGACCAAATAATTGGAAATATTTGTATACCAGGGTGCATGTACTTGTACAGAAAATAAATGTTCATCTGGGAATGAATCATTTACCACTCATTAAGCTAATAATGTTGGCAATCTTGACAGAAAATCTGCCACTACATTTTCTTTACCAGGCTTGTCAACTATGGTAATGTCAAATTCCTATAAAATAAGTAGCCATCTTACCAACCTACTCCAACTATTGGCTTTTTCATCAAATACCAGATTGTTGTGTGGTATGTATGGACAAAGACTGAGTAGCCAGTAATATAGTGCCTAAATTTATTAATTACATATACTACCACAAGCATCTCTTTTTCTATTACAGTATAGTTCAACTCTGCTCCTTGAATAGTTTTTCTAATATAGTATATTGCATACTCTTTGTTACCTTCCTTCTGACCCAAAACTACAATGGAAAAATCTAAAGCATTTGTATGTATGTGGAAAGGAAGATTCCAATTAGGACCTCTCAATACTAGTTCTTGAGTCAAAGCTTTCTTCAGTTCTTTAAAAGAGTGTTGACACTTAGATGTCCATTCAAATTCAATGTCCTTACTCAGAAAAACAAATAAGCGTGCAACAATCTTGCTAAAATATTTGATAAACTTCCTGTAGTAGCCTACATGGCTAAGAAAGCTCTTCATATCTCTTTATTTCTGGGGAACAGGTAAGGTAGATACTATCTCTATTTTGTGTGAACTAACCTAAATTCTTGTACTGGATATAAAGTGTCCCATACAATTCCCTATGTCATCATCATGAAACACTTTTCATTGTTGAGCGACGGGTTGTGTTCTTTACACCTTTTCAACACTTTTTCCATATTATTGAGAGCTTCCTCATAACTTTCACCATAAGTAGTGAAGTCATCCATGTATATCTCCATGCAGTCATGTGCATAATTAGAAAATGTGTTGAGTACTAATCTTTGAAAGGTAGTTGGAGCATTACATAAGCCAAAGGGCATAACAGAGTAAGCACAAGTTCCCCAAGGACAGGTGAATATAGTTTTGTCTTCATCCTTTGGAGCAATTTTAATCTGGTTATAACCACTGAAACCATCAAGAAAAGAAAAGTACTTCTTCCCAACTAGAGAATCAAGTACTTGATCTATGAAGGGCAAAGGAAAGTAGTCTTTTCTGGTAATTGTATTCAATTCCCTGTAGTCTAAACAAACTCTCCATTTCCCACCTTTCTTGGGAACAATGACCAAAGGTGACACCCATTCACTGTCTGATATTGGATAGATAAAACATGCATCAAGGAGCTTTTGTAGCTCAGCTTTTACTATCTCCCTCAAGGCAGGATTCATACATCTATGTGGTTGCTAAATGGGTCTATAGCCATCACTAATATAAATCTTGTGCATACATAAATCGGGATCTATGCCTTTCATATCACGGTAATCCATGCATATGTTACTGAGTGTGCTTGCAGTATTGTTTGCAGAGAGTTTTGTTGCTCTTTTATCAAGGCATTATTAATGTTTAACTTCCTTCCTGACATGATTTCCAATTCCTTGGATGACTCTTGGAGAGATCAAGGCTTGGTATGATGGGTAGAAATTTTTGAGGTAGTAATGAATGAAATATTTGAGATATTTCTTCTATAGAATTGGTGGGTATAAAAACTTTGCAAGGGGTCTTGTAGGCATATGAGGCAGTCTTGTGGCTACGAGTTCCTGCCATAGTCATTTTGAATTATGTGAGCAATGATATCATCTTCATCCTAGTCATCCAAGGGGTTGTGCTCTATAGTCATCAGTTTATGAAGAGAATAATTATCTTCCTCATCCAAATTGGGCCAAATAGTTTGCTCAAGGTCAGCATAAGGTTGGGTCGATGGATAAAGAACCAAGTTCTTAGTGGTTGTCCCACTGGATATTATCATTTTTCCAGACCTACAACCTATGAATGCATAGGCTATAGCTAACCAAGGTCTACCTAGGATGAGTGGTTAACCTGCAATATTGACTTTCAGTTTTAACACAATAAAGTTTGTAGGATATTCCCAAGAATCCAATGCAATGACTAGGTCTTCAATAATTCCCTCAGGCTTGACCGTGGACCTATCAGCTAACTGTAAAATAATTTATGTGGGCCTGAGGTTGGTTAACTGAAGCAATAGCATTGTTTCTTTTTTCATGACATTGATTGTTGCCCCCAATTCTATTAAAGTATTCTTAATGAGGGTTTCATTGATCTTTATGTCCACTACTAGACTACCAGGATTTGTATACTTAGGGACAGTAATGTTCCCTAACATGATATCTGCAAGGTTTCCCAAGACTAGGACTATCTAGGGATCTTTCTTTTTCCTTATTGGTTTCTTAATACATAGATCCCTCACCATTTTGGTATAGATATGGATGTCTTTTATAGCTTGGGTAAGTGGAATCTTGATGCTCACATCTTTCAATTGACCTAAAATATTTGTGTCACCTTGTCTGTGATGCTTTTGAATGGCTAGGTGTTTAGGAAAAGGTGGCTTGGAACTTGAGGTAGTTTGGTGTACCTAATTTGACTCAGGTTCCAAAGGTGATTTTTCTAAAGCCTCAACTGTAGGTTCCCCATCCTCCATTTTTGTAATTTGGGGAGATGAAGGTCCTGCAAGTTTTTTTCCTAATCTGAGGTGGACATCACTCACCTCTACTCCATAGGTGGGGTATTGCATAGCTTCATTAGTATAAGCCTATTGAACAGGCTTAGTGTTAGGGTTAGGTGTAGGTTGGGTAGGTATATCTGATTGCTTGGGTGGTTGATTTTTAGGATTTTATTGAAGAATTAAATCTTTTTGTTGTGGTGGAGGAGGGAGCATAGGTTGTTGATAGTTCAGATTTTGTTGTTTCCATTGTTGGCCTTTCTGCCATTGAGGCTGCCACTGATTTTGGTGAGTTTTACATTGTGGATTATAATTGGAACCCTAAAAAATTTGTTGTGGCCAAGGGTTTGGATGTTGCTTCCAATTTTGTTGAGCTTGTGGCCATTATTGAGGGTTATGCCACTAGTTTTGGTTTGCTTGCCAGGGTTGAGAGTTTCAAGCAGAAAAGTTTTGATTCCCAATAGGAAAGGATAATTTAAAGCTAAGGGGTTCTTGTGGTATATCTTGTCTTTGATATCATGGCCTCCTTTGTTCTATATAGAAGAGATTTCCATCATCTCCTTCAATTGGCTGAAAATCAGGTTTCTCAACTTTATCTTGATGGATACTTGTCACTCTCTTGCATTTGTAATTTGCTTTTCTTTGCCTGTAGCTTGGACAATATTCAATGAGAATAGACTCAACTTCCTCCTATTTCTTCTTGATGTGGAGGGTATCTAATTGATTTTCTAAATGGTTGATGATATGCTCCTTCATGTTGGATAACAGGTTGTTCAACTCAATCTTTGAAACCCCTAAAGATGATTTACCTATAGTGGATGTCATATCTCCTCTTAGCCTTTTAGTAAAGGTCCTGCAATAATTCTTGTGGGCCTTAAAAATGTCTAAAAATGGTAGCTGGGAAATATCTCCTTGACCAATGACGTTCAAGGCATCCATGCAATCATCATTGACTCCCCTTAAAAAGATAAACTTGAGGGACTCTTCTAAGAACTTATTTTGGGTATTTTTCTTCAGAGAAAACTTAAATCTCTCCACATAATCTTCCAAAGGCTCATCATCCTTTTGTGACATTCTAAAAATGTCATCTTTCCTCCTATCCGGTCCCCTACAATAGTTCTGATACTTTTCTAGGAACAAGGTCATCATGGTGTCCCAATCAGGAACAACATCCCTTCCTAATCCCATGAACCACATTAAGGTTGCATCTTTAAGAGTTGCAGGGAAGAGTTTGATCCTATGAGCATTAGTAGTATAATTATAACTTTGGCACAGGACATCAAACTCAAAGAGAAAGGTATCTGGGTCTTCATTCATTAACCCATAAAAGACTAGTAAGGTCAAAGGAGGAATGTTCTTCAGCACTGTAGCCCTTTCCTAGTTAGTGATAGGAAACTCAAATGCTGCACATTTAGGATCATTGTCCACTGCATCCCCCATGGTGTGGTATGTTCCTTATGTACGTGTGCTAGATTTTGGTGAGAAGGAAATTTCTTCTTCAATGTTACCCTCGCTCTGAATATTGGATTCACTAATCTTTGATATAGATTCTTGGCCTATAGATGGAAGGAACCTACCCAAGGGATCTCTCTACCTCTGCATATATGAAATATGGCTTTATATTCAATGTTCATGCACAATGTTAGTGTATCTCTGGTGTTGGAAAAATATTATATCTAATAATCCTAATGCTAGAAAGAAAAGTTAACTATAAAAGCTATAAAAATAAGTCTATGAAGATAGCACCATCCTTGGGAACGATGCCAAAAATGTAGAGTCTAAGCTAATGTATTGTAAACTTGGTAGAACCTACACAATTCAGAGGTTTAACTGACTGAACAGTCCACTCAACATTGCTCAAGACAACATTAAATTTTCAACCCAAGGCTTGTAAGCTTATTATGGTGCAACACTATATATGCCTTCAAGGACTCAAAACTACTTAAGCTACCCTACTCAAGTTATTCTACTTGCTATAAAACTCATAGAATTGCAAAATAGTAAAAGACATAACCAGAACTAGTGTTACGAGTACCTACAACTTAGACTGTAATTGAACTGTTACTAATAAAATGATGTTGTAATAACTTAAAACTGATAGAAGACTAATGACTCAACTAAACTATTCTCTAGAGTACTACTGTTTAACCATTGCATGCATATTCATAAGCATTCATTAACAACAAGTAAGATATGAAATTCTATTTAACTTGCATATGATTCATGAACAATGATAAACTAATAACAACTATTAAATAGAAATAAATAACTAAAAAATGAAGTGAGGAACAGTACCTTGAGTGGCCTACTCAAGTGGTTGTTCCCACTTTAACTGAACCCAAACCTAATTAATTAGATTCTACACATTCCATGAATTAAACTCCATTCATTACATATTCATGAAGATTACATAAGATCTTTCATAGATTGTAATCAATCATTCTAAATATTTTATGTCTTGAAAGTGAAAGTAGCTGATAACATAAAACCCAAAACCAACTAACTATCCTATGGATTCAACCAACATCTATATACAAGCTTGAGGGAATCTTATTCAAAGCAACAACTTAACTAAAATCATTAACTACACTCTCATATATTTAGAGCGTAGAGTTAAGACTTGATTTATTCAACCTATAACTAAAAAGGAAAAGGAATCCTAATAGGACTATAACTCTGTCAAAACATAATTGCATGTAAACATACAACCATTTTTCAAAATTTTATAAGTGAAGGAGACCTCTTCTTCAGTGTTTATTAACTAGTTATAATAACGCCATGTTCAACCTTCATCAAGTGCCTTTAATCAACAACCATTACATTCAACTTAACCTGGAGCTCCCTTGTTTTGGTGTCCAGTTGTTCCTTTTGCTATGGGTTCATCCTGCAACTGTTGTGCACCACGGTTCCTCTTTAGCTACAAACAAGTTAATTCCACAAAACGTGTCACAAGGATAACTATCATAATTAAATCATATCATTCCATTAACATTCCATACATATCTTCATATAAACCATATAATACTAATATATTAAAACCATAATTCCATCATTGTATTTTGGGTTCAAGTCTGCATAATAGATACAAAAGGATAGTATAATGTAGGAACATTTGTTTGGAAAGTGTATCTAAAAGTATCTCAAAATATGTATTTAAATAATAGAAAATGAGCTATTATCTAGACCTATCAGATGCGAGCCTTTCCCATCCATCACAACTTGAAGGGTGACTGTAATAATCATCACCCTAAGAACGATTGGCATGGCCACTCACGCCTACTCAAGCCACCTGATGTAAATATGGTCCATGGTATCTCCTAGGACTTCTCGCCTGATACAGTATCTCTACCCCTCATAGGCGTCCTTGGTCATCCTACCCTCATCGTAGGCCACTTGTCATCTACAGATGGGTAACCTGATGATGTAGTAGACATCCTCTAGGGTGATGGCCATCTCACCCATTGGAAGGTGGAAATTAGAGGTGTCTACATCCTAGTGCTCCATGAGCACCATCAACATCAGAGTATGAAACTAGATCTACGGCATTGGTGTAGACCCACCAAAGGCTGACCCAACGCAATATTTCTTGATCGTCTAGATGTAGATCACCATGACAATATTGCAGTAGTGAAAGCAATTGTCCACTAGCATGCTTGTAGATCTCAGGCCAAGCCTGCAAATACATAATTTCCACATCATCCTCTTCTATACCATCAAGAACACTTCTAACTCTATATCAATTTTTGCCTAATTTTTCCTCTAGTATGGAGGTGCATCGTGTGGACATATGTGTGATGTGCTCATGTCTAAGGTCAAATAGCTCCCAATAATAGCATGTGGAAGAGACGCCAGCATAGCCAAAGGATTTTGATACGGTGTATGGATGATAGCATGACAGTCGGATGCCTCCACACTGATTGGATGCTTGTGCTACTCAAAAAGGAGAAAAAGTCTAAAAATGTATAGAAATCACAAGTTGGTTCAAAATTCCTCATACCTCATCAGACTCGTCACCCACTGCTATCATCACACGGAGCTACTCCATCCTCGAGACCATATAATCTCATCTATGAGTAATTTTGTTGACTTTTCTCTCACAATATCCTCGCCATGAATAGTGAAAATGAACCTTTTATGGGCCCACCTGAGCATATATAGGTCATTTTTACCCATTTTTTGTGGTAAAAAATTTCCTTCCATCCTTCTTGTTTTCACCCCACCTAGTTGGGGCCAAAAATAGGAGGAGGCATATATTCACCTCTTCATCATATTTGTCTTCTGAACCACCAAATTTTATTAAGCATTCTTCTCACTATGGTAGCTTCTTCTGATTTTTGAAATTGACCTAAATTTGAGTTTTGTTGAACAAAACTTCATGTCTGATATTATAGTTTGTCACTGAGCTCGAATGTTGGGGGCATCACCAGTATCCACCTACTCGAACTATGTGGCCTCTATAGTATCCTTTTTGCATGTAAATCTATAAAAATAAAAAAATTCAATCTCGCACTAATTTTTTCTTTTCTACTTTAGTGCAATTGATTTTTTTCAAGAACTCATCTCACTAAAGTGGTAGAAAAATGTAGTGTCATAAAATTGCACCTCGTGGAAATTTCACACTTGTGCATTTAGACCACTACATTTATGGTGCCTTGCCACATTTATGAAAAAAACCTTCTGAGTCAAAATTTCACAATTTCAACTCCATATGGGACAATGATGAAGCGTTAGTAGTCTACCACCTCATTTCTTGTAAATTTTTCAGTTGGATGTCCATGCGACGAGTGGACATTTGTGTGATGTGCAAACATCCCCAAAAATTTTGAGTTTAAATGAGGGAATCTTGTGAAATTTTCCCATGACGCACGTTGTCGCAAAAAAACCATTGGTTTATCAACTCTTCCCACCCATGTAACCTCACAAAACTCCATTTTTCACTTCTATTCTCATTCATTCTCACTTCTTCTCACTCCAACTTTCTCTCTTGCTCTATTCTCTCCTACATCTCTTCTCTACCATGAAGCTCTACTAGATTCACATCTCATCAATAGTCAAGGTTCTCTTGCAAGCACACAATGTCTCATCTATCAAGCCAAGAGGGATCCACAGACTATTGGTAATTCTCTCTTGTTGCTTTGTATTTTTTTGTCTATTTATAAATATACTCATCTTGTCTATTTTATTTGTGATACAGGTTCTCCTCCATAGCAAGGTTTGTCTTTATCACATGTCTTGTCTATTTCATTTTGTCTTATCTATTTTCTATCCATCTAGTTGTTCATGGAGGTGGAAACACCAAAATGGGGGTTTGATTAAGGAAAGCCTCAAAAGAGCCCCAATATTTTTCCTCATCCTTGTTGTGTGCAGGTTTCTAGATTTGAAGAGATGGGTTGTTGTAGATTTCTGGTTTTTAGCTTTTGGTTTTATAGGGATGATAGCACGATACATAGATGTTTGTGTGGCATGCTAGCATCTATTGATCGTGACTATGTCCTTCTCAGGGCATAATCTGTAAGTTTTGTTCTTTTTTTTTGTAATTTATATTATGTTATCTCTTTACTAGATTCTATTAATTTACAATTTTCCCTTCATAGCTTGGTATTTCATTTCATCACATATTTGCAATCTCTTTCATCTTGCATCCTGTCACTTAATCTTGTACTTTGAGGTAATCGAGGGTTATTCGCTCCTTGTAGACTCTTCCTTGTCCAAGAGACTCGGGAGTAGCAAATCCCCTCCATTATAGTTCCTATGTGTCAAAGACTCCAACAATAGTGTTGGAGTTCCTAGCAATGGCTCGTTGGACCTACTTATAGTTTTAAGCACCCCCAAACTACTTTTAGGGTTATGGGTGGTCTAAGGGATTGCTCTACCCCTACTTTGTAAAGTGTTGTCTATTTGGATGTCATTCTCAGTATATGTGCAAAGTTGAATACAAATGTCGGTTGCCAAAGGTCTTTAGTTAAGGTTGCAAGGGTTGGGCTTAATTGACACACTCCTAACTATTTAGGTGGCTAGGTCCATGTGGGGCCCCCTTAACCTGCCCTTTCCCATTTGTGTAGTATTTTCTTAATCCCAACCTTTTAAAATATTTGGTGTCATACCATTCCACCATTGTGGTTCACATTTTATGTTCTAGTTCCGCAATAATTTGAGGTTGTTGTTTCCACCATTTGAAGGATTCCACCATTTCTAGACTCTGATATATGTTTGGGATTTCACATCTACTAACGAACACAACAAAATTTTGGTTGACTTTGTATTTTTTAGCCTCCACTCACACCCAGTTCTCCAACATCTCAAGATAAATAGTTTTCCAATGCCTTAGTGTTTCATTATGGTTTGGCATCACACATTTGATTCATCATTGGATTTGGGGGTTTTAATTTTAATCCCACATTGGTTCTTTACATAGATTGGGGTGAGTGCAACTCTTTATATTAAGAAATCTCGTTTACAACCTATTCTAGAAAATAGAAATACAATATTTCTTTTATTCTATTTGTATATTAAATAAAAAAAATTATTAAAAGATTTGTATCTTAAAATTACTATTATTTGTTAATATTTATAATTTTAGTTTTTTTAATGATTATTACTTATATTTAATATTTGCTAATGATTGTTACTTATATTTAGTAAACTATATATTTAATAACATATAACTTGTATTTAATATTTTTTAATGACTATTATTTATATTTAATGATGTTATTGTATTTAGTTATTTATTCTAATGAATAAAAATGTTGTTTATTATGATTTATTTAAAGTAAATAAACTTTATACAAGGTTAGGATTTATGAGAAGATTAATATCAAAGTTAAATAAATTAAATGTGTTGCTTAATTTAAAACTTGATAATACAAATATATTATAGGAGATGTAGATGTTGATTATTTAAAGTGTTGGAGGTTTAGGGCTTGATTTTTTAATTATTTTAATATACACAAACTAAACATTCATTGCTTTGGTTTAGATATGTGTCTACAAAATAGAACTAGTGTACAAGCCTAAACTTATAGTTGCAACAATCAACTAGAAAAAAGTTAAATCTTGGAATTCACTCACTTTTATCTTCTAGAATTTACACCCCAATAAGGAAAATAAGGATACAAGGCTAAACCATTGATCCTTGACAATTACAGGAAAAAAAAAAATTTAAAAAGTGAATAAATAAAAGTGCCCATTAATTTACAAGATAATAAGGATACTAATATCCAAGATAGTCAAATTAAAGAACAATTCAATAAGGATCAAGGTCTAGTTCAAAAATTATTGGAAATATTAATGAACCCAAATGAAGTTGTAGTCTTGGATCAACCAAGAAAGATACCATCCACAAGAAAGTGTTGCAACATAATCTTGCATGAAGATTGAGAATTGATATGATCAAATTATGATCTATGAGATGATATTGAATTTATCTAGATGATTTAAAATGTACAAGCACCTTGTATATATAGGCAAGGTGTGATGAGGGATGACAACTGTTTAAAATGAAGGTAAAATTGTAGTAAAAATGTAGCTTAAAATTTATAAATCCTATGTAACTGTAGATTCAATTTTAGTATTTCTTTTCACAATCTCTTGTGTATGATTAATCTTGAATTAGATCAATTTTAATGTTGTAGAAAGTAGACAGAAGATTGTAGAAGAAATATAAGACTGAATAGAAAGGACACAACATGTACGTGGAGAAACCCTTTTGGGAAAAAACTCCACCAGAATTGGTCTTGCTTGTATTATTTAACCTTTGATTAAGATTACAATAACACTGATTTAATTCTCCTTGATATGCTTCCTTTGTTCTTCAATAAATCTTCTTCACAACCTGCAATATTTTCTCACAAAACTCTCTCATACAATTGTTGCAATAATAGACAATATTCTTGCTTACAAACTCATAAGAGTTATCAAATATATAATCACAAAGCCTCTTGAGAAAATCCACGCCTAGGGTTGCCAAGTTGAGTTCTCATATGCATGCACAAGTCAAACAAGATTCTCCCTCAAAGTTGGCACCCAACACTGAAGTGCTAACCTTGTAGTTGTCAAAAATATCTCATTCAAGCTCATCCTCAAAGTAGGCACCCAAATTGGGTCCCACTTAACTGATCATTTGAAAATATATTTTCCATGCAATAGTTGTAACTCAAAGATACCAACTTGGGTGCCCAAGGTGGGCCCAAGTTAATCTTTTTTAACTAAAACACATTTGTCACCAATTCATGCAAAACAATATGCATGAATGATCCTCCATCTATTAACTGAATGTATCCACTTGTTATATGTCCATGCAACTCAAGTCACTGAAGTTAACTAACATGCAACTGAAGATAACTAAAACATAATTGAACTGAACTGAACTGAACCTCATAAACATCAATCCCTATTTTATAGGAACTTAACATGCATAAATCAAAATCCCTATTGTGTAGGAACCTAGGATGCATTTCTAAAGTGTGCTCAATTCACCAATCAATTAACTAAACCAAGGTGAATCCCACCTCCCATGTAGGTTCCCATGTGCTCCTATTCTGTAAGAGCTCTCCCAAGGTGTGCCCACGTGGAATAACTACAAATGTCAAATTAAATGTTTATTTCATTCCAAATTAATCTCTTCCTAATCCTAGTGGTGTGCAACACATTCGAAGGACTTAGGAGATACATGAAATATGTTTAGAATTCAATTAAATGGCATCCTATTCCCAACAATAACTACCCTTGATACAAACATTAAATGCTCAATGCAAATAATAAGTGCATGAGATAACTATTAAATGCCTAGATGACTAAAAATAAATAATGAGACATGGCCCCATTATAACTAACATCTAGAAATGACAACTGGGACTTACTTAACTCCTAAGTAAACTTATACCAACTCCTCACTAATGACTAGTTAGGAAATAGCCCCATTCACACCAACACCCCCCATAAGTGCAACTTAGGGAGCGTAGTTATTATGCAAATGATACAATATGGAAATGACCAATGGAACAAAGAGCACGGACCAACCACAAATTTAATGCCCAATAAATGACCCAACAACTAAATGTGTTGAGCAACTCTACAAATGGATCAATGTCTGCATGCGACCCTGTCTGAATAGTAAAGAACCACCCAATCCAAAATTTCACCACAAACTTTGATTGTAAACCCTCATAATAATATGTCATGCAACATAATAAATGTGTCTTCCAAACGAAATAAACTTGTCCAAAGATATTTTGTTCGCGGATATTTAAAATCCGCCATAAAGAATTCACCACAACTAATAAAATCTACCCATAATAATAAATTTCAACCACCAAAAATATTTATCTACCAACTTTATAAAACCATCAAAAATATATATGCCCCAATGAAAAATATTTAAACCACCAAACTATAATATAATTGCCAACCAAATATGCTCGATAAATATTAAATTTAAACAACAATATTAAACCTCAAAAAAATTTGCCGACGAGGGGAGGGGGAAATTTTTTTCTCGCAAATTGTATTGATCTATACAGTACATATATTTTCCCTCCTGCTGCAAAAACCTTTGATACCTCTAGATAAAGTTATCAAATTTTGACAATTTGATAGGAATTGTAGGGTTTTTGGGCCTCCTCAATGCAATGGCGAGGTCGGATTTGACCCACTATGCTCTAGAAATCAACTACCTCCCAAATGACGACAACTAGCCCGAAATGCAAACCCTTGATAACCTGCAATGAATTCTCTCCTCAAGCAAGCGCTCAAATCTCCAATACAATATGGGCTTTACAAGGCCTAGGCTTTGATACCATGTTGGAAATATTAATGAGCCCAAATGAAGTTGTAATCTTCAATGGATCAACCAAGAAAGATACCATCCACAAGAAAGTGTTGCAACATGATGTTGCATGAAGATTGAGAATTGATATGATCAAATTATGTCATATGATCTATGAGATGATATTGAATTGATATATGATTTACAATGTACAAGAACCTTCTATATATAGGCAAGGTGTGATGAGGAATGATAACTACCCTTGATACAAACATTAAATGCTCAATGCAAATAATAAATGCATGAGATAACTATTAAATGCCTAGATGACTAAAAGTAAATAATGAGACATGGCCCCATTATAACTAACATCTAGAAATGACAACTAGGACTTACTTAGCTCCTAAGTAAAATTATACCAACTCCTTACTAATGACTAGTTAGGAAATAACCCCATTCACACCAACACCCCCCATAAGTGCAACTTAGGGAGTGTAGTTATTATGCAAATGATGCAATATGGAAATGATTGGTAGAACGAAAAGAATGAGCCAACCACAAATTTAATGCTTGAAAAAGGACCCAAAAACTAAATGTGTCGACCAAGACTACAAATGGATCAATTTCTATGTACGACCATAGCTGAACAGTAAAGAACTACCCAATCCAAAATTTCACCGCAAACTTTGATTGTAAACCCTCATAAATTATATGCCCTGCAACATAATAAATATGTCTGGAAAATGAAATAAACTTGTCCAAAGAGATTTTTTCCATAGATATTTAAAAGCCACCATAAATAATTCACCACAAATAATAATAATATGCCCACAATAATAAATTTCAACCACTGGGGCGGGGGCCCTAGTTCGGTTGGCTAAACCTTTCCTGTTGCAGGAGGTTGGTCATGAGGTCTAGTCTCTCATACCCATGGTACCAAAGGACGTGTCGCACCAGCGCCACTGGTCACGTTGAAAATTTTACCAGGCACATTGCAGTTTATAAGGAGTCATGCTACCCAATTCTTGTAGTCTAAAAAAAAATTCAACCACCAAAAATATTTATCCACCAACTTTATAAAACCATCAAAAATATATATGCCCTAATGAAAATTATTTAAACCACCAAACTATAATATAATTTCCAATCAAATATCCCTGATAAATATTAAATTTAACCTACAAATATTAAACCTCAAAAAAATTTACCAACGGGAGGAGGGAGAAATTTTTTTCTTGCAGATTGTACGGATCTATATAGTACATATATTTTCCCTCCTGCTGCAAAAACCTTTGATGCCTCTAGATAAAGTTGTCAAATTTTGATTTGATAGGAATTTTAGGGGTTTTTGGACCTCCTCAGTGCAATGGAGGGGTCAGATCTGACCCAATATGCTCTAGAAATCAACTACCTTTTGGATGATGATAACTAGCCTAAAATGCAAACCCTCAATAACCTACAATGAATTATCTCCTCAAGCAAACACTCAACTCTCCAATACAATATGAGATTTACAAGGCCTAGGCTCTTATACCATGTTGGAAATATTAATGAACCCAAATGAAGTTGTAGTCTTCAATGGATCAACCAAGAAAGATACCATCCACAAGAAAGTGTTGCAACATGATCTTGCATGGAGATTGAGAATTGATATGATCAAATTATGATCTATGATATGATATTGAATTGAACTAGATGATTTACAATGTGAAATCACCTTGTATATATAGGCAAGGTGTGATGAGGGATGATAACTACCCTTGATACAAACATCAAATGCTCAATGCAAATAATAAATGCACAATGCATGAGATAACTGTTAAATTCCTAGATGACAAAGTAAATAATGAGACATGGCCCCATTATAACTAACTTCTAGAAATGAGAACTAGGACTTACTTAACTCTTAAGTAAACTTATAATTTGAATAGGTCCTCACTAATGACTAGTTAGGAAATAACCCCATTCACACCAACAACATAAAAAGTTGGTGATATTCAACAAGATATTTTGTGTTCCTTAACATTCATACCTCCAACTCCACCAAAGAAAGAGAAATTTGATAAAATGGTAGGTCAAGAAAAAGAGCAAGAAAGAAGTGACTTAGCTAGAAATTTATTTTCAATAGCCACAACAACAAAAATGATATAAAAAAATTCATCGGTGTCTATTAGGTTATAAGTAAATATACAACATAAGTAATCAATACTAAAGCTTGCATCCTAATATGTTTCTAGCATCATATCAATGATTGATATGCCTAGAGTTAGAAATGGGCCAAGGGTCTATCTACAATAACAAGAGAAGATACAAGTTCTAGGATAGATTGTAGTTAATCTTATTGTTGAAAAAAATGATAGAGACCCAAGAGATGAATAATACCAAATCACTCCAATAAATCTTAGATGAAAAATTAGAGAACTAAAACTTTAAGAAATCCAAATAATCATTTCTACTATTGTGTCGAGAATGAAGAAGGATGAAAAGACCAAGAATAAATTAAAGGAGCAAGTTGTAAAAATCTAAGCATATATCAAATAAATAGTTGCTCCCTTACAAATTGTAGCTAGATCTATTAATCTTATAATCATCATCTCTTAGGTAGAGGCATCCTTTTAGAGAAAATGAAATATATTGCTAAGTAACAAAGGATTGGGATAATGAGTTGAGTGATAAAGGATGTAAAATAATAGTTGAAGCTATAGATTCTTGGGTAAATTTAAGACATTTAAGGAAAAAAATTATTAATTAACCAAGGATTTACAAGAAGAATAAGAGATAAATGATCAAAATCTTCCTCACTTGATTGCCATTGAAAATTTAAATTTTCAAGTGTTGGTTAAAGAGAAAAATTTAAATCAATTTTTTTTTAAATAATTTAAAATGTAGATAGAAATCATCAATATTAGAAATATCTTGATCATCTAATATCTAGAAACCCTCAACAAATTGAGAATTTGAGTGGAGTATGTGCAATATGAAAATCATATAATATTTGGAGAAATTAATTATACAATATTTGAGTATAGATGAAGACTTGAAAGATTCTAAAGGTTTGAAAAAAAACCAATTAAATAATTACTTCAAGTTAAAACCAACCTCCATAGACCTTCAACTTAGAAATAATGGATAGAATGATGAAAATGAGAACCTTGCTCAAAAATTATGAAAAGGATGTCCCTAAAAAGAAGACAATTTGAAATCTTTCTTTTAGCCTTTCAAATGTATAAATACATATATTTTTCAAAGGATCTAGCATGAACTTAGTTAATCTAGTGTTGACAAAATTCATGGACTATGGGCATATGGAATCAAAAAAGGAAAATCTTATAATTGAAGGAATTTCTAAAGAAAAATATAATTCTTGATGTTGTTTTTAGAATTAAAGCATTCTACTTTACCCTATTTTATTTTAAATTTCATATTTCACAAGATACTTTTTAAACTATGCATTGAGCCTTGAAATTTATCATTTGAATGTATTTTATAAATTATTTTGAATGAAGTTGATCTTATCTTGCAATTTATGTCATTTTTATGCATTTTAAGTTTTTAAATATTATTACTTTAATAGGAATAACATCAACAACTTGAGAGTGACTACCAATAGAAAACCAAGATATAAGATGAAGAACATAAGGTAGAACATCAATGTCATCCATAAGAATATTATAACTAATATTCTTTGAAACAACTTTCAAAATAGAAGGATCCACATGGTGCTCAAAACAAAGAGCAAGATTCAAAATATTATGATCATCACTATCAATAATTACAACATATTTCTACTGGTGTCAACTATTATTATCAAAGGATAACTTGTTAAAAATACCTTCCTTGTGAGGTTTCAGGTTACTAATATCTTTGAAATCAACACCAATAAACTATATTATTTCTTTCATCCTTTTATGCAACTATAACCCCACATTACTGACCACCATAGTAATTGTGACTTTGTTGAAAGGCTAGTGAGAAAATAATTCTTATCTTGAGAAACATGATTATTCCAAGCAATCTATAAACCTATAGAATCTATTTAATGCCTTGCCCAAATCACAAGGAAAAAATTGATCGAACAACTTCTTTTTAAACACAACAACCACAACACGAAAGACACAACATAAACATGTCACACTTGCACAACAACATGCACACAAGTGTTGCATGAACATACTGACACAAGAACAACAACATCAAGATGGCGTCACTATTACATAAGCAAGGTGGAAATAATGGATGACCAACCACTTATGGGATAAATCCACCACGAAAAACGAGAGAGAGAGAGAGAGAGAGAGAGAAAGATAACATCTCTTACACGATGATGGTTACAACCCACAACCACGTTCTCTCACAACATGACTCTAGAATAGGATGAGGGAATCATCAAAATTCAATCCACATCTAGACTCACCTAACCAACCAAAACAAGAACAAACATTCACCAAAGGATTCAAAATTAGGAGATACAAACTCTCCTCTAATTGGAATAATGATGGGTTACTTCCAAAAACACCACACGCTTTCCAAGATGTCTCATCATAACATGACATCACTCAAGTGAAAAGATACTAAAACAAAAAACCTCAAGACCTATGAGTCATTTTGAGATAAATAAAAATACCAACCAAGAAGGTTTACAACCTTCCCAAGACTTCACAAGATTAGGTTTACAATCTCCCTAACCCTAGGTTTAACAATCGGGCCATTTCAGACGAAGGCACACAAAATGATGCAAGAGAACCCACAAGTCCTCAAAAAAGGAACTTAAGTACAAGATCCAAACATCAATATACCCTTAGGATCATTATGAATAACTTTAATTTACATGGTATACCAATCTGAGGTCCCAAAACTTAGAGGAACTAACAAGTCCTAAAAGAGAGAAAATTTGACTAGGTTTTTGAAGACCTAGTTGACAAAAACTATCGTCATGGGAAAAATATAAGACATAAAAATATTTGGAAAGTGAAATAGGATTAAAAAACCCTTGGATAATCTTGGTTAAGATTATTTATATTCTATTTTTCTATGGGAACAAAGTTGCCCCAACATAAGACCAAGCTGCCCAAATAGAGATAGCCAATTTTTAGCCTGTCATCCCTCATAACCAATCTGCCCCATTGTCAACCAGGCCACAAGCCATTATGATACTAGGATTCCCCACTAATTACAAGGCCACCCAAACACACTTATAAATATTCTAGTTGAGCTTGGGAACTCTTGAGTTGACTAGGTCGTCCAGATGCAATACCAGGCCACCCAAACTCAATGAAAGAAACTTATGTTAATTTAGAACCCAAAATAAAAGTTCCTGAGTTATTTTTTAACTTTTAAGTTATGAATACAACATCATACATTCATGATCATTCCCAACACCAACACTAAGACACGTAAATAGGGTTAAAACGCTAAATTTACAAACTGATTACAATTTGTCTCAAGAGAGAGGTTCATCTACAAATTACATTATAATTACTTTGAATTTACATAAGGAGAGGATTCAAATGCCCTTCCAACATAAAATTACATTTAATTTATCTAATTATAAATAATAATGAATAAGGAAGAAGATATTGGCATCGCTTTGCTCCTCCAACCTCTAAACCCCAACGGTGGTTTCCACGCCACCCTATCATGTGAAACCAACAAGGTTCACTCCCATTGTGCTAGGATATTCCACAAGTCCCAATAACACAATTAAAATACACATGTTGGAATGATTACACACTTTCCAAAAATGATGCATAAAGTTCACACAGGTAATGCAAGATCAAACAATACCACATGATGGTTCAATATATAACCCATTAGCATGAACACAATGGAATAACTGAATACTCCCATTGGGCACAATCACCAATGTATTACAAATTATTCCTCATTATAACCACCAATAAATATAACTCACTCACATTAAGCACATCCACCAATGGAGAGAGACACCAAGCACCAAACACCACAATTGGCACAAAACCCAATACAATAATTTGACTCAACAAAAATTTTGAACATGATCTCAAATGATCCAAAATGAGAATTCATGAAGGAGACTTCAAATCCCCCGCTCCAACTCATTCAATTTCACATTAAAATTAAAATTTTCTAACTATTTTTTAATGCCAAAACTAGGAATTTTACAAATCACCATTAAATTTCACCAAAATTTGAAGTTTTAAAAATGAAAATTCTAAAGATACCCTTTGGTGAAAAAAGTACCCAACACCCCTTTTAAGCTATAAAACAATCATTTTGCACAATTCCCAAAAATTTGTGTATAATGCGATGTATTTTGGAAAAATTACAAAATTTTGACATACAATTTGATAGACAAGTGAAATCTATGAAATAAAGTGAGTTGGGAGTTTCTAACACCCCAACAATCCATTTTCAAAATCTATTGAAAACTTACCTCTCATTTTAGTAAAATTTAAAAAGAGAACTTTAAACACACCCCACGGATGCACGAATCCACACACAAGCATGATCTCCTGCCAATTCCTATATGGATGCTTCAAACCCCATCCAAATTTCCCTATGATTTCTCCCACAATCACAAAAACAATAATTTGGGGGAAAAGAG
Organism: Sequoiadendron giganteum; assembly: GCA_007115665.2. NCBI lineage: Eukaryota > Viridiplantae > Streptophyta > Pinopsida > Cupressales > Cupressaceae > Sequoiadendron > Sequoiadendron giganteum. The sequence goes on from CM021101.1 coordinate 375,285,257, forward strand.
GATTTTTCATCTCCAAATTCTTCACAACATAACACATAGAAATGAAAAACAAATGCCTTTTTCTTGTTTAACCCCATTTTCCTTTTTCAAAATAAAATAATAAAATATATTTTCTTTTCCAAATACTTGCATTTATTAATTATCAATTTCACTCAAGCCAGAATAAGACATTTAAATGCAATCCAATTTTTTACTCCACACTCAATTTACAATTTAAGCCTATATACGCCCATTTTTCACACTACTTCAGAAATCATGATTCAAACCAATTAAAATTAATATAATTATATTTTCATTCTTCAATTTGAAACTCCACAAATAACCCCAAATCCTGATAATCAATTAAATTCATTCCCCAATTAACATTTAGCATATAATTTCACTATTAAATCCATAAAAGAATAACTAAATTAAATTATGAAAATAGGGACAAGACATCAATCAAACATTCATGGGACATCCACAAATAGGGTCACAATAACCAAAATAATTCTAATGGTGGTATCTAAGTCAACGGGGGTAAAATAACAAGGGTCTCAGAATTGGGTTGAGTACGACGAGTAAGGAAAAATAATAAATGGCCAATGTGACATCTCGTTATAACCATCGTCGAGGTATACTTAGACTTGTAGAGCTAGGTGGAGAAATACCTAGTACCTATAACCACTCAACACACACATCAAGCGTGCCTACTCCATATGTAAATAGTTGAAGCATCACATAAATACCCCACAGTGTACAACATCATATCCATAATGTCATTGTATTTAAATGATAAATTTCATGATATCATTTAATTATAACATCTATATTAATGGATATATTCATGAACCAAAACATAATAATAATCACTCAAGTAAGCTTGCATCATGCATGCATCCCAAGAACACATCCAAAATGAAATACATCCATCCCCTTTCAAGGGATTTGGCAATATAACACACGCGCACTTCTATGCCATTTAAATCAAGCATAACAATAAAATAACCATAGAGGAATAATGAATCAAGACATAGAATAATAATTTCAAAGCATGATCATCTAACATCTCAACATATATGAAATACAATACTCCCACTAACATCGCATGTTAGGAATAGGTAGCCACTACAATCTCAATAGAAAAATTATCTTATTGAAATATGAAGAACTAACATTTTTCCTAAATAAAAAATCAAACCAATTGACTTCGTATTTGCATTTCTATTCCAAAAAGGATGAAAGCAATTTTATAAAATATTATCTCAAGGAAACTAAAAAAAATACACCAAGCATTTCCATAGACTAAACAAGATTTAAAATCCTAACTTAAAATGACAATGCCCACACTTAGTTTTTAATCAAAAACATCCTTAAGAAAATGCTTCTTAGGCTCAATGTTACTAAACCAAATTATTTCAAATCTTTTGGACAAATCATCCACTAAATCATGAAGGCCCCATAATTTTTTTAGCTTGCTCAACCACACATTTGAATTGGAAAAAATAACAAATAAAAACATTGGAGTGACCTATAAGAAATCTTTATCACTAGACAACTATATATTATTTCAAATAATATAATCCCAAATTATAATTCTAAAAATTCTCCTAAACCAACAAAACTTAATCATACAATAAGCTCTTTCTATTGCACATGTATATCAAACTTAAATTAAAAGGTCTCCCAAGGATTCAAGCTTTCATTAACTAAAATATTGTTAGTACACTTGGTAGATTTACAAGACCTGGCTTTAGATGAACAAGCCCTAGTACAAGAAAGAAGATAACTCTTACCATTAATTGACCAACAAAGTGAAAAAATCTCAAATATTTATTTTTATTCTAATTGAAGACCTCCTAACCCTTTGGAATTCCTTAATAAATCACCAAGCCTTTCACAGTGGACCCAAAAATAGTAGAGCCAAAAGACTTAATATCAAACTTACTAAATAAAATCTCTTAATAATAGAGGCTAGATCAATTTTAACTTAGCTTAGGGATAAGCTTAAAAAACCCACTTTATGTACAAGAAACACCATAAAGAATAATATTTTGTAAATCCCAAGAGATTGCATAAAGTTTTCTATTTCCCTTACTATCTAACCAAAAAATATATAATAAGCTTATTTAACCAGCTAACCCTTAAAGCATCCAACAAACATAAAGATAAATATATTATTTTAAAAGATAAAAAAAAATAACACAATTAAAATTGGCTAGCCAAAGAAAAAGTTAACACAATTTTTAAATTCATAAACTAATTCCACTATTTTAGGAGGGATGAAAAGGGGCCCTAAAATATCCTACAAACACATTAATACTAAAGCAACTCCAACCTTTTTCATTTTTTAATTGAAACCTTAAATTCAAAAGTCAATCAATAAATATAAATATGAAATGTCTTTTATAAATATGAAGTGCAACCTTTATGTTATGTAACACATTATAACGAATTAACATATAAATTAAGTCTATATTTATTTTAAATGTTTGATAGATGTTATTCATTACACACTTTTTTAGTTTTGTATATGTTTGGTGGAGTTATTATTGGAAGGAGGATATAATGGTGAACTATATATTTTAAGGAAAGTATCATTTTAGTATTTAAAAATATTAAAATAATTTCATCATTGATATCTTGTTTACTTTGACATGCACTATCATAGAAGTTCACATGTACATCAAAGTGGGAGAAAAATTTAATGATACATCCATTGCCCTTTTCCATTATTTTTTTGACACATTTTGACTAGATTATCCTCTATGCAATAACAAGTCTACAAGTGGAAAATTCTTGTGTGAATTTATCTCCTGAGATTACCCTATCTTGGATAAGATCTACTAGTGAAAACCTGGCCTTGATCATCCATAATTGTAATTTTGAGCCCTACACTTTTAAATTTTAAATTCAAATTTAAACCTTGGCAGCACCCTCCCATTAGTCATTGTGATCTTACCTAGTGCATGTTTGTGTTGATTTGCATGCTACATTTTATTAAAAATATATTCACTCAACCATTTAAAATTATTAAAGATTATTAGGAGATTTATCGAAGGAGTAATTTTTTTGAGAGGGTTGTAATAACATTTTATCATCATATATCATCATGTCTTTAATCATTATTCCTAAGTCACTAAATTTGTTTGATTAAGGGTCTTATTGGGGAGAATAAAACCCTCACAATTTGACACATTCCCTAAAAAAATTATTAAACATTGTCAACCTATATTGAGGTTCAAATGTTATAAGATCAAGGCAACTAAATTCTAAGCATCAATTTTTTGCTAGTTGATACATGTAGATTAGCTTATATTTGCACACTAGTTCAATTTTTTAGACATGGATATGAACCAAAGAAATATTTTGAGACATTTACTAATCAAATTCTAGGGATCTAATTAAGTGTAAAGCCCCACCATAGGACCCTAGAGGACAACACACTAACAACACATAAAATGGTACAAAAAAAATTTTGAAGTGCATTAAACACACTAGCAAATGAAATACTTAACACTAATCTAACCTAAGTCCTCTAAGGTTCATGACTACGCTACTTAGTTTCCCATTATCTAAATTAGCAAGAACTATAAATCATTACATCCATAAATTCTAACATCAATATGGAAATACATCTAATCATCTCATTTAATCAAGTAATCAATCTAATACATCTGTAACATTTATTCAATAGAGATCATATGAATCAATTCATTTAATTACATATACAATAACATCTATTGCATAGTCCATTACATAATAGAGTCAACATCAGTTTACATCATTACATATATATATTTGAACATCAATATCTCCTCATATACATGTGAGGAGTGTACATCAAGTATGATACATGATACATCAAAATATGATACAATACATGGAAGATAATTCGCATGGGCTGGTACAAAAGTAGAAGTCTTCAATCTAGGAGAAGTCACCACAATCACGAACAAGGAGAGGGAACCCAATGGAGAACAATGCACTTTCCACCCATCCATGTGGAGCCCAAAGGTCCACCCCTCGTGCTAGGAGATAGAAAAGGGTCTCACCATCACAATCAAGCAAAGGAAAAAATACAACACAAGGATAACAAGACATCACTGAACAAGTAAAGACCAACATCAAACAACAAAAACATCATTTTCAGAGGCGCATAAACATCCAAGGGAAAATAAGAGACAAGGGAATATCAACTTGTCATAGGAGGAGTGTCATCACATAGTTTGCTATGGGTTACCCTGGTGTAACCTTCCTAGGCTATCTGACCCCCATCCTGGGTTACCCTGACCACCTCTATCGGTCGTCGAACCCCCATACAAACACATGTGGGATCAACATACCTTCCAAGAGGGCAAGGCAGTGTATCTTGCCATTCCAGGCCTTCTCAACTCATCTCAAGCCTAAACAAGCACTTGAGCCATGAGTGGGGCATTTACTTATCTTGATTAGTGTGATTACTACCCAACCCCCTAGTTCATTTTAGGTTATCACTTAATTACAAAACTCCCACATGGGTTACCCAAGTGCCACTTTATGCGCCAGACCCCCATTGAGATCCACTCCCCTACTAACAACTAGGAGACCCCAGTAAAATATAGAGCAAGACCACTTGCATAATCAAAAGAATTCATAACAATATAACATGGCGAGGCATAATCCTTCCCACTCACAAGTTCCAAAATTTCAACCACATAGGTGGATACACTGTGCGAGGTTGATGAACAACCCATACTCACTTAATTCAAAACAATCAACTCAAGGATTATCAAGGAATTCCATTAAGAAAACAGCTTCCCCTAGCCTTTGGAAGACTCCTAATAATCACTTACATAATGGCTTATACATTTGAGCAACACCCACATTTATTACTAAAACGATAACCATTCACTTGTTTCAACTAACAATTCAACTCCATAAGAGAACATGGAGGAAAAGTGAGTTTACGAGATATTCATTTCATGTTTACTAATAAATCATCAAAATCAAAGGTAATTTTTTGCAATATACACTAACTTTCATTTACCTCAATATCATTTATCAATCTTTTACAAAAACAATATTTTCTTGATTTATACTTTTAATAAAAATACATAGAAGGCGGAATTCCTTTAATAATAACCACAATACACCCATGTATATCCATATACATACAACATATACATATATATATATATGAAATTATTTGACTAACATTTAATATAGAATGCTATTGACAAATTTAAATAAAAAATACAACAATATTTTTTATACGTGTATCACTGTTGATAAATATATACATATATATATATATATATATATACACCACATATAAAAAAATCGGTACATAATACAAGAAGAGCAGTGACTAAATCGAATATCATTACATCAATTAGATTCCATCTACAAAAGAAGGTGCATTAACCATCTCATTTACAAGATTAAATATGGTACAACCATGACCTCTATGAAATATATGTCATGGTTGTACCATATTTGATCTTGTAAATGAGAAGGTTAATGCACCTTCTTTAGTAGATGGAATCTAATTGATGTAATGATATTCGATTTAGTCATTGCTCTTCTTGTATTGTTTATCGATTTTTTTATATGTGGTGTATATTTAGATATATATATATATATATATATGTATGTATGTATGTATGTATGTATGTATGTATGTATGTATGTATGTATGTATGTATGTATGTGTATATATATTTATAATTATATAGATGTATATATTTAACAACAGTGATAAACATATAAAAACTATTGTATTTTTTCATTTAAATTTGTCAACAGCATTCTATATTAAATGTTATATATATATATATATGTTGTATGTATATGGATATACATGGGTTTATTGTGGTTATTATTAAAAGAATTTTTCCTTCTATGTATTTTTATTAAATGTATAAATCAAGTAAATATTGTTTTTATAAAAGATTGATAAATGATAATGAGATAAACGAAAGTTGGTGTATATTGCAAGAAATTACCTTTGATTTTGATGATTTATTAGTAAACATGAAGTGAATGTCTCATAAACCCACTTTGCCTCCATGTTCTCTTATGGAGTTGAATTGTTATTTGAAACAAGTGAATGGTTACCATTTTAGTAATGAATGTGGGTGTTGTTCAAGAGTGTAAGCCATTATGTAAGTGATTATTAGGAGTCTACCAGAGGCTAGGGGAAGTTGTTTTCTTGATGGAATTCCTTGATAATCCTTGAGTTTATTTTTTGAATTAAGTGAGTATGGATTGGTCATCAGCCTTGCATAGTGTATCCACCTATGTGGTTGAACTTTTGGAACTTGTGAGCAGGAAGGGTTATGCCTCACCATGTTATATTGTTATGAATTCTTGTGATTGTGCAAGTGGTCTTGCTCTAGATTTTATTGGGGTCTCCTAGTTGTCAGTAGGGGAGTGGCTCTCGATGGGGATCTGATGCACAAAGTGGTGCCTAGGTAACCCATGTGGGAGTTTTGTAATTAAGTGATAACCTAAAATGAACTAGGGGTTTGGGTAGTAATCACACTAATCAAGATAAGTAAATGCCTCACTCATGGCTCAAGTGCTTGTTTAGGCTTGAGATGAGTTGAGAAGGCCTAGAATGGCAAGATCAATTGCCTTGCCCTCTTGGAAGGTATGTTGATCTTGCATGTGTTTGTATGGGGTATGGCGGCTAGTAGAGGTGGCCAGGGTAACCCTGGATGGGGGTCCAATAGCCTAGGAAGGTTACGCCAAGGTAACCCATAGCAAACTATGTGATGAAACTCCTCCTACAACAAGCTCATCTTTCGTTGTCTCTTGTTTTCCCTTGGATGTTTATGTGCCTCTGAAAGTGATGTTTCTATTGTTTGATGTTGGTCTTTACTTGTTCAGTGATGTCTTGTTATCCTTGTGTTGTCTTTTTTTCCTTTGCTTGATTGTGATGGTGGGACCCTTTTCTATCTCCTAGCATGGGGGGTGGACCTTTGGGCTCCACATGGTTGGGTGGAAAGTGCAATTTTCTCCATTGGGTTCCCTCTCCTTGTTCGTGGTTGTGGTGACTTCTCCTAGATTGAAGACTTTTTCTTTTGTACTAGTCCATGTGGATTATCTTCCATGTATTGTATCATATTATGATGTATCATGTATCATACTTGATGTACACTCCTCACATGTATATGAGGAGATATTGATGTTCAGATATATATGTAATGATGTAAACTAGTGTTGACTTTATTATGTAATGGACTATGCAACAGATGTTATTGTTCATGTAATTAAATGAATTGATTCAAATGATCTCTATTGAATAAATGTTATGGATGTATCAGATTGATTACTTGATTCAATGAGATGATTAGATGTATTTCCATATTGATGTTAGAATTTATGGATGTACTGATTTATAGTTCTTGCTAATTTAGATAATGGGAAACTAAGTAGCATAGTCACGGACCTTAGAGGACTTAGGTTAGATTAGTGTTAAGTGTTTCATTTGCTAGTGTGTTTAATGCACTTCAAAAAAAATTGTACTGTTTTATGTGTTGTTAGTGTGTTGTCCTCTAGGGTCCTGTGGCAAGGCGTTACATTAAGGATAACACAAGCCTCACAATTTATTAGATTTTGTAATGGTTTTTATAAACATTGTCAATCCATACTGAGGTGTAAATGCTAGAAGATAAAAAGTGGGTAAATTTCAAGAACTAATATTTTGCTAGTCGATTCTTGCAATTATAGGATTAGCCTTGTACACTAGTTGTATTTTTTACACATCTAAACCAAAACAAATAACATATAGTTTATACATTTCTAGGCATTTATAGATTCGAGCCATAAACTTCTAGCACTTAAATAATGAATATCTACATCGCCCATAACATATTTGTATCATTGAATTTTAAGATAAACATCACATTTAATTTATTTAATTTTAATACTAATCCTTTACCTTTTATAATTTTTTTAAATAAATCATAATAACAAATATTTCTCCATGAAAATAAATAATTAAATATAATAACATTATTAAATATATATTTTATTAAAAATAAATAATAATTATTAAAGAATATTAAATATAAGTTATATATTATTAAATATATATTTTATATAAATATAAGTAACAATCATTAACAAATATTTAATATAATTAATAATCACTACAAAACACTAAAATTATAAATATTAACAAATAATAGTAATTTTAATTGTTACTTAATCTATACAAATAGAATAAAAGAAATATTACATTTTTATTTTCTACCGTCACATTTGTAGACAAGGTTTCTTAATAAAAAAAAAGTTGCACTCACCCCAATCTATGCAAAGAATGAATGGGATTAAAATTAAAACCCGTGGTCCAATGATGAAGCAAATATGTGATGCTAGATCATAATGCAACACAAGATATTAGAGAACTATTTATCCTAAGATGCCATTAGATAACTGGGCATGAGTGGAGGCTACAAAATATAGTCAGCCAAAATTTTGTTGTATTTGTTTGTAGCAATGAAACCCCAAACATATCTTAGAGTCTACAAGCAATGGAATCCTTCGAACGATGGAAATGACAACCGCAAACTGTTATATGAACGGGAATGGAAAATGTGAACTGTAACATGGAATACTATGAGAACAAAGACTTGCAAAGGTTGGGGTTAAGAAAACACTACAAAAATGGGCAAGGGTGGGTTAAGGGGGCCCCACATGGACCCAACCACCTAAGTAGTTAGATGCTTAGAGTGTATCGGTTAAGCTCGATCAATTGCAAGTGTTGGTGGTGTTTCTCACCCTCCATGGGTGAATTTACAACCCCTCCTCTATACCAAATCTTCTCTAATGATGATTTATGGTCAAGATGTGCTAAAAAATGAATATTTATATATGCGAAGGTGTTTCGTTTGTAGATTTAGTAATATATGGCCTTCTCTTCCAAATATTCACAATTGGATTTTGACTTCATGGAGGCCCATCGTTAAGGGAAAGATTGAGCTCTTCCCCTTTGTTAGGGTTTTCTTCATTGTATCATTTGAATCCTCAAATGATAGAGATTTAGCATTGAATTGTGATGTGTAGTTATGGGGTGAGAACTCCCTCTCAATCAGCTCTAGACAACTTCTTTCAACCTACTTTTAGAATCTCTAAATATCAAGCTTGTGTGGGTTTGACTTCCAAATATCTCTCTCCAATTTAGGGAAGACTCTCACTACGAGGATATTGGAAACTCTATTGGATGGTTCTTAAAGGTAGATTTTAACACCTCTTTCATGGTGCATTTCTATCTTTTCTCACATTTTGGTGGGCATCAATATCACCAAGCCTCTTCATGGGAATGTCATTTGATGGTGGGGGGTAGGCTTTGGACTCAACCACTCAATTATGAAAGGTTTCTCTTTTAGTTGCAAATAATGCTTTCCCATGGGACACCTAATGGAGAATTGCCAACTCTCTTACTACAAGGGTGTGGCAATGTGGTGGAAAAATACCAATGATCATCACTTATATTTATGCCTCAAACTCCATGGATGGTGGATCCTCTCAAGATGATGGCTCTTCTCAAGATATTAGTTACCATGCACCTAGTGTGCCTCCAACATGTCTTGGCCCTATTGATCAATCGACTCCAAAATGGAGAGTCCCAACCACCTACATCCCTAATGATTCAACTTGCAATACCTTCAAATTTGGTTCAACATTAGCCTACTCATGGAAAGGTAGTTCGTTGCTTGGCTCTTATGACTTATCATTCCATTATTCCTTCCATGCACATTGATGAACCTTCAATGGAGGATTCTCGCCCCCCCCTCCCCCCCCCACCAACCCTCACTTATTCTATAGATTTGGGTAATAATATCTCTTGTACTATTGTATAAAGTCAAGAGAAAATCCTTCCTAAATCAATATCCCATACCCATCCTAGAATAATGGGTGTCAGACCAAACAAATTTAGTTCTAGCATTATTTAAGTGACGCTATAGGGGTCCATGTTTTTTTTGTTGTCAAAGTTGTGTATAGCAACTAGTCCAAGCATATGTATCTTCCTTTGACTCATCTAGTTGGTTTACTCTTTTTTCCCATATCTCATGATACTTATTTTGTCTATCAGTTGATTGTTTTATTGTAAATGGATTTGGGCCCTTTCAATCCCATTTTTATCAATATGCAAAATCTTCTCTAACGATGATTTATGGTCAAGATGTGCTAAAAAATGAAGATTTTTATACACTAAGGTGTTTGGTTTGTATAATTAGTAATATTGGCCTTCTCTTCCAAATATTCACAACTAGATTTTGGATTCATGGAGGCCTATCATTAAGTGCAAGATTGAGCTCTTCCCCTTTGCTAGGTACTTCTTCATTTTATCATTGAATGGTGATGTTAGTTATAGGGTGAGAACTCTCTCTCAACAAAGCATTGGACAACTTCTTTCAGCCTACTTTTGAAACCTCAAAATATCAAACATGGGTAGGTTCATCTTCCAAATCTCTTTTTCTAATTTTGGGAAGATTCTTTCTACAAGGCTATTGGCAACTATATTTGATGGTTCTTGAAGGTAGATTTTACCACCTCTTTTGTGGGAATTCTATATTTTCTCACATTTTGGTGGACATTAATATCACCCAGTCGTTTCATGGGAATGTCATTTTGATGGTGGATGATAGGCTTTGGACTCAACCAATCAATTATGAGTGTTTCTCTTTTAGTTGTAGATAATACTTTTCCATGGGGCACATAACAAAAAATTTCCAAGTCTCTTGCCACAAGGGTATGGCAACGTGGTGGAAAATACCAATGATGATCACTTGACTATTTATGCCTCGAACTCTATAGATGATGGATCCTCTCAAGATGATGGATCTTCTCAGGATATTAGTTACCATGCACCTAGTGTGCCTCCAACATGTCTTGGCCCTATATATCAATTGACTCCGAATAGAGAGTCCCAACCACCTACTTCCCTAATGATTTAGCCTACAATGCCTTTGGCTTTAGTTCAACATTAGCCTACTCATGGAAAGGTGTTTCATCACTTGGATCTTATGCCTTTGGCTTTAGTAGCTCCAATAAAGAAGTTAGTTAACTCCTCATCAATTCCTATCAACCATTACGGTCCATTGATTTGTTTAGCCCTTCATCAGATCTTGATCGTTGATCAGTATCACCTGAAATCTATAAATTGAACCTATCGTTCATCTATGTCTCTCTCACCCATTGTAAGAAAACTATGCCTACGTCATTCCAAAGTGCTTTGTGCTACAAAATATGAGAGCAACCAACATTACACCTTCTCTCCAAGGTGCAACATAGGAGAAAAATGGAGCTAAGCTAAGATTGTTTGTGTATGCAGGCTTTGCTATTATTATTCACTATAAAACTTTCTTAATGCTTCATTGATGTGATTTAGTGAATTGGATTGTGAAGTGCTTTCATTTACTTTTTTTTTTTTTGCTTTCATAATCTAATCTTCGTTTCTAGGTCATACAATATCATCCATCTAACACCAATGTGTGAATTCATACATGATGGTGATGTTGTAACTATAACATAACATGCAGACAAGGCCTCTGTCAACATTCAGGAGCTAAAGAAAGTGGTGCTCAACATGAACCAACTAGAGCAGGAGGTGGCGGACATCCTGAAGAATTTGGCCTAGTGGTTGGCTTGTTGTTGGGCTTTTGCTGGTTTTTTTGTGGCGTTGCCTCCATGTTGGTTTTTATGGGTCTTCTTTTCTAGCAACTTTTTGTTCTTTGAATTGTACTCGGTCATGTTATATTTGTCTCTAATTTGTTGTAAAGGGTTTCGGGGCCCCTTCAAAACCTATTTTTTCCTTAATCAAAAACTATACCATAACATGCTTATCAATCCCTTTTGAAGTTGGGTAGTTTTACTATTGATACTTTCATACACAAGCCTTAAGAGCATCCAAATGAATTAAATGGCACATTTTAATTTATACAAAATATTTAAAGAGAAATAAATAAGGATCAACAAAAGAAAGACCACATTGATACCTACTATTATCAAACATGTGGTAAGAGTAGACTTATGTATCATTTGCATCACTTCCTATGCTTAAAATGAATGCATTTCAAATAAGAAATCAAACAAAGCATGTAAAAAAGCAAGAAGAATAATATGTAGCAAAAAAAGAAGAAAAAAAGAAAAAAAACATTAAATCTTAATGTTTCAATAGAAAATCAAACAAACAAGGTGGTGTTTAAGAAAGAAAACAAAACACAAATTTGGGTACCAAAAGCCAAAAGAAAAACAATTCCTCTTACCCAAACATTTATAAAGGGGCCTACACTACATGGTGATCTTAAACCATCACAAGAAAAATCCCACATGATTACTTTTGGAGATTTCAACATTGATGATTGGGATAAGGATGATATCTTAATTGATCAAAAAAATTACAATTTATGTGTTTGATTGTCACATATTTACTAAACTTCCTTTACATTTCATGTCCTATTTTGTCTTTATTTTGATTGTGTTTTATGATTTTTTTTCATATTATTAGCTAGTATGTGGATGAGGCAAACACACCCTTAGTGATACATGCTAAACAAAAGTGGTCATGGACTTTTTTGGGGGTCATGTCTCCTCATTTTCTTATGTTTCTCTTTTGCGTTCAATCCTATGCAGTTGGGATGATGCAAAATCATTGAGTATCCTCAAAATATTTTTATCATGTCATCCAAAAATATAATGTTTTTGCACTTCGATTTTATGCCTTGGCCTTTTTTATGGAACCACAATTATCATGTTTTTCTTTTATCACTTTTATCTTCGCATTCCTTCTTTTGGCCTTTTACTTACCTCCACCTTGTTTGTTGTGTTCCTCCTTTACCTATCTATTTCTTGTTGCATGATATACTTTGGGTCCCCTTTTTTCTTTCTTATGTTGACTTTGATGTTCTTCAATATGAATTTGGGATGAAGCAAAATCATGAAATGTCTTAAAAACACTTATGTTTCAAAAAACATAGTAGTTTTGAACCATTTTTTACACCTTTGCCTTTGCTCCCTGACTATTGGGATCTTCCTTATATCACTTTTCTTTTTTATCTTGGCATTGCTTCTTTTGACATTTGATTTTGATCATGCTTTGTGTGCTTCTCCTTTATTTATTTATTTTTTGATGTGTGATATTCTTTTGCCTTTTAATTACACCTTATTTATTGTGCTTTGCCTACTCTCACATTTCAAATTTTACTTTTGCACTTCTTCCTCCACATTTGTGGCACTTACCAATTGGTTTGTTTTCCCCTACTTAAGGGCATCCCTCTTGATATTTTGACTCCTATTTGGAATAGAACATATTGATACACATTGTACCATGCTTTGCACACTCACATCTCATATGATATTTGCCCTTATTTTCACATGATGACATCTTTTATGGCACTTGCATGAAGATACCTTACACTCACATCTATGTCATACTTGCATGTTTATATCATGCAATTCATGCTTATATTCTTATACAACTATTACACTTGTATAATTTATCTATCATAGAATACTTATCCTAACACTTGGGGAATGGGGGTGTGCTCTTCACAAATGTACTTTCATTGCTTTATTGTTTTCTCGAATTGAATCCATCATGGTGTAAGCATATATCTAATTTGATGGAGGCATATAATTTCACTATGTTATCATAGGTTCATCCACACATACATTGAGGGGGCCACACCAATGCCAACTACTCAATGACCCTATGCATGGGGATTTTCATTTTCAAAACTTTTTGACTTTATGTGTGGAAAGAGGGGATCATGCTAGTTTCAACTCCTCAACAACCCTACACATGTCTCCCTTTCAGCTCATGTTTCTATAGATCTAGAGGGCCACACCAATTCCAACTCCATGTGTGGAAAGAGGGGATCTTGCCAGTTCCAACTCCTCAACAACCCTACACGTCTCCCTTACACATGTCTCCCTTTCAACTAATGTTTGTATAGATATAGTGGGCCACACCAATTCCAACTCCTCTACAACCCTATATAGCTTGATACATATTTCCTTCTACTAACCTTTCAAATAGTTTCTTTGGGGCCAACTTGGTAACATCCACAACTCCATCTTCTCTTACCGCTTTTCACTTCAAATGAAACTACAAATGAATACATGCAATACACAATGTTCTATTTTTTATGTTCATGTTTTTATCTTGTGTGCATCTTATATATTTTTTGAAAAGGCGCTTTTTTAATCCAAATACTACAAACCTACATTTTTCTATTTTCATTTTATTAAAACCCTAGAAAGCAATACAAAACCCAATTATTGATTATTCAAAACTTTAGGGATAAAGCTAGAGATATTAATTATTAGATCACTCACATATAAACAAAGCCCTTTAATAAAAATAAATTTGAGTGGCATTTTCATGAACCTACCCTTAACCCTGATTGACACAAAATCCTACCTTCTACCTGATCACTATCCTACGCATCCTTATCTTCTCTTTTTACTATTGTGATTGATAATTTGAATATTATCTCAATAAACTTCATTGCCTCGCCTTTCCCACATCCATGATTCCTTCGCTTCTTTCTTAGCTCACAAACTTTCTCTTCCATGCTTATTGTGTCTCACTTTATCTCTCATTTCCCAAGGTTAAATCCTTCTGCTTAAAATATATATTGTTAATGTAATCATGTCAATAGAAAACAATTTTCGACCTATATTAATTGTCTCCATCTTTTTCAAAATCTGGCGAGAGAAACAAAGCCCGTCATGTCAGTGTGAGCAAGAGAGGGAACACGTAGCTTGAACATGTTACATCTCTCACACAAGGCCAGCAGGTTACCATTGCACTTCGATACCAATAACCTATTTCAAATATCAAAAATGTTTTGTTTTTACAAATAACTATATAATTCTGCTTGTAACTTTTATACTTTTATTAAATTAAAACAAAATATTTACTTTCTAACATTTGAATTTAATATAAATTTTATATTTAAACTAATGTTAAATTTAGTAGTTTAAGAGGTACCTTTAATAGTAAAGGCCTAATAAGTGTTACTGGACTATTATAACTACAAACTTCTAAAAAACTTTTTATAAACACAATAAATCAATTTTAAATAAATCAAAACAATACACAATACATATGTTTTTTAAAAAGGAATCGAAGTTTATTTAAGAATATAATTTGGTGTAAATATATATTACTGAAATCAAATCTGAAACTCAACCCAATTAAATTCAAGCTAATTTGTAATTTTATATTTCGTACTTACACAAACAATCCTCATTTTATTTTTAGACAAATAAGAAGACATTTAATACTGACCACCAATAGCCCGTCAAAGTTTTAATGAAGGGTACTCTCCAACCGCCTCTGACAAATGGCACTTAGGCTGAAGACTGCGAGGAATGTTGCAAATGCATCAAACGCCTTTCCACTTCTGCTATGAGATTAATCTTAGCAGCTTCAGTGAAAACATCCAAGTTATTATTGTTTCTATGCACTTTTTTAGTTGAATCCAAATTATTGACCCAGTTTTCACAAGACTTTAGAAGATATTTTATAGCTTGTTTACCTGGTTCAAATAAATAAAATCACTCTGGCAAAACTCTGTAAGTTTTGAGAACAAAATTTCCAATCTCTACCTTCAAATTCAGCAAACACTTTAGCGTATGGGTATAACCCTAAACAAAGCAAATACCAAATTTAAGAAGCCATGAATTCCACTTTGAACACATAAAACCAAGGTCTTCAAAACATGGTTCTTGGACATTTTTCTTTGCACATAATTCTTACTTATTCTGGGTCTTGTTCATATTTTAAACGTTATTAACCATTTCCACTTCTAACGAAAAAGATTCAGGGTTTCAATTCATACAAAAATGGAGACGCATTTATCTCGCAGCTAACCAAAAAAATTCAATTCTTTATTAGATAATTTTCAATCAATAGTGCTGATGACAAGATAACACCAGATGAAGTAAACCATTGTAATTTGTGACCAATAAAGATGTATAATATACGCTACCAAGAGCAGCAATGGCAAGATGCGGATTAAATACAGTTCTTCATTATCTGCAAGTTGTGAGATATATGTGTGCATTAAGTTAAATGTGAGCATATGGATACATACCAGCCACCTGAAAAATGTATCGTGTAAAAAGAATCTTATACTGCTAAACATATCAGATAAATCATCATTGATCATAGAGGCCCAAAATATACATCAAACACTGTGTCAACTACATTATGGAAAAGATTATAATGATGCAGAGAGAATCTGAAATATCATTTGTCAATCCTTTAATGAATACTTCTTTCCAGTGAATGCCTGGAACTTTGGTTCTTCCTTTGGTACATCCTGTTTGATCTCCTTTGCAGAAGACTACAGCAGGGTGAAAACAATAAATCAGAATGATATTTGAACAACGTAACAACTCTCTCATCTTGTGAGGTAAAAAGTTTCAATATAATTACCTTAGGTTCATCAACAGGATTACTTCCTGCACTTGAACCAAATACAAGTTTCCCTGAGGGGCGACGCTGTGGAGCACTTGAGGGAGGCCCAGAACCTGATGGCTTATTTTTCGCAGTGTCAGAACTTCCAGAAGAAGTTATTGGTGCTACTGAATACTTTAGAGGTTTCCCATCCAGACGCCTTGCAACTCCAGTAAAGGGACTAAATTTAGCTTCTTCTACCTCCTTTGTTTCCTCTAGATTTACACAACCACCACATGTTATAAGCAAGGTTCAATACATATAAACACAAATCCACTGAAAGCAAGAGAGCTGAAACAAAGTGATTCCTTGAACCAACAAACCAATCACGCACAGTCAAACCTAAAATCTGAATATGATAGTGGTTGCACAATATGCAAATATGCAGAACTGAAATTATCTGATTATGTAATGATTTCTTACAAGCATGTAAATTAATAGACTGCTCAGTGAAGTAAGCTTAATGAAGAAAGTAGATCTGTTTTTCCTTTCTAATATTCTTCTATGCAATTGTATTGAATCTGCTGACGCAAGTAGTGCTATAGAACTATGTTTTCATAAACTTTTGAAGAATTTGCACATTGAAAAGAAACACTCAATGCACTCATAATATACGAAGGCTAAAGCTAATCCAATCTTTGGTCCTTGCTTTTCTGAAAAATCACATAAAACATACAGAGGACCTATTGATGCTACAAATCAACACACCCAACAACGGCCAATTTTGAAGCAGCAGTGCCAGATGCCCACACACATAGCTTGGACATGCAAGCAACCTCTAGAGAAGGCCAATTCCTATCTAATGGAGAAATGCAGGGAAAAGGGATTGGGGGCAAAGGGTAATAAAAAACAAAAATAAAAAAAGGAGGCAATGCACAAAATAATAAATCAATTGGATCTCCTCTACTACACTCAACCATCTTATTCATCATAAGTGTAATGACTGGCTAAAGCTGGTTCAACCCACTTTTCACTTGAGGACCATAAGGAGGCAGCCATTAAACACAAAACAGCAAGATAGAGGACACTCCAAGGGGAGTGTTGAGCAACAAAAGTAAAAACAATATATTGATTAACAAACCCAAAGACCTTTTACAAAAAGGGAAAACCCTATATTTATAGATTGCCAAAGGGGAAAGGCAATCTTAACCATTGATCCAACAGGACAATCCGATGGACGAAAATAAATATATTGATTAACAAACCCAAAGACCTTTTACAAAGAGGGAAAACCCTATATTTATAGATTGCGAAAGGGGAGAGGCAATCTTAACCATTGATCCAACAGGACAATCCGATGGATGAAAATAAATAGCAAACTAACCTAAAGGGGTCTCCTTATTTAATTACTTGCCATTAATTTTAAAGGTCATCATTATAAATAACAATCCTAACATACTACGCTCAAAGGGATTTAATAAACCAGTTTATTGAGGTTTAGGCCCCATCGTAATTGGAAATTTAAAATTTTCCTTTTAAAAACCATAATGTATCTTCCACAAATTCATATCGTTTCCCTACAAAAACTGTTGAATTGTATTGCCCCGCCCTGTTATGCCTCTCTTGGTCCACCTTTTAAAGATTATCTGTGGTGGATTCCAACTTTTGACCCTGTTTTCAGTTGGCTGCATGTAATCTGAGTAGGCTGGGTTGTGTACTTTTGGTTACTTGTAGATAGAGTTCGAGTCAAGTTAAATTATGCATTCTGGTTACGATGATTTTTATAAGGGCCATAAGTTTTAAGGGTCTAATTGGAGATTATGATATAAATGCAATCTTAAATCATTGTTGAAAATGTTGTGTTTGCCAGATACATTTGGATGGCAATTTTAACATTTAATATATTACACAAGGTGCTACAATCCCATGTAAGTGCATGTGTGCAGATCACAAATACTAAGAATCACCAAAAACAGAGTGAGGTATAAGGGGGTGTCTAGTTCCATAAGTAGGCAATTGAGTCAACCAAGCAGTGTTAGGTCAAGCAACAGCTGAAGGGGCAACCAGAAGTCAGATAAGTCTTACAGGTCAAAGTCTGAATCAGAGTGGTGCAGCGGATGGGGGAACATTTGAATGAGCTGTGGATTTGCAGACATCCAGTCAATGATAATTGAAGTTCTAGATTAGGAAATCTCTCATTGTGAAGTGTAAGCTTCTGAGAAAAGACAAGGTTAGATGCAGTAGAAAGCTTTGGTTCTAAAAAAGAAAACCTGCAACTAAATGAATGAAGGCAGCAGCAGTGACAGCGGGGCATATATATATATATATATATATATATATATATCATAGCTTAAAACTATAAGTCCACGGCGTACATCACAAGGACATTGTCCCCCTAAGGTTCCCATTAGGAGACATCCCCTATGGTAAGTGTGTCCCTGGGACATCTCAATTTTTTTTAAAAGGGGAGGGAATAGGCTAGGGATGTTCTATCCCCATTCCTCTGTCCCGAAAACACCCCTCATCTCCAACACAGGGTAAAAAATCCAATGATGCATCCCCAGGTAACACTAGAAATGATAAAGAATGTATGATATGCATTCTCGCTAGATTTGAAACATGAATATATACCAGTATTCTCATGTTTTTCTATAATCATATGTAGTGCGGGAAGTAGCATGGACTAGCCCATGGTTTAATCAAGGAAGGTGGCTCGTTTGAGGATGAAGGATAAGAGGCATATATTGAGTCCTCTAAGGACAAATATGTTATATGAGATGTAGTTTTGTAAGCCTGGACAATGGTCGTGAGTTGACAATATCTATATTGGCTTTGTAAAGGCAGAGAATGGAAATCATGCTCTGTATGTAAATGGATTGGACCTTTATACAGAAATACTTTGTTGGATTTATTTATTTATTTCATTCTAATGACCTACCTCAAGTCAAGTTCAAATCTGGAAATATATTATAATTTTTGACTGGTTTGGATTCTGTTGGATAGCCTATAGTGGCCCGGTTTGTAAATTATTTTCAGACTTGAGAATTTGTAATAACTTTGAACTAAACTGAGCTTCTCAGAGTGTAGAACTACTTATAGTTGCTGAGATTACATGGTGATTAAACTTGACTGATCATGTCCCAGTACTCTTCCTGGTAATACACTAAGTCTAATTATTTCTATTTGAGGTATTTTTGTTGAGTGTACCCCACGTTGCAGAAGAGTTTCAAATTGTCTGAATATGATGAAGGAAAGGACTCTAGAGTCTAGCTGATGTCATTTTATTCCTACCTGATGCTCAAAGGATTCAAATATTTAATTGCAGTTAACCCCTGTATTGCAGGTAAATGGGAAGGTTTGTTCTTGTGAAGCTGCGAGAGCTCTAAACCCTAGGAGTACCTTGGATTAATATTTAAACATTGCCACAAACACCAACTGAACCAAGGTCAGAATGTTATAAAGCATATAAGGTTTGAATCTAAAAATAAAACCAAATCGAAAATTCATATCATGTCCGTCCCTTGTATCAGATTCAAAACTGGCATGTTAATCTTGTGTGGGAGCAAGAATCACAACCCTTGCATTTAACAAGAGTCAAGATTTACCCCCTCCAATAAACCACAATTAAACCTAGGGTCAAAGACTTATAAACACAACCAAAAATCGGTTAAAGTGTGTTGAACTTTTGCATGGACTTAAAATAAACCAAATTCTGATGTATTCTCAAGTCCAATACCTTTATTGCATCCCAAGTCCCCATTTTCAGTCAAATTCAATTGGAAGACCCTTAGCCTATTATTTTATTTCCCATAGGCTATTGGGCTAATATAAGGGAAATAATTTAATAATTTAACTTAAGTTGTCCAAAAAGTAATTTTATGTTATATTCATAGAAGGCAACTTATGTAGTTGTTTTAAAAGAGGGTCTCTAAAGTATCATTACAAATGGAGTCCAAACATAATGTTAATTAAAAGGACCTTGTAGACACTTTTCAAAAAAAAGTTCGAGGGAAAAGGGAAAAAATAATATTATTATTATAAATCCCTCGAGTGCCTATATACGGAGAAGTGGTGCTTTAAAGAGGGTTACCAATTGATGAAATAAAAAACCCTATTTCAGAGTTTGAGCATTTTGTTCATCTCCACACCTGAGGATGAAACCCTTTGGTGAAGAAATTTGGAGGACAAAAAACCCTCAGTCTCCTTTTCAGATTGGAGAACAAAATCCCTATTGTCCTTTCTTGGTAATTACACTTAAGCATCGCAGTTATGCTGAAGAATACAACTTATTTGAGGATTTTGAAATTTTCCAATTGCAGTTGTCTTTCATTCCAATTTTACTGATTTTCAGATTTCCATGAGTTTATGAATTTCATCTTTGAAATTAGTGTATGATTTCAGAATATTCTATATATTTGATTTTGAGGGTATATTGTTTTGGCTAGCTATACTTAATATTCAATTTCTATAGGCCTTACCTTTTTATTTCTGTATTATTAGCCTGGCCATACTATTCAGCTGAATATATTTTTGCATTATTACTGGCTGTTCAAATTTTATGAGGGGGCCATACCATTTTTTGAAGTCCGTACATTTTCTAAAGGCTGCCAATACTTTCCAAGGAAATTGCCAAGTTCATCTTTCTATTTAAACTTATTGAAGAGGCATTACCTTTTTAAAGCATTGATTATTATTAACAATAGTAATTGCCAAACTTTCTTAATGCTTTGTCTTGCCGTAATTTACTAGGGAAGTTGCACTTATTCAAGAGAATTCAAGAAATAATAATGTGAGCTGATTTCACTTCTTGATGCTGCCATACCATATTATTTCCAATCACAGCATCTGAATACTTCTATATCAGTTGCATCTATCATCTTTGGCCATAGAAACTGGTACTACAGCCTACCATACCATATGTAAAGTGCTGCAAATTATTTCTGAACTCTACTGCACCTAAATTTATTGAATCTAATCTCTCCAAGGCTGCTGTAAATCTTAGGTATTTGTAAGTTGACGACTTAATTGCTTCACAGTTGATTATTGGAGGTACCCATGTACAAACAAAAGATCTCTCAAAACTGGAGAAAAGGAGAAAACCACAATGGAGGAAAACTCCTCTCCAAAAGAAAGAAAGGCGAATGAAGAACTGAAAAAGCCTCCAAATCAAGGTGAAGGACTAAGAGGCCTCCAACCAAAACAATGTCCCAAAAAAGAGAGGAACATGTAGAACATCACTAAAGCACGAAGAAGCTGTAGACTGTTGTCAAATGATGACTACTATAGTGCTGAAATGAAGAAACTCCAGAAACAAGAATGCAAGACTGTCCATATGGTAAGTGATCCATCTCATCAAAATGCATGTAACCAGCCACTAATGTACGCTGCATTTGAAAGTACATAGGAACAAGAACTAGATATGTAGATCACTCAAACGCGAAACCAAGGAAGTATTAGCACCAACAATAGAAACCCCCCCATAATGCTGAAAAGGGAGAGCCAAGATAGGTACACTGAAACCATGTGAAACCAAGAAATGCATGTAAGAGAAACAACCTACAAATAAAAGGGTGTGCAAACTAAGGCACACACGCATGAGGCAAGAATCACTGGGATT
The DNA here is from genome assembly GCA_007115665.2 of Sequoiadendron giganteum. Lineage (NCBI taxonomy): Eukaryota > Viridiplantae > Streptophyta > Pinopsida > Cupressales > Cupressaceae > Sequoiadendron > Sequoiadendron giganteum. The sequence continues at coordinate 375,307,255 of CM021101.1, forward strand.
CACTGTTGTCGTGGAAGGGACACTCACTTGACAAAGGTGTGATGGCAAGCCAAAAGGCAAACACCAACCCCCCCATGGCACTTTATATCATAGTGTGAGTACAAAAGGCACAATAAGATGTGCAAAATCCCCAAAAAGCTTACACCAGAATGGCACTTTATCTCAGTGCGTCTACAAAAAAGAATGTGCATGAAAAAGATGTCTACAATGTCCAAATAGGACAGAATACTAGAAATACATGTAGAACAGCCAAAAACGAGTCATCCCACGCAAACGAAAAGTTTCCAAGACCTAAGATATCCAAGTAATTCACCAAAGTGTGAAAACACAAAATACTGAATAAAATATACCTGGAGAGAAATCTAGAAAAAGTGCATGGATGGATGTGAAGAGCACAGAAAGACCATCCCAACGCCACTAGAATCGCGAAAAAACGGAGAAATTGGTCAAAAGTTATGAGCTTGGGACTGAAAACAAAACCTCTGACTTCAACAAACTGTAAAATGCACCAAAAACAAAAATAGGTGATGAGACCCACACCACTGGAAAGTTGACGGAACCAACTTTCCGATGGTATCTCGTTTGCCCAATTTTGATATTGTATGCCCAAGTTATGGCCAAAAGAAAGAAACTGCTCCCTTAGGGCCAAAGAGGGTCTTGAAGGGGTGTAGGGTACAAGTCGTACGGCTAACGTCATGCTAACGTCGATGAATATTCCTGAAAAATATTCTCTATCATCGGGAAAAAAATTCGGCACCATGAAAAAAGATGTTGATGGAATATTCCAAATATCTTGTCGGAATATGTTGGAAAGATTCTCCCGCCGAAAAAAAAAAGTGCTGCTGCTAGAAAATTTAAGGACCGCTGGAAAAGCAAATACGGGCCGGAAAAATTTGAAACCAAAAAATCGACGTCGGTAAACATTTGAAACCTATCGGGGAAAAACTCGGTTTGCCACCAGTTAAAAAAAAAAATTGTTGTCAGTAGGTTGAGGCCACCGAGGGGAGCCTAAGGCTACTGCTGACGTACCTTTTGCTGCCAACAGGCATGAATGGGCCCACAAGGCCTGCCAAGGCAAGTACCCTGTGGGTACCATCATAAAGCCCCGCCCCATAAACAAATACATCGCCCCCCAATAAATTTAAAACCTGGTATTTTTAATATTTTTTGAATTTCTGAAAGAAAAAAAAAAAGAGATTAAAAAAATACACCGACATTGACCTTTGAATTTTTTTCGCCTTTTTTTTCAAAAGTCATGCACACATCCATACAAACGGCCCCTGTATTAAAAAAAATTGCCTCAAAAGCTCTTGATGACGAAATAGGGCAAATTTATAGTCAAAATTCGTCTAATCAATGACCTGAATCCAACCGTGAGGTTCTTTTCGGCTCAAAATGCTCAAAAATCGCAGCTACCCTCCGAATTTGGAAAAAAAGCAACTGCTTCAAACCCTCGCAGTTCTAACCTCAGGAGTCCAAATCTGGCCAAATCTAACTTTCTCGATAGCTTTGAATCCAACAGAAGACTTTATTTTGATCCTAGATGCACAAAAATTCGCTCACCTCCAAAATTTGCAAAAAAAGCAAAGGGGATTCCAGATCTGAAGCATGTAACCCTTGTTGAAGAAAAAAACCTCATAAATCAAGAAAGGGTTTGCTAAATTTGTGCTCTAATACCATGTTAGAATTGTGAAAAACACAAGCCACTGGAACAAACAACGCAAAGACAACTTCCATGCAAGAGATCTGCAAACAAAGAATTGCTATATTCCTCAACAACAAAAAGCTATAGAATGAACCTCAAGAATCTTCAAGGAGAACAACAGTCCTCAAAGGTTGAGAGTTCTATCAAAAGGCATGAAAGCTCAAGAGAGCAAAAGAGAGATACTAATAAAGAACTCCTAAGTTTAGCTTAACTACATGAGAATAAATTAGACTAATAATTGATTAAAGACTAATGCATGATTACTCTAACAGAATCTTCACCAAGTCCCATGTGTTCTTCTTCTCAAGTGTAGCCATATTCTCATCCATGCCCTTATACCAAGACTTATTATTCGCAAATTCCATTGCCTCTTTCACTATTCTAGGCTCATGCTCATTAATAGACAAAGCAAGAAATACATTTGAAATCAAGTGGGTTGTATCTATCAAGTTGCATTCTCTAACGAGTAGACCTCCTCATGAATGGGGTTTGAGATTGTTCTTCCTCTAAACTCTCAAAATCATCATCCTCATCAAGTCCATTCTTAACATTTAGTTCAATATCAAGTGCAACATCCTCATTCTTTGGCTTTATTTGCACCAATTTGTACTTTTCATCTTTCGATTGCGCAAGCATAGGAGATGATTTGATCTTCTTAAAGATCACATTTTGACTATACATTGTCTTTCTAATCTCAAGATTCAAAATCTTGCACCCTTTCACACCATCACCGCACCTGATGAAGATACACTTAGCTGCTTTGAAATCCAACTTATATCTCTTCTACTTAGAAACATGTACATATGCCTCACAACTAAAAACCCCATTATGCTGCAACAAAGGCTTCTTTCTAAAGTAAGAGACCTATAAATCAAGTAACAAACTATGCTCAAAACTACCCAAAAATTTTGCTCCAAACCAGCTCCACTATGCATGCTCCCAGCTCTTTCCATCAACATTCACGTTCAAACTCTCTATAACTCCATTCTGTTGAGGGATGCATACAGTTGTCTTATGCCTTGCAATGCCATGCTTCATGCAATTGTTCTCAAACTCTACTAAACAAAATTCTCCACCACTATCCATCCTCAACACCTTAATCTTTCTCTTTATCAAGATCTCAACAAGAGATTTGAACTTTGCCAAAACCTTGGATTTATGCCTAAAGAAAAATACCTATTATTTCATAGAAAAGCCATCAATGAAAGAAACATAATATAGGTATCTACCTAGTGATGGTACATCCACAAGACCAAAGACATCTCCATGAATTAAATTGAAAATCCCTACAAATCTAATAGAGCTCAAATATAACTTAACAAAATTCTATTTTTAAATATATACAACGTTCACAAAAATCAAAATCTAGGGAACAATCCAATGTGGCCCATATTCTTTTGCCACACATGGTCTTCTCTCGTGGAATCTTATGACTCCTTTGATCAAGAATCTCAAAATTGTAACATTCAATGATGCTAGCATCCAAACAAAACAAGGTTCCAAAACAAAATCCTTTACCCAAGATCATGATCCCACAAAACATTTTGCATCCATCTTTGTTGAAAAACACCTGCACACCAATATTATTCAATTTATTAAGTTTCTCAGGAAACGTAGAAATGCAAAACATTGGAGAGTGTTTTGGTCCTTTTGTCTCCAAGTGCTAACATGACAACCTCGATCAATGAATTTGAGAGAAAAGTTATCTCACAAGTATGCCATCCACCGATGAAGCTCTCATAATTCAAAAACAATTACTTGTTAGCAATCGTATGAAATGAGGCTCCATAAACAATTAGCCATGCACCCTCATGTGCATGTGTAGCAAGGGCTGCCATGAAAGCATCACCATCGCCATCATTAGAGGCTCTCAGGTTTGAATCAAGATCAAACTCCTTTGCCTTCTTTTCCTTGAAATCCTTCTTAATGTATCCGGTCTTGCCAAAATTCCAACAATTGACCTTGGATTTTCTAGGAGGCTTGGATCTCTCCTTAAACTTAGCATGCTTGTCCTTCTTTCCCTTACCTTTGTCCTCTACACAACCTTTGATAGTCAAAGCATTTTAAACAAATTCTTAGATGTTTTCGGCCTCATCTCCTCAAAAAGTATTGCACCCACCACCTCATCAAGCTTCAACTTTGGGACAGTGCTACTAATTGTTGTTACCAAGTTATCCCACTAAGCAAAGAGCACAAAAAATTTAAGCACTAATCCTCTTCATCCATCTTCACATCCACAGATGTTGAATGCTCAACACAATGTTGAATGTATTTAAATGCTCTAGCACAAAGTGTCCATCACCCATCCTCAAGGATTAAATCTTCTTTTGCAAGTAAAGTTTGTTTACAATAGACTTTGTCTAGTACAAGTTCCATACTTCTAGAGGCTCTTAGTAGTGATTTCTTCAATAATATTTAAGAGCACTAAATCTACAAGGCAAAGCCAAACCAGGCTCCTAACCTTTCTATCAACAACTACCCAATCTTCATCTTTCATGCAAAAGGGTTTCTATCCAAAAACTGCTACCCACTGACCTTTATGAATAAAGAGATCCTCCATCTTATGCTTCTAAAGTTGAAAGTTTGTTCCAATAAACTTCTACACCCCCATTCTAAAAGTGCTTTCCATACATATTTTCTTAAACACAAGATTGACTACAAACTCCTACTCAAGCAAGAAGTAATACAAAATCCCTACTCTTCCCATGACTTTAATAAGCAACTTAGGCTTGAAAAACAAATGAAAGGACATATGCACTAAATCCTACTTAATCCCAAGAGAAGAGTATTACAAGTTATTTTGATCTATGTAAATTTCAACATAGTTACAACAGTTGAAAGAACAAACAAAAATAGAAAAGAATAGAACACAACACAGAATATATCTTGGGAAAACCCCTACAAGGGAAATACTTAACCTTCAAAGCACATACCCAATGTATTATTCAACAACAAATAGTTTAAATACAATAATAGAGTCTCCATACTTCAATGAGGTCTACACTTTGACCTTCGAGGAATTATGGCAACATAACCCTACATAAACATTCGATCTAAATCCCAAGCCCTTAATATACAGGCCAAGAAACCATGCACTCCAAGAGATCCACACTCAACCCATGTACTGCACTCCAAAAGTAGCTCCTCTCAACATAGAATGTAACCCTCAATTTGACTAGTTTGAACCCTAGGATCAAGGGTCCAAGTGTAACTCCCAAGCACTACAACATAAGACAACAATTACACTTACACAACTCTTACACATGGCTATAAATAGACATTCAAATATGCTATCCATAGTACACCTAATAACCACCTATTCAATGACTTCTTGCAACTGTTATAACACCACTAACACATGACAAAGAATGCCAATGATGAACTCTTCAAATTCCATCTAAGTGGGCTTCCCCTTCCCATGTGGGCACATTATTTACAATATTACAAATATTAAATAATTACACCTAGACCTAGGTCTTTGCAAGGTGTACAACACCACCTAAACCACTGATCCTAACAATATTCTTTTATGAGGGCATCATCAAATAGGCAATATCATACATAGCACATGAGTTCGTAAAGAAGTCTTTAATATTGGAAAAAATAGATAAATGTAGTGCTAATTATTATAGGTATACAAAGTAATTTTGTTAATGTTTCTTCTAAGAATCGGGGATAATAAAGTGTAAGGGCTGGAAGTTTACAAGAAGGCATGGTGAAATAAAAAATGCATTTTATGAACTACTTGGAACCACAATTTTTTACTCCTAAGTTGACATGTAGTATGCCTGAAATTGCCTTAAGAAACACTTACTCCACATAAAATTGTTTTACAAATTATATTCAATAGTAAATTATATAATAAATATTGACTTAAGAATAAACGAACTATTAACATTTATGAAATAATGAATAAAAACTTAAATTTGAATCCAATATATATACTCTTTTCCAATAACCAATCATGTTAGGGATTGGAGGGAAATGCATGGTAGGGCACTAGAAAAACTATTCATCACAAGTAAGCCCAAGGGTGTCCTCATAACCCCCTTGGCCCCAAGTGGCAGGACATCCAACCAAGACAATCCAATCCAACTTACAGTGGTGTACTTACGTTGTGAGAACATCCAATTAGCAGGAACATCCAACCAAGACAATTCCAACCAAGTGGCAGGAACATCCAACCAAGACAATTCCTATACCAACCTTCCCTAACATGTTTCCCTGCCAACCTTACACATGATTCCTTAAAGAAAAGGATGTTGATTATAATAATATAAATAGGTTCACTATTTCCTTATCTACCAATTTAGACATAACAATTCCCTCCTTACTGCATATTAGTTATTATGAAATTAACTATATATAAATTTATATGCCTATCAAAATTATACATTAATTGCAAATATAATCAATTGCATACCGATCACTTATTATACCAATAGCTGCTGCTTTTCTGAATGCAGATTTTTATTTCTGATTTCTTCCATGATCAGATTTGATCCATTTTATTCCTTGATGCCTCTCCCCACTCATTTATTTCCCCTTTTATATCTTCCATGGTGGGGAGAGTCACAACCATTCATTTAACAAGAGACACACCCTTTCATGGTTGCTATCCTTTGAAAGAGTCATAGCTATTCATACATTAATTTTTGTTTCTTTATTAACTAACCCACAACCTTCCTCATTGACAACGCTTTCTTTAAACAATGAATCACTGCCTTATACAATACTGATCGATGCTCTCTTATATATTAATCACTGCCTTTCCATATATTTAATCGTTGCCTTTGTTGGCAACATGAGCATGATGGTGCATGATGGTGTATGGTGTTGTCATTGATGTCAACCCATTGTAGAACTAATGGTGTATCAGTATGAATATAGTCTGGAGAAAACCAAGTGTTTTTGGAAATTGGCTAAGTCCCAAACTGAGACAGTGTATATTCAATATAACAGAGGAACAGTTTTGTGGTCCGCATTGTTCCACATAGTATTATCTTGTCATGCGGTTTTGAGGTAATAATGGTATGTACTGAAGGAGTCCATATCCAAATTTTCAAGTTTTTATGTCCTCCGCAGTAGAAGATATTAATGACAGAGTATCGGACTAAGTAGTGACAGAGTTACAGTTGCAGAGTTCATGTTGGAATTCTCTACATTCCACTACGGATGATCATTATGGTTTACAGATTTCAAGAAGTGCTTGGGGATGTCAAATGTTTGTGCATTGCGAGTTTCAAGTGGTTTGGTGTTCCATGTGTCAAGTTTTGGAGGAACAATTGGTTCATTCAATTGTTGCTTTATCAGTTTGGTTGTGTGGTGCCACCCTAAGGGTTTCGAGGTCATGCGGGATTGACTTGTGTATGGAGCAAATTCATAGGAGTATCTATAGGTCATGCCAACCTATTTTGATGAAGAACACGCTTTGGTTACTTCCCCAAGGCATGTATGTTGGAGTTTTAGGGTCACACGTTTCATCCAATTAGGTTGACCTAGTTTGTTGGTATGAGTGTTTGCGAAAGATATATATATATATATATATATATATAGAGAGAGAGAGAGAGAGAGAGAGAGGGGACAATTCATTTAGTGTGTGTGTGTATGTAGAGAGATGAGTATAATGTGATAGTGCTAATCTTGTGCATCTGCATAAGAGTGACAGTGAAGGATGACGTGTGTAAAGTCAGTTTTCTGAGCAGAACAAGGAATTGTGTCTTCAGCATATAGCAGATGCATTGCAAACAGTTCAAACTCTGGCAATGTGCCATTTTTGTATGTTCATTTGTAATTCCAAAATAAGTGATCTTCCTTGGGCAGTGGACCCTCCTATTTTCTGGACAATGAGTCCTTTAAACTGTGATCTATTGTAACCGGTTATGATATATAGTGAGTTAATCCTCACCGTGGTTTTTCCCTTTCAAGGGTTTTCCACATAAAATCTGGTGTTCTTCTGTTGATTGTTGTGATGCATGCTTTATTTGTTTCTTTCCATTTCTGCGAATTTAATGAGATGCTTTGCAATGCACTTTTTAAGTTATTGAATTTCAGGTAATACTGATTCACCCCCCCTCGGTATTTCAGGTGTTCAACAGCCTTTATTAATCATTCATCCTTAATACATATAGTAGCTGTCTTTGTAAATGAATCGCTACTATTCTATTAATCGTATTTGCTGCCTTTAATTATTTCTTTATCATTGACTTTGATGATATTAATTGCTGCACAATATGATATCATCGCTGCCTTCCTTATGGAATATAATCACTGCTATTAATCATTTCTTTTTTAATAACTGCATATTCCTTCTTAATAAGGTCACTCACATCTTAGGCAATTATCATGGATATATATGTCTTTGTCTAAGTGTGATCGGCCAAGAGTAATAATGTGGATATGGTCAGCCACTTAGATATAACAATTTTAAACAACAATACGAATGCCATAAGTAATGAAGCTGACCATTTCATTGCATTGCTGATTGTCTTTTCTAAGGCGGGTGTCTCTCACATCTTAGGCAATTATCATGGATATATATGTCTTTGTCTAGGTGTGGTCGGCCAAGAGTAATAATGTGGATATGGTCAGCCACTTAGATATAACAATTTTAAACAACAATACGAATCACGGAGTGTGATCCTCTAGCTCTGCTCTCATCCTGATGATGGATCACGGAGTGTGATCCGAAACGCTGATGCAAAACAATCTCACACAATCTAAGCCAGAAATCATTACAAAGAAAATTATGGATTGTGGAAACTTGATATCATTAAACAATACGAAAGCCAAAAGTAAAGAAGCCGACCATTTCATTGCATTGCTGATTGTTTTTTCTAAGGCGGGTCATCACGTGGGTCCATTTTAAGATTCAGCACAAAACAACATCTCAATTTATCTGTGATGACACACTCAGCAACAATGCCACTATATAAGCTTAGTTTATAAAAATTTATCACTGTTTCTTTAATTATCGATCAAAATAAACTTTCTCTAAAATAAGGAAAACAAGGGTTTAAACTTCAGAGCTACCCGCTTCCCTTGCACACTAGTCAATGAAATATCTATGATTTATAAGTTATTCAAATTGATAGAATCAAAGGTTTTTTGAAGTAGAGTAAAAGGTAGATTTTTAGGTCACCATCAAGCAAAACACCAATTTGGTGTATGAGACTCTTTGTAGAAGCCCAGAAGGAGATTAGTTTCCTGATTTTCAAGTTACATGTTGATCAATAAGGCACATATTACCTACCCTCTTACGGGTTCCAACCTGTGCCTCCTCTATGGATTAAATATAGCCTTCACCATCAACCTCACTCAGATTGTACTATTGCTTTTATCAGACTCTCCTTTATTTGTAATCTTGTAAAGAAATCTATTGATTTTTATTTCAATCTCAGTATTAAACAACTACTAAATTGCTCAAAATGTTAATGATACAAAGGATCAAATTAAAGGAGCAAATATAGACCAATTAATGTGCACCTTGAGAAGTACTTGCAGCAGCAGGTACAGCTGGTACTTTTTCTGGTTCTTTGTAATCAAGAGGAGGAGCAAAGTCCACTTCACAGTCCGTCTCAATAATAGTTATTGCAGAGGCAGGTTTTGTTTCAATTATATCTATGTAATATTTCTTGTTGTTGTAAGCCACCATAATGCTATCACCTGTGGTCAAACAGGAGAAATTCCTTAAGGTAGTCTCCAACCTGCAAGAATTGAAGAAATAAGTCAACAAATTTTTCTAGAGCAATAATCCACATCCATGCACGTTGCATCACATATTAATACTTGCTATGAATCATCATCAGCAAGCAGAGAATTTGAATCTTTAGACTTTAGACATTGCACTTAGAATGTGAGGTATAAAAAAAATAGCATATGCACTTACACAGCTTTTGGATTGGATATGTCCAGAAAGTCCTTTGTGTGAGGCTGCAATTTAACATATGTCCCTTTGGGAAGAGTAGCATTTTTCACTTTCACTGTATCTCCCTCTTCTAATAGCATATTTTGCATCATCTAATATCAATAAGAGCACAAACACAATATGAGTTTTGTAACTCCAAAAATAGTATAAAATTCTGAGTAAAACAAACCTGAAAGAATTCTCACAAATTTACTGATATAGCTCATTATACATACCCAATAGGGCATATAAATCATGCCCTCCTCTGCAATAAATTCAAGCACCCCACAGTGTGACATGCGCTGTGTGCTTGGATTCTGAAGCTCAAAAAGCATGGGATAGTCTATGTGTAAAGATGCTGCAAATGAGTAAAACAAAATCCATAGGGCTTAGGATCTATGACACAAAAGAGAAAAGCTACTATCATGATTGGATGCACACACAGAAAAACAATGACTAAAATAGAGTAGATGAACTTTAACATGTTTTCTTTAGAACCCAGAAATACTATTAAGGCATATACTCACCCAGACGATCAAGAGCCGAAGGAGGCATTATAACTGGAAATTGACAGAGACATTTACATGAGTAACCAATCTGAACGAGATGAGACCAAAAAAGAATTGGTCCCTAAATTATGGACTAATTAGAATGATGTGAAATAATTCCAGACAGCATATTCAAATGATTTCAATGAACATACCTTTGTCACCACTTTCCAACTGTGGCTGCAAAATGAAACCAAAGCACTATCATCAGAACTATATAACAAGAAGAAAACAAATGACTATCATCAGAATCGTACAGGACTACTAACTTCATAAAAATGCAACTTGTATAATCAAATGGTCATATTCTAATTGCATCAGACAAGTAATTTCAAGTTTTTCTTTTTATGATCTACAATTAGTGAATTTGAAACAAGAAGATTTACACAAAATGAGACGATATTTTCCTAACTGGATTAGACAATAAAGCTAATTTCAGGTGTTTCATTTTAAGATCTACATTAATTGTCCTGCTTAAATATACCGATGGCACAAGATGTTGGCATCAAACAAGTACATAATCAACAAAAGAAAGAATATAAAACAATTAAAACACCTAAAACATACAGCATTACAAAAGGCAAATTACTAAAATATCAAATCCTACCAAACTGAAATAACAGGAAACATAAAATTAGTTTTTACTTTTTACCAGAGTCTAATCAAAAGCTTGTTTTTGTAAATGTGTATACACAGTTGCTAATTGCACACACCAAGTCAAGAGACAAAAGCAAGATGCTAACTCTCACATGGGGACTAAAATAGGATGCATTCTATGATATACTAAGTTAATTTAGAAAGATTAAATATCAAGCCAAATAAGACTGATGAACAGAAACTTCAACCATAAAATTATAAAATCAATCTTTGTGCTTGCATCTTAGTGGTATGCTTCACAACATGCAGTATTAAAGGGTGCGGTAGCTTGCACAATACAAAAACTCAGTGAAGGACACAATTAGGACATTGGTTTATTTCCTTTGCACATTACAGTGATTAAAAAAATTTGCAACACCATGGAATAAATAAATTGCAAGATAAAATTGATGTAAATAACAGATTTATTTCAAAGAATATCCATGCGTCAGCATAAACAAAAAACTGTGCAGCTAATTGACATCATTTGGCAAATTTTCTCTTCTGGAGCATTGAGTTTCATAAGTCATTCATGAATGAGATATATAGATGCACTCAGTTACATGAAAAGGACAAATTGAAACAAAGATATCCAACAGAAAGGGAAGGGTATTTGTGCATGACAACATTCTTTTAGTTCTGAGGCTTTCTCCAGACCAAAGCAGACATGAGCTTTAACTCAAATTAAGAAATATGCCACCCTGGGTAGGCTCAAAGAGTCCTTGCTTATAGACTCTCTATACACAAAGCAGCATATAGCGAGTTGTTGCTTATGGACTATTGATGCACCAAACAACATGTGGTTATATGCACACCTATGGTCTCAATGAGGCTTACTAGGATTGGCTTAATGCAATAAGGAACTCTGCTGACAATAACTTACCTTCTATGGTATCCTTTATAAAATTGTTTATGCATAAATGAAATTCAACTAGATCTAGCATGATTTTCCAAAACAAAGTTGCAGTGCAAAATCAAAAATTAGCACCTAAAGCATGTAATACCTTATCAATAAACGAAGCTGGATAACATCGATAGGTCTGCTCAAATGAAGTAGGATACCCATAGCCTCCGAAAAACTGCAAACATGGCCAATTATTAACAAATTTTATTAGACAAATCCTCCCTCTCACCTAAAGCTGCCCTCAGAAAACAAAATTGGACTTGGTCACCGTCAAACCAAATGCTTTTTCTGTAAAGCCTTGACATCACCAAAAACAATGTTTCAACTCAATTGTCCTCTATGATGCTGGCTAAAACAGCTGATGTAGAATAATATTGCCTTTAAAGTCCTTCAAAGATCTGACAAGCATACATTTTCATTTAAGAACAAACAACTTCCAAAATTTGGTAACAGATGGAAATAAAAAGCATACCATAGTGAAAACAGTCTGAACAATCAGGCACCTTGAATTTGCAGTATGGACACTGCAAAGAACAAACCACCACATCACTTGACCTAATCAATTTAAAGCAATTCCACAAAGGCTGATATATTCTCTTGACATACTTTGTTAGAATCATAAACCATACAACAACAAAAATTATCAAACAATTAAAATTAAGCCATATCACAAAGCTATCAGTGAAATTTATTCATCAGATATGAACGTAAGTCTGGAATTATCACTGAGAGATTGGTGGAAATTAGTGCTCCATAAATGAGTGTTACTGTGTTAGTACTCCACATTGTTATTTGTGCATGTAGGTAAATAATATGTGGAGAGAATAATGTAAATGATTAATTATCACATTAGAATCTAGATTAGTTATTTAATTAGTAAGATTGTTGTGGAAGTGGTTATAGGTGAAGTTGTATAAATATATAACTCGTGTTATTGAATAAATGTGGAAGATGACAGATTGATTAAGTTTTTTGAGCTTTTGCCTCTCTTGTTTTAATATGGTGTCAGAGCAGGTTTCCAGTGAGACCTCTCTGTTTGCCCTCCATTCAATTTTCCTTGCTATAAAATGGTTAACACAACGGCTATGCACTGCAGACAACGTGCAACAGCCATTGCTTTGCCCATCCACCATTCTTACATTTTGCCAACAATTTTGCAGTGCAGACCATATGCAAAACTTGCCGATATTCATCATTTACCTGCATTCTCTTCTCTTTCAATCTTGCTTGCTCTATCGTCACTTTTCACTCCATTTTGTTCATTGTTTTTTCATACCAAAAAAAAAAGAAGAAAATTCAAAAAAAATATAGAATCAGATCTATATTTCAGTTGCAGCTGTTCCCAGCACTGCAGCACTCATATTCAAAGCCCTGAAAGGATGCCTCCATGGAAATGTAAGGTGAACAAAGCATACAATTATTGTTTTCTCTAGGTCAAAAAGATCATTTGATTTTGCTGGAAGGACAGTCTGCATAGGAGAGAACCATAAGATTATTTGGTAGTTGTATACAATGAATAATCTGTTCTCGTTATTTTGGGGATTAAAAACTGTGCCAACTCACTGGCTGCTTTCCAAAGGTAATGCTCTATTTTATGGTTATGTATTTTTTGTGTTGAGTGGTGACAAACACAAAGCTGTGGTTTTCTCTATATAGCACTTATTCTGTGCTTTCAGCATCTCAATCCTAGTGCCTACTACTTGTCAGTGAGTCTGTCCATGCAATGGTGTCACTTCTGTGTTGATCATGCCACCGCACTTCTTCATCACAAACAGAGAAGAAATCAGTTTTCTTCACTTGTGGTAAATGTTGTTGGGACCATTACAACAGCAGGCATTCAAACCAGTTATTGGCTGGATTCAGCATTGGAGGAAAATCTTAGATATCCAAGCAATAAGCATCTGTTGGGTTTTGTTTTTTAAAAGGTGTAAAGTGCTAACCTAAACAAGTTTATCCAATGAGGAAGCAATTGCACCATTTGTGGTATCTTTATTTTTCTTTCACGGCATTCAATTTCCAGAAACAATTTGCAGGAAAATCAAAATCTTTATGTCAATCAAAAACAAGAATATTTATGTTTTGACGAAGGAAATGGAAAGATACAGTTACTAACTTACTACCATACTTATTCAGGTGTGACAGTTGTCAACTTGTCCATAGCATTTGTATGCTTGTCATAGTCACAGTACAGCACCTTATTTGTTGTTAAAATTATATTGCAATTGATGATTTGTTCCCCACCTGACTATCATTAACAATTTGTCTCAACCCATATTCATGGATAACACAGGTTTTCTTGATTCTTATAAATGGTGATATCAGGGTTATATTGTGTCAAATTTCTATTTCACAATCAAATCTTTGTAAGGGGAAATACATTTCTCGAAGCGTAAATTTGTTTTGTAAAAAGTGTAATTGCATATCACGTGTTCAATTTTTCAAAAGGGGGGGAAATTAATTATTTTCAAAAAAATTGTACAATGGGTGGAACAATTTGGAAACCAACATCCAAGGAGATTTGGAGAATTTGTGGGGGGCAAATATGAAACAGATGAACCTTGGCAACAGAAGACAGAAGCAATGACTGGCCAAGCCAGCTGATGATGTAGCACCACAATAAAGTTACTCACCACATGTTAGCACTAAAGGGGGGAATGTTGGGAATTAATTAGTCCTCACATGGGTGAATACTAGTGTGTTAGGACTCCACATTATTATTTGTGTGTGTAGGTAAATAATATTTGGAGGGAATAATGTAAATGATTAATAATCATATTAGATTAGTTATTAGTTAGTAAGGTGGTTGTCAAAGTTATTACAGGTGAATTTCTTTTGAATAAATGTAAGTCGTGTTATTGAATAAATGTTGAAGATGACCAATTGATTAAGTTGTTTGAGCCTTTGAATCTCTCCTTTTCAATAGGGATAGATCTGGTTTGAGTTCAAACTTCAAAGTCATAGGACTAAAGTTTAACTACATGGATTAACTAAGGAAATCAACAAATCTAGAGCTGCTTTTAGTTAGGTGGATTCTTCACTTGCACTCCAGTTCAAAAGCCAAAAATATAGACAATGTATATTAGATTTTGGAGTTTAACTATAGATTTGCAAGACCTCTTACAATTACTGACCTGATATTACATTTGAAGCTATATTAGTGAAGAAAAGAAAAGTGCATACTTCACTCTTTCACCTCTATATTTCACACCACTTTGTGGTGTCTTTGATGTGAGACTCTAGCACCTAATTTGGCTCTTTTCATGCACTCACTAACCCCAATCCCAAATCCAGGACTTTGATATACAAAATCCTTCACTTCAAACCAACTCTAACTCATTTCCCAAAACTTTTCACTTCCTAGATTGGATTGCACCCATAAGCTCGTACCCTAACTGAATCACAAGTGTGATCTAGTCACCCAATTTCAAAAATCAATATTCATAAATCTAATACTGACAATCGTAAGAAAAAGCCATCCCATCAAGGTGGGTGCCAGATTTCATACCATGTCTAGGCTTATCCATTTGTGGGTGTCATCCTATAAGACTTTCATTGTCAATTAGTAGCACTTTTCATTTCCAATTTTGATCACACAAAACATAATCAATTCCCAAATCCAAGACTTTGATATACAAAATCCTCCACTCCAAACCAACTCTAACTCATTTCCCAAAACTTTTCACTTCCTGGATTGGATTGCACCCATAAGCTTGTTTCCTAATTGGATCACAAGAGTGATCTAGTCGCCCAATTTCAAAAATCAATATTCATAAATCTAACACTGACAATCGTTAGAGACAACCATCCCATCAATGTGGGTGCCAAATTTCATACTATGTCTAGGCTTATGTATTTATGGGTATCATTCTATAAGAATTTCATTGTCAAATAGTCGCACTTTTCATTTCCAATTTTGATCACACAAAACGTAATCAATTGGCACCAAACACAATTATTCAACATTGCCATGACCCTCCCCTAGACTTTTTTTAATGATAGGGAGAATCAGCAACCCAATGACAAAGGCCCCAAACTAACTTCCAAAGATTCCTAGAAGTGTGAGAGCTACTATAATCCCCAACCGCAACCTAAGTTGCCCCACACCTGGTAAAGCTTGTAAGTTGAGTTTCTAACCTATAACCATTGCCTATGTCTTTCAAAGACTCAATCATCCAATCCCGCCTAGAGGCAACCCTCCCCTTTAGAGTTATTGTTGATCATTTCATAGATTTGTTATATCTGATTTAAATGTTTATACCTACTAACTTGATGGTTAGTCACTTGTTGGAAACTAACATTCCCTTGCCGCGTTGTTGCACTTGCAGGATTTCATAATAGCAAATCTGCTACAAGTTTGGTTGATAAAATTATTGATTTTATGATGTTTTCGTACCAACATAACAGTCAGATTATTCACTATTATATGATATATTGATGATGTTGACTTAAGTGTGGTTACTGTTTCAAGTGTAGCAAACAATCGACACAAAACATTATGAATTGGCAGTCTAGAATTATGTGTGAATTCCAAGGCAATAATGGCAGGTGTAAATCTTATTTGAGTCTTGGATTACTATCAAAAGTAGTGGCGTGATGGTTTACATAATGTTTGTGGTCGTTTTATGATTTAGTTATTACTATCATAGATATCTTAAATACATCTATCTAAGAGACACCAGGAGATATCAATCTCGAGACACTGACATTAAAATTGTTATTTAGGATGGATAGGCACCTCAAGACTGATATCTCTCGATATCTTTTAGATAGATGTATTTAGATGTATTTAAGATATCTATGCTAGTTTATTTATTCTATTTCAATAGTTTTAGCTACTATATATACTGCTATATTTTCATAATTCTTTTGTTTTGATTTTATTTTGAACAGTGTAGTAAATACTATATATTTAAGATGTATAAAGTTTTACTTACTATTTTATTTATTAGCTATAAAACTAAATTTCACTTGCTAAATTTTATTACTAAAACTTTGAAGTTTTACTTGCTATTTTATTTAATATTGTATACTTAAATGAATAATATTTACTTTATTTTTATTTGAAAAGCTATTTAATTTTTCTAGGTTTTGAAAACCCAATTAGAAATAAATTAGTTACTTCATCTTTTAATGAATAATTGTCTATTATATTATTTTAGAAAAGATATATGACACTAATTCAAAAAAATATATTATTTACTAGTTTATTTACTAAAATGCATAGCTATTTACTGTTTTATTTACTTAAGTGCATAACTATTTCATTAAAATTATTGTATTTACTACAATTAAATGATTATACCAATGGATTATAACTATTTTTATTTTTATTGTATAATCCATTGGTCATCTTCAGTAACCCTCAAACCTGAACTCGAACCAGTAACTTAGCTTTAAACCAACATAATAAAACAATGGAATTGAAGGTGGGGAAAAGGCGACAAAGATCAGCAACCCAAGCCACAATGCATAGAAGAAAACCAAATTCAATCTTTCATCAATTTGTTGCTTTACAACCATAGTTTATTTGTTTGCCTTCAACTTTCAATCTTTGTGTTGTATAGTTATGATTTTTGTGTTTTTATAGTTACTTGACACCTAACCTATGGTGTAGGCTTACCATGCAGAGAAGGGCTAATCTTATCCAAATAAAAACCTAAAATTCATTGGCCATCCTACAAAGCAGTACACTTGGCATGCATTGGCAGTTTGAAGAGTTAATGGTGACTGCCACTCCGCATGGGCCATCCTGATGAAAAAACATAAAGACTTGTGCTCTTTTTTCTTTCAATTAACCTTTGGTAGTAGAGCTCTACAAAATCTCTCACCAGTTGTGGCAAATATGAACTTTAAGTTGCATTGTGTGTTTATTGCCTGGAATCATGGGCGAAGGAGCGAGATTGTAGTTTTATTTCTTGTTAAAGTATTATTTATTTTGGAAGTTTTTTTGTCTTTTGGCTAGTTGTTTGGCTAAGAATTGGAAAGTTACCATTATTTGGTCAGTGGCAACATTGTTCATGGGGAACACATTAACTTGATTATATTCTTGGGAAGGAGTTTCGTGAAGATGTATCAATCTACAATAACAATTACAAAGGGTCCTTGGTAAATCCATCCAATAGCAACATCAAATCTTGGTAATTAAATCTTCTTGTGCCAGTGGTGACTAGTAATGTTGAAGCCCTTTAGTTTCCTTGTTAAAAATAAACTATAAATGAACAATAAATTGTTGAGGATAGCTTGAGAATAAGTCTAGAAAAAAAAAGCAACTATTAGGTTTTATTAAAAGAATTTGGAAATGGTGGTATGGTTTGTGTAGTTGTATTGGATTGATGGTATTAAGACAACTATTTTTTCTATATTGTTCTCTTGTGGACTGTATTTTGATATTGTTAAGGCTGATTGTAGTATTGGTGTAAAGTGCGCTGTTAATCAATTATGATAGTGTTGCACCGGGTATATTATCGAAGCTGATTGTATTGTAACAATTATTATGGTTGTTTATATAGACTTTTTGAGTCGAACTATTCAACCCAATTTAGGATTTGCATATTGATTACCGGATGCTTCTTGAAATTGGGGGTTTTGGCATTTGAGTTGGATGGCTTGGAACACAAACCTCTTGAGGTTAACATGTATTGGATAATCCACATATCGGAATGGTTGTTAGGAGTTGAGTATTTCACTATGTTGTCAGTTGTCAAATATTATCTTGGAATTCATCCTTAAGCCTAGGATATGGGCACTAGGTCGCAAGGCAATTTTGGTTCATGGATAGGGTCCTATGATGCATAATGTTTCATACAAGTATTTTCAGTTGGTACAAAAATTTGTTGAAAGTTAAAGAGTGTTTGGGCCCTGATATGTCACTAGACAATTTGTGAATTGAATATATTGGTAGAAATATGTAATCTTTAAGTTCATACTCATAGACTCATTACAATGTTTTCTATGCATATAATAAGTACTAAGTTATTTCTATAAATATAAAGAGTTGTTCCATTAGTGCATTAAACACTAAGCAAGGATTGTTTGTGTACAAACTTGATCAACAAATTCAAGAGATAAATAATATTAATTCTTTAATATAAATCTCTTGTGCTAAACTTAAGGGGAGGTAAACCCTAAAGTAGATGTAGGGGAAATGTACAACTGAGTTTACATTCATAATATTTCCATTTGATCTATCATATTGGTTGAACTAATAAGTAGGAAAATTAGATAGGTATTAATGATTTGGTACACTTGATGAATTCATCCTTGAGAATTTTAACCCCTAAGCTTAAAACAAGTTTAATCAATCAAAAATATTCAATTGATCTAGCATTATTTACAAAGCAACTCATATTTGTAATCAAAAAAAGAAATTATGTAAACTAAAATATTAAAAAGAGTATCTTACAAATTAAATATTAGATTCATATTTGATAAAGACTACTTCGATATACACACACATATATATAAAGGGGATTCAAATATTTAAATCTAGGATTTACTTAGAATAATAAGGAACCTTCCTTGGATCTAAAAGAACCATTTATTAAAAGGTCAATAAAGCGATGAAAGGTACTAAGTCCTAACCTGAATGTTTAGAGTATTCAAAATCACATTCAAGGATAATGTTACAAGATGGTTAAATAAATTAGATATGCTTAAATTAAGATCAATGGTATAACTAGGGTACTTTAGAAATGGAATAAATTAAGCAATCAATACAAATGTTAGTAAGAAAGTTGGTAGAGTGCAACGGGATAAGGACATTTGATAGGAGTCTTGAACTCATAGGCCTCATATACCAAACCTAGAAAAGATGTTAAAGGCAAATTGGGGTATAGTATACCCCACAAAAGTTGTGAGCTAAATTAATTATCAATCTAACGAAAGTTATTCCATCAATCAATTTTAAGATTAGTAAATGAACGCAAAACAAATGTGGATCTAAATCTAAAATATTAAGATATAATCTAATCGTATTCTTAAATGTATATTAAGGTGTATGCTCAATCTCTTGTGATTTGGGGTTAGGACAAGAGTCATAACTGATGGTGCATGCGTTCAGCATACTACAGGCATAACACTAAGTTCTCCATCACATAAACTTGTTTACATTAGATAAAGATGTCATGAAGGCTTCAACCAACTTAAGACAATTGTCAGTCTTGTGCTATTAGGTGAATGTATGAGTTGAACCATTTAGAGTAAAAATGTAGTGTGCCAAATGCATTCACCATGAGGTGTGAACCTTTAGATAATTATTTTAGTACTTAAACAAAACAAAAATTCTAGCCCCAGTTTTGGGGCACATGACAAGCATCCACAACTCTCTGTTTCTCTCTTCCAATATTGTTAAATCAATCCTAGGGCCTTACTGTCATCAAGTAAGTCAATTGCTCTTCTATTTGTGCAGAACAGGCTCCCAATGGTGTTCCTCAGCACCACAATATTTTCCCAACACATGCATACAATCAAGCAAACATTTTCTGCAGTAACAAAGGACAAACTCAGCAGTGAACAAAATCACTCCACCCACGTATAATTGCACCAGCTGGACCAAATCAAGTGCAGAATCTAGTCCCAGGCCCCAGTAAGCTCAGGTTATCCTCATCTCAGGTCTCTGATCATTGATCCAGTTCCAGATTATATTTTTTTAGCTCTGTCACAGCATCTCAGCAGTCAACATTCACATTTTGCTGATTTCCAGGTAAGCCCTAATTTCTCTAACTTACATTTACCATTTCCATGTACTTTTCTTGGCATCTCAGGTCTCAGCTCATATTAGTTTAGGGTCTAATTGCATTGATTGATTTATCATCCCCTATTCAGACATCTAAATTAATAGTAGGGTCATTTTACTTGCCTACGATTAGAAACCCCAGATTTGTCATCCCCTATCCAAGGAGAGCAAAGATTCTAGGTGTGCCTTTTAATTAGTGGGTTCTTGACTCAGTTCTCATTCAATGTTTAAAACACAGACAATGTAGCTTAGTTTTTTCATTTTGGGAGCATATATTTGTAAGACCTCTTACTATACTGATCTTATCTTAAACATGTGGACAAATATTAGAAACCCAATACTGTTCATTGTATAATCAACGTCATAAGAGCACAACTATGGGCCAGGGCCTTCTTTTGTTGGGATTTCTCACACTTTGACAAGCATATAAGCCATGGGAAAAACTGAGTCTCACAATAAGTTGCATCTAAACAACTGATAAAATCCATCAAAATCGATTCCAAAGATCAAGAACATGCCATCAAAGGTTAATACAAGCCATGTGTCCAATTGGAAGGCCTGGACTAGCCACATACAGAACACCTGCAGCCATAGCCATCCACACTGTCCAACGTAGCTGGCCAGAAGAAGAATAATTGAGTCTCACAGTAAATTGCATGTATGCAATTGATTAAATTCATTAAAATAATAAAATGGATTCCAAAGATCAAGAACATGTCATCAAAGGTTAATAGAAGACGTGTCCAATTGGAAGGCCTGGACCACCCACGTGGAGAACACCTGAAGCCATAATCATTAACACTGTCCCACATAGCTGGCCAGAAAAAGAATTATTGGAGGTGCTGAAGACTCTTGCAGACTCCCCATAGAAGGTTGAAAAAGCTTCAGCAAAACCTAACAACCAATGCTGACTGATAGGCACATTTGGTTTAGATTGTAGAGCATCATACCTCAGAAATTATAAACTAGGAAAGGCACATGATGTACCAACAATAACTGTCAGTTACTACAAAGCTGAGATAATAGGTTAAAAGTCTGGATACAAAGAATAAATCCCTTTCCAACTATTGCAGTTGAAAACCATCATGCCAAATAGCTTTGGAAGCCTGCTAAATTGTAAGTGATTTCCTTCATAACTAGTGAAGGCAAGTTTTTGAAGGTGAGAAACCACTTTATATGGCAATCTGCACTCATTTAAAGCAATGCTAGTTATCCAATTTTTATTGTAGGACTAAAAGTATGTGCTTAAGCTAAACTTTCATTTCAGTCATTAAAATTATGTGGAAGAGCATTAACAAGCGGATGTTTCCTATTTAAAGGAAATAGGATAAGTTCATAACTTGTATACTGATTCGGATCTTTTTTGTGCACCTATAGTGACGACTTTTTACTCAAACACAAGTTTTAAATGTCACAACTAACCAATTTTATTTGAACAAGAAATGGCCCTTTAATTTCCAACAAACATCACAGTTATTGGAACCCACTCAACTATTGGCTAGGGGAATTGTGTCAATTGATGAGCTATATGTAGAAAGAGGTTCTTGCCAAAGGAGTATTGTAAGGTTTAATTGCTTCCACCGTGACAAAGAAACTTGTTATCCATTCTACTTTAGTCCTATTTCAAAATCTTGAAGCAGGCTCTAGCTACTTGTATTCCTATCCATAGTTACTTCATCTTGTTGGATCTGGCTCATATGCTGCGTGACTGAAATTTCAGATGTACCAAATTGACCTGATCTTATTTGGAAACTTAGTTATTTGATTTCTAGTATAAAATTAAAATTTCATAATTATTTAATTTCTTGTATAAAAATTTAAATTTCATCTATCTATAAACCCACCTTCCCACAATTTATATTTTAAGTTTATGTTTATATAATTTTTTACTATCCATAAATAACATATACACACTTTTTTTCCTATACTGGATTTCCGAATTTTGCCTGGAATCTAAAGTTTTGGGATTTTTCCTCCCATGGTACAAATTCAAATTTTCAAACTTGGTAACAATGTTCCTAATCTTCACAATCTTGGGCTAACTTACCACTCGGAGGATTCCTTTAATGCAAACACTGTTATTGACTATAATTTGGCATGTTTTAGCAAAACCCATCATGAAATGGGTAAGGTATTTGCATTGAATATGCTTCAACATACCTTTTACAAAGTGCAAACCTCACATCTCAATTGCAATGATTTGGGGATTTAGAGAACTTATGACAGAGGCGAAGAATGAAAATAGTTAAAAACCCCGAGCAGGGCAAGGAGAGACAAAAAAGGTGGGATTCACTATCGTTTTCAGAAGACTTCAGTTTTGGTTTGGGGAAATGGATACACAGAAAAATAGCAGGCAGAGACCTAATAACGCTCATGAATGAAAAAAGGGGTGCTTACCTCGTGAGCGTAATTCAATTTCCTTTTATTTCTGCTGCGCCTCAACAAGGGCGTGAAACCAAAGCTACCACCAAACCAAGCTTAATGTCCTTCCGCTCTCGCCTACTTTTGGAATGTTCTCTTGTTACTATAATGCGTTTTCAAGTTTGCTTCCATCCCTCTTTCAAGAAAAATAAAATAAAAAAGATAAATTAAAAATCCCACCTTAATCCCCCTTTATAAACCCATTCTGCAAGATACTCGAGGATACATACTCTGCACTGCGAAAAAAACAAAAAACACTCCTCTGTACCTATAAATTATAGGCCAAACAGAAACTTCAAATTTTAAGCCACTCCTCTAACCCATAATCCACGTGTTAGAATAAGATTAACTGTAATTGTATCAAACACAATTTATCCGAAGCAAAAAGAAAATAATCAATAAACAAACCTGTTAATCTTTGCCCAAATAGATACTTCAATGCTGTGTGAGCAAAAAGGAAATGCTGCCACTCTGTTGTGAAAAAACTTTTGAATTCCTCTGGTAAAAATCAAGCAAAAAAAGCCCAAACCCCCAAATCAAACAGGTATCAGCATAATTTTCAAAAATAACCTCAAGAACAAGGAAAACAAAATAAACAAAAATTTAGAACCACTAAATGAACGTAAAATTCATCTCACAGTTAAAAAAATCTCTGCGTGAACAAACAAATAGGGATCTAACATTAGGTATTGCAATAATATCATTTAAGA
Source organism: Sequoiadendron giganteum (assembly GCA_007115665.2). Taxonomy (NCBI): domain Eukaryota; kingdom Viridiplantae; phylum Streptophyta; class Pinopsida; order Cupressales; family Cupressaceae; genus Sequoiadendron; species Sequoiadendron giganteum. The sequence continues at coordinate 375,330,819 of CM021101.1, forward strand.
AAACAGCCATATAGATAAAATTACAGATCCAATTCCTTCATTTAACAGATAACAACAGAATTGTTTTAAAATGAAATAAAACACAACAAAAAATGATCCGGTCGCGTATAGATTCCCAAAATATAAAATAACCCAAACCATGCCAAGTGACTTACCTCAAAATTTTGCACAATTTGTACTGTGCTGTCAACTATGCCGAAGAGAAAAGGGCAGAGTTTGGCGGAAAAATATCACAAAACCCTATCAAAGCAGAATATTTTTTAAATATGAAAAGCCAAAAAACCAAACTCCCTGCAGCTTATGATTCAAGCTATTCACAATAAACGTAAATTAGATCTAAAAATATCGGGTTTTACAGCTACTATAGATTCTTGAGCCCGAAAAGATTTTTTTTCATCCTTTTAAACGAATATATTGGTTGCCGGTGACCTGGAAATGGTTCGACGGCGAGATAAAATTCGTTTTCAGGCGAGACAGGTTTACCGGTTAATTGCATGGACTTGGAAAACCAATCGGCTGACCAATTAACCATTCCTTAATAAAAAGTGCTGCTCCTACTAGCCTTAATGTTAGGAAAATATATTTAAATTTTAGAATTTAAAATTATTTTTAAAAATACTGATTTAAATAAAAAAAAATTAAATTGATTTTAAGGGAGGAATATTTTATGTGGATTAATTAAAGTTAATTATATATATAGTTATAATTAAATATTTGTTTTTAAAAATTTTAAAAATTTAAATAAAAGATTTTTAAAATATTGAATTCACTTCCTAATTTGGAATTCTAAGTTATGACTCTTAGTCTTCTATAATTAGTTTTTAATGTGGAAGTGGTTTCTTAATAAATAGATTTTTAAGTTACGACTCTTGGTCTTCTATAGTTAGTTTCTAATGTGGAAGTGGTTTATTAATAAGTGGATTTGTAAGTTGTTACTTTTGAACTTCATAGGTGACTTCTAGTGTGGTTTCTTGAAAGAAGCTATTATTAGGGCAAGTCCGAGCTTAAATTTTTTAGGAGTAATTTGGGGGGTTGGTGGTCTCATGAAGTTTAATTTGCTGCTCATTTTAAAATAATCATCTAAAAAATGTGCATTTATTATTTATTACATGCATGAATAAATAATATCAATAATATTTTTTGTAAATAAAATTTGGAAGGAAAAATTAGAGTCAAATAAAAAAGAGAAAGAAATTTATTGAGCCCCCTAGCAGCTTTTTCAATATGCATCAGCCCTCCATTTTTCTTCAAAGCTTATTTTCAATTCCTAAACAATAGTTGCTCCAACAAAATAGAGAAGATTCTAAATTATCCTTTTCCCACAATTTTAAATTTGCATGGGAACACTTGAAGCTTAAATATAAATAAAAAATGCACTTAAGCGGATAGGAGATTAGCCTCATGGTTGTGCTCAAATAGAGAAGATTCTAAATTATCCTTTTCCCACAATTTAAAATGTGCATGGGAATATGGAAGTTAAATACTAGCATATCTATCCTATTTCATAGTCTATATAAAAAACTTTGAGAGATATCGATTGTAGGATTCTAAAATGAGAGTAATATTTATATTTGTGTTTTTGTTATAACCTTTTTTTTAGCTAGTTCATATACAATAAGAGTGTCATCATCATTCTTTGAATTGGTGTGATAGGAACAATCGAAGGATGTTGTTTATCAAATGGATTTCTTGTGTAGCTATCGAATTGCACCAATACATAAGTCGGTGGTTCTAGAGGGGTTGTTCCTGGGTAATAAACAATGTCTTAGATAGTACCCAAAGCTCCATTAACAAGGCCTTCTTGTATCCACAAGTTTGATATTAACATAACTTTTGCATTTTTGCTTAACAATATTTCAATATCGGATTCATCTTCTATATATCCATCAGTTGCATTGACACTTCCATTTTTAATTTTTATGCTTTGTGCAATTGGATTTTTCAAGGCATATAATTTTCTTCGATTGTGGACATGGACATTTTCATTTGTGGAAAACAAATGAACATTATTGTCAAATTATTCATTTATTTCTTGATCAGTATTTTTAAAAATTGGCATCCCTTATATTTGTTAAAAGTTGGCAAAAGTGTTGTTGTTGATTGGTAGACCCATGTTGTCTGAATACCTAATCTAAAGTAATTATAATTTTGAATTCTTCCCATAGGATCTTTACTCATATATTGCTTGCATAGGGTGGTATGTTGTTAACAGGAGGCAATTGTCCTAGATCCCCAACTAAGGTCATTGATATTTCTATAAGAAGTAGCTAATTGTTAAATTAAAATGTATAATCTATTTGAGCGATTGTGCGATAGATATTCAATTTGCTAATGACAATCATACTATATGTCACATAGTTGTGTGAGAGTTATACCATAGTTGTGTAAGAGATATACCTGCAAAAGGTCGATTTTCATTTTGAGGGAAGGCTTGGCGAAGTCGAGAATCGATGTTCTTTAACAAATTTGCACCAATAAAACTCATTTCATCAATCAGTATGTATCTAATATGTGATAATTCTTCTTGAAAGCTTGTTAATCTCGTTCCTTCCAATTGCTTGAAATCATTGAATGGTATTTTAATTTTGAATGAATAGTTGATGCTCCTATATTGCATGTCGCAACTCCTATTGGTGCAAGTAGAAGTCGTGGAGATTTATTTGTTGATGAAACATCTTGAAGGCTTTTGGATATGGCACCTATCACATATGATTTGCATGTTCTTGGTGTGCCTTGAATTATCATGAGAAGAGGAGATTCAGGTTCATTTCTTTTGTAGTGTGAAATTATCATGTTTATTGTTGAGATTTTCATAGTTGGTTGATTGTTGCATACGATTGTGCATCAGACAACTATTAATTTTCATGGTGGTTATGAAATTGACTACTTCATATGTGTACTATTCACCATGAAAATTATGAGACTAGTTGACCTACTTGTCAAAATCTCTCCTTCCTAGCATGTCTATTTTTGAGATTTATATAGTGTCACTTTGATGAAGCCTAGATAGAATCTCCCATTCATTCTTGATTGTAGAATCTATGGCGATTTCATTGTTATCACTTCGAGATTCTATAGCATCTTCTGTTATGTCACTCTCTATCCTACATTCAACATGCCATTAAGTGTATTGGAAGTTTGACAAACATGCAAGTATTGCATCATTGTTATGACCAATGTCCCTTTGTATATCATGAAATGGTTTTTACAGTATCAATTCTAAGAAACAATAATCACACCATCTTTTTGAGTCATGTGGAGGAATTGATAGGAATTTTGAGACTACTCTAACAATAGCTTTTGTTTTCCTTGCATTCCATTTGTTTTTTGTTTTGCGATTGGGATTATCTATCCAAGATCTTGCCACTTAAATAAGAGGGATTGATTCTATAGAGTCAGGCCTATTTCTATGTGCATCAATGAAAGAGATTGTTTTGTTTTCATTGACATTTTCTTATTGCAATCTCACACGTTTGAGAACTTCAGTTGATACATTCAGAGTGATAAATCATCTACTGCTTTGAACAAGTGGAAGTTTTAATAATAGATGGCTTGTTTCTTGAGCTCCAACATCCCTTTCTATTAGTGTTTCAGTAAGTAGTTTTTTATACACTTTTACAGCTAAATCATCTGGATTTTTGATGTCTACTAAACGTATTAACATTTCTTTGTATGTTTCAAAGCTTTTTCTGACTTGGTTGTATACTTAGCAATACATTTCATGACTGCATGTTTTGATAGGACAGGTCTCCAATCGATATTTTCTCTCCATAATTGTAGTATGTACCGATTGTGTGAATTGAGTCGATCGTCATTTCTAGCAAGCTCAAACTTTTTTTCTCTAGTTTCAATATCTTGATATAATGTTCCTCGCAATTTTAGAGGCCAATGAGCATTGTACCTATACGTGAAATTAAATATGGCCATGTTAATGCAAATAATAGATTAGAGAATTTGTTTGATGCTCATTTTTTTATCCTGTGTGGAAAGATGTGTTGATGGTGAAGATGACACAAACAATGTTAAAACAAAATATTTTTACTCTACTTCTCCTGAAAAAGAAAGACAACATATAGTAGCCTAACTCCCAAGGTCCTGGTAGTTGGTTCTCAACTATCTGGTGTCACTCAATCGGTTCATGCAACTGTAATATTCAAGGGGCCTGTGCTGGTAACAAAAGATTCAAGCAATGACTCATTTTACCGACTGCTTTAGTAAATCAATGGGGTTTTCAAATAAAAGAAAAAGATAGGACAAAGGGGTAAACCAATAAGTATGAATCAAATTTATTTAGTACCTAGACATATGCCTTCAACAATGAATGTTTCCTAACAGATCATTAAAACCAAAGCATGACACAATCTACAACATAAACTATACCATTGCATGCATCTAAGGTGCTTAATTCAATATCACTTTTCGCTTATCACAACTATCTCCCAAATTTCAAAAAAACATACATCCATTCATTGCTAAGGTCATAGATCAACAGACTTTAATAACTTTAACTCAATGATAATCTAATAAGATAATCCTTAAATCTGATTCCTTCAAATGACTTTCATCATTCAAGAAACTCTTATGTTCAGCACAATCACTGCATACAGATAGATTATAACTTATCAACCTTATCAAACAAACAATTTAATTCTAAATACCATATTTCAAGAAAACCTGTAATTCTATTAACTGTAAAAAATCAAGTACAATGTATCTTTGTAAAATCACTATAAAATTCTATCTCCTAGCATTAGTTAAGCCAATCCAATTCTCAATTAGCCGACCTTTACAAAATGATACCCATCAAGTATTTATAGATATACAAAAGTTCGAACTCTACTTCTAATTTAGGTTATCCACCTTTTTAGGAACTAGACTCTCTTAGAAACTCGGATCAATTTGATCTTGAGTTCTTACATTTAAACATTCAGTCTTAACTAAAAAAAGAAGATAGAAGAAAAGAAAAGAAGTCATGCGCCCCCAAGACTGTCAGTGTCATATGCATGCAACATGCAAGAAAGAGAAACATCATGCATGCGAAGCTGGATCTGCCATGAACTCATCGTAGCTGGTGAAGACTTGCTGTAAAGTATCCATCTCTAGCCCATCAATCCAGTCATCTTCAAATTTGATCCGATCCAACTCAGCTGCAGCAAACCCCTTCATACTTTTCACCTTTGTCAATTCTCTTCCAGCAGCTCTTACTTCCTCTTTAACATCCATTAACTGATCCAACATTAACTCTTCTCCATCATCCTCTTTTTGCATGAGTCCTTTGAACCTTCCATCCCACTTCTCTTTTACTTGACTCAAAAGCATGCCCTCTTTTGTAAATGCATTTATATCTACAATAATGGTAATAACTGCTTCTAACTCTTCCAATTGCTCAGTCAAATTATTAACAGTCTCTTTAATTTCATTCTTATGCTTACACAAAAAGTTAGTCCTAAACCGGAGTATACGAGAAGTTTTCTCCACAAAATCCTTGTTGTCTTCCTCAAGTATGGATTGTTCCAGAAGAGTTGTTAGAGGCAATTCACTCACCTTTTCTAAATTCTAACTATATTCTTTATACTCTTCTACTTGTTTCTTCGATGCCTCAATGTATTGATACATTTCTTTTACTAACCCTTCTGTGTCCTTGTAGGCTTCAAAACCTTCTACCAAAACTTCACCCACCTCCCGGTTTAGCTCGTCTACCCATTGGTCTACCATCTCCGCTTTGCCTTTTACTTGCACCAAATCATCTACCTCCTTTTTGCTTAACAAAATAGGAGTCTCAATGGTTGCTACCTATTGTGATCTTGGAGAGGAGACATTCTTCAAGAATGAATGTAGTGATCCAATTGAGCCTTAAGCTCATCCTTCTTTTGCTTATCCTTGATCATTCTTGACTTGGTTGTTGAAGCCACCACATCAATCAAGTTCATTTGTTGATTCCTAGTGGGCCTTCCCAAGTTGACAGTACTCAATTGATAATCTGTTAGCTGCATGTCCCCTACCTCCTTTTCTGTCATTGGCATGGCACATTCAGCAACAATTTCTCCTTTGTCTGTGAGTCGGGTAGAATGTAGAATTTTAGCCTTCTTTTTAGGCCTCTCTTGCTCAATCCCCTTCATCATATCCTCCCAATTGAGAGGTTGTGAAGGTATTACTGCCCTCTTCTGCAGGTCTAGTTTTAGCCATGTAGGAGCACTTGGAGCAATAGTCATCGTAGAGGAAGAGGGAGCAATAACTGTAGAAGGTGGCTGCATACTCACTTGAGATTGGGATTCAACCCTTGCTTTCTCTTATTGTTCTTGTAGTATATGCATTTGCACAAGTCTTTCAGCCTCTTCTCTATCCTTCTGTTCTTGTATTTTCTTATCTTCTTCTTCTTTCCTCAACCTCTCTTCCTCCAACTGATTTCTCTCTACTCTTTCCTTTTCCAACCTTTCCTTTTCTAATTCTTCCTTCTCTATTCTTTCTCTTTCTAATTCTTCCTTTTCTAAAGCTTCCCTTTCTAGAGCCTCCCTTTCCAATTTCTCTTTTTCTAAGGCCTCTAGCTTTTCCCTTTCTAACCTTTATGCCTCCAAAGTCTTAAGTTTTTCAGCTTCTACTTCTTCTTCCTATTGTTTCCTAATTAGCTCTTCGGCCTCCTTTTCCTTCCTTATCTTTTCTGCCCCTTCCTCTTTTTGTCGAGCTTCCTCTGTAGGTTTCAACCTAGCAACCAGGATTTCCTTTTCCCTCTGGTTTCTTGCTTTCTCCTCCTCAAGATCATGGATCTTTTGTATCAACTCTAACTTGTCATTTTCTACTTTAACTTTAAGCTCATGTTCTCATTGCCTCCTTTGCTTCTCTACTTCATCATCTACTGCCTTAATTTCAACTTGTTTTGACTTTAATTGTTGCTGGTGAAGTAGAGCATCAACTTGTACCTTAGCATCCATTTCTTTTTGTCTCTCCGTTGCAGCCCTTGCATCAGACTTTCTTTTTTCCTCTTCAAACATCTTCTATTACTCTTCTTGTGTTAGAATTTGCTCAATATTCTCCTCTAAAGGCATGTTTTCTTGCAAATCCTTTTCTGATAGAGTTTCATCTGAATTTGTCTCAACTTCTAGAACTTCTTCCTCCACTTCTTTTCCCTTAGTAGCTTCAGCCATGGTAGGAAGAGCTCCTTCTTGAATCTCTTTACTCTTCTTTCTTGTAAGTGGGGCTTGGGCGGATGATTCACCTAATGTAGTTGTTGAAACAACAGATCCTACTGGAACATCTCCTTCTTGTGTTTCCTCTCCATCATCCACCACCTCAAGTTCTATTTCTTCAATGTCCGAAGGAAGGAATTCTAATGGCTCTTTGGGAGGTGTCTTTCTCTTAATTCTCTTGTATCCTTTACCCTTTTTAAGAACTGGCCCTTGAGAAGCTTGAGTTCTTAGCACTAACCATTGCACACTTCTATCCAACATTGTCCTTCCAATCTTCTTAATATCAATTGTTTCTTCAGCATCCCAATCAATTGGATCCAGGCTCTTGGTGCCAATGTTCAACGCTTCATAGGATGGATCCAACACCATTCCATCATCCACCAAGGTGTCAGGAATGTTTTCTTTAATACCAAGCTCTGACATGAGTGAGACCAATAATCTCTCATAATTCTTCTTTCTCAAGTCATACTCATCTTGCCGATCACTCCAAAAGTCTTCTAACAAATTAAAATGTCTAGTGAACACTGAAGGTAATAAGGCATACATCTTCTTCTTCGGATCAAAATACTTACGAGCTGTATACAATCCCAATTTCAACTGTATCAACTCATTACAGACGACCTTTGCTCCCTTCAAGTGTTGACAACTATATTCACCCAACTTCATGGGAAATTTATGACATCCATTTTTATGCTTAATCCCAAATCGAGCATTAACTCCAATAGCTTGATATACAAACTCCATTAGCACCATCCTGTTACTGCAGCACCTTGGAAGTAAATTTGGATGGCCTTCAAAACCAAATAACCTAAAGTATGTAAATTTGGGGTATTGGATGTACCAACATCCCCATTCAGCAATGAACGCTATGGCTTCTTGACTTAACCGGTATCCTGCATCTCCATTCAATTGATTGATGACCACATATAAAAAAGCATCATTGACTCTTCTGAAATGAGTCTCAGCAACCTGAAGAGATAATTGATCATAGTGCTCCCATACCTTCTTTTGTCCATCCAAGGCTCCCATTACACCCACTTTGTTCAAACCTGGGAAAACACCCACTCTTGCTGCTGCATAAACAATGTAAGAGGTCATAAAGAAACACTTGGTTTCTCTGACCCTAGTTAACTGATCATGTATAGCATCAAAGACAATCATTGACCAATCAAATTGTTGTTCTCCTTTCAAGATAGTCTGAATAAAAGGAAACATCCACTCCTTGAAGTAAAATGCATCCCTCTTTCCAAACACCCTAGACAACATCACAATCAACCTTGCTACCTCTTCATAGAAATCTGCCCTCTTTGGCTGATCTGCAAGCTTGGTTAGAGATTTCTTTTCTGTCTTCAACCACTTCTTGTTCAAGTGAGATTTATTCGTTCCCTTATACCTACTATATTGCTCCAAGGCCTCTTCCTCATTTAATTGCACCAAATTCTTTGGATCTGGAACATCAAATATACTTTGAAATACTTGAGGAGTGAGATTAATAATCACATTGTCTTGTGAATCCATGCATAGTCTTGTAGCAGGATTGTAAGCACTGGCTACTATCATGATTAACTTCAAGCATTGGACAGATATAGGAAATAAAGTGATATGAGCTAACCCAGAGCTAACAATTCTTTCCGTAGTCAATGTAATATCCTTGTCAAACGCTTTTGAATACCACTCCTCAAAATTGTATTGACCTAAATTGGTGTCAATGATATCTGACCAATCTGATTCCACTTTGCTCACCTTCACAACCGGACTCCTGTGATTATACCTTAAGGTATAAGGCAGTTGTTCGGTTTTAACTTCTTTGGTTTTGATGCTACCTTTGATGTTTCTGTAGGCTGGTTTGTCCAAGCAGCTTCCCCTGATGTTCCTGACATCTTTCAACTTTCCTGCAAGCAAAACTTCTAATTAGATCTTTAGATATCAACACCAAAACATGCTTTAAAACCATACCTTTCATATATGCACCGGAGGTGGAACCAGGCAGAAACACAACCTAAAACAGTTCCTTACAACACTGTCGGACTCAAAGCAAAAACCGATATAGAAATTTCACTAACAATGAACGGGCTCGGAGTCGAAATTGGGGAAGTTATCAGAACCGGGATCGGAATGGAAAACGGATTTGGTTTTCTTCAAATTTTCATTTTTTCATATTCTATTTCCATTCTGCCTCTGCTTCCAATTTGGTCATCATTATTTTGAAAGAAGATTTTCTGATTATGCATGGAGCCAGATACGGGATGAAAAATGGAATCGATACCTTTTGTAAAACAAAATTCTCAAGTTCAAGATCGATTTCGATCCCGTCTCCGCCTAGGTTGACCATGACGTCATCAAAGATTTTATCGATTTAACCTATAACTCCATGACTAAAACCAAGGTCATTTTAGATGAAAAACAGGTTTTAAAACACTTTACTCATATGACCATGGGGAATGACTGAATCCTAAGGCATCATATTTTAATCATTTTAAAAGTGATCATAGAGACCAACCAAACCCTGATCTAATAAACACGATAAAAACTAGGGCATGAATTTTAAACCTTGTCGTTTTTACCAGACTGAACGCAACAAAACCCTAAGTAAAAAAAATGATGAATCAATTTACCCTAACTCACTGTAAATCTCCCACTGTAAATCTCTAATCTACCTCACTGTAAATTTCTAATCTAACTAATCACCATTTAAAACCTAAACTTAATCTAACTCACTGCAAATCCAAAACAACAACGCAATCATGACTAAAGTGTGAAAGCGACCATGCCCTAAAACAGAAAGAACTAAAACAAAAAGTAAACAAAAACAAGGAAACAACCAGACCAACAAAATAAAACAAGACCCTACTCAAACAAGCACGCCAAGAAACATGAAATCATTTGAAAACGACATGATTCAGAGCATGGGCAAACATATATACAAAACACGCAACAATAAATAAAACGAAGAACAATAATAAGAAAACCTACCTCGAATACACAAGAACGCAGCTAACCTTCTGAACTGATCCGTTCGCAACAATCTTCTCCTCCTTCAATCTTTTCACTCAAATGAATTCTGTCGCTGCTCTTTCGTGCTCTTCAATCTCTTAATAATGATAATAATGACTCGTTTAACCCTTATATGAAGATAAAAATGAAGATTTCTACCTACACAACCAGTTGTCATTAATGCATTAACACACAGTTAAGGTGGAGTCAGAACTGAAAGTGAACCAACACTTCACAACAATGCGACTTCAGTCAAAAAGTCAACGATCCAAAAAAACGGCAGGGGCAAAACTAAAATAGAAATTGATTCAAAACTTTCAAGAAACTTCCAAACTTCATTCCAATTCCAATTTCGGGTCTGCCAACTAAACATAAAACAAAACCAAACACAAAAAGCAAAACAAAAGACCGACATAATAAAACTACACAAAAAGACAAAGACCAAAACAAAAGTAGAAATAGCGGAGGTGGGGGCGGAGTTGATTATGATTTTGCAATTTTCAGTAAAGACTAAGTTAACACCCATTTCGGCTCCAGGTCCGTTGAAGACAAAACAAAAGACATAAAGAAAAGACTATCGGGATGGAAACCAAAACAAGTTTCAAAAGAACTTTCAGAACTCGATTCAGTTCCGGTTCTGATTTCGACGAAGAAACCAAAGAAAAAAAAGTGTTGGAAAAACAAGACTCCAAACTATGTTTCAAAAACAACTAAGTACAAAAATAACAAAGGGGGACCCATTTTGACCAAGGCAAAAGATGGGGTGGTTATGCAAGGCATAACAAGATGTTTACCTGCAAATCATTTGCCCTTTTTGTTTTCGTAGACATGCACCTTCTCTACACATTGCATGTCTTTGGACTGTGTTAGCTAGCTCATCGTAGTCCTATTGGAGATTTGTCTCTTGTAGTTGCCTTGTGTCTTTTAGACATGGATTTATATCACATATGTTGTATGCATGGATTTTTAAATTTGATTGATTTATTTCATATACAAGTTGTAGAGTGATATATAGGTAATTGTGGTGTTGAAAATAGCATGTGGTATAGTACCTGTTGATGATGATTTAGGGTTTCATGTCTAGGGTTCCATGTATGGACAATTAAGTTGAAATAGTTTTGTGGAACAAGTTATTCTTGTTCATTTGACCAATCCATAGTATCCATATTTGGTGCTCCGTTGATCCATAGAAATCTGTGGATGTGTGTCGATCCTCTATGTTGCCACTCATATATGCACCAATAGTCTTGAACATTCATTCATTTTTGTAGGATTTCTTGTCTAAATTGGGAGTGTCGTAAGTGCATGTATTGTGCAACTACATGAGGGTGGTCAATCACATTTTTTTTTCGCCATAGATGTGCTTCTCTTGGTGTTGTTGGTGATGTCCCTGGCATGAGTGCATGTAAGCCAAACCAGTATAAGTTTGTTGCACTTAATGTAAAAAATGGTGGGTGTACCAATATGATGCATCACGTCTATTAATTTTTCCCAACATTTTGTCTAGTATGACCTTGTACCTTTGAGTGAAGTTCTAAAGTGCATTATTTTATCTACAAGTTGTGATTGTGGTGTATTTTTTAGATGTTCATGAAGTTCGTTGATTGTAATAGGCATGTCATGAAGATTTATTTTCATGAAAATTACAGCTGATGTCTGGGCTCAATTTCTCATCATCATAGTTGCCATATAATATTGAAACCTTGGGTGTTTACCAAATCGGTTGTCTTTATAACAGAATAGATGTCTGACATATTCATGTAGGTCTACTTTCCTAATATGTGCTTCTAACCAGTCACATATTCTAGTTGGAAACAATGTTGGAAAGGCCATATCTAATAATCTCGTTGTAGCCGATTCATTTATTAAAGATTCACCAGCTATTGGCCAATCCACTAATGTCATAGGATATGTATTTGGGTTATTGACCCATGCATGAATCAAGTTCATTTCCTTTTGTAAATTTTATGGTTAGCAAACCATCGATGAAGTATGTTCAATAATGTGTTGTTCAAAATCCTCGATAACTGTGTTGACATGTTTTGTAACATTTCTATCTGATTGAGATTCTATTTGAACGGTCTTAAGTTGATCAAAAATATTTTGCTCAAGATTCCCACTTAAACTATCAAGAGCATTTTCATTGATGTCAACATCTGAGTAAAATTTGTCATGGTTAATTTTACACTTCAATGCTTGATAAACATGGTGTTTATTCACTGTGAAGTGGTAATTTGTGCCACGTTGATCTATTTTCCTTACTATAATGATTGGTAGTTCTGTAATAGAATGTAGCAACATCTTTGATAGTTGTTCAAATTTTTGTGGGAAATTGATCATGTGTCCTCTATATCTATGTTTCCTATCCCTTGCATGAGTGACTTGTATAATTGGGTTCACATGTGCAATCAACATTTCTTATACTTGTGTAAGATTTTTTAGTTCAATTGGTTGAACTCCTGGATTTATATTATTTTGTGTTGAGAATCAGTGTATTCCATTCGCTTCTTTACATCTTGTGCATATACTACCTTCTGAAGTGGTTATTACTTTTATTCCAACATAGCTTTCTTCACATGTGTAACAAACTGATGGTGATTGGTAAGATTCTAATTGATTACGAAATGTTTATTACATTTCTTTGAAGTTTGTGGCGAGTAATCCGGATTTGATATGTGTGCATTTCCATCATGTCTGCTTTGTGAATCTAATTGTTCATTTACTCCTTGTATTTTTCTTGCATATCTTGCTTTTTGTGCTTCTCCGTTTTTCCTCCTTTGCTCTTCCATTTCTACATATGTCATTTGCTCCCTTTGTCATTTACGATATTCTCCGTAGTATTGTCTTTGATATTCTTTCCTTTGTACTTCTTATTCAAATTACCTCTTTAGGTGACCCATATCTAAAATGCAAACCAAATTTGTCAAGTTTCATGTTTTCTTCATAAAGTAGGAGATTATAGAACATTCTATGTTATTATGCATTTTACATGCCATATATATGCCACATGGTAGAACTAAATATACCTAGTGACCTCTTTAAGCAATTAAAATTTTGGGCATTTCTATTGTGTTTTGATATCAAACTTATCTCAATGCATTTGTTTTATCTAATAATGTTAGAATATAATTTCAAAATTGGTTTGTTTTTGTATTTAATGTGAGAATAACATGATTGTAGTTGTTTGTATTATCCTACCATATTTTCTAGTACATATTAGTAACAAATTCTATCATATTGGGAAATATTTGTTGGAAAATATGAGAATTTCATTAATTTATTTTGATAAAGGCATATACTTGTATAGGTTTTCTTTAGTAGGAGAACTTTTCATACATACACTATGGCAGTAGATACTATTATTTACAATCTTTGAAGAAATAAGTGGACTGCTTTTTTGCATGAATGGTTTATATTCCCATCATTGGAGAAAGCACATGGCATTTACACATTTGTTATTAAAGCAAGCAAATAATTTATTTCAGTTGAGTAATCAAATTAATCAATTCTAATGATTGTGATTTTGATTCTTTGTTCATCATTGTAAGTTTCTTCTTTAACATGCAGTAGGAAGGAATATTTTTGGAAAAGTCTTTTTTGTATTGTTTCTAAAAACGTTGTTTGATCTTCCATTGCGTGTTTCATATTGTTTAGTTCATTTGAGGTGATGCCCATAATTCCTTCAGTTGCTTTTTCAAAAGCAGTCGCCCATGTTGAGCCAGTGTGGTCTTGTATTTTACATTGCAACAAATATTTGTAATCACAATCATGAAAAGTAGTTTGACATCTTTGATAATGCCATTGACCATTTTTGTTTCTATCCACCTTTTTCTTGAATTTCTTACTAGAAATTTCCATGGGACAAGCCATGTAACAAAATTTGTCCTGTTTGATGAAACACAATGTTGCTTTTATGAACATGTATTGATTGTTGCTAGAAATATCAGCTTTGTATTTGTTAATTTCAAAAATATTATTCAATTTCAATTCCTCTTGAAAAAATAAGGATTTATTAATTAGAGACTGACAAATGAGAGCTTTTCCTTGATTCTCAAACCATGATCTCAATTGGTCAGTCTCTGGTATCTGAGGATTTATATGTAGTTGAGTTGTTGGAATGATGCCTACAATTTTACCTCCATAATCACTAATTTGTGTAGATTTTGCAACGAGTATTGGAAAAGCTCGTACATTATATATCTCTTGAAGTTTGAAACCTTCATTATTATAAAAATCACCCCACATTGTCAAGTCAATTTTGGTAGCTGACATATCTTTCATTTGTAGAGTCTATTTCTGTGTTTGTGTACCATTCTTTCTTAAAATCGTAGTTGCTTCATTGATTGATAAGACTATACCGATGATGTCAACAATCATATTATTTTCCATGTCTTTCAATTCACTAATTGGTTTGAAGTTGAACTTCAACTGTGGTAGTTGTGTGTTATCATCTAAGCAAATGTCCATTGTGGAATTGTTGTCCAAAAGAATTTCCCAATCATTATTTAAATTACAAAACTTTTTATTTGTTGGCTTCATGATTCCATCGGATATGAGAAACACTTTCCCAATCTCTATACAATCATAAAATAGTTATGCTATTGCATTGAAACATGTTGCTTTGATTTCATCACCATCATAGTCAACAAGATTGAAGCTAAAAACTTTTTCATCCCCATTCGTATTTTTGAAATAATGGAGTTGTTGCTTTGCCATTACCCGAGCCTTTATTGTCCATCATTTTTGCTAAGGGTTTAATGATCTTATAGGCACAACTCTTTTTGGTTATTTTTTAAGAACCAAAATTAATCTCATTCCTTACCTATGAATTTTCCAGGACTCAATTGTTAGCAAGGTTGAGGATTGGCCAACACTTAAGTGAAGTAATTAAAACCCTACTTCTTCTCTTCGGGCTCTGTGAGACCCAAGAGGGTAATCCTACTCATGCTCATAATATTCCTACTCAATCAAGAGCATTTCCAATCACATATATATTCCTTAGGAAATGAAAATAAAAAAATCTCATTAAAGGCTAGGCTAGGCAAGCCCCTTATGAAATTATACTTATTGCAACGAATACGTTAATATTAAAGGTTGATACAGTGCAATTTAAAGTATATTATGAATTCAATCCTATTTCAAATCTCTGGCCAAGTTCATCACTAGCTCATTCATCCACAAGACAAACTTAAAGGAAAAACCAGTGCCCTATCTGAGGGAAAATGGAGTCGTTCATGCAATCAATTAGTAATACAACTATACTTCAATATTAGTAATCAGGGGACTATTAGTATGCCACTTTATGGCAACTAACTCATTGTGTTCTAAAATATTGCTTCCTTACCATATCCCACATCCTTTTCCTACAAACTAATGACCTTATTTTAGCATTTAATCAACTCCTTGAATTGAATAAAAAATAAACCTATTCATTTAGTGCAAATGACAGAAGACAAATGAAAATAGAATTAAAAATTTCATTCATGATTCAAAGGAAAAACACATAGGAGAGCACATATTATAGAACTAATATTTTCTTTCATTTCTAATACTGCTTTGTAAAACTATTTTGAAATCATCATACAATATGACTCATAACCTCAACTGGCTTATGATATATTCACTAGTTTATCTATTTAAATTCATCTGCTCTCTCAGCATAGCTTTCGCCTAGACCCTTTTGACTCAAAATATTTTGAACCCATCTTTCAGCCATGAAATCCCCTTTATAAATAGGGGAGCAACAAGCAAACAACTGAGTTACAATTTTATTTCATTTCAAAGCCTAATTTCAACCAATTCTCGAAAAACTCCCCAGGTGGTTTTTATGCAATCATTTGAGAACAGGGAAAACAAAAAACAAAACACATGCGTAGGGTATCATTTATTGTTGCTGCCACATCCACGTTAAACAAAAATATTTTGTATCGCATTAGCTGGAGGAATTCCACATCAGCATGGAACAGTAAAAGACAAAAACCAAGGACATAATGAAAAGAACACCTCCCATGCAAAGAGCATGGTATCATCAAAAATAAAAACAAGGAGCAGACCCTATTCTGAGTCATCAACATCGAAAGATGCTCGACCACCCCTTGTTCATGATGAGATTGGAGGCACCATCACTACATTATCATCAGAGCTCTTGTATAACACTAGAGAGAGAAGATATTGGTCGTACCCTAAGTCAGTGTCACCTTCAACATCTGAAGGACTATCAAAGAGCACAATGGGAGAATTATACTTTCCCAAACATGACCTATGACCTTTGTCCTTTCTCCTGGCCTTCTTCACAGGCTTAGCCTATTCCTTGCCCTTAAAATTGACCAATTCTTCGAGAATGGTTATGTTTCTTAAATGGTAAGTGTACTCTGGACAATTTCTTTCTTCTTATGACCTCGATCCCTCCTCTTACCCTTTGAAACCTTAGAGGATGCCTGGCCCTCTTTCTCAATTACAGACAGACCCTCATAACACTCAAACATATTAAGATAGTTAGACCTCCTAACAGGCTGAATTGGAACACCAGTCTTTCCCATCTCTCAGAATAAAAAGATGAAAACTAGCTAGTCTTAAACGAGTAGAAATTGATAACTCATAAGATTTTGAATCAAAGGTAGTCAACTTAGGGTGAATTAGCAATTTCACACCTCTTCACTAACCCACACCTCACATTCACTGCAGACTTGAAAGATGGTGAAAATGAAATCTGCATTAAATAGACAATTTGGAGCATCCATAATTAATGATTCAAGAGCTCCTCACATGAGCAAGTTGATAACTTAGCAGCTCAACTTCGAATCAAGGTTGTCGATCTTAGAGGATTTAAAACTTCATCCATGGCAATCATGAGCATCATTTTTCGACCTTTAGCAACTTGTTCCTAGAAAGCAATGATGCCACCTCAAATGATTCCATGTCTTTTCATAATCTTGATTAATCATACGTGACCTGAAAATTACCATGCATCACCAACTCAATCATGCTCCTCATTAATATCGACGAAGTACATAAAATTTGTGCCTTGAAGAGAACAATTCCTTATGCATTTCATCACTCATCTTGAACCTACCCTAAATTCTAGAGTGCAATCAACGATGAGATTATTGTCACGATGAAGTTCAATCCATTGGATTATCCATATCAATGATTTTCCATTCATCTCGCTACTTTCCTTTTTGCTTCATGCGATGTCTTCAAGATCCCGCCACATTGCTCTTTCATTCACTGGTCATCACTTATCGCTGACATGTGTCCTCCATCAGCTCTATTAGCGATGCAAGAACCCATACAATGAAACCTTAGCCCTTGGATTAATAGCCCATCCTTGATCACGTTCATCCTCCCATTGCTCATCGTTGATGTATCTTCACACCTTGGATCCTATTAGCGATGAGAAATACAACAAAGCATCCAAATTAAGACATGTGCACCTGCATGAGAATCAATGATACAAAAGACATCGCACATAAGATCTATTCAAATTAGCAAAAGAAACTTGAACAAGGCATTCCATCGCTCATCGCTCTTTTGGGACTTAAGCCTTGGCATGAATCCATGATGAGTGATATTTGAAGCACCAGGCCATCACTCACCGCTAATCATCCTCATACATTTTGCAAGCAATCAACAATGAGCAATCCTCGCGATGACATAGAGTATTCGCATTGCGTATCGTTAATGTAAAATTTATCATTTAAAACCAATCCACGATATGTGAAGCCTGGGAGATCCATCATATCACTCATTGCTATTTGAATTTTACCTCTTCAAAACCATTCGTGATGAGCGACAAAGAGAAGAACATAATATTTGAGGCCATTGCTTATTGCTATTACAAATTTGAAGCTTAAAAGCTATTAGCGATAAGCGATAAAAGGAGAAACAAAGGATCATCACTCACTGAGATCAGGAGCTCCAAAAGCTATCCGCGATGAACAAAAAAGAAGAAATAGTGCTCATCGCCTATCATTGTTACAAAACATACACTCCAAAAGCAATTCATGATACGTGATAAAAAGAGATGGCCAACGAAACTTAAGAGAAAAATTTCAAGCACATGCTCACAAGTTGTTCTAATGAAGGGGACCCTCTAGGATGACACGAGAGAAGGACTCCAAAGCTTATAAGTCGTGAAATGCAAAATATGTAAAGGCCAAAAGGCCCCATATTTATCCTTATAAAATAAAATGAACTCAGACCTAGGCGTGAGGGATCGGTTACCCTACGATGGTGAATGGCATAAGATGTTTTAATGTGATCGACAATGGGCAATAGGGAGTCAACAGTGAAATAGAACGTTGTCTTAGACAAAAATCCTTGAAGGTACCATAAGGGAGGACTTCAAAATATTACAGAACCCTACAACAGTGAGAACAAGTAGGATCCAAATATCAACCCAGTACATAGAAAGTGACAAGATTTGAGATGAAACATAAAAGATTTGCAGGTTCCATCAACTGTTTTAAAACCTTCATGTTTTGCATGATCCATACTTATTGCAAAATAATGTAGAAATCATATGTATGTACCAAATAAATATCACTGAGATAGCATGCATCTTGTAACTATCAATATGTTGTTTATCGTACATGTATTTCCCAACAAGGTGCTTGGAACTAGCCTCTTGTATTTGGTTATGGTTTAGGTTTTTGTTTGGTTTTACCAGTACATTTATTTCACCTTGTCCCATCAAAACACAAAAAAGTAGAATTCAAGGAGTTGATGTCGGAGAAAATTGTGCACTCATCGTAAGATGTCAATATGCATGCAATGGTTGCATATTTTTTTCATAGACTTCCAATGTATATAGGGAAATTTCAAATTTAATAAGCAAGTTTTGATGTTAATTGTTAAAGGATATTATTTGTTGGATATTTTAGATGCACATTCATGGATTTGATGGTTATTTGACTTTGTTGTTGAGTGTAATATGAAACATATGTTGAACTATTCAATTAAATAGAAATAGGTACAACACATTTCAAATAGAACAATTTTGACTATTTACATATCAAGTAGGTCATGTACATCCAAAAGATATGAACAGTATTTTCCAAACATAGACATTAAAGTCTATATCAAAATATTGTTCATCAAAGTAAGCCAACCATAGTTTCCACCTACATACAAAATGTATGAACAATTTTTTTACAAAATAGACATGAACGTCTACACCAAAATTTTGTTCATAAGAGTCAACCAACCATGAAACAACCCTCTCTATGGTTCATATGTGTTTATCCTAATTATCATTCAAGTACAAGATAAATTATTCAATGGTGTCTTTTGCAGATCTTGGTTTGTATTGCTCGTCATGATAAAGTTCTCTTAAAAAATAAGAGAATCATGCAGCTTTGTAACATGTTTTATGTAATTTGACAACAATGTCTTCAATGCCATTAATGTTTTGTCATTCTACTGCACTTGCAAGAAGTGCAGCATCATGGAGTTCTCTAATTATTTGTTCTGAATGGGCTTGAATTGATGAGTACAACTTGTCAATCAGAGTTGGCACATGTGTATTTGAATTCGTTGACTCCTTGAGGGGTTCTAGATTTTGGACTGATGGTTGGGTGGAAGCAGATTCATTTCGGGTAGCCATTATCTAAACAACAAATCAAACTAACAAATAAGTAGCAATTTATAAAAATATGTATTATCCTAAGTTGCAACAATTTTTTTTATGATTCTAAATTATCTTTTCAAAGCTGACAAGACTACAAGTAGAAGTGTAAGCAAGTTCTTGGTTTCAAAGTTCTTCTAATTTAGGAGGTTGGTCAGTTATAGATAGAGATGATAGTAGTGCTACAAAAGTTTACAAAGTTTCATAAGATATATAATAATGATAAAAAAATTGATCATAATGGCAATCTGGAAGATCTTGCTACAAATATTTAATGAAAAATTCAACTTTAGTGTCACAGGAGTACATGGAGTGTCATTGCATACCTGGAATCAAAGTTCTCTTAACAAATAAATTTGCTCATCTAAATCTCTAGATGATAAGAGTGGTCCAAATGCCTAAAACACATAACAACACACATAAATGATACAAGTATTTTATGAAAATCCAAATACTTATGCAATTTTTGATCATTGTGGAAATCTTTATAAGGTTGCTACAAGTATTTAGCGGGAATTCAAATTTCATTTACAATTACTACATGATAATAGTGGTCCACTTTCATAATGATATCGATACTAATATAACATCATGTAATCGGTTTCTTTGTTTTTTTAGAATATATACTTCTATCACATGATCATGCAAATATAATGTCATAACATGTGTGATTGGATTCAAGTTCTTGGTATCAAAGTTCTTCTAATGTAGGAGGTTGGTCAGTTATACATAGAGATGATAGTAGTACTACAAATGTTTACAAAGCTTCATAAGATAGATAATAATGATAAAAAAAATTGATCATAATGGCAATCTGAAAAATCTTGCTACAAATATTTAATGAAAATTCAACTTTAGTGTCATAGGAGTACACAGAGTGTAATTGCATACCAGGAATAAAAGTTCTCTTAACGAAGAAATTTCCTTGTCTGAAGCTCTAGATGATAAGAGTAGCCCAAATGCCTAAAACACATAACAATGCTCATAAATTATACAAGTATTTTATGAAAATCCAAATACTTATGCAATTTTTGATCATCGTGGAAATCTTCATAAAGTTGCTACAAGTATTTAACGAGAATTCAAATTTCGTTTACGAGGACTACATGATAACAATGGTCCACTTTCACAATCATATCGATACTAATATAACATCATGTAATTGGTTTCTTTCTTCTTTTACAATGTATACTTCTATCACATGATCATGAGAATATAATGTCATAACATGTGTGATTGGATTGTTCACCCATTTATGGATCAAGTTCAATTCCTATGTTACATCGCATCTTAGTTTGGTAAAAAAGTTTTAACTTAGTTTTAATCCCATTGAAATCTATCTTTTAATACATAATTTCTCATCAATGCATTACACACTCATACATTTACAAGAGTAAGGTTTCACACATAGTCATAAGTTGAACAATTTTTTTTAACATGTTTAACTTTTACTTTGGAGTGAGTGAGGTAGACTCCTCCGACTCATCTGAGCTAATGACAATAACATCATTTGGTTGATGCACATGTACGTGCTCATCTTCCCTTTTAGTTTTTTTTTGGTGGATTGCTAGTACTATGCCCAGTTGATACAGATCTAGAACGAGTTGGTTCTATTTGTTTCACTTTTGAGATGGATGGTTGACTGGATAAGTCCACTACAATACTTGCATGAAGATTTTTAGCTTCACTTTTTCATCTCTGATTCTAGTCACGATGTGGGAGAAACATTCATCATCTCGAAGCCATCCTTCCCCGTCAACATTTTTCTCTTCAAGAGTCTTTGTGAGAGTTGCACATTCTTTTTTTTGCTTGTAAATATCTTTTGTTTCTTGCAAAAAGAATTTCGGCCAATCTATTTGGTACAAACCATTTCTGGCACAAGATATTTGTCTATGTGAAGTTAGAAGTGCCTTTTCATATTTGAATCAAACAAAGTAGAATGATGAAAGAAGATAGAGAACGATGAAGAAATAATAAGAAATTAACATACAAAAATCCTCTTCAATTGAACCCATGTTGTAGGGGCCCACACTAAAGAATGTATTACAACTAAAATTTTCATTCGTGAAACTTGCAAGCTACACACTTGAGATGCTCCTCATGTAAATGATTCTTGAGAAGAAAAACCTCAAAGAATGTCTTAGTAGAGCTGAAAAATACCTAGAATGGACTAAATATGTTCCTTAACTACATCTTCAATGTTGTAGCATGATCATTGTGGGAACATTTGAATTTCATAAACATGGGGGAAAAAATTTGTGATTGACGATTACTTGCTCATAGATGCAATTGGTTATAGACAATGACATAATAAAGAACCTTGAGCATTTGCTTAGAATTCCTAGGTCCATACCTTGCTAATTTGACCATGGTGCACTACAATTTTGACAATATTGAAATAGCTTTAGATGAAGTATGGTTCATTGGATTAACTAACATGTGATCAATCAAACAATGTTTGTATACTTTTTAATATTGATACACTATGGTATTGGGGCCCACTTGGTGTGAAGTAGGCTCTTTCAACTAAAGGCCCAACATGGCTCTACTAAACGACTGACAATTCTCAAAAAGTTATGTGAGCCATGTGACGACATTTGTGATGCCAACAATATTTTCTCTTCTTTCTATGACAAAAAGAGAAATCAATAGATTAGACAATAGTTACACCAAACAAACTTTGCACATTTCCAATCTTTTAGGATAAAGGATAGCTTATAAACTCATTAGTACTTCCATTGGATTTCTCTCATCTACTTAGTACATATTCGTCAACTACTTGTACTTACAGGAAGAACTTAATGCCCTTCCTAGCATAATCATCACTAATAGTCAGCACTCCAATTTGCTTCTCAATACTTCAAGCAATGAGATGATAGTTTCTTCCACTTCAAATAGTGGTGGCTTCCAAAAGTATTCGCAAAATAAAACAAATGAATAAAGCAACGTAAATAAGCTAGTAATTGTAATGTAAAATGAAATTGATAGCAAATAAATAACCAGTGGAATTGAATGTGAACAAGACAATTCAAAACAGATTGAAATAGGGATAATGACAAGAAATCACTTATGCCTCAAAATAGGGGTTCCAACTAAGTTTATACCTGTATGTTGTATGAACATAATGAATTCACAAAAGAAATCCCATAGAATTCTTAATGTCTAATTATCATCATATTTTAGGAGTGTAACTAAATATGGTTATATTATATACACAAAGAGAATAATCCAACATGCATTTTTCTGTTTATATAACCATAAACGACCTTTAGTTTATTTAAAATAAAGGTGTTTATTTTAAGAATATTATGAGAATATAGATAATAAATAACGAGATTTGTTAATATAGATATCATATTTATTTAAAATATTATCAACAAGAATTTTTTTTTAATATATGTTGTTTCTATTTTGTTTTTAATGTAGATCATTACGATATTAATATGTTGCTTAAAATATATTTATATTTATAAATCTAAAATACAATTATACAAATACAATTATTCTATTAATAACACAATTTTTTTAACATACTATTCTATCAATTTATTTTATTGTCAAATCTATTATAGCCCATGAAAATAAAAAATATTGAATAAATTGATTGTTGTATGTTACTTTTTTTTTGATACATAAGAGTTTATATTATATTAATTTAAATAAAAAGATTTACACCCGTCTGCTAAGTAGGATTTTTCACTGTCCAACCAGAGCCCATAAACAACCCTTCTATCAACATCCATCATAGAGAATATTTTAGAGCAAATTTTACAAAATTGGCATTGTCACTACCGAAACCAAAAAACACTAAACCCGCATACTGTCGTCAAACTAAATCCGATTTTCTGCTAAGAGGAAACCACAATTCATAGGAACCCGTTAAGATTGGTGAAGGACACAAAATCCTCCACCCATTCGAATCCACCAACCACCATTAACCCTAATAGATTCTTCAAATACTCCATCACCACGACCACAATCATTTGGTGGGGCATAAGAGTCGTGCCAATCAAATCCAAAAGGAAGGGATAGAATTTGACTGCCTCGTCCATGTTCCTCATAAGCTCCATATTTGCAGGTCGCGGAATCCTCATGCCAATATTAATCACCACTTTCAAAGTCTCCTCCATGCCACCAAGCAAATCTTTAGGAAACAACCACACCAACAACTCCTTCGCCTCTGCTTTGGGCACTCGGCTATCCAATAGAGAAGCCATAAAATGCGAAGAAATGTGGGCATTGTCCCTCCCATACTCATTTCGATCAATGTGGCCTTTCCCCACTATCATCTTAACCGTGCAACCATGAGAGGGTCATTATTAAGTAGGACTCTCTTTAGCCTTTGGTTTGTTATCTCACAGAATGTGACCTGCCTCATCTTTTCCCTCAAATAAATTGGAGTGTCGACACCAAACCATGCTAGACCCTTCGTCAAAACATCAATTACAAATTTTGAGCGTTCGGTCGAAGCCATCTTCTGATGCTCGCAAGAGCCGAACAAAGTTCTCCGCCAGCTCTACACCTAACACCACTCACCCACACCAAAGGCTCTTCAAACAACGAGACCAATGCCAACACTCATAAATAAAGCTCGTGGATGTTGATCAATTTTAGCTTCCCATGAGCCAAGCTTATTTTGATGCAAGGCAAGTTGTCCTTGCATTAACCATTTCATCCTTCCTCCCATGGCTCTTATACCAAGCTTACCTTAGAAAATGTGCGCTTTCCTTTCAACCATCATTACTAAAGCACACCAAATCCAAGGAGATCGTGCTCGTACCCCAATAGCCCCTTCCACACTGGACGCCTTACGAGGATGCCACATTACCATCCAACGGTTTTCCCTTTGCCAGCTTGGAGGGCCACCCACCCATTCGCCCACAATTGTTGTATGTTACTTGATATACTATTATTTAATTAAAAAATAATCATTGATTGCGACATTAATTTACACAAATTTATTATTTAATTGAATAAATAATAAACAAAAAAATATTATGTATAAATAATTTAAAATGAAAAATATTAAAAAAATTAAGAAAAAATTACCTTACACTAAACGGCATGAATCGGTTCAAACAAAACCTATTATTTGATTTAATTATAATATATTTGAATTTTTTTGTAATGAAATCTTTTAGTTTATTTATAATAAAGTGTTTATTTTAAGAATATTATGGAAAGATAGATAATAAATAATGAGATTTGTTAATATAGATATCATATTTATTTTAAAAATATTATCAACAAATTTTTTTATTTTTTTTAATATATGTTGTTTCTATTTTGTTTTTAATGTAGATCATTACAATATTAATATGTTGCTTAAAATATATTTATATTTATAAATATAAGATAAATTATACAAATACAATTATTATATTAGTAACACAAAAATTTTAACATACAATTCTATCAATTTATTTTATTGTCAAATGTAGTATAGCCCATGAAAATAAAAAATATTGAATAAATTGATTGTTGTATGTTACTTGATATACCATTATTTAATTTAAAAACAATCATTTATTGCGACATTGATTTAGACAAATTTATTATTTAATTCACTAAATAATAAACAAAAAAACATTATGCATAAATAATTTAAAACAAAAAATATTAAAAAAATTAAGAAAAAATTACCTTACACTAAAAGGCATGAAACCGATTATTTGATTTGATTATAGTATATTTTAAAATTGTTGTAATGAAATTTTTTAGTTTATTTATAATAAAGTGTTTATTTTAAGAATATTATGGAAAGATAGATAATAAATAATGAGATTTGTTTTTGATTAAGGTAAAAGCAGGTTCTGAAGGGACCCCGAAACCCTTTAACAGTAGATAAATCTAAGATAAAGCATTAAAAAGTTCAACATAAAAGATGAAAAGTTGCCAACAAAGATAGAACAAAGACCAGCACTCCAGACAACACAGCCAAAAACCCGCAAAAGACCAGTAGAAAACCAACCGCTAAGCTAGATTCCTCAAGACCTCAATAAATTCCTTTTCTAGATTGTCCATGTTGATAGCTGCTTTCTTCATCTCCTGAATATCCACAGGAGTTTTGCCCATCTTCCTTTTTAGATTGGCTCTGGTACATTTGTTATGCCCTACACCTTCGGCCTAGCTTTGTTCTTTATCTTCTTCCACATCCACAACAGTTTTTACCTGATGAACCCTCTCCAGATTCTCGACCATCATATTCATAGTACTAGCAGTTGACTTCAGGATTTTGTGGCTCATTTCCAACACTTTTTGAATTGTCTCTCTAACATTCTTTAGCTTTTCCTCCATTTCAGACAGCTTGCCATCATGGTTGTCCTTGAAATGCTCCAAATCCTCCACCATTTTCTTCAAGAATTCAACCATATACTTCTTTTCATCTTTCGTCCATAGGTCCTTAGCTTTACCTTTATCCGTATTCGTATTATCAGCCACATCCATCTTATCCAACTTGTTGTTAAAGGCCCTTTGATATAACTTTATCTCCTTTATCTCAAAGAATGCCCACCTAAACAAATGAAAAAAATCCATAGACCCATTGCGGGCAATGGCAAGGATATCAATGGGGTATTCTTATTCCTCTTTGAAGTAGTGGTCATCCACCTTAAGATCAGTGGGGAACCGAGGCCTGTTCTCCCTATCTGTAGGTGGATAGCTGGAATAATAAGATGATTTGGTGTGCTATGAATCCTCTTGGTCAGTATGATAGGAGGGGTCCTCCTCAATCTTTATTTTACCCTTCCCTTGAGGAGAGACACTGGGTGTACCTTTCGGTTTCATTTTAGTTACATCAGACCCCGAGAGAATAATTTTTGTCCTGCCAGTTGAGGTCATGTACTAGGTTTTGGAAGGGCACAAACTTTAGGCTTACTTTTGGTTTTACCCTTCTTTTTATCCCTCATAGGGCGCTCTTCCTCCTCCTCCATTTCAATATCCCACTCATCTTTATCCGTATAGCTATCCCCCAACTCCACCTTATCAGAAACATGGTGTGGAGAAGGGGTTTGATGTGATATGGCTGGCATAGATTTGAAGTGTTCATAAATCAGAACAAGTAAACCCTCATGAATAATGGGGTACCTCACCGGGTTAGACACATGGTCCTGAAGATTCGCATTTAAAGAAGTAGAGAGATAGAAAGGAAGGGAGACCCCGACCTGGTGTCAGAAATGATTCAGGAGAACAAAGTGATACCCAAAAACCCTGGTGTATCTGTCATCCAAAGTGATGTACTCCATAATCACTCTCAGGACCTCCTTCCACAACAACTTAAGTTTAGTGGCATCATAGCTACTCTTGGTAGCTCTCAACAAATCCTCCCTTTCCTTGTTCGTTTGAGGGAAATTCTTCACCACATGGTCAGAGAGCTTTCGATCCCTATAGAGCTTAAGGCGTTCCATAGGCATCCCAGTGTCATTAGATATGAGTTGTTCATCAATCGCCACTTTCCTCCCGAAGATTTTGGTCATACAATTATTCCAACCCTTCACAAAAAACCTTGTAACCTCCTAATCCCTACCATGGAGTCTCTCCATATAGCTCATGATGCCACCCTTCTCTAGGACCCGCCACAATTTATCATTAGTCTTCATCTCTTTACACCCCATCGGTTCCAATCTACAATGATCATCACCCATTCTGTCACCAATGCATCCCTTCTTCGAAGACTCCATAATGCCTCTACTCCTGAATGCCAAAATGCCCAGAAAGCATGCGAAATACACCCAATTATTTAGGCAATTAAATATGTGGTACTCCAGCCCATGAAGAAATATGATGATGCAACAATTTTGAGACTGCATAGAAATACACGCCTTCACCTCAATCATTATTTGAAAGGGGAAATTGAACCTTTCCATGGGTGCGATCATACATAATTAAGGCCATAAGATCAAACTCTAGCCCATCACTCTTTTGCCACGTCATTTTATTTTTAGCCTTAACCCCCTTATTTGCAAAGTAATTCGCCACCCTTATTGATCTCTCTATAGACATAAATAATGAGATTTGTTAATATAGATATCATATTTATTTTTAAAATATTATCAACAAAAAAATATTATTTTTTAATATATGTTGTTTCTATTTTGTTTTTAATGTACATCATTACAATATTAATATGTTGCTTAAAATATATTTATATTTATAAATCTAAGATAAATTATACAAATACAATTATTATATTAATAACACAAATTTTTTAACATACTATTTTATCAATTTATTTTATTGTCAAATATATTATAACCCATGAAAATAAAAAATATTGAATAAATTGATTGTTGTATGTTTTGATTATAAGGGAAAATAGGTTTTGAAGGGACCCGAAACCCTTTACAAATTTAGGTACAAAATGCTCCTCAAAAGATACAACACTAGACAGTCAGCAACATCTAAACACCCAAAAACTGCAAAATATACGAACAACTGCTCCAAAGATAAAGAAAGAAGAACAACAGCCAAACAACATCAAGCAATGGTGGGAAAAGTAGAGCTAAACCACACGTGCAACCTTTTGACCACCACAAACAAACTTTACAAGGGACTGAGAGGAATGATTATGCTTAGAGAGACCTCTCTTCCTTCTTTGCACAACCATCCAAGAAAGATAATCCTCTAAGGAATGGAGCAAGGGGAAGTCAGAGGACAAGCCACCAAAGGCAGAAGAGGAAAAGAACCAGGAGTGTCACTCCCACAACCAACAATAGCAACAAGAGATGTAGATAAACTAGCAGTCACAACAACAACAACAAAATCATCGGCAACAACAACAACAACCTCACCAGTCGCAACAACAATTGTAGACAAACCAACTGCGTTATAGCAACTGCAGAAGAATTGATTGTTGTATGTTACTTGATATACTATTATTTAATTAAAAAAAATCATTTATTGTGACATTAATTTACACAAATTTATTATTTAATTGAATAAATAATAAACAAAAAATCATTATGCATAAATAATTTAAAATTAAAAATATTAAAAAAAAATTACAAAAATTAAATTTACCTTCCTTCTAAATATTTATCTTATAAAATAAATTTTCACTATAATAAAGAATCAATAAATATTTATCTTTCATTGAAATAGGATTATGGTGGAGGCTAACAATGATTTTCAGAGTGTGGCTGCAACAAGGGTTTCCCTGAGCTCAAGCCCAATGGGAAGATGCTCGCTGGAGAGGACTGGCAAATGTTGGTGTAGGGAGAAGATTGGGCCGAGTAGGAAAGTAGAGGATGGGAAGGAAAACTCTTACCAGAATGGTTCTAGCTCGTGCAAGATGAGAGAGGAAGCGGTGCGGAATAAGCACTAGAGCGAAGATGGAGGTTGGAAATGTGGCATGTCTCTGATGAAACAACAACCTAGTTCCCTAAATACTGGGAGCGAGGCGAAGTTTTTGGGCCTGACCACTGAAGGGCTTGGCCTGAACGGTGGTGAACAGGCTACCCAAGGAGGACAAAGGTGTGGGCAACTAGATACCACTGGCATAGGGGGGAGGATTTGCCAAAGGGACCAAGGCATCAGGGGTTGGGGGACACCAAAATGGATCCTGTCAGTATGTGGTTCCTGCAACTAGAAATTTGGTTGGCAGGGGAGGAGGGGAGTCTGGGTTATCTCAATCAGATAGAACAAAGAGGCTAGGTGAAGATGAGGGTTTTTTACAGTCATCTAGATTTGTCACAATGGAGCTAGATACAAAGATTGAGCAGGAAGTAATGTTCAATGAATTTTATTTTTTTTGGGTTGGGCCTAATAGGAAGATTCGGAGGATTTTGGCCAAGCTTGACAGGCCTCCACCAGTGGATTTCTCTCCATTGGAAGAATGTTACAGAAGGGTATGTTCAAATTTATCCCATGGCTAGAGGCTTCTTCATTGTTGTTTTTGAAAAGGAGCAGGACAGAAATAAGATCCTCTGTGACTATCAGTGGGATTGGGAAGATAAATATTCGTTGATGTTAAAGCCATGGCATTCAACTTTCAATCTAGCCACTGAAGTGTTTGAAAAGGTTCCCATCTGGGTGAGGCTTCCCTACTTACCTTTACATTTATGGTTTGATTCATGCTTAGAGGCTGTTGGGAACTCCTTAGGAAATTTTCTAATGGTGGATGAAGGGTCTTCAAACCTTTTGCATTCAACCTATGCTAGGATTTTAGTAGAATGGATATGTCAAAAGCGCCTCCAGAAGATATATGTTTAAAGACTTTGAAAGGAATTTGGGTGCAGCCCCTGGACTATGAAGGGATACCTTTTAGATGCAGGATTTTCTTCAAAACAGGTCATTTGGCTGTTGAATGTGCTAAGAAAAGAGCACCCAAATCAGCTTCTTGGTTGGAAGGTGTTGGCTCCCAACACTATATGGTAGATAAAAAGATTGAGAACCAAATGGGCCTTCAAGAGAAGAGTAGGGAGGAAGTGGGTTGGGAAGGAAAGGAGTGAGTGGAGGAATGAAGTAGAGAGGTTCAACAATAGAATGGTGTTGTCTTGACACAGGATGGGAACTCGGGTGTGAGCAGAGACAAGGCAACTTGCAATGGAGGGGAAAACCCCAAAAATGGAGCTGCAACACCCAAATGTCAGGAAAAAAGAAGCCTGGTGAGGCTGCAAGAGAAAGATTCAGGGAAACAAAAATCTGGTGAGTAGAACCATCAAACTAATGGAAGCTTGGTTGGAATGGTGAATAGCCCTTCCAACAATCCCTTGGACTGGTAGGAGATTGCTACGAGGGTGGAGGATGGCTAGCAAATGGTCAAGGGAAAGAAAGCGAATAAAATTAGGAAGGAGACATTTGCAATGGTTCTTAGATCCTAGATGAAGAGAAGGCCACTCGGAGCTTCAACCTCTTGACCTGGTAACAGGTCCTTCGTAAAGGGTTGTGTGGTCTTAGGCTTGTTTTCTAGTGCTGGTCGAGGTGCTTTGTCTGCAATGTTATGCTCTTTTGTTTGTAACTCTTGAAATAGAGAGATCTATTGATAGTTGGTGTGTAGGCTTTTTATTATGGAGATTAGTGGGTTGGTGAAGGTTTTTCAGTTGTTTTTTCAAGAAGTTTCACTATGTAAATTTATTTTTAAATTTCAATAAAATCATCTTTGTCATCGATCAATTTTTTTTTAATCTTTCATAAAGATAAATATTCAAGAAATAGTTGCTTTCAAATATCAACTTATTCAAGAAACAATTTAGAATAAATATTAATTTATTGTTGATAATAATTAATAAAAAATAAACGGTGATGATTCTAAGAACTCTTCTTGATTTAAGGTAGAGTTTTTTTTAACACAAAAAATGGCATTGTAAGACGTCTCATGGTTGTGCTCACGAGAGCTTGCAAAAAAACTAAGGGGTCCATGGAGATAGAGGGTTTGTATTGATCTCATGTTGATGCTTATATGAGTAAAAATAATTGTAAACAATAATTAGAATAAAAAAATAGATGTTTTTACATGTATTTTTCAAAAGATGCATATGCTTACTTTACAAAAATGTGTATAAAAGATACTTATTTCATATTAATTTTTTTATTAAAAAAAGAATTAATGCTTTTACATAAATTTCCTTAAAGATAAACTAGCATACCTATATTTTACAAATAAATGTAAAGTACACTGAGAGATATCCTTCTCAAGGTGCCTATTTTTAATCAATTGAACCTTAACCCAAATTGAAGCATACATATATTAAATATCACTAATTAAGCGCTAATCGTAGTTGTAATTGAACTCTAACCCTAATTAATTGCAAACTGAACCCTAATCCTAATTCATTCGTAACCTTAATTGAAACCTAACCGTAATTGTTTCAGAACCCTAGATAACTATAATTGAACTCTAACACTAAACAAATAATACTCCTTATCTTACACCTAATTAAACCCTTATTGAATGAACATTAGTGAAGTTAGTGAATGAACCTTCATTATTTTTTAGTGATAAGTAAATCAATGTTTCATAAATTTATCTATAATTTTTATTAATTTTTTCTTATTTTATTAAATTGTTAAAAAATTTAAGTTGCTTATAAATAATTTTATGTGTTTTTATAATTAACTTGACATTGTGTATAAAAGGTTTAAGTTATGAATGTTATAATATAAAAAATAAATTTGTTTTCAATGTTTATTTGTTAATATAAAAGATGCCCGAATAATGTTGCAATTGCTAATGATTAAATTTTTCTTGATCGATTAAGTGGCATTGTGCAATTATTCTATGTTAATGTAATGTTATAAATGTTATAATATCAAGAAGAATATTTCTAATATATTTTTAATGCATCTTTATATTTTATAAACAAACATCTAATGTAAGAAAATGTGATTGTAAAAAAAATACAACTTAATGAGTAAACATAAATTTAAAGTTAAAAGTGAAATTATTTTAAAAAAATGTCTATTTATTTTATTTTTCTTTTATTAAAAATTATCTTTTAATATTATAAATGTTAATCTACTAATCTCTAATAAAATTTATAACTATGAAACTCTAAACCTAATCCTAATTGAACCCTAACCCTAACCCCAATCCTATTTGAATTTTGACCCTAATCATAACCATAATTCAACCCTAACCTTAATTAAACGCTAACCCTAACATGAGTTCAATTAAGTTTAAGGTTCAAATAGGGTTAGACTTTAATAAAATTAGGTATAGGGTTGAATTAGGATTAGGGTTGGGGTTGGAATAAAGATTACGGTTCTATGATAAAGCTTCGGGTTAGTGTTAGGGTTCAATTGGGGCAGGGGTTAGTATTAGGGTCAGGGTTATGGTTCAATTAGGGTTTCATTAATGCTCGTTTAAGAATCATAGTTATGTTCTTCTATAAATTCAATCATTTTGTTTTGAAATTATATAATTTAAAATATTTTCAAACTGACCTATGTTGATATATGAGAGGTATAACAAATCGAAACTCTATACCATTTATAGTTAAATTTAAATTATATTTTATTAAATTGTTAAAAAATTTAAGTTGCTTATAAATAATTTTATGTGTTCTTATAATTAACTTGACATTGTGTATAAAACGTTTCAGTTATGAATGTTATGAAAGGTTTATTTTACAATCTATACACAAATTCTCACAAATTAAAAAAAATCATTAATAAAGTAAATCAATGTTTCATTTCAATGTAAATCAATTTAAGAGGTGACTATAAACTGTTTCCAAATTTTTCCAAATTGTTCACTCCAATAAGCATACTTTATTAATGATGATGTTGTGCATTTGAGCCCTCTATCTAACTTTTCATAGTTGAGATTACAATAGAATAGTGTTTGAATTCGTGATTGGAATAGATGTTTTTACTGCTTTTATTCTATTGTTGACATTGTCTTCCAACAAACAACTTTATTCTATTAAAGAAATGCATATTTCTGATTTTAGTATTGATAAGATTGTTTTTGGATTGAAAATTATACAGTGACATATAAAAGAAATCTTTTTCAGTCATGTTTAATTGAAAATAATTTAGATCATGAAAATTTCATACCAAGTGTTTTACAACAGGTGATCAAATGACTTCCATTCTTTCAAATTTTAACTACCATGTAAATCCTGCAATTAAATACTTTCCAGGACATTTGCTGTCATTTCAAAAAGTGCAGCTCAAAAGACAAAATGTTGTAGATTGAACTACTTTGAACCAGTTAGAGCATCACAAGAGCAACAATGATCTTGAGAAAGGAACTTCAACCTATTATATTTTTTAGTGGTAATTGATTACATAGGGATTCCTTAGTAGAATTTCTCTCTCAAGTATAGACTTCTCCTAAATAGTTCCCTGTATCAGTTAGTGTTACAAAATTCAGACACCAGTGTTAGTACAAACAAAACACCAGGGAGGAGACTTGGCATAATGTTCAGCCAGTTAGTCAGTCACTACTATCAATGGTATCAATACTGTGACTTCTCAATTTCTAGTATTTTTCTATCTCCTCTTTTGTACGCCATGGAAGCCTCCCTGCTGTAATCAGTGTCCACACCCACTTCTACAACCATGACAACTTATCCTAGTGTCCTTCATAAGCTGCAGCGTTAAGGCATGTTTGATGCTCATTCCTCGGCCAAAATACCATAAACAATGGCGTGGCTTCCAACAAGAGCTTCGCTGCTTCAATGTGACTGTGCTCTGAAGCTATTATCAATGTCGTCTGTCCAAATTGATTGCGCCTGTACACACAACACTTTTTATATTTGAGCAGAGTTTGATCAGCAGTCATTCAAACTCTGAGAGGCTACTTCTATCCTTACAAAACCCAAAGAATTTATCACCTAATGTTCTCAATCAAGGATATTCACAGTATATTCATAGCTTTGGGAGTCCACTTGGTCACACATTGAATCTCTCATCCTCACCAGTAACAGATCTTATCTTAGGTTCAGAATTCATGCCCTCCATTCATAATTTATCAGGAGTCTCATACTCTGGCCGTGCTCTCTCTCTTCTGTCATCACCACCATCATGGGCGTCAAGACCTTCAGTATCAGTTTCTCTGAATATGGCTACAAGATCAAGTGTTTCATTGGATTATTTTATACACAACCAATCTTCCATGGCCCAACCATCCATTCAAGGATTGTAGCATAGCTATGATTTTGTTGACGACAAGTTATTGAGTATATGCCCTAAAGTAACCAAATAAACCATTTCACATAGGATGCTCGTGACATAAAAGAATTCAAAAACCAAACAACCTCATATTATCGTACCTTAGGAACTGCATTTGGGGATGGTGATTTTGGTAGGCCAGAGTCACTGCCTAAGAGCTTGCAGAGTCCCAATTTGCAAATGAGAAACAAAAAAAATGAAACCAAACAAAACCCTCAAAAAACAGTTATCAGGCGGGGATTTTTTGGCATCCATGACTTCCACTTGGCTGTCATTTTAAATGCAGCTTCAAAATGTTTACACATTGCTTTCATTGTATAATGTCTTTTGGCGTAAATATCTAAATTTTACTTTAAAATTATTGAAGATATTTTTTAATTTACTTAGTTTTTATTAGAAATATTATAATGAAAATATTAGTAAATAAAAATATAACAATTAATATATTTTAAAAATAAATTATAATTGTAAATAGATTAGTGAATAATATTTTTGAAATAGTTATATATTTTAGCTTTTACTTAAGGTTTTTTACCTTATGTATTTTATATTTTATTAAAAAACTATTTTAATTTTCAAAATCATAATAATATTCTCAAATTTTAAAAAATATAAATGAAAAACAAAAATTATTTAAATTTTATTAAATAGTTTATTTTATTTTTTATATGAATATCATTTTTAATATTTATCTAAACAATGTTTAATGCGTTTTTTTGGAATATTATAATTTTTAGTTTATTTATATGAAATTAATTTAATTTTACTTTATTTATTAAAGAGTTATTTTATAGTTTTAATTTTTTAAACAAATATATGTTGGTTGTGTTTTAGTTTTTAACAAATGTATGTTAGTTGTGTTTTAGTTTTTACTTTTATATGTTTTTTAACATGCTCATCTCATTACACTCCACTCCTTGCTATAGTTGTAGTTGCATCTCTAGACATAATTCATCAAAATTGAGAATGATAAATTAAAATATTATTTTAAAAATTAAATGTAAATTGTTTGTATCTAGTTTTTAGTTTGATGATGAAATATGGAAGCTAAGGATTGTAGAACTTATTTTATCACCATCTCCAAATTGATGCTTTTAAGATGCATACTATCTTAGAATCAGAAAAGTTCATGAGTTCTTTGTGGTTTAAATTTGAGCCCCTTGATATTGAACTTGAGCTCTAGTGAAGTGATCTCACGCAAAAAATTATCATGTGACTCACATAATCAGTCTAGAAGACTATGAACTTCTAAAACCAACTTCACCTCATTTTATGCTATTTGAATTTGCACAAAGACTGTAGTATTTAGAAATATCTTATTGTAGACAACTAAATATAAGTGTCAAGTTCTCCTTCATCAACCACCTTCTTGAACTTACTTTGTAACCCTCAGTGACTATGGAAGATAGTAGACAAGTATGTTAGTAGCCTATGTGTAGATTTTAACTATGATGTAGATGTGTTGATTTTAATTCCCAGATCAAAATGCTCATTCTTTGATTCTCTTTTTGACATTTTCCTACGAAATTAAATGCCTTTAAATACTAAGGCATAATAATTAACATGCAATGTGTACTAAATCAACTCCCAAGAACTAGTAAAAAGGGGTGAGAGACTTAGTAATTTTGAATTTTGGGATTAATTCCAAGTGGCTCAAGATTGATCATGAGCTCCTTGGAACTAACCCAAATAAATAAACATATATTTTGAGGTACAAAATAGATGTATGGAAATGTGTGTTGGTAACTATAGAAAATGTGTGGAAATGGGTGTAAATGGGGATAGGATAAGATCAAATATATGGAAATGTGTAGAGGTGAATAAATGGGAAAATATATAAATTGGGGAATAACGAAAAATTGGCACAAGGGTATGCTACTTGTAATTTTATTGTCATTCCATCAAGATGAGCCCAAAACTAAATGGGGATTATCATGGGTGTGCAAATTTCACCATTATATTTTGCCCCTACTTTAAGGTGCATTTGAATATGAAATGAACATGAATACCAAAATAAAAATTAAATATTCAAACATAAAAGTTTGTGGGTTCTAGTCAAGTATTGGACCCATATCAAAATATTTGTGTTCCTCTCCTTGGTCTAAGTGTTCTAGAGGAACTTGTAAAATAAAGAGAAGATATGTAATGAGTAGATTTTATCATTCAAGTAGAATAAGCACAATTACAAGTTAATCCAACTATCCATGAAAGATGAGGAGGAGAGTGTGTGTGTGGGGTCATAAATTATGCTTATATAGAAAGTGATACTAAAATACTTTATCCAATGCAACAATAGTAATATAGTATAGCATTTTAGGTGTGACCATGTCATTGTGATCAAGATCCATCTAAGTATAGTGATAAGTATTTATATAGGCATATGTGGTTGTTAGAAATCTTGGCATAGGAGTGTTGGTGACAATATATGCCCCATTCAATTGGTTGCATCCATCACATGCAAGGAATTAAAGGAGAGGGAAAATGATGGATGAAAAGCAAGTGTAATATAATCATAAATAAGAATGTAATTACATATAGTACATGATAATTGTCATGATAAGAATCATTTAACAAATAAGGAAGGTATACTGAATGATAAGTGTGAAAACCATATACATTGAAGATAAGCACCAAAGAAAACAACATTTTCCTTGAGTATAAGAAAATGACAATATAAAAAGGGATCTAAAGTCAAGATAAGAATTGTGTAAGTACATATAAGATGGGAAACTGTGGTGTCCCCAATGTTGCCGTAGGAATGCGATAAGGTATGTAAGCACACAATAGCTAATGTGATAAGAAAAATATTAGGAACATGACAAGACATGTGAGAGGAAGGAATGGTGTCCCTAATGTGATAAGATAACTTTTATGAACATGCTAAGGCATGCAAATGATCAATAGTGTGAGAGAATTCATGGTTTCCTCAATCTAATAACATGGCTTTGGAATCGAGATAAGGAATTGAAAGCATAAATGAATAAGATATAATTATGGAAACACATGTAAATTTGGTTGCTCCAAATGGGTAGGATTATTAGATAAGGCTCATAAAAAGCAACATGGAAACATGATAAGGATCATAAGCACATAATATATAAATGACGAAGATCAAAAAATAATATGATAAGCATTATATGGGATGATAATGATGCTTGCAAGGGAAATCTTGCATCAACAAAAATATCTAATGGTTTATGTTTGTTTTATTTTTAATAAATTTTCTTTGCAAGTATAATGAATAATTTTATTGTCTGATTAATAGTTTTGTTATTACCAACAATAATTAGGAGCTCAATTACTGTTACCATGTGGGAATTTAATTTTCAACAATTTCACACATATTAGGTGTTGGAAATTTATGGAGGACATAAAATTTGAATTCAAAAAGCAACTATGACAAATTAGTATGTATTATGGAGTAGCACTCAAATTAGATGCCTTGCATTTTGATTTTTCTACACTGACGACTAGAAAATCAATTAATTTATATCATGCATATGTCAAGTAGCACCAAGGATAATTTTTAAATGCAAAATGGACAAATAAGGCATGAATATTGATGAGAATCATCCTAGAACCTTATTAGCATCATAACTAAAGATTTGTTATTTCAATTAATAAAATAATATTATTTTCAAATTTGGGCATATGCAATTTTGGGGAATAATTTAGAAGCATAAAATTTGGCATCCAAATGGAAGTTACATTATTTTGAATTGTTGAAAACATATTTAAATTGAAAATTCAAAAAAATAGCTTATTTAGGACTCAACAGAATGGAGTGAAGATGAAGAGAAACATAGAATGAAAGCATATAGCCAAGGAGGCATATTGTACATCAATGTATAAAATATTGAAGCGTATGAAGGTTGGGAGCTGAAGAAAAATAGATTTAACATCAATATGTTTAATTGATTTTAAGTTTTGTAGCTTTGGCTAGCAATGAAGTTGCATCCTTTTGCTTTATAGCCTGAATCGAGACATGTATGTCTATATAGTTGATGTATAACAATCATTGCTACCATAGATTAGGTCTTAAGACCCTTGTTGGTTTATACTTTTAGATTTGAATATGTTTATTAAATGAAAACATGAAACTATGTTATTTGCAATTATATTGTGTAGTTGCAAAGAGTACAAATTGTGTGAGTTCGAGGGAATTTTAGTGCTATTTTTTGCTTATTTAAATAATATTTTGTAGCTCTTGCTACTATAGTATAAGTTACAAACATATTTTTAAAAGTTAATGGAGTTGCTTTCATTTCATATTTATGTGGAAATTGCAATTGTTGGGCATGTATGCTTTTGAAGGAGAGTATCCTTTGTAGGAATATTTAATTTATTCTTGTGAGAATATGTGTGAGGGGAGTATCCTTGCATCAAATAATATTAGAGTAGGAGTTCTTGAATGTGCACATAGAGTGCCAAATGTGAGGCAATTTTCACTAGGACATGAGGTAGTTGGTAAAAGGAGTGTGTAGAGGCTTTGAGAGGTTGCATATTGTGAAGATGGAAAAGAGAATGAATAAAATGAAAATTTTCATTGGATGGATTCTAATGTTCTTGTACTTGAGAGAAGAGAAATAAAATTAAGAGATTAAATGATAGTTGAGAGTGGCAACAGTTGAATAAAATAAGCATAAATTTTTAAATGAGAATAACAAAGTGGTGTAGAGCAAAAGATTAAGTTGTAGCAACTTGTCATATTGAAGACACGAGGAAAGTGGTGAAATAAGTTGCAAAAGAAGATCGTGAATAAGAAGATGTTGAAACTATAAGAGAGGCTCATGAAAATTTTATAGATGATAAAGCTATGGAAGAGTTACATAAAGAAGAAGATGTTGTTGTTAGTGTAAATAGTGTCTTTATCTATCTAGATAGTATATCACCTTCCTAGAAATGACATATTCACACCTAACTTAATTTACTTAGGTTTTTCAGGCTTTTGTCTCACTTCAAAGAATTGAGACACTTGTCCTCATCATTTGATATACCTTCTACTTGCATATGTGACACTTGCTCACACACTTATCTCCTATCTTCCCACCTCATCTACCTTGCCTATGTAAGAAAGGATCATCATTTTATATTTATATTCTTCATTTTATATTGATAGACATACTATTGTGCCTGTATTTTTACTTGTGGAAGGTTATAGGTTTGAGCTCTTTGATATTGGAATTCTCCAACATGGTATTAGAGTCATGAGAGCACACTCCTTCCTGCATCAAAGTGACTCTCACACATATCCCTATCAATAGAGTGCCATGGATCCAAATAGATACTACCATTGCATCCAAAAGGCTTGAGAAATGAAAAATATCTTTCGTTTCATCAATTTTGGTAACTTTGACTTTTTGCAATTTTTTGGGCTTATGTGCCTATTTTTTGAAAAGTTGGAAAACAAATTTAAAAAATAGTAGAGGGCCAATTTTCCCTCTACCCATCTATTATTTTAGTTAAATTTTGTCTATTTACAGACATATTTTGGCCTATCCAACCTATTTTGATTGTTGGTTTTGATTGTTGTAGGTTTGTGAAATTGTTATTTATAGGAAATTTATGGCTTGTTTAGCCTCTTTGCAAGGTCTCTAGCATTGTTTAGATGATTTTGTGCAGTTTTTTGGGTCTATATTTTCATTTGCTATTGGTCACAAGTGATAATATTTCCCATTTGTCAGAGAAGCCAATGGTTGTGGCCCCTTGTTGATGACATTCATCAAGCAAAGGACTCGATGTGCCCTCCAAAATCAACCTATTTTCAAAATTTTAAGGATTGTGGAAATTTCTAAGTCATATCCCACATCTACCCTTCATCCTTCATTGAGGGTGTAGAAGCCACAAATCTACAATTAGTAGAGACCCATCCACTTAGCACTATCAAAACCTACACAAGCTTCTCATAGCCAAGCAATAATACACCTAGTTAATCACCCTTGAATTGGGTAGTTTTCTCTATCTTGTTGCCATGCAACTTGCACAATAACTCAGCCTCCATCACCAATTGAAAATTTCCTTTAGTATGCTTCTACAAATAATGTAAGTAACAACTCTATTTGAGACTTTAGTCTAAATGAAAAGTGTGTTGGGCGACTATCTAATTATTATTACTGTAAATAGAGTCATTATCTACCTAGTTAGCTAATAAACTTTCTAGTATTGACCTTTTCACACTCATAGCTTAAGTTTACTTAGGTTTATTTTACTTTTGTCTCACTTCATAGCATTGAGACATGTGTCCTCATCACTTGAGAAACCTATTGACACTTACTCACAAAATTTTCAAGTGAGCTCACAAGTGTCCCATCTTTAGAGGGTTAGTCAATTATTCAGTCCTACCTTCCTACCTCCTCGTCCTTGCCTATGTATACAATGTTTCTCATTTTATTATACACTCTTCATTTGTATATTGATAGACATATTATTGTGCTTATTTTATTCACTTGTGAAAGTTTGTTTGATGCTCTTGATCTTGGCATTCTCCAACATGGTATTTGAGCCATGAGAGCATGTTTCGTCTAGCATCAAGGTGAGTCCCACATATAGCCCTATCACTGGAGCATCATGGAACCAAACAAACACCGCCATTGTGTCTAGAAGGCTTGGAAAATGAAGAAATACCTTTTATTTCATCAATTTTGGTAACTTTGAATTTTTGCAATTTTTTTGGACTTTTGTGCATATTTACAAAAGAAAAATAAATAAATAAATAGCTGAGGGATAATTTTCCCTCTACCAATCTTCCCATTTTCTATTTTGGTGATTTTTTTTTTCAAAAAATATTGACCTATTTAGCCTCATTAGAGGAATTCTATAGTTTATTGTAGAACAAAATTGCAATTTGGAGGGTTTATTGACATTTTATAGGTGATATTATTGGCATATTTGTAGGGGTTTCTTTGTTTTTCACAGAGATTTCTCATTGAACGTGTAGATTAGTAGCTCCTAAAGCCATTATCAAGGCTCAACCTATATTTTTTGGTGCACCCAAGTCATTTCATTGATATCTTTTGCTCCATATCCCACACTCAAACTCCACTTCACATTTTAATCAACCTCCTCACACTTTTCTTAGTGAATTGCTATTGGCTTCTATTGGCTACATCTCACACCAATTGTGGTAAACCATATTGTTCTAAATTGACCCGAAAAGATTAAAGGAGTGCATGTGTATTGGGGTTCCTATTTAGTTTTTCAACAAGTGACTCCATTGTTCTTCTTCGCATGCGATCCTCCTCAAGACTCCTTTGTCTAATATTCTTTGTTTTAAATTAAAATCCAACCCCATCAAGAGTAGCAAAACACCAGAAAGGGAGAGCTTGTGGGAGACCAAACACACGAGCTTCAACTTCACTCAAAAGCTCCAACTGTAGCGTATCATTTCCAGTGCCCTCCTCTCTATATGTTGCCAAAGTTCACGTTTTGGATTTTCTAGTGCTTTCCATTTGGAGAGAGATTCACAACCTCCTTGACAGTTTTTGGAGCTCCATAGTGAACAAAGGCATGAGGAGGCGCCTTGGCTTTGTTATTGACCAAATATTGGCTGCTACTTGTGAACTTTGGGAATGCAATGGGAGGATTCCATGATGTTTTTAGTTTGGATCTCCACACCATTCTCACTATTTCTTCTAAGTAATCTTCACAACCCCAAGCTCAAATACAGTGAAATGAGTCCTTAATAGCTTAATAATCAACAACTAACAGATTAGAGAAGTCTTCTCCACCATCGATGCCCTCCAATGGCAAGAAGACTTGATCAATGTAGGATATAGTTACATATTTTTTGTTATTTTTTTGATATTTGTTGTTACTTTCATTGTAACTGTCAATTTTAAAGCAAGTTGTGACCTTTTTGCCAATCTAACCACTAGTGGTTATTTAATTGCTAAAGGATTTTCCAACAATCAAGCCTAACATCAAAGCTTGTAAAAGAGGTCTTTTTTCATTTTCAAGCATAACTTGCAAATGGAGTTTTTTTTAAAGTTTGAATAGTTGTTGAAAAGTTGTTTTCACATCAAAGAAAGTAGCCTTGAGGTGATTTCAAAATTATAATTTTTTAATATGTTTTTTAACCTCTAAAAATTAATGTAATTTGTTCAATTTTCAACGAGACACAACTTTCATCCCGTTTGTCAAAAATTGACAAAAAAAATTTAACTTCATTAGAATTTTGCAAGGATTCTAGATTTGTAGTCAAAATAGAGTTTTGGAAATCCTATTTTTCTATATTTGTAAAATCTTTGTGAGTTATAAATAAATGATTTTGCTTCCAAACTTCACAATATCTTGTAAATCTTGTCTTACATCTTTTTGGGGGGTCAATATTCATATATAATATAGTGGTTTGGTAAGGCACAATTCAAGTGCCTTGTTGTGTGTTCATCATGGATAAAAAATTGACTTGTTAACACCATATAATCCACACATGAAAAGTCAAAGTATAACAACTTCTTTAATATAAGGGATTATGGCAAATGATCAATAGACAATAAATATAGTTTACTAGAGATTTTGAATAGTTTACTTATTGAAAGGAGTTAGATGAGGCAATGGGCATCATTGGTCTATGTGTTTTTGATTACTTAATATTCCATATTTCAAAATGTGCAAATCCTAATAAAATATGGGACAAGCTTAAAGATCTCTTTGGTACTGTTTTTGAAAAGTTAAGCAGCATTTACAGGGCATTGTACCCTTCACAACGAGCCACTAGGGCCAAAAAGGAACAAGATTAAACAAAAAACATAAAGAGAACAAAACACAGAAACAACCCAAAGGCAACACAACAATCGCAGAGCAACAACCAACAGACAGGCACAGGGAGCAACTAACTGGCGTTGTCCTAGTTTTTAATTAGGAGGTCCACTACCTCATCACCCACCCATTCTTTGTTTTCCTGGCTGTTGTTACCCTCCAGCTCCTCCTTTATAGCATTAGACAGGGTGCTTGTGATAAAGTGACCCAAAATACTACAATTGGATGTTGAATTAACAACATTTTACCCTAATTCATTTCCATCTATTGAATATTTCTTGCTATAGTTTAAGTCTATATTTTCTTGACTTAAGGGTTGTTGTAAAATAAAAACAAACAAAGAACGTGCCTTCTTGATTTTGTCAAAGCTAAAAGGTTCTTATCAAATCTTTGCTCCTTCTTTCTACTCTATAATAGATGCTCTTGGAACAACACACAATACTTTCTTTTGAGAATTTTTGTGATAGACTCACATGAGAATAATCTAAGTTAACCTCTATAGATTCTACTGCCTCTTCAAAAGATCAAGAATTAATTTCTCTATCATCTAAGGGAAAGAAAAAAACTAAGGATCAATTTAAGGGATCAAAATCCAACACTTCATTAGATGATATCTTCTAAGGAGAAACCCAAATGTACTTATTGTAAGAGACTAGGGCATGAAGAATGATAGTATGATAAAAAGGAAATTAATGACTTGAGGATTATTATTCAACAAAATCAAATTCAATTGCCTATGTCTAGGATAAGTGGTTCTTCATTTTCTCCATCCACACCATCCACATATTTAGGAAAGGATAAGAATAAGGGGATGACACTCATTGCTTTTGCAAAAAAACACACCACACATGTGACTTCTTTATTTTGAGGCATCACACCACATGGTTGCATTCAAAGAACTATTTTCTACATTTGAGCCTTATTCATTCCCACAAATATTGTTGGCGAATAACATCTATATGTCGAATCTTGAAAAATGATCTATTGAAATTGGAGAAGGAACATCCAATGATGTACTTTATGTACCTTCCTTATCCAAATCTTCTCTACATTTGTCATATTGCACATAGTGGCACAAGAAAAACAATTAAGTTCACACCACATTCCATGATCATAAAATATTTGTGAAATAGGGACATCATTTCCATGGGTCATGTTGATCATAATTCTAGATTGTATTCCTTTTCTTCCTTTGGTTTTGCTGACTTTGATAATGATTTGAGTATCTAGATGACACTAATACCTTCGACATGCATAAGGAGATATAGTTTGGTTATTTGAACCTTGGAGTTCTATCCTCTTCATTGGTTCTTTCACCTTACACTGATATCACATCCCCTTCATATTCTTCTTCTTTAGTATTGAGTGTTCCTACATAATTGTTTTCTCATGATTCAAGACAACAAGATATTCACATTTATGTTTCCACTACAATTGATTGGGATGATTAC
Source organism: Sequoiadendron giganteum (assembly GCA_007115665.2). NCBI lineage: Eukaryota > Viridiplantae > Streptophyta > Pinopsida > Cupressales > Cupressaceae > Sequoiadendron > Sequoiadendron giganteum. The sequence goes on from CM021101.1 coordinate 375,375,446, forward strand.
TTACATGGCATATCAAACTTGTTTAGTAAAATGGGAGGAAAAGGGATCCCCAAAAAAGGTTTATGATGATTGTGTTTATTCATAAAATATTGTGGATCTCAATAGGGGCCTTTCCCCATAGATTTCATTAGGAAAGATATCACGAGGTGAAATGATTGACTTTCAACCTCAATGGTGAGTCAACCAAACCTAGATCTTAGTCCTTAGGACAATAGGACAAATCTGAAACCAAACTAAAATAATTTGCAATGCTCAAACTAAATGAACAATAAGACCTACCTAAAATGCAGATTCTTGAAAATACATAGATTTTTATAAAAATTTGTAGGCAGATCTGAGAATAGTTTGAGCATATGTACTTGTCACCAAAATTTTGTTTTTGAAGAGTACAAAGGGACTCATTCACCCCTGGGTGAATGGGTCTCAGTCTAGGGATCTTTAAAATAAATTTTTGCAGTCCTCTAGTGTTGGATCTTAGCTTCAGTTTGACATAGGTCCAACTGTTAGAAAGTCAAAAATAAATTTTGCAACTTAATTTTTTGTGGCTTGACAACGATGATGAGAACTTGTGCAACAATGCAAAATTATTTCTTCAAGATCTTTCCACTCCTTCAACTTGTAACCTACACATACACAAAGAGGGAAAATTTATTTTGTTTGTTTGTATGGGGGTTTGCCTTGATCAAACCCCAAGTTTGGTAATTAAACCTTGGTATAAATATAATGACAAAGGAGAAGGAAATGATGAATGAACACTTGATTGCTACAACTCACCACCCTTCAATGGCTTCCCTTAAAGGACTTAAGTCAAACACATCACTGCAAGGAACTTGATCTTGCTTTTCTTGATGGATTTGGATACTTGAAAAGCTTGGATTCTTTAAGATCAAGAATTCATATTAGCCTTCACAAGATGATATGAACACACATAGACTTGAACATGATGTTAGGCTCTTAATTTTCTCTAACACATGATTGATAAATCTGCTCTTCGATGCTCAATTATGCTCTTGAAAATAATATTTTCTCATATAAAGTCTTGATAATATTAGATCATGTGTGTTGCTAAGTGTTATATTTCAAATGATAAAAGGATTTAATTTATAAGTGTTTATCTAATTTCCCAAAAACTAGATTCCAAAAGTCGACAATTACAAATTGAGTTTGAATCATTTAAATATTGCCAAAGATATATTTTAAAATGGGTCTTAGGACTAGGAAAATGGGTCTTGGACTATAAGTCTAGGACACATATATTCCATGGTGATTTATTTACTAATTGAATTTATTAATTGTGAAAATTCCTCTCAAAAAATGGGAAAAATATGGCTTTAGAATGCTTAATTTAAAAAATCAGAAGCTTAATTAAGTCCAATAAATTAAGGGACCCAAACATATTGGGAAATTATAAATGTATACAATTTTCTACACTATATTTAGCCCCCACTTTATTTAGAGTATGAACTTATGCTTAGACTTGCACTAAAGTAGATAAATATGTGTCAAGAGGGGTCAAAGTGCACAAATATTAATGAGATAGGATGACAAAGATAAAGGTGGATAATTAAGCCCCAAGGATCAAAGATCCCATGCCAAACTAACATAAGCACAAAGGACACACATGCATGTAATATATGTGCAGTAAGACAAGATACATAAGCATACAATGTCAAAGCCAATGTAAAAGGGAAAAAAAGGATGGACTAGCAAGTTGTGTTATGCCACATCGATAATATACACTCACAAGGGCTAGTGTTGTCTAGTATACACTAAGTGAGCCCCAAAGACAAAATGAGAAACACACACTAGGTCTAAAAGTGTGTTCCCATATCTCAACCATACCAAAAGTTATACTCCTTGATAACTTTGATAAGGTGCCACAAAATGGTCAATGTGCTATGCTAACACTACACTAAGTCTAACTCTTGTAAACAAAAGTGAAGCCAAAATATCAAACTAAAAATGAAACTCAGCTTAGGAGGTGCAAATACCAAAATGAAATAATGTCAATGTATGCCTCCACTTTAAAGGAATTGCTAAACACCATGTTGTGAGAAATTATTTTAAAGTAGAAATGATAAATTCCAATTGATAAAAGGGCAATGAGAGCTTGTTTGTAAATCCCTACGCCAATGATATGTTTCCAAATAAAGTTATGTCATGAAGAAGGGTTTCCCCCACATGCGATATCAAAAGATAACACATAAGGGATCTACAGATTTGGGGTCAACGTATGTCTTTGCTATAGTGATATAATAGAGCTTGAAATCATCATCATTCCCCAAATACTCATAGAAAAACAGACACAAAGGAAGGATGACATCTAGAGAGTGAAAGAAAAGAAAATATTTTGGGTCAATATGGAAGAGACTTAAATTTCTTGATGCCTTGCATCATCCCCAAAAAGAAAAACATAAGATAAAAGAAAAGATAATGTTTACGACTGATAGAAGAATGCAGATACAAATAGAAGAATGCCATGATAGATTCACTTCCTTTGTATCCTTGCACCAACAGAGTAACAAGGGTCATCCAAAGAAAACTCACAAACACAAAGACACGCCAAGCAACAGGATATGATGGATCACATTACATACATGCAATCACAAAGAACATGAAAAGAAAAGAAATAGAGTATGTCACATGCAAGCCAACCTAAATCAAGTCGTTTGTATCCCAATCTTGCTCATCATATATGGAAGGCAGATAACTAGCCAAAGGGACTACGACAAGTGCCATACTAGGAGTATCACCAGATTCAACATGTGGTGGGTCACTCTTTTTAGGAGGATCATCACGGTTTCCCCCATCTAAATTCATAGAAGTTGTAACATGCCCATTGTTCTACCTAGTAATTTTACTAAGTTTTACCCACATGTAAATTGTCTATGCATCTAATATAATAAGCAATAAGAAAATTATTTTCTATTCAATAATAAATGCATCATTTGAAACATAACTTTATCCAAACTTTTCCATCGCATAATCAAAAAATCATTCTAGTAATATAAGTATGATTTAACTTTACATAAATATGTTCAAGATAACATTTTACATTACAATTTACATATAGATGGACACATGATTACATACTGTGTAAGGGGGAAATCAAGAATATAAGAAAATAGCATAAATGAATTGAACTAATTGGTCGCGCCCATAAAAGGATATAGAAGTCACGGTGAATCCTAACCTAGGAATTGGACATTCCAGCAGGTGACTAACATCTTCTCATGGTCGTTCATTTATTTGTCAAACCAGAGAACGTATACTTGAAATGGAGCGGCATTGTATGTGCATTAAGAACCGGTTTTAGCCATAACTTTCTAGAAGTAAATGCTTGAAAGGAATTCTAATTCTGATGCAGGGACATGAAGTAAAGTCTTACTAACTTAAACATCACTTAACTAAAGCAGGAATCATAATAACAATTACTGGAAACAAAAACCATGAACTGGCCTTATGCTGCAGGAACAAACACGGGGATGGATTCCTTATGCTGCAAGAACAGTTTAAGACTGAGTTTGCATCAAAGCTTACAAAAATGGAATTCTAACAGATAAATAATAGAAAGCAAATAGTTAACTACAGATACTCACTAAGTGGGCCCCCTTAGCAAGCATCAACCAATTACGCAGGAATAGAACTCAAAAATTCATCAATTTTTATTCATACTTCTGAATCTCATACATGACTGTTGCTTGTAAGAAACTTAATGCAAAGCTTTATTCTTCAATATAACAGTAAACAATTACAATCTATTATATCTCTATTCTCTAGTCTAAACTCTCTTTCGATCAACCTTGTTCACTCGCGCAAGAGGAACCTTTATTTAAAGAAAAACGACTAACTAACTAATCAACTAATAAAGGAAGTCGCGAGTATAAATTCCACCTGAGACAGAGGAACAAACTTCATAAATACGAGTCTATCCGCTCAACTGTCTCAGAGGAAATCTAGAGCTCCAATCCTTCCTAGATCGATGATTCATTTGGTTCTTTCCCAAAGACTCGGACAAAAGAATCTGTGCTTTGAACAACTCCTTCGCTGGTGCGTTGAAGACAGCCTTTTCCCGCGAGTTCTGCTGTGTATTGACTTGTTCATATCAGCTCCAACAACCTGTAGAACACATGGCAATAGAGGCACAAGAATGCATGCACTCGTAATAGCATGACATTCTTCATTAATCGCATGCATTGAATTCATCTTACTTATTCAAACACTACATTCATCACACTAGTCAATTGGGAAGTCAAAACAGGGCTATGATTATAGATAGGCTAAGGTATTTATGCATCAAAAGTATAGGATTTCTTATCATCAAATACTACCCATAAACATTAAAAGTTTGTAACCATAGAGTTTAAACATTCATAAAAAGAGAGCAAGAGTTTCTAAAACTTATAATCATGACATCCAAATTATAGCCATATTATGGGCTCATCACTAATCTTAATTCAAAAAGAGATTATGAATTCCTAAACCCATTACTCATGAAATGAACAATACAAGATTATTGAATTCAATGAAATTAAACAATGCAATCAAAGAACAAAACAATGAATTCAATTAACTATATTGTTACCCATGTTTCATGTCGAAGTGTATTCGCAAATGATGTTGGATTGAGTTGTATCAATGTGAAGCCTCCATTATGCACTTGCAAAAGCTTCAATGTGTGTGAATGGTGATTGAAGATGTGTGTAAAAGCTCTCAAGAAATAAAATGGAAATTTAGTATTACTTTGTTGCACAAAAGATGTCAATTCTTTGATCATTTTTTAGGATGAAGAGGATTATTATATAGATTTTATGTTTTGAAATGAACATGCAAGATCATAACGAATGTTGAATCAAGATCAATGGTTGAAAGTTGTTGAGAAGAATTAGATTGCTTCGTTAGCTTCTTTGATCGAATCAATTAAGTATGTTAATTGATCAATAAGGGGAAATAGATTGCCTAATTTATGGAATTGAGGAAATCAGGTTGAGCCTTCAGTGGGATTGAAGAATATATGGATCAATCAGCCAATTAGAGTGAGTAATCGGTGGTCATGATTTGTTCAATCATAAAAGTGGGTGAGGGTAATTAATTAATTAAACCTTTTTGAGTTGAATGTGCAAGTCATGTTTGAATTTTACAATCAAAGTTGTATTTGTTTTGTTCACCTTTTTGGATGATGTTTGAATAATTAATTTAATTATTCAAGTTTCTAGGGGAAAGTGATTTAATTAAAGTATTACGTATTTAATAATTTAATTGACTTAGGGGAATAGGGTAAATTAGTGACATAATTAAATAATTAATGTTATTTAATTAATCACGAGGAATAAAGTTAGATTAGGACTTTACTAAATAAATAAAATTTATTTAATTAATCAAAAATGATGAAAAAGTGAATTAATTAAATAATGTAATATTATTCAATTAATAGAGGAAATTAGGGTTTTTTGATGTAAATGACGTGAAATGCAGTGATATTAGGTGATAATTATGCCAATGATGAGAAAATGTCATTTAGGATGTGTGATAAACATTAGGTCATTTTTGCAAGTCTATATTTTGCCCCTCTTTGAGACAAAGTATTAGTTGCTTTGTTTTGAAGAACTCAACATTAGGATCAAGATTTGGAAAATCTTATATGCCCTATTGTGCCCTGGAAATCAACAGAAAGATGGTAGGATGCTAGGTTGCCCTCTCGAGAGGTTGGCCAGAAAAATCATTTTTTAGGTTAGGCTCATGACAAGGTTTTATTTCAATTCAGATGTGTAGAGGATGAAGAATTAAGCTTATAGGACCCTCATTGATAGTTTAAATGTTGCCAAGAGCTCCTAATTTCAACCTAGGAGGGTTTCTTAGGTAAAAAATTAGGGTTTGGGGGGTTAAAATAGATAATTAGGGTTTACTTTACCTCATTTGCATTCTCGACGCTTAGTAAATTCTTATCTTTGAATTCCTTGATTTTGTGATTGTCGAGTCACGTTGCTGAGGATTGCGAGAGCCCCACATTGCGCAGAGGTAGTTCGTGAGTTTGGGAGGCCTACTAGCATCGGTATGTACCTATTTTTCTTTCTTATTTTCATCTTTTTTCATTTTTGAGTAATAAATGCTAGAAAAGATTTTAGGCGATAGCGATAATTTTATGATTTTTACGCTTTTGCATCGACTTGACTACTTTTGATGTTTTAACTATGTCACTTTTACTTTTTTCAACCACCCTTGATTTAACTACTCGTTGTTGCTTCAAATATTCACTTTTGTCTTCGCCTTCGAGTAGAATTTTTGCTATTGAATTTCTTTGTGTAAAATGGCCACCTTTGTGATTTTTGTTTGCTTTTGAGAAATTTGTTCTTTTGCTATTTTTACTAAAGTTGAATTTATTTATCACTTTTGACAAAAAACAGGTCGATTATTGATTGTCTTGACCGCTTTTGACAAAAAAGTAACCACTTTTTCTATTTTTATAATTTCAAGCCAATTTATTTGCAGTCTTAGATTCATTTTGGATTTTTGTAGTAAATTATTAACATCATGGGTTGAATATTTTCAAGTGGTTCTCAAAAAAATTTACTTGAGAGAGCGACGACTGCGTGAGTTATTTGATTTGATCATTGGTTTTCATGAGTTTGAGCGAGATGTCTTAGACGTTGTGAGATTATAACATATCTGCTACATGTCAATGATTAGATTCCACAGAGCAATGATGACCGCTCTCATTGAGAGATGGAATTCTAAGTCATCGTCCTTTCACTTGCTGACTGGTGAGGCCACCATCACCTTAGAGGATGTATGGAGGATTATAAATGTTTCAATTCATGAAGATCTTATTACCTATAGTGTTAGACAAGGTACTCGTGCTATGTAACAAGTTCTTGAGTTCAAACATCTTTTGATTGTGGATTCAGAGATAGACCTATCTACTTTCATTGGTAGTGCAAATCCTATTTCGTTAGATCTATGTGCTTTGGTCTCTAGGCTCATCATTCTTGATTGATGAGGTAGATAGTTTCCAATCGGTCGGTTGGGGTATATGTATTGAGTAGATGTTAGAGCATGGTACTAGGTACACATGGGGCCCTTGTCTCCTTGTTCATCAATACAGATATATTCACGAGGTTGCCTACCTGAGAGGCACTTTCATTTCTATTGGCGTCACATTACTGCATGTATGGGCCTAGGAGCATATCCCAATTACTAGACTTGATGGTGTCCTAGATCAATATCCAGAGGATCCGTACTCTTATAGATATGGCAATCTTATGCATTACACTTGGTAGGTCCAACTATCCTACTTGTGTTATAGATGATATGCCTAGTTTTGTTTGGAGGCCATGGTTAGATTGTGATGTGTGGCACGATGACCACGAGAGGCTTCCATTTTTCTAGTAGACTCATTGTTTGATTGGTCATGTTCATTATTTACTTGAGAGTTACTAGATTGAGTTCTTTGCCAGTTTGGCGAGCAAAAATAATGATTTTCCAATGATTATTGTGCTCGCTTCAAGAGGACCACCCAAGAGGTTAGAGTGTGGGGGCTCCAAGCTGATCATGATGCAGCAGTTACAAAGTTTATAGAAATTTCCCTATTTGGATGGGGGTGGCTTGTAGGACCGGTGGACCTAGGTACTACACAATATTATGATCAGTGGTGGGCTTGTCAAATTTTGTGTTGATTTACATATCCTACTAGCGATGTGCTAGCTGTTGGTAGAGCAGGTATCATTGGCTGCAGGGGTGAGAGACAACAAGTAAGGATCATTATTGAGCGGCTTGATAGAGCAGGGTGGGACAAAGAATAAGATGAGTAGGATGATCCTATAACAGTATTAGGCATAGGGTCCTCCTCCTCCTCCACATGGGAATGTAGTGGTGGTGGCACAAATTGTATAGTTTATAATGGCCCAAGATTCAGAGATTATTAGTAGACAAGCTTCAGAGGCACAAATTGCAACTTTGACTATAGAGCGGGATGCCATGAGATTGGAAAGAGATGGTTTTAGGAAAGAGAGGGATGCAACTCAGCAAGAGGTAGTGACAATGAGGCATCTTAGACTATCTGCAAAGATTTCCTTGGTTGCATTGATTTGTATGGCTCAACATCAAGCTGAGCGAGAGAAACTAGTGTAGAGGGTTACCTATTATCAGACTCTCTATGAGGCTTTCATTCCTTGAGCTCAATGATGACCTCATTTTGGAGAGCCCTGCATGCAAACAAGGGTGGAGTCGGGAGGTCACTCTTTCGGGTAGCTTGAGCAGTCACAACCTTCCCCTCATTCGAGCTAGGAGCATTAGAGGTCCCCACCTCTGAATGGGTAGTAGGACTGATCGTACTTGATCATTATGATGTATATTATATTGGAAATTTTGTAGACATGATTTGTATATACTGTTGGTTATTTTTTAGAACCAAAATTAATCTCACTGTTTACCCATGAATCTTCCAAAATCTAATGATGAGTAATGGAAAGGATTGGCTAACGAACAGGTACTAGCTTGCTAGTCTAGACCTCTACTCTTTGGGCTCTGTGAAACCCAGGAGGGTGATCTTGATAATGTTTATATGATACTCTTGTGCCATTTTATCATAAACATTGAAACAAATAGATACATTCCTATTAAAAACAAATAAAAAAAATTCACCAAGGATTTGGATGGCCCCTTAACAAATTGTACCTAAAGCAAGGAATTAGTAGTACTTTATACTACAATATTGCAACCACAGGTGTGTCCAAATTTGTAAAAGGTTTGTGTTATTTATCAAGCACGGGCATGCTCACTAACATCAAAGATAACCAATTAAATGGACCAGTGCTTTTTCTATTGGGAAATGAACTCATATATGCAATAAACTGTAATACATTAGCAAATGGAAACAAGTGTTTATAGACTATTGTATATTACTTTGTAAGATACAACTCGATGTGTCCAAAAATAGAAACTTCTTAACAATCCTTGAATTTCATTTACAAATCTATGATCTCATTTAAGCACTTATTTAGCTCTTTGAACTAAAGCAAAAATGAAATCACACATTCAACCAGATTGATTGAAGGCAAATAAATGAACCTTGATCCCTTTATTCATAATTCAAAAGCCAAAATTATAGAGGAGAGAAACTATTCCAGGAACTTGCAATTATCATTCATATATCTTTGCCATTGTAAAACAATTAAGTCTATTACAAATCTAAATACATTCGTAAGATTCAACACTAATCTATTTCTCTGTGCTTGAAATTATCATAATTACTCATACATGAGCTCAAAATTGCTTTCCTATAAAAAGACCCATGTAATTGGCCACAAATTCTTATTTATAGACATGTGAGAGCAATAAGCATTGGGACAAATTATAATTAAAGTCACATTTTCATTTGACATATATCTCATTTCAATTTTAGAGATTCCCCGGATGGTTATATGTGTACTTTCATAAGTGGGGGAAAACAAAAAAAGACAAAAACCCATATCATCCATTGAAGAAGATCAACCAACCCTCCAAAAGGCACATCCATCATTACAACAACACCAAAAACTCTCATCCATGTCAATCAAGGAAATTTTCCATGTTAGCATCCCAAATAAAAAACTTATACTCTCATTGAAGAAAACGAACCCACCGTTGTGGCAACGGTGTCATCAAAAACAAAAATAGAGCCGAGTTACTACTCTAATTCCTCAGAACTAGAGTAAGCATGTTCCCTTCGTGTTCTTATTGAAACTGGAGAAGCCACTACCCCTCCATCATCAGAATCCTCTCGAACCACCAGAGTGAGAAGGTATCAACCATACTATAGGTCAGTATTCGCTTCATCGCTCAAAGGACTAGTTGAATCCTCCATGGCAGAGTTGTGCCTCCCCATATAAGAATCATAAGCCTTGTGGTACTTATTCTTCCTCTTCCCCTAATACTTATCCAATCTCTCACCCGACTCGCTTTGGTTACGAGCAACAACCCTACTCAGGTTGTAATTACTCTTGAAACCACCCTTCTTAGACTTCTTACGGGTTTTCCTTTTCTCCTTTAGTGTTGCAGGAGCTCCTAGTGCGCCTTGTTCAATTTCAAGTGCATCATCCTAAAATTCAAGCATACTAATCCTCCTAGACCTCTTGACTAGTTGGATAGAATCACTAGGCTTACTCATTCTTATAGGAAACAGAACGAGAACTAGGAAACCTTCTCTAGTAGGAAAACTCATTGGCTTATGCTCTCAAATCGAAATTGTAGAAAATAACCCTTAGACCTACACAATGCTAACTAGCCCAAGTAGAAATTGCTGGAAATTATACCCACACCACCCCAAGAATTTAGAGCTCACAAACTAACTTATGCATAATTGAACATAGCAAGTGTGAATACCCACTTACCTGGTGAAAACAACCTCAATACTTCTGCAATTTCTTGCTTGAAACTCACACGCTTCTTCACTAGCTCCAAAGAAATTCCTCAACTCACGATGACTGCAAATGGTGAAATAAAATAGCAAACAATCCTCATTAAGTAGAGTAACTGGAGTGTGTAGCCATTAATGATCAAAGAAGGCTCACGAGCAAGCTGACAACCAGTCGATCAAATTTGAATCTTAGTCGTTGATCAATTTGGATTTAAAATATAATCAATGACTCTCCTCAACCATCACCACTTGCCTTTTCATTTGTACTTGGAAACAATGATGGCATTTTGGAAAGCTACCACATAATTATCCACATATTCACCATATCTTTTACACTCTGTCGCTCAACGTAGTAATGCCCAAAAGCAATAGTCAAACTTCAACGATGAGCGACAAAACCCCTCTGGAGGGAATATTCCTTGGCATATCCCTCATCACTTGTCGCATAAATGTGACAAAGTTAAAATTGAATTTTGGTGAGAAAATATGTTCCCTTTATGTCACATCACAACCATAAGTCATTGCACATCACCGTAAATGACTTGGAATTTAGAGTTCTTTTGGCGATAGGCCAACCCAATGATGACACCAGGTACAAACACATGGCAAGATCATACCTCTCCACTTAATGCATTCCCGTCACTCATTGCAGTAACTAAGAAAAACCATGAAAGAATTTTGCGATGGCACGACACAAAGAAAAGATAAGATCCACTGCTTGTCTCTATAATCAATCATGAAGAGTAGCAACTTGTAGTGACACATGATGCAAAGGAGAAGCATAGGCCCATCACTCATCATGAAAATGAGCCCGATAACGAAAGTAACTTCAGCGATGAGCGATTACTTAAGTGATTGAAAATTGCACATGTAATAGGATGTTTTAAAAGAGGGGACCTCCTAGGATCATGCATGATAAGGTCTCAAAAGACTTAATAACATTTAGCAAAGGATGTAAAGGAAAAACAAGGTTGAACATCAACCTTATAAAATAAAGAATTTCTCGAACCTAGGCATGGGGAAAAGAACTATGGTGATGGGAGACCTTAACCACAAGGGGCTGGTTAAAAGATGGATTTCAATGACTTAGGTTGTTTTAAAATGATCGAGAATAGGTGACAGTAGGTCAACAGACAAATAGATCAAAGAGAAAGGGTTTAATACAAACGCTAAAATCCTTCAATGTAAAAACACCCCTCATATAGAACCTTAAACCCTAGTTTCAACTGACCAAACTGACACCCAAGAAAATACTTTCTCTCAGATCAGTGGAACATAAAAAATTTATGAGGGTTCCACCAGTGGTTTCAATTGGGGATGCATGCCTCTTGTAGGAATGGTGAGATTTCAGATCTCATGGTGAAGCATACCAAGCACAAGGGCACCAAAAAAACCAAGGACTTGCCCGGACAAGGCAAGAGAACCAAACCAAACCAAACACACCTATATACAATATTTATAGGAATATACAATGTACATGGAAGAGAACATATTTTAAGAGAAATATAGCTTCAAGAACTATCCATGTATTGACAACTCAAGAATTTCACGTGTTAATTCTTGTAGGAAATACAAATCCTCACCATGAGTGTTGCTGATCAAATAAGGGCCAAGCCACAATGCCTCAAATTTTCCATGTTTTCCCTTATCTTCAGATCTTGCATTCCACATCAACACCAGGTTTCCTACTTGAAATTTTCTTGAGGATGCTTTCTTGTCATGCAAGTTCTTGACTTGGCACTTCTTCTCTGAGCATCCCTCCCTGTTTCATATACTTCCATTAATGCATCAATCCTATACTGCATTGTATCACACATGTCCTCATGATACTCTTGGAAAAACTTATACATCTGCATGAGGTTGCTTTGTGGTAGCCTAGTTGCAATTCCATATACTAGATCAAAAGGTGCATAGCTAGTGACCTTCTTAACAGTCACCCGATTTTCCCATAGGGCTAACTTTAACTTGGAATCCCAAGCTCTCTTGTTCCTCTCAAGAATCCTTTTGATAATTTTCATCAAGCTTTTATTGCTTGATTCTGCTTGACCATTTCTTTGAGGGTGATATGGTGAAGAGTATGACATCTAGATTCCATGTTTTGAGAAAAATTATGTAAAATCCTCAAATCTGAAGCACATTACATTATCTGAGATAATTTTTTTAGGTACTCCAAACTTGGTTAATATGTTTTCCATCAGGAAATCTATGACTACTTTACTTATTGCTCCTTTTATTGGGATGGCTTCCACCCAATTTGTAAAGTAGTCCATGGCCACAAGAATCCATGAATGTCCCCCGCTAGAATTTTAAGCTATTTCTCCAATGAATTCAAGACCCCATTGTTGAAAGGGTGCCTGCACGATAACCGGTCTAAGAGGTAAGTTACCTAAGAATTTCAGTTTCCTAGAAAACCTTTAGAACACATCACATGCTTTTACCATTTTGTATGGATCCTTAAAAACTACAGGCCACCAAAATCCAACCCTTAATACTTTGTGGGTAGTGGTTTTAGCCATGTAATGTTCGCCAAATACCCCATCATACATTTCTTTTAACAACTCAAAGGCCTTGGTCTCATCAACACATTTCAACAATACACCCTCCAAGTTTCTCCACCACAACTCACCTCTTATGATCACATATTTAATGGCGTGTAACTTAAGAGTTCTTTTATCATTTTTAGTCAACCCTTCAGGGCATTGCATTCTCTGCAAGTAATAAATGACATCTTTATACCTATCACAACACTCCATATCACAAATGCATGATCTTCCAAAATCATCTTCTAGATTTATCTAATTTGCATCTAGGTAACCATTAACTTAGCCAATCCTTGACCTCTCACCAATTTATTTATCTGGATGTCAATATTAAATTCCTAAATTCTGTTTATCCACCCGCATCTTCTACCCGTGACTTCTTGTTGGGTAAAGATGTCCTTTACAACCGCAGTTGGGACATAAGAAATGACTGTGGCTCCAACTAGATAAGTCTTAAAGTTCTTCACAACCTTAAAAAGTATATATGCTTGCTTCTCCATTAAGTCATATTTTAACTCTGCAACTTGAAGTGATTTAATAAAGAAAGCAATTGGTTGTTCAAAACCTTCTTGATTCTTTTGTAACAAAACAACAACAATAGTATGAAATGACACAAATGAAAATATTTGTAATGGCCTGGAAAAGTCAGAAGCCCTTAAAATTGGAGCCTCCTTGATTGCCTATTTTATGCTCTTGAATGCTTGACTAGGCTCCTCACTTCGAATCACCTTTTCTCCCTTCTTCAACATGTTGGAGATAGGTCTTGTAATCTCTACAAAATTGGTTACAAATCTCCTCAAGAAGTTGATTTGAACAAAGAACGACTGAATGCCTTTTACATTCTTTGGTTGTGGAATCTTGTCTATGGTAGCTACTGTTGAACAAGACAACTGAGAGGGGGGTGAATCAGTTGTCACCAATTTAATTGCCTTAATTATTTACTGGAACTAAATCCAAATACTACATAAATAATTTATCTATAAATGTAGAAATTGAAAGTTATCACATAAACATAGTAACACCAGATTTACAAGGAAAAACCAATGAGGGAAAAACCACGGTGAGAGTTAACTCACACTATAGAGAATATCAAAATTGATTACAAAAAGGGTCACTGCCTGAAATAAGGACTTACTGTCCAGACTCACTATCCATAGGGCTACAACCTAGATGGCTCACTGCCACATAAATACAAAAATGATGGCTTACCACCAAAAGTGAACTGATGAATTACACCTTTCTTGTGCTAGATTCAGTTCTAGATGAAGCTCGGTATAGGTAGTACTGTATATCAACAATCTCTCAATATTTTTACTTTGATCATGCACTTATTGTCTTCACATGCTTCACTTATTCTAATCAACCTTTTCTGCCTCTATATCCTTTTTATATAACCTCACATCTATCCATATCATCCATATATTTTCTTATATCTTCTAAAGATACATATATACATGTATATATATGTATCATACTCATCAATTAGGTTGACCAAACATCCATAGAGTATTGCACACCCTAAGTCGACCAAGATCTTCAAATATCCAAATCGTAGTTTGTCACATGGTAGGAACCAAACCTAAAGACCAACATACTGGACCACATATAACGGTCATCTTCAATGGGAAATAACTTTTGATAAATGGGTCATACATACAGTACTATGTTGACATCAATGACAACCTACTGACATTAATGATAACTATTTGATGCAATATTCAATCTCCAACAATCTCCCCCTTTGTCATTGATGGCAACACAAGATGTGAAGAGCCAACAACACCCTTTGTAAATGTTTCACATGCTTCCTTTGTTCCACATGCTTCCTTTCTCCCCCTTTGATATCAATGACAAAAACTTTTCAAGTATACTATTCTAAATATACAGATTGCTCCCCCTATCAAAATTGTTATATATAAAGTTTTTCCTTTGATTCTTCATCCCTCCATCTCTCCTTTATTATAGAAATTCTACAAAAAGGTTATAAAAAATGATTCTTTACCTCAATCCTTCTTTCTTTAAAATATTTCCTTATATTTTTCTTTCAGTTCTGGAAGACATGTCTTCCAAGAATCCACTTTCATCCTAATACATAGACAAATACTGTTGTTCTTTGCTATAGAATCAATTGTTTTTAGAAGAGTATCTAGAATAGCAATATTCTGTGCATTGTTCTTAGCATCCACCAGGAGACCAGAAAGTTGTTCAAATCTTAACTCAGTTATTTCTTTGACTTTCCAAAAGGTCTTCAAAATATTGTCCCTCTTTACCATGATGACATCAAGATCAGATTGTAAAGAATTGATCCTTGTCTTTTGCATTCCATTCTTGTCATTAAGAGCATCATATATTTTTCCAATAGAGTTCAATTCATGCTCAATAGAATCAATTTTTGTTTTGTAGTTCCCAATAGTAGTAGGCCACCAGAGACAATACCTGTATACATTGTTTACACTCTTGATGCCAGTTTTTAGTTCATTTATACTCTCAATCAACTTCTTCTGTGAATTATGACATCTTTCTTCCATAGCCAATTGAATTTCACCTTTTTCTGCTGTTTCATCGGGTGATTGTTCCTTTAATCTATCTTCAATCTGTTCAATCAATAATTTTGGTAAGATATTTGTCAATTCGCTTCGATCAATATCATTATGAATTGTGTAAATGGCCAGAGCATCTATAATTTCATCCTATTCATATGAGGGTCGGGTCAACCACATATCTCCAATCTTCTTCAATCCATTAGGTTGCTCAAGAATTTTTAACACCCTTTCTTCAGTGACATCTTCTTCAACTACAATTTTCATTTCCTTTTCTTCTCCCTTTTCCTTTGTCTTTTACTTCTTTATTTTTAGAGGGGAACATGAACTAATTCTTCTTGTTTTATTCTTTTCGAAGGAGAATCCTGCTTCAGATATCGTAATCGGACTAGAAATCACACCAGAATTCCATGCATTCATTTTGATTTCAAATTATTATTTGCAAACCTTTTCTTTTTTAGCTAGACAGTTCAGATATCGGTAAAGTTGCTTCCCAACAAGTGTAGCTAACTTCCACACAACATTTACATTTAATGGTAATGAATTCATAAAATATATCATCAAGCATATAAACAAAGATCCAAAATGGAAAGGATAGTTTCCATTCTTTGTCATTGTTATATTTTCCATTAATTGATTTCTCAATAATTCACACAAGTCAAAATCCTCCTTATCCTTAACCATTTGATGCGCAACATAAACAACAATCGCTGAGGTAGAACCTTCCCTATTCCTAGAATAAATCTTATATGAGATGCCATATGCCACATACCTTATTACTAGGACGATTATGGTGTGAATTATAAGTTCCCTTTGATCTCCTATTACTCCAGTTAGGGCTTTGAAATCTTTGTTCTTCACAGACTTCTTGAATAGAACGGGTCCATTATTGCATAATCCTGCTATTGCTGCAATTGCTTCTTTCATGATTTCATAGTGTTTTTCAAGGATCATCTATTCCCCTTGAATTCTACTTAGAATAGCCCAAACAATGTCCACATTATGTTGGGTGAAAATTATGTAATCCCTTTTAACAGATTACAAAATCTTGATTTCAACCATAGTTATGTGAGATAGAATCTCTCCTCTCAGAAAGGGGAGGCACCCTTATTACTGCTTATCAAAACTAAGGAAAAATAATTAGATATTTTCAATAATGTACACTACACTAATGATATGGGGGTGTGTTACATTCATGGTTCTCTCTTTTTTCAGAGAATATGTTTTCCAATGTTTCACAATTTTGAACTTCTTGATGCAATATAACTTCAAACTAAAATTAAGCAGTAATTCCAATATTCTTATCTTGTCAAAGCAAAGCCTATGAATACCAACATGATAATGGTAAGTAATAAATAATAAAAAGCTCACGAAGGCACAAAGTTGTTTTATAGCTTCCAATAATTAATCCTTCAAGATAGTAACCAACATTGTAAAAGAAACACAAAGTCTTCTTTTTACTCCACGATAAATTCCACGAATAGCATGAATAAATATAAGCACAAAGTCTTATAGAGAATTCACCAATAATATCAAAAATATCACAATTTCAAGCAATGGGTGTAACTTAAAGTTTACACGGATTTACTCAAAAGCTCTTTCAATCTCAACGACTAATCACTGCCAATTTCAATCAAATCACAAGATAATTGTTCCCAACACAAAATTTGGTGTGCAACTTCACTTCTTTATTGATCAAAATAGATTCACAAAAATGAACTCAAAGTTTCAATGTTTGCTTCACAATTGGGAAACACTTCGTTGCATAAGATAAAAGATAACAATTACAATAGAATCCTCTCTTATTTATAGATGGGAGAGGAGAGCTAATCTAGGAAAACCTTAACCAACTAGTTGACTTATTAAAAAATGTTGTCCATGAATATAGGAAAACATCTATGTTTTTACATGTAATTACATTTTTCAAAATGACATGTAAAATGTCGAAACCTATTTACATAAAGCATGAAAAATGCTAAAACTAGGAAAGATAATCTAAGGAAAAATTTATCCTTCTTCAACATCTTTCTCCATGAAAACTTCATGATGACGTGCACTTCATAGCTGTTTGGCATTGGGGTGTACTTTGGAGGTGACGAGGATTCTTGAGATTGACTCCTTCGATGAGATTGAAGGTTTTTTGGTGCCATTCAAATCTAGAATAAGCTGGAAATCCATCATTTTGTTCATTGAAGCTATTGCGAAAGATTCATCTTCAAATTATTCTTGAACCATTGATGAACACTTCTTTGAAAAATTGAAACATGGGAAGAAATTTCTAGTTGTACTTCAAAACCTTCTTGCTTGGTGATAGGAAAAAAATTGATTAAAATTGCTTCAGAATCTAGGTGCAAGAGATCAGAATGTATGCAAGAGTAGGATTTAACAATTTTGATGCAAAGGTAGAAAAAATTGAGGTTTTAGCATGGGGTATTGCACTTTAGATGTAATTACTCAAATTTTCAAGACATTGCGTATTGGATGTAAATCTGAGAAATTTCATGAGTTTGGGAAGCTTGACTGAGATGATGGTGGAGAATAGAGTGGAAGCGAGCAAACTAGCAAATGAATGTGAGAAATGGAGCGAGAAAAATTGAGCAAAGTGGGTGAAACAAAGCTCGAAACACATTTTTAGAAGTTTCTGGGTGTTAGTAAAATTTTCAGAAATTTGTGTAAGGGCTCTAAAAATTAGAACCCTAACATCTTATAAATTTTTCCTTCCATGTAATAGCACTGAAAAATAACGTTCTGACATGTCTTGGAAGGAAATTGTATTTTGTGTAAAAGCGCTAAAAAACAACGCTTCAACATATCACATGTAAAAGCAATAAAAAAACAACGCTTGTACATATTGAAGGACTTGGTTAGTTTTATGTAAAAGTGGTAAAAAATGATGCTTTTACATGTCATATGTAAAAGTGATGAAAATCAACACTTTTGCATGTGGGAAGGACACTTGAGTATAAGAGCGCTGAAAAACTAAGCTTTCACATGTCATATGTAAAAGCGGTGAAAAACATAGCTTCTACATGTGACTTGAGATTTGAGATGCATAAGTGATATAAAATAATGCTCCTACATGAAATATGCAAAAGCGCTAAAAATCAGCGCTCCTACATGAAATATGCAAAAGCGATAAAAATCAGCGTTCTTGCATGTGCAAAAAAATTCCTAACTCCCAAAACTGAATTTTCACAACTTGGTTTAAAATGCGAATTTCGACGAACTGACAAAGGTTAATGCTAAGAATGAATTTTTGAGGATGAGGAACCACACACAAGGACCAATGAAATTATCCTCATTTTGCGTGCTTAGAGTACGTGGGCTACGAAACAGACAAGTTTTGTAGGGGTTATCCCATGGATTAAGTGCATCGAATTCAAGGATAACACATTCAAAAAGTATGGAAATTCGCTCCAAACGTCTAATCCCTTGTGCCCTAGATTCTTAACCATTTGCATTTACTCAACTGAAAGAGAAGTCTCTAGATTCCTAATCTTTTCCTAATCAAATTCATCAATCTGTAACTTACTCAATTTCTATAATTCATTGTTGAGCAGATTCAATATCACCATTGCCTTTGTCTCCACTTCAACCTTGTTCTCCATACTTTCGCTTGCCAAAAAACTAACTCTTTCACTTCTCGGCTCATTCACTTCAACAAATGAAAATTGCTACTCAAATCTTCCTTATTATCGCCTTTTAGGGTTTCAACATAAAGGATAATTTATTGATCGTGACATCATCATTCGTACTTTAGTCTGTCAGATCTTTCTTCTGCCAAAGCTGTTAGCCATATTGTAAAATGCACTGTAGCCAAAAAAAAATGATTCTGCAAATCCTCTGTATTGCTTGTTTTCTATCAGAATTTTGTTTGTTGCCTTCAGGATGAGAATGTTCATCACATATCCTTGTGTCATCACATGACACCTCTTATACCAGAGGCTAGATAGGTTTATCTTTGATTGCTCCCCCTGAAGTCATTGCTGGATTTAGTTCATAGAAGGGGCATTTGCATCGGGTGCAGATACAAGATTCTCTAATTTTTCCTTGTTCTTAGGTTCTTCTTTCTTTCTCAAAATCTTTTCCATTTCTCTTCTCACTTCTTCTAGATTTAACTTGTCCTTCTGTTCCAGATTTAGTTTCTTCCCAACTTTGTTCTTACAAAATTTTGAAAAATGTCCTGGTTTGTTGCAAGAGTAGCACACAAAAAATCTTTGATTATGAGTGTTTTTATTCATCTTTTCCCTGCATTGGTTTGCCTTGTGTCAAAAAATATTGCACATGTAACATTAACCTTAGAATGAATGAATTCTTCTACCGGTATTAAATCTGTTCATCATTATCTGACTTCTACATTCAGCAGATTTATGTCCAAACTTGTTGCACACATAACATTGTCTAGTAAAGAGTCCAACATTCTGAGTTAATCTATTCTAAGTCATCATACTTATGCATTCTGCTACTCTATATCCAAATTTATTGCATGAGTAACGGAAGCCATTAAAAGATGGGTACCTTTGATTATTAGGCTATTGGTTGGGTATCCTTTCAGTATTGATACTTCTATTCTTGCCTTGATAAGTACCGCCTTTTCTTTGACTATTCATTTTGTTGAAACTTGGGTTAGTTTTTGAACTTTGTCCTTCTTTGAGTCCTAGACCACCTTTATCCTTTGCAGGCTTCTGAGATGAAATCAATTCATCAAGCAATCCCAAACTTATCTTGAATTTGTCTCCAAAACTTTTTGCCTTTTCCAGATCATATTTAAGAGTTACTACTTCCTATTCAAGCTTTTCACATTTTTTTGTTTTTTGATTGATAATTTCTTTGCTTTGCTCAATTTCCAAATTCATATTCTCTTCCACCTTTTTGCTTTCTTCAAGTTTCATCCTTAGATTTTTAGTAGTCTCCTTAGCTTCTTTTAGTTCCTCATAAACTTCTTTGTGCTTCAACTTATATTTCTAGATCTGATTTCTTAGTTTTTGAATACATTCACCAGCTTACTTGACATTTTCTTTCAGATATGCATTCTTAGACTTTGAGGTCTTTGTTCTCAATTCTTCATCTAGGTCAGATCCCTTCACCAATTTTTCAACTGCCAAGATCTCCTTCAAGATGTTAAACTTATTCCAAAGGACCTTACTTTGATACTAATTGTTGAAAAAGACAACTGAGAGGGGGGTGAATCAGTTGTCACCAATTTAATTGCCTTAACTATTTACCAGAACTAAATCCAAATACTGCACAAATGATTTATCTATAAATGCAAAAATTGAAAGTTATCACATAAACACAGTAACACCAAATTTACGTGGAAAACCCAATGAGGGAAAAACCATGGTGAGGATTAACACACTATAGAGAATATCAAAACTGATTACAAAAAGGCTCACTGTCTGGAATAAGTCTCACTAATTGAAATAAGGCTCACTACTTGAAATAAGGACTTACTATCTGGACTCACTATCCACAGGGCTACAAAACATATGGCTCACTTCCATAGAGATACAAAAATGATGGATTACCGCCAAAAGTGAACTGATGAATTACACATTTCTTGTGTTGGATTCAGTTCTAGATGAATCTCGGTACAGGTAGTATTATATATTAGTAATCACTCAATAGTTATTCTCTGATCACACACTTATTATCTTTGCATGCTTCGCTTATTCTGATCAACCTTTTTTGCCTTTATATCCTTCTCACATAACCTTGCATCTATCCATATATTTTCTTCAATCTTTTGAAGATACACATATGCATGTATATAGGTGTATCATACTCATCAATTAGGTTAGCCAAACATCCATAGGGTATTGCACACACTAAGCTAGCCAAGATCTTCAAATATCCAAATCATAGTTTATCACACAGTAGGAACTGAACCTAAAGACCAACATACTGGACCACATATAATGGTCATCTTCAATGGGAAATAACTTTCGCTAAATGAGTCATACATATAGTACTATGTTGAAATCAATGATAACCTATTGACATCAATGACAATCATTTGATGCAATCTTCAATCTCCAACAACTACCCTCTTAGTGTCAATCCTCACTCCCTCCTTCAACACAATGTGCCCCAACAACTTGCCTTCAGTAACTCCAAAGGTGCACTTTTTTGGGTTGAATGATAATCCATATTCTAGTGCCTTGATGAATATCTTCTCTGAGTACATGCAATGATCTTCCTCTTTCTTGGAGTAAGCTATCAGATCATCCTGGTAAATTGCCATGAACAAGTCAATAAAATCAGAAAAGGCCACATCCATAGCCCTTTGGAAAGTGACACCTACGTTAGTTAAACCAAATGGAATCCTTACATACACATAGGTACCCCATGGAGTTGTGAATGCGGTCTTTTACTACTCAAAATCCTTCACTTTTACTTGGTTGTACCCAAAAAACTATCCATCATTGACAATAGCTCACAAACAGTCACCTTTTGCCACATGGCCTCCATGTTCGACAGTGGATAGTTATCTTTCAATGATGATATGTTCAAATTTTTGAAGTCAACACATAGCCTTATATCAGCATTTTTATTTCTAACTAACACCAAATTAGACACCCATGTGGAATGCCTAATAGGATTTATGATTCCAGCATCCCTTAGCTTAATCAACTCATCAAGCATCTTTGGAGCTAAGGTTAGATTGATGGGTCTTTGCTTCTGCCTGGAAGGCTTGGAATTTTCTTTCAGAGGAATTTCATGTTGGAATAATTCCTCTCTATATACTTTAAGGTCATCATAGGACCAAGCAAAGATATGTTTGTACTTTCTCAATAAGGCAATCAAAATTTCCTTGACCTTGGGTTTCATCTTTTTTCCTACATATACCTTCTTAGGGGAATTTTCAGTCCCCAAATTCACTTCTTCCAAATCCTTTGGATGGGTGGCAATCGTTTTAACCTTGCTCTTGTCCTAATTATCAAAGATCCTTTCTAATGCTACAAGGCCTTTGGGGATCTTATTTTTCTTTAGTTGAATAACTTCATTTCCAAAGATTGTATCCTTACCATCTATATTTTCAACAAAAGCCCCAAAATCAATTTCCCAACTCTCATATTCATCAACACATTTAAAAAAATTCAAAATATTTTCATCATCATTGAAAATTTTCTAATTATGTACATTGTTAAGGATTGATGGCCTTGCTTGTACCTCAACTTTAGAGATACCTGCAAAATTTATATCATCTGTTCTTAGTGCAATGTTTGCAAGTAAGTCTGCCACTCTTTTCTATTCTCTCTCCATCCAGCTGATTCCAAAGGCATCAAACTATTCAATGGAATCCCAAACAACATTTTTGTATTGTTTCAATTTGTTATTATTGCATACGTATTTGGATCTCACTTGGGATATCACCAACTTAGAGTCATCAATTACCATTAATTTCTTTATCCCATGCTTTTCAGCTAGCCTTAATCCTAGCAACAATGCTTCATATTCTACCACATTGTTTGTGCAGACAAAGGAAAAAGTGAAAGAAAAACTATATGTATTTCTACTAGGTGATACCAGTAATATTCTTGTACTAGACCCTTCTTTAGAGCTTGCCCCATCAAAGTACATCTTCCAAAGTCCATCCTTATGAGATAGTCTTGTAACTTCATTATATATAAGTGCAGGGTGCCTGTCACATTCTCTTGGTAGCTCTTCCACCTTAAACTCATTGATATCAGTATCTATAAAAATAATTGTATCATCCTCAAGAGAATGCTACAACATATGTGGAACTTTTGGTTCTCTAACCACTTGGACATTCTTACCATCAATGGGGAAGGTAGCATATGACATAACACACTACATTTTGCCTCCCATGGAAGCACTCCACTTTCTAGACAACAAAATTTTATAGTTAGGTGGGATATCTACCACCATCACACTCATCTTGAATGCATTTTATGGGTAAGTGGCTAGTCTATAAGGGATCTCATTGATCACACTGGTCACAGGGACTTCCCTTGAATCCATAGCATAACTTTTACCATGGGTACTATCAACTTTTAGTCCCAATGAATCCATAATTTTGGTTGACATTATATTGTTGGATGCTCCAGAATCAATGACAATTTTTCAAAAAGTTTCCCTCAATAATTAGTGTGAGGAAGAATGGGTCTATCTTTCCAAGACAAGCAATCAATGAATTTCCTAGAAAAATATGAGGGATTTCAACGATTATTCCCTCAAATTCTTTCTCTCTTCTCCTTTTCACTCACTTTGTGCTGAGGTAACACCACTAAGTCATTATAGGCTATAGTAGCACCATTGATAAGGGATACTACCTTTTGTTTGTGTTCATCAATACTCATCATCTCAAGCAAAGGAACAATTTTTTTTACTTGACTAAGCAATTGAAACATGTCAACATGGGTGTATTTAGGTAAATCAACTGGGATCATAACTTTTTCTGTATTTCTCTCCTTTTGTTGATCCTTTGTTGTTTTAGCTTTGGGCTTGGCATCTTTTCTTGTAGCTTCAGAATTCTGCTTCGGTGCCTTTGTCTTCACAACAGAGGACTTGAGCTCTCCATCTATTTTTGGTTTATCAGCTTTCTTAGCCCAAATTTTGTCTCCCTTACTATCTTTAGCCTTAGATCCTTCCTCTTTTCCATCATATTTTTTCCCTTTTCCCTTCACATTCTGCTCCTTGATAAAGAGACCAGCAGGGCTACCTTGGTCCCCACCCACTACTCTATTCCTCATATGATGTGAACCTCTGGCTTGTGTAGCCAAAGCCACTATATATCTTGAAATTTCCTCATCTGAGGGTCTCCTCAAAGACACATTATCTTCAGATGCTTCCAAGTTTTATATTTCATTATCATTATCATCATCTTCATTAGAGAGGACTTGTTGGTGATATGTACTGGCGATATGCCTTTGGTCATCCACATCCATTTTGTGAGACTCTAGATTAGAAGAACATTCATTGTCAACAAAATCAAAACTATCCAAATCATATTTATGTTAACATAATCCTCATTAGATTGATCACAGTCTTCAGGTACATCTTATTTAATTTCATCTAACTATGCAACTACACATTGATGAGGATAATGTGGCATTTGGCACACCATGCACCAAGGGGTCTCATCAACAAAATTGGTTGAGTTCTTTTTCAAAGGATCTAGAGGAACCTTGTTTTGAGAATTCTTCTGATTGATAGGAATGGGCTTCCCATTATTCCAAGTTGTGTTATATGGATGATCTTACAACCAAGGAGGTCTCTCATTCTTATGATAATTAGACCTTTCATTTGACAGATATTTTTCTTGCCTTGCCATTATGTCGCTTAGATTCTTCATGGTACTAGTAAAATTGTCAATCTTATCCTCAAGAGAGCCTCTTTTAGCACCAAAACTTTTATCCTCTCTCTTTGGATTCTTGAGGAGCTTAAAATCACCTCTTCTCCCAACCTTACCAATTTCTCTACTGATACTATCAATATGGACAACCATCTTATAAGCCTCTCTCAATGTTTGAGGGTTTTTATCTAGCAAGCGATAACTCATCTTTGCATCAAAGGAATTATAATAGTTCACTAGGAATACATTATCATTTAATCTCAAATGAGGAGGTAACCGGTTCATAGCCTTTTGAAATCTCACATTGAAATCAAACACACCCTCATTAGAATTTTTAACAATATTATTAAACTGATTCAAAAGGAACCTTGAATCAGTCTTATCACCATATTGTTCTTTGAATTCCCTCTTAAATTCTTCCCAAGAACCAATACTCTCACCAGGAAGACTTAAATACCATTCTCTGAAATCCTCAGTGAGTGACTACATGAATAAATTCATCATTACATCCTTAGCTTCCAGCTCAAATTCGTCCATGACATTAGCAAATTCTTTAAGATGATCTTCACCACTTAAGGCATTGTTACCAGAAAATTTGACTAAGACGGGTATGAAATCTTCAAGAAATGGGTTAGGATAACCAAGAATTCTAGTGAAGTACAATTGTTGATATCTCTCAAATTACATTGGTCTCCTAGTGGATCGATCTCTATGAGAATTTCTAGGCTCATCATCCTTTCGGCCATCATGTTGATCTTTATCTTTACCCTTTCCATCTCCACCATTACCAACACCTCCCTTTTTCTTTCCATCACCTCCATCTCCATCTTTGGAATAGGAATTATTGTTTTTATTATTTCCTCCACCTCCGCCACCTTACTCTCCACCACCACCTCCACTGGTAGTGTTTCCCTCAAACTTCTTCTTTTATGATTCACTATATGTATGTCCAGAGCTTGAAGCTTTTGGATCAGGTATGGAGACCTTAAGGAAAGAGATCTTTCTAGCTATTTTTACATTTGAAGCTTCCATTTTAGTTTTCTTTTCATTTTCCAACTGCAATCTCAAGATCTCGGGGTTTGGGGGTGTAGTTGATGGGGTAGGATCAATCTTAACATTTTTGGTAAAAGGATTGATGGATGATGTGTTGGTGCTTGTATTGGTGTTGGTATTGAAAGTATTAAAGGTAGTTTTCTTAGGTGGGTCAATGGGATTCTTCCCATGATCTACATGTTGTGATTTCTTAGCGGTAGCAAATGGATCTCTAGCTTTAGTGGCTGCAATAGATGTGGTGTAAGTATCTACAATAGAGGTTCCCATTTGGATGGTCACCTTAGGTGGATGGGGAGTTATTTTAGCAGCAAACTTAGAAGCATTTTCATAAAGTGCCTTATGCTTAGCAACTTCTTTCATCTTTTCTATTCTCTGCTTTTGAGCATCTCTCTCAAGAATTTTAACTTTAATTTTATCTTCTTTCTCTTCCAACTCCTTTTCTCTTCTTTCTTACAACTCCCTAAGCCTATGTTCTTCTTCTTCTTTAAGCCTAAGTTATTCCTCTTTTAAGGCTTGCATATCTTTACCTATATCTTCTTCATCTTCCAAGATATCTCCGGACTCACTTGGCTCAAGGGTAAAAAAGGTAGGGTTAGCTGGTTCTCCCTCAAGGGATTGGTGTAATTCTACATTAGCGGATTCACCCCTTGGCTTACAATTTCCACCATTGAAAATAGATCCAACCCCAGAAGTTAAAGGTTCTGAGAACTTATTTTTCTCCTAGAATTCTCACCTATCTTCTTCTCTTGATACATCAAGTTCATTGTCAAATACTTCTTCGAAGGGAAAAATACCTTGATCTACCTTAGGCACCTCAACTTCATGTGCCTCTTTATGAACATTTGCACTATTTGCTTCATTATTTAAAGTAGGAGATGAATCAACGGGAAGTTCAGTAGTCTTACTTGATTCTGCATTTTTCTTTACCCGGGTTGGTTGTTTATCCTTTGAAAGCTCGAACTCCAACTTCTACTTAAGATGCTTCTTCATATAGCTTCTGGTTTTCTTCATGGTGTCAAATCATCTTCCATAATTCTCTCACTCACCTTTTCTTTGGGAAATTATTTTCACACTGGCACAAGAGACTTCAAAGTTGCCACCTAGGATACTAGGAAATAGAAATTTATCACACTTTGGAGTTGAACTCACAATATTAGAGAAGACTTTGATCATAACCCGACACAAGATGGAGGAATGAACTAGGCTCTGAAGCATAAAATTAGACGTGACTTATATGATGGAAATTTTGAAAAAAAATTGCTCTCCAAGTAGTGAAGAACAATGAAATACTTGGCTCTACTATACCAGATCTAAACTAGAGACGTTGGACTAGAAATGTCCCCAACAGAGCCACCAATCTATTGGTTATTTCTTAGAACCAAACTTAATCTCACCATTTACCTATGAATCTACTAGAATCCAATGATGAGTAAAGGCAAGGACTGGCCAACGAATAGGTACTAGCTTGCTAGGATAAACCTCTACTCTTCAGTCTATGTGAAACCCAGAAGGGTGATCTTGAAAATGTCTATATGATATTCTTGTGCCATTTTATCACAAACATTAAAACAAATAGATACATTCTTATTAAAATCAAATAAAAAAAATTCACCAAGGATTTGGCTAGCCCCTTAATGAATTATACCTAAAGCAAGGAATTGGCAGTATTTCATACTACAATATTGCAACCATAGGTGTTTCAAAATTTCTAATTAAGATTTGTGTTCTTTATAAGGTACGAGCATACTCACTAACATCAAAGATAACCGAATAAATGGACCAATGCTTTATCTATTGGGTAACAGATTCACATATGTAAAAAAAATAATACATTAGCAAATGGAAACACGTGTTTATAGACTATTGTATATTACTTTATAACATACAACTCAATGTGTCAAAAAATAGGAACCTCTTAACAATCCTTGAATTTCACTTACAAATCTATGATCTAATTTAAGCACTTATTTAGCTCTTTGAACTAAAGCAAAAATGAAATCATACATTCAACTATAGTGATTGAAGATGAATAAATGAACCTTGATCCCTTTATTCATAATTCGAAAGCCAAAATTATAGAGGAGAGAAACTATTCCAAGAATTTGCAATTATCATTCATATATCTTTGCTATTGTAAAATAATTAAGCCTATTACACATCTAAATACATTCCTAAGACTCAACACTAATCTATTTCTTTGTGCTTGAAATTATCAAAATTACTCATACATGAGCTTAAAATTGCTTTCCCATCAAAAGACCTATGTAATTCGCTATGAATTCTCATTTATTGACACATGAGAGCAACAAGCATCGGGCCAAATTACTATTAAAGTCACCTTTTCATTTGACATATGTTTCATTTTAATTTCAGAGATTCCCGAGATACATAAAAAGACAAAAACCCATATCGTCCTTTGAAGAAGGCCAACCAACCCTCCAAAAGACACATCCTTCATTGCAAAAACACCAAAAATCTTGTCCATGTCAATCAAGGAAATTTTCCACATCAACACCCTAGACACAAAAACTTATACGCTCATTGAAGAAGATGAACCCGTTGTTGTGGCAGCGGTGTCATCAAAAACAAAAATAGAGCTAGGGTGCTACTCTAATTCCTCAAAATCAAAGTAAGCACATCCCCTTCATGTTATTATTGAAATTGGAGAAGCCACTACCCCTCCATCATCAGAATCCTCTCAAACTATTAGAGTGAGAAGGTATCAGCCATACTGTAGGTCAGTACCCGCTTCATCACTTAAAGGACTAGTTGAATCCTCCATGGTAGAGTTGTGATTCCCCATATAAGAATCATAAGAATTGTGGTACTTATTATTCCTCAATGACATCTTGGTTTTTGAATGGGGTTTCGTTGTCTGTTATGATGGTTTGGGGAATTCCATATTGGCAGATTAGGTAATTCAAGATGAACTTGGATATCTATTTCCCTATGATGTATGTTACTGGAATTGCTCCTATCCACTTCGTGAAGTATTTAGTTGTAGTGATAATGAACTTCTGTCCATTAGATGAAGTTGGAGATATCTTACCTACCAATTCTAACCCCCACTATGAGAAAGGCCACGGTGTTGTGATAGATCTCAACTCCTGTGCTGGTGCATGAACAAGGTCACTATGTTGTTGACATTAACAACATTTTCTAGATTACTAAATGCATTCTTATTCCTTGGAGGGCCAATAGTACCCTGTTATTAGAAATTTCTATACTAGGTTAGGTCCACTAGAGTGAGATCCAAAAATTCCTTCATGTACCTCTTGTAGGGTAGTTTGCGCTTCTTTTGCGTTAAGACATCAGAGTAACAAACCATCTAAACTTTGATGATACAGGGTGTCTCCTAGGATTGTGAATCGTGAGGTTCTACAGATAAAGGTCTTCTTTTGGATTGTCATTAAGTTAGGAGGTATGATACCATGTTGGATATAGTCAAATATATCTTGGTACCATGGTGAGTTAGGACCAACAACATCACAAACTAGCTATGATTCCAGGATATCAAACGTTGGTATGAGCAATTTCTCCACAAGGAATTCATACTTAGGAATGTTTTATGGAATATCGAGGAGCGAACCTGTTGTTGCCATAGTGTTTGCTACTCTATTGATCCGGTGAACCTGCTCAAAGGTGATGATGATAAAGTATTGTTTAAAATTGTCTACCATTCTTTTATATGTCATTAGTTTGTCATATTTTTTTTTATGCTCATCATTTACTTTCCTTATTACCAATTGAGAGTCTCCATAAACCTGTAGTTCTTTTATCCTCCATTCTATGACCTTTTTGAGTCCTCTGATTAGTGCTTCATATTTTGAGATGTTATTTGTACATGGGAATGCAATTCTATAAGCCTTAGGTATACTATCTCCTTATGGTGTGAGAAATAAGATACCCACTCTTGAGCCATGCTGAGTGTGATCCATCAAAGTATAATGTCCATTAGTTTGATTGCTCTGATAACAGTATGCTTTCATCTAGGAACTCTAATATGAGTGGATGGTCATCCTTGATTGGTGCTTTTTCTAGTTGATCTGCTATGATTTTTCCTTTGATAGCTTTCTTGTCTATGTACTCTATGTCAAAATCACTTAGTATCATTACCCATTTAGTAATCTTGCTTGTTAGAGTTGCTTTTGCCAATAGATATTTTAGTGGATCTACTTTTGAGATTATCTTTACTTATTTGTTCAAGATATAGTGACTCAACTTTTGTGCCACAAAGACAACAGAGATACATGCTCTTTCTATGGTCGAATAGTTCAATTCATAGCCCACCAGTGTTCAGCTGATATAGTAGACCACTCTTTCCTTGTTATTGTCATCTAGTTGTGCTAAAAGAGCTCCTCTTGTGGCTTGTGTTCTAGAGACATAGAGGATCATTTCTTTATCTAGAATTGGTGGCATTAATACCAGAGGAGTAAGTAGATACTTCTTAACTTGTTGGAATGCTTGATCACATCTTCCATCCCATTTAAATGTGATGTCTTTATGTAGTAGATGGGTGAACATATGACACTTGTCTACCAATTATACAATGAATTGCCTGATGGACTGTAGTTTCCCTTATATACTTCTTAGTCACTTTAATGTCTTTGGAAGATAAATTTATAATATGGCTTTTACCTTTGCAAGATCTACTTCGATGCCTCTTCTTGATACTATGTGCCCTAGAAATTTCCAGATGTTACTCTGAATACACGCTTTTTCGGGTTGAGCCTCAAGTTGTATTGTTTGAGCATGTCAAATGCTTTGCTAGGTTGGTCAAATGGTTTTCTCTTTTGATGGAATCCACTAGTATGTCATCCACACAATCTTCAATAGTTGTATGCAACATATCATGAAAGATTGTAGTCATTGCTCATTGGTAGGTTGCCCCTGCATTTTCTAAACCCAATGACATGACATTCCAACAAAAGGTTCACCACACACAAGTGCAAGTCATTTTGTGTTGGTCTCTAGGGGATATTTTGATTTGATTATATCCAAAGAAGTTGTCCATCAATGATAGCATTTCATGCCCTACAGTTAGATCTATGATCATGTCTATGCTTGGAAGAGGGAAGTCATCTTTTAGGCAAGCCTTGTTTAGATCCCAAAAAATTGTACAGATTCTTATGCCCCCATTGGGCTTTGATATTGGTACTAGATTTGACACCCATTCAAGATAGTCAATTGGTCCGATGAAACTCACATCCAATAGTTTATGAAGTTCTAATTTTACAAAAAGTGCTATTTACGGATGCATCTTCCTTAGCTTCTACTTGATGGGTTTAGCTCTAGGAAATACGACTAGATGGTGTATGACCAATACTGGGTCTAGCCCTGGCATGTCTATATATGCCCATGAAAACTTTATTTTCCTTTCATTGATAAATGTTGAGAAGTTTACTTTTTCTTCAAGATCAAGTTATACGCATGGTATGTGATTTCGGGTGTTTCTGCTGTGCCAACATTGATAGGTTCATCTTCTTCAACTAGGAGTGTCAACTTCTCTTGATATTCAAAAATGGGGAGATTGAATCCTCTATATTTTGGTGTCTCAAAGAGGTTTTCACCCTTAGAATCATCCTTTATTTTTCTCTTTTTAGGATCTGATAGAGCCACATCATGGTTTTCCCTAGGGGATCTCAAATTTATTTTTACATTATCCTTTTCAATTTTGTGACTAGAGGACACAATCTCCGCTCCAAAATATGCTTCTTGTTTGAGTTCCATGACAAACCCTAATTTATGATCTCCTGATGGTATATCAATTCAAAGTCCCATAAACTTTGCAATGGCTTTATCATT
Source organism: Sequoiadendron giganteum (assembly GCA_007115665.2). NCBI lineage: Eukaryota > Viridiplantae > Streptophyta > Pinopsida > Cupressales > Cupressaceae > Sequoiadendron > Sequoiadendron giganteum. The sequence goes on from CM021101.1 coordinate 375,407,096, forward strand.
CTGGATTTGATCCAAAACAGGCGTATGATGTTTTCAGTCCCAATCTATTAATTGTGGGTAGTAGAGGGATAGGCTATCATCATTATTTTTAAAGCTTACAAAAGTTATCGAAATGGTCAATATAGCTCTGGTATCATTCTCTCATTGGGTATCTAGGTCATAGGCACTAGAAGTGAGGGAATCCCATTCATACTCGTTAGAGTCTATTTCATAAGTATAATCTTTAAGTATAGGTTTGCTAGGTTAGGTAGGGACTATACTTATGCTAAAGCTTTCAAAGAGGTCCTCGATTAGCAAATCATTGTTTATAAGATGGTAGGCATCCAATGTCTTAATGTCAGTAGAAGGAGCTCCTTTCTCAAAAGAGGTATATCCAATTTTTGGAGTAACCACATCTATCGAACCATAGACTAGTCCCATGTTCTTCTTTCTTTATTCCACTATAATAGGTTCCCATCTGCCTTGTTTGTGTCATCCAAGGCCACCTTTTCTAGTGTATCCCATTTTTTTAGCCATCTGATACCCTTTATTGCTAGGATCAATGGGAAAGGGTTGTAACTGTTTTGGTTCTTGTTCTTCTTTGTAGATCATTGATGAGAGGTCCTCTTTGAATATTTGCTCATCTTTCATATCTCTCCACTTTGTAAAGATCACATGGGTTTGACTACCATTGTTACTATTTGAACATGTTTGATCTCCTTTCGGCCTCCATAAACCTTTGGTGTTGGGGGAATCATTCCAATGCAAAAGGCTTGATTGAAATGATAGTTTTTGTTACCCTTGTCAAGTTCTTGGATATTGGTATCATATTTAGGTACCTCAGTTGGTGATGGTGTAGTGGAGGAAAAAGCTAGAGATGTTGGGTCAATGTATGAAAAGGAGCAAAAATATATATCATTGCTGGGCATTTGCTAGATTTTTCTATATTTTTCCTCCAATTTAGCACAATAATGGAAAGGTTTGGTGTCTTTATATATGGTAATCTCCTTATTGTCATGAGGAAACTTTAGGCATTGATGGAATGCAGATGGTGCTTTTTTTAAAGTGTGTATCCATGGTCGACCTAAAAGAAGGTTATATGGAAGCTTGAGATCCAACACTTAACAAGTAGTTTCTATGATTGTTGGTCCTATTTGCATAGGATCATTAGAGTATCCCAGTTATTTCACAAATTTTAAGGTACAAATGTTCAGACCTGCATTGTTATCTATGAGTACCCTCTTGACTTTATGTTTGTGGACAGCTAGGTCTAAATAAAAAGCTTGATTGTGAAATGATCTTTACAAAAGGTTTTTCTTAGAAAAGACTAAATGGTGAGTAGATGTGATATTTCCAACCATGGATTGAAATTGATTAGTGTTAAGGGTGTTTGGGATTGATGTTTTGATAAGGGCTTTCTCTAATATCTCTTTATTCACTGACGACAATTTTATGAGCTCAAGTATGGAGATTAAGGCTAGAGTTTTCTTGAGCTGTTCCATAATGCTATAGTCATTTGACAACTTACTTGTGGTTTTAACTAGGGGTGGTGCTCCTTGGATCATTACTCTTCCTCTCTGGGTATTCACATTACATTCAAGATCTCTAGCTCATATGGTTAATGTTCAGATAGTATGATCATAATAAGAGATATGGCCTAGAATAGTATCCTCGCCATAAGAGAAAACAACCTTATGGTAATATTGTTCTTTCACTTTGTTATTTACCCTAGAATGGTCGGGAATTGGATCCTTGTAAATCTTGAGATCTTTGTTTCCGTGACAAGGTTCAACTTCCACTTCTCCTTTTTCAATCAAATCTTCCACTATGTTCTTAAGTCTCATGTAGTTGTTGGTGGGGTACCCATTGATTTTTTGAAATTCACATTTATCATTCTTGTTATACCGAGGGGGTTTGAAGTTAGGTTCCTCATAATTTGATCTATCATTTATTTTGATGAGGTTCCTTTGGACTAGTTTGTGCATAATGACCTCAAGGGTTTCTCCCAAAGTAAATTTTTGTTGTGGTTGGTCATATTGCTAAGGTGGTCTCCTTTTGTTATCCTGTCCTTGATTTTGTGGTTGGTTGTTGGATTGATTGTTTTGTGGATAACTGAGTTGATTTTTTTGTTGATAACCTTGTTGTGCTATGATAACCTAATTTAGTAGCATATTGGGAGCTTGCACATTTCTTACAACCTTTGCGTCAACTACTCCATCATTAGTTACATTCTTATTTTTTGCCCATATCTTAGGTTTGTCATTCGAAGTAGAAGGTTGATCTTTTGGGTTGTAAATTTTGACTGTCCCTCTTGCAATAAGAGCTCTTTCAATAAGTATACCCTTCTCAATGGTTTCCTCAAATGTTTTTGGGCATAGTACTGTGAGGTTGTAATTGATATCTGGATGCATGTTGGAAATGAATACATCGACAAGTTGTTTCTTTGGAATAGGTGACTTGATTTTGCTTGCTTTGTGTCTCCATCATTGTAGGTATGAAGCAAATGATTCTCCTTGACTTTATTTTATTTTATAGAGATCGGTGATCATTATGTCTTGTTTTATGTTATACGAGAAATGGTTGAAAAAATTATTTGACAACTCATCAAACATTTTGATACGTGGTGGTAGATGAGAGAACCAGTCCATAGCGGGTCCACTAAGACTTCATGGAAAATTCTCATCAAGTATGTGTCATTTCATTGTAGTTCCATGCAAGCTACCAAAAACTCACGTACATATTCAATTGGATCTTCTTTCTCCCTATACTTGTCAAATTTTGAAAATTTTGAAGCCTTTGGGGAAAGGTACCATGGATATGTTTTGATCAAATGAATATGGACAAATATCTTAGAGAGCCAACTCTTCTTTGGCTTTCCAATTTGTATATCCAATATCTTTTGATTGAGTGTTCAAAGTTGCACATTTACGTCATTGTTTGGTGTGCTTGCTTGAGGACTTTGGGTATTGTAGAGCTGTTGTCCTATGGCATTCGTTTGGTCGTACATTGGATATTGTGTGTTTATGGGACCTTGAGTACCTTGTTGTGTACAAGTCATGTTAGGTCCTTGTTGTGCATAGGGTAGGTTAAGTCCTTGTGTACCTTGGTATTGTCCTTGAGGTGTTCCTTGGTACTTATTTTGTGGTCCTTCCTGTTGTTGAGTTTGTGGTGTATTTTGATAGCTTGTTTGTGGTACACCATGTTGATGTGGGTTTTATTTAAGGATACCTTGATTTTGCATGATGATACACCTTGTTGTTGGGGATTTTGTTGAAGGTTCCCTTAGTAGTTCATTTGTGGCATACCTTGTTGTTGTGGTTGATTTGGTTAAAGGTTGCCTTGGTAGTTCGTTTGTGGCACACCTTTTTGTTGTGGTTGATTTGGTTGAAGGTTTCCTTGGTAGTTCGTTTGTGGCACACCTTGTTTTTGTGGTTGATTTGGTTGAAGGTTTCCTTGGTAGTTTGTTTGTGGCACACCTTGTTGTTGTGGTTGATTTGATAGAAATTTGACTTGGTAGTTTGTTTGTGGCACACCTTGTTGTGATGGTTGATTTGGTTGAATGTTTCCTTGGTAGTTTGTTTGTAGCACACTTTGTTGTTGATTTCATGATAATTGCCCTTGTTGGTATTGTACATTTTAGGAAGGGTCAATGTATGAAGTTTTTTGAGGCATTATTTCCCTTATGATGGGTTACCACCTTGTTGGTCCCTTGGAATTTTCCCCATGTTTTTCATTGTGTTATGTTGTGGTACATTTTGGGACGTGTTTCCTTGATATTGTTGTGCCACAACTGCTTGTTCGATTTGGGATGGTGGTCTAAACAAGGGGTTATCCTTGGGTTGAGTTGGATTGTTGTTTTGTGAAAATAATGGTGGTATGTTGGGATTTATCATTGGTTTTAGAATTTGTCTAACCATCATTTGATCTCCGAGTGGGATAATATTTGGATCTTTTAGCACATCCACATTGAATTCAATAGGTAGTTTAACATCACTTTTTGCGAGTGTGAGGAAGTATTGGTTTGCGTTTATCCCAAGCATTTTTTCCATAAGTTTTTGCATCTTTGGATTTTGGGAATGTTCTATAAGCCTTTCTTCAGTAAGTTCATCATCACTATCCTCTTCTTCTACAATGTAAGTTTTAGAACCATGATGTTGGTTTTTAGCAATTCCTTCTTGATGCCTAAGAAGTACTTCTACATCGCTAGGGGTTGATCTTGGTTTGCTTTGAATGAAGGTTACTTTTGAGGAGTTGTAAGGTCACTTGAGTTGTACCCCCATGTGTAAGTTTCCTCATTGGTAGTGTTTGTTTTTGGTGCACTTGAGCTTCTTTTGTTGGCTTCCATCTATTTTCTATGTTGAGATCATGTAGTTGTCATAAACAAGTGCCAAGACATTTGTGAAAGTTGGTGTTTTCCAACTATGCAATGAAATGCTGCTTTATTTTTGAGATTTTTTTTTTAAAGAAATGATGTTTCTATTTTTTGGGATTTTCTATTGCCACACAAGAGGTGATAATATTGTCCTTTTGGTCGCAAGATAAAATTTTCGTTCTTCTTTGTCTAGGATATTAGTTGTGTTTATCCACTGAGTTGGTGTTTACTTTTTCTCAAATATGAAATTTCTCAAGCTATTGATGACGTCTGATTGTTCACCTTTAATTCATGTGAGGTTTGGTTGTATAATGGGTGTTGCAAGACCTAGTTGTTGAATTGGAGCAGTAGGATGCCAAATGTTCATAAAGTGAGTGATGTTTGATGAATGTTTTGGAAACGATGCTAACTTTGGGATTCAAAATGTTGAAAACTTGGACCGATATTCCACTTCATTTTTCTAAATAATATGTTTTGGAAATCTACTTGAACTAGTCTTGAGGTGCAAGTAAATGTTGATATCTTAGAAATCATGAGTGAAGGAATAATCCAAGTTGTTGTTTTGATTTTGAATCCCAAAACTAGGTTGGAGTGTTTGATATTTTTGCAAATGGATGATGAACTGATGTAGATTATGATGTATTTTGGAGGTCTAACTATTTCGTTCTCACAAGGTGAAATATGTAACCAATTTTGAATTAGTATGTGATTTTCTCAAAAAAATAAGGCAAAAATGACAATCCTTACAATAGTATCATTCAGTTTTAGGATAACTGTAGCAAAACTTTAGAGCAACAACGATCTCAGTTGTAGTTTGTGACTGGGAACAAAGAGCTAAATAGCGATAAGTTTTGGGAAAAGCAGTTTTATTTGTGTCAATAACGGATTTTTTTTTGTGACAACTGCAGTAGTTTCAACAAAAGCAGCCTTTATTGCAAGTTTTTATGAATGGTGAATAGTAAATGCAAAAGTAGTCATCTTGGTCAAAAGTGGCCATATTTAAGTCGATTGTGGCTAAAAAATAGGTCAAGTGCGACAATGTTAGGATCAACTGCAACAATTTTAGGTCAATTGTGTTCTATTTTTCAAAAGTGAAAACTTTTTGATAGTGACTGTCATAATCCAAAGAGATATATCGATAGGTTTTTGGTCAATTGTGGCTAATTTTAGGTCAAAAACAATATAAATAAGAACAATAGTGGCTTTTGTTCAAGTTTGTTTTTCCAATTTTTATTTTTGGCAATAGTTTAGATAAATTTGCAATTTTGATGCTTGTTTTGAATTGATTTATTTTTTGAAAATTTGGCAAGTGATACAATACAACACAACAATCACAACTATTTGACTCTAAATGTTTATAGATTAAGCAAGTTTATTTCCACAAAATCTCAAAGTTTGTGAAAGTCAAGATACTAAAACCATAATTCCCAATGTTGACTTTGGTCTAAAATGTGACTTGAAATGTAAGCCTAAATATTCAAAAACCTTTAGAGATATTTGTTTAAGATATATTTTAAGGAGTGAAAACATAGGGATCTTTTAAAAGTTATTCACACTAAGTCCAAAGGGTTTGAGATTTGATAACCAAGTTCAATGTTTGTTTTGATGCGCTCTTTTTAAACCAAGCAAAGTGTTTGATGTCCAAAGTAGCGAAACATTTTGGCAAGTTTGTGAAGACGATTTTTATAACCTAGAGAGAGGCATGTTATTTTAGGTGGGTTTACCTCATGCCCTGAAGGGATGATTTTACATGCAACTTATGGAGATTGCTTTAATCTCAACCATAAATCAGACTTGGTGAGTAACCTCTCAGAAGTAAATTCGGATGCACCACTTTCAAAGAATGTTTTGAATAAAAAGGGTGGCCTCAACTACATTGGTTCTTAGTCACTTCTCATGGGATACAATGCTTTGCTAGTGCCCAAAAATCCACTTAAGGCTTTAACCAACTTACTCAGGGCTCTATATACCAAATGGAACCTCCCCTTTCTTGAATGTCACTAATGGAAAAGTAATCACTGATTAAGTCATTTGGTGTTTAGCCTTGACCATTTATATAGTGGCTTGAGGGAAAAATTACTTTGAGTCACCTTTGAGTTCTCCAACGTGGGATGTGTCTCAAAGGCATGCCCTCTAAAGGTGATGCTTGAGATGAAACAAGTGTGAAACTCAAAGTGCTTTTCATCACCCAAGATCGCCAAAAAGACGCGAGGGGAGAGGATAAACACTTAGTTTTCCAAACACATAAGACATGACATACAATTCATCACAATATTCTTTTTAAGCCCCTCGAGAGGCACTATCCCAAAAGGAAAAAAATGAATGAAGTGTGAGCAAGATAACAATTTATTTTTTATGTGCACCAATTTTGAAGTGTTATGCATTTCAAGCAAATACATAGCAGTGTGCAAATTAGAATGTATTTGTTCAGTTTTAAGCACCAATTCTTGAGTGTTTCTAATAGCCTTGTCTTAATGTGGTAAAAAGAAAGAAAGATTGTTTGTTCTTCAACAAAAATGAAAGTGTTTGGTCAAAAGGAAGCATTCCATTTTATGAGCACCAAAATGAAGTGTTGTTCTAAACTACGAAAGCTTTTCAAAGTTCATTTTAAGACACAAAATCAAAATGTGCAAGTTGTGGTGTTCAATTTTTAAGCACCAATTTGAAGTGTTTTCCTAAACTAAGAAATCTTTTGAAAAGTTCATTTTAAGACACCAAACTAAAATGTGCAAGTTGTGAGGTTCAATTTTTAAGCACCAATTAAAAGTGTTTTCCTAAACTAAGAAAACTTTCAAAATTTTATTTTAAAACACCAAATCAAAATGTGCAAGTTGTGGGGTTTAATTTTATAGCACCAAATAAAAAATGTTTTATTTAAACTACGAAAGCTTTGTTAGAAAACTTGGACCTGGACCGTTTGCCTTCTCTGCAATAAAATAGTTAGTCATTATTGATGTAAAGTGTGGCATATTCCTGCAAGAGTTGCACAAACAAAGTCAACAACCACAAAACAAACACCCATTAGCTTTAAAAATCAATAAAATTACTTTGCAGATTTTGAATAAAAATACATAGAAAAAGCATGTAGATTAGTCAAAAGTGGCCCTGTTATTTTTAGCAACTTTGGTCCTCATTGTCAAAAGTGGCCCTGTTATGTGTGACTGTGGACTTGTCTCTGGCAAGAGTGGTCCAAATGTCAAAAGTGTCACTGTTTTTGAAGCAAAAGCGGTTAGGTTTTTTAATAGTGGTTTCAAAAAATGCAACCACGATTGAAACAAAGAAACGACTGCGTAAGATTCCTATAGCGTTCACGTAAAAAAATTTCAAGTGTTTCCTCGAACCTGCAATTGCTCAAAATACACTCAAAGTAATGTTAATTTCAAGGACTGAGGTCCCATTGGGCATGCCAGAATGTGTAAGGGGGAAATCAAGAATATAAGAAAACAACATAAATGAATTGAACTAATCTTAATTCAAAAAGATATTATGAATTCTTAAACCCATTACTCATGAAATGAACAATACAAGATTACTAAATTCAATAAAATTAAACAATACAATCAAAGAACAAAACAATGAATTCAATTAACTATATCGTTACCCATCTCATGTCGAAGTGTATTCACAAATGATGTTGGATTGCATTGTATTAATACGAAGCCTCCATTATGTGCTTGCAAAAGCTTCAATGTGCGTAAATGATGATCAAATATGTGTGTAAAATCTCTCAAGAAATCGAATGGCAATTTAGCATTACTTCATTGCACAAAAGATGTCAATTATCTGATCATTTTTAGGATGAAGAGGATTGTTATATAGATTTTACATTTTGAAATGAACGTGCAAGATCATAATAAATGTTGAATCAAGATCAATGGTTGAAAGTTGTTGAGAAGAATTAGATTGCTTAGTTAGCTTCTGTGATTGAATCAATTAAGGATGTTAATTGATTAATCAGAGGAAATAGATTGCCTAATCTATGTAATTGAGGAAATCAAGCCGAGCCTTCAATGGTATTGAAGAATAGATACATCAATTAGCCAATCAAAGTGAGTAATTAGTGGTCATGATTTGCTCAATCATAAAAGTGGGTGAGGGTAATTAATTGATTGAATTAATTAATTAATCCTTTTTGAGTTGAACGTCTTTTACAATCAAAGTTGTATTTATTTTGTTGACCTTTTTGGATGATGTTTGAATAATTAATTTAATTATTCAAGTTTAGGGGAAAGTGATTTAATTAAATTATTAAGTATTTAATAATTTAATTGACTTAGGAGAATAGGGTAAATGAGCAACGTAATTAAATAATTGGTGTTGTTTAATTAATCAAGAGGAATAAAGTTAGATTAGGACCTTATTAAATAAATAAAATTTAGTGAATTAATTATATAATGTAATATTATTCAATTAATAAAGGAAAATAAGGTTTTTTGATGTCCATGATGTGAAATGCAGTGATATTAGGTGATAATGATGCCGATGATGTGAAAATGTCATTTAAGATGTGTGATAAGCGTTAGGTCATTTTTACATGTCTACGCATACATTGCTTCAACAAGCTTACAAGAACTAGATATATAAATGGTCCAAAATGTCCTCCCAAATCTTGGCTACCAATTGCATGAGGAGAAGCATTACTCAAGTGCTTTTCTGCCAACCATGGACTTACTTTGGTCCCCTGCACATCTACCAAACTTGGTAAGATGGCCCTCCCTTCGTAAAAGAGATTGGTTTGGTAAGCTCATCCTTCAAATAGCCTTTTTTGAGCATAGTGATGTGTCCTACATATCTAGAGCTACCATAATGTCTACTACCTCATATATGATTACCTCAGATTAGAATGTAAATTAGATCACATAGTAAATTGATAGTGTAGACAGTGGCTACCTACACCACTTTGGCCAAAGATTCATCACCCAGTAACTTCAAGTGAGGTCATCTATTCATCGTGCATTTAATTGCTTGATTTGTATTAACCATTAGTATTCTATTTTAAGGTTATACCCTTTCTCGTGGATTATCCTAATCCAAAAATAACCTTCCCGTTAACTTATATCTAAATGAAATTACTTATAAGAATCATAATACAACTCTATCTTATGCTACACACTTTGAGTGTTGTCATACTATGTAAAGTACTTGAATTTTTATTTATAGTATAAATAGTATACAATCATATAAAACCCATTATAGTATAAATAACTATATACATATAAACCCAAAAGAAAGGTTTTCCAATACAAGAAACAATCAAAGAACTTTCAAAATACTTGCAAGCATCAAAACACACATAAAAGACAATCTTTCCAACAAGGAAACATAATAAATAATCTTTCCAACATAATAACAAAGGAGTAGAAATCAACATACCTGTTTAAAGCTTCAACCATATAATCTTCTCTCCTAGCTTAATGGCTCAAGATTGCTTGCAACTTCAACTACAAACAACCCAAATTCCTCTACTAGCTTCTCTCTAAATCTCTCAACAAAACGAATGTAAAATAACAAACAAATCTCTAACTCACAAATTTCAACTCACTTAGCACAAAAAATATAGCAGAATAACATAAGGAAATCAAAATGATAAGTGTAGCAATTGGTAGAATGAGCACCTCTATTTATAATAAATTATGAGCAATCGAAGGCTACAAACAAGCTAATATTTCTGCCACCTTTCTATTGTCATGCAACGACTCACAAAGGTAACTCATAGGTTTGTAACACATAAAAGTTCCCACCATTTAAATGGTTGAGTCGACTTGTTATAAGAGACAACAATATTCATTTATTGAGTCAAATGAATAACAAGCTCATAAACAAGTTTCCTAATTCGAATTCCTTCACATAATGCTACCAAGTTTACTCTTGATTGAGTCTCAATGCTATTTCCAAACTCATGCGCATTTTATAGACTTATTTTGCATCCCGAACACTTACAAAATGGTGCCACATTCATAAGTTGGTGTCCCTTGTATATAACGTAGGTAGAATTAATCCTTAATGCTTTAAACTATATTAACTTATCTTTAAAATGTATGCACAACAGTTTTCAAACTCATATATGCCTTTAAACTTGTTTGAATTAGTCTTAATACTAATTTATGCATTGGTCGCAATGCTTTAAAGGCTATGCCACATTATCATATGCACCTTTATTCTCTTAAGCACTTCATAAATATTAGAAATAATAATAGCGCTATATATTGTGCTTCGATGATTATCACTAATGGCTTTTAATCATATTTTATATATATTTCTCAAGGTTTAACAAATACATTAATTATCAATTAACAAACACATATAAATATTTAAATAATTACATTACGTATGTATATATATAAATATATATTAATATATGTATATACTATATATATACATATATAATATTATTTCAATATCTTTATAAAATATATACATCACATACATTTTGTAGTGCCGCTCATGTTACTGATACTTTATGATATTGTTTGTGTGTGTTTTGATACTGTTTGGTTTCTAGTTACGTTTTGATGCATACTTGATACTTTGATAGACATTTGTTTCGTCATTTTGTTTGGTTGGCGAACATTTATGCTTTGTTTAGTTATGATATGTGGACACATGTGTTGGATATTTATGCTTATGTTGTTGTTAGTAATTGCTTTATAATGATGATTTTGTTTAGATTTTGATTATTGTTTGTGATTTAGGTGAGAGGGATGGTGTTGCATCACTCATTCATGAGCGCCCTGCCTCACTACAATTCTCTTTCATGGTGAGTTTTGATTATGAGTTTATATGTATATGTATATGTATATGTGTTTCGACATTTGGTGTTATGTAGTACTATAGGTAGACCCACTCGCATTGTTGGGTCTGAGCGAGCCCTACATACCCAATGGTTTTGATGTGGTTAGGGAGTTGATAAGAAAGAAACCCCATATGTGTCTATTGTTTCGTCATTGTTTGCCAATGTCATCTATCCGTACCTCATTAGTTTTTGTGTCCTATGGGGTTTATGTGGCAGGGCGTTACAACTTGGTATCAGAGCCAAGGTTAACAACACTGGGTACTATAGGTTAAGTGAGCCCATTAGGTTAACCCTTTTGCGTAACTTTGAACTTATGTACTCCCTCTTTTGTTACATAAAACTATGCCTAGGGGTCAGGGACGTGGTTGTGGTCATAGAGATGATCATCATAACTCACCACCTCAAAGGTTCCATGAATCTAAGCAAGAGGAGCACTAGGGTTCCCATAACAACCCTGTAGGCAGAGGCCCAAACCCAAAGCAGCCGGATCAGGGTGGTGAGCCGTTTGGAAAGTTGTTGGAAGAGGTTCATGGCCGTTTGGGTCCTAGAAAAGAAGAGCAACGAGTGATCAGAGAGAGAGCAAACACCAAGGAGGAATGAAATACCGACGAATCAGGATGTTGTGGTTGCAGGTCATATGAGAGACCTCCTCAAGGCATGTCCTCTTACATATGATGGCTCTGGGGGAGGATTCGAGGTTGAAACCTAGCTTATTGATCTAGATCGATGGTTTGCTATGCATCCCTATGGAAAAAATACTAGGGCAAGGTGCACCATCATGCACCTCAAAGGATTTGCATCCACATGGTGGCAACTGGAAGAGCAGAAATTGCACCTTGACGTCGGTTCAGTGACATGGGATGTTTTTTGGAGTGGTTCAAAGCCTGTTTCTTATTTGATCACTGGAGGTAGCACCGTGTAGATTAATTTCATGATTTAAGGTAGATGGAAATGTTCGTAGAGAAGTACAAGAGATGCTTCTATGAGCTTAAGCAGTACGTCGGGATTGGTAATGATGAGGCTATCATTGTACAACATTTTGTCAGGGGTTTGAATGCTCAAATTAGCAGATGGGTTCGAGTCTTCGAGCCGAAGACTATGGAGGTTGCTATATAGAATGCTCATCTTGTGGAGGAAAAATTGACCTTGGCTTTAGGAGGCCACACCGGAGTTCAGATCGATAGTACACCTACTTTTGGTTTTGGTTCCTGAGGTGGGGAGTCTCAGGCTACAGGCCCTTCCAAGGGTCAATCCGCGCCGGTAAGGGTGGACAGTAGCAACAACAACATCATTTCTAGTCGAAGAATAAGTCCCCTCATTCTCAATAGGGCAACATATTTCAATCAAGGAAAAACCATCATTGGTAGAGAATGCAGCATAACCATTTTGAACAACCAACACAATCTACACAGTTTGCACCCAGTCGGGGTAGCTATCAACAATCTAATGTTCTGATAGGTGTCAAAGGTTTTGGCCGTGGTACTGGTTGTTTCAGTTGCGGTCGACATGGACATATTGCCAGATAGTGTCTGCAAAGGAGCACTGCAGGGTTTAGTTAGAGGCTGCAATATCAGAGCTGATGGTTGGAAATGCTGGCAGGTCACATCGGGTTTTTTCCATGGTTGACAACCGCCAGGTCGATCACCAGGGTACTATGGTGGAGGAATCAGGTTTGTTGCAGGGTACTCCTATTTCTATACTTTTTGATTCTAGTGCGTCAGATTCCTTTATTTACCCTTCAGTAGTTAAGCGTTGTAGTCTAGTGGTTGCAAAGCAAGGCGTTAAGTGGTGAGTTGAATTGGCTTCGAGGATGAAGGTGTCAGTAGAGTCTCTCATTCTGGGATGTAGGTTAGAGTTTGGTTTGGTTGTGACTTCGATGGATCTTCAGATTCTTCCCCTGGGTTCTTATGATGTCATGTTGGGGATGGATTGGCTAAGTGCACATCGGGTGACAATTGATCATCGTCATAAGTCTGTGCATTGTCTAGTTGATTCTAGAGGAGAGGTTGAAATTGTTGGCATTCAGAAGCCTATCTCCTTGCGACTGATCTCCGCAATGCAGTTGAAGAAGTGTTTCTGTCAAGGGTGTTAGTTGTTTGCTATCTCAGTTAATGACCTGGATATGGAGGAGAGTCGAGAAGTGACTTTAGATGATTATCCTCTCCTTAAGGAGTTTTCTGATGTGTTTCCAAGAGAGATACCAAGGATGCCACCTAAGCATGACATCGACTTCAGAATTGATCTTGTTCTGAGAGTTGAGCCTATCTCTAAGGCTCCTTATAGGATGACAACTCAAGAGATTCAAGAGCTCCATTTGCAGTTGGAAGAATTGCTTACCAAAGGGTTTGGCCATCCTAGTGTTTACCCTTGGGGAGCACCAGTCATATTCATAAAGAAGGATGGTTCGCTCCGTCTATGTATTGATTATAGGCAGCTGAACAAGGTGACAGTGAAGAATCGCTATCCCTTGCCGAGGATTGATGATCTATTTAACCAGATCAAGGGAGCGAAGGTATTCTCTAAAATTGACCTCAAGTCAAGATACCATCAGTTGCAGATTGTTGAGGAGGATATTCACAAAACTGCATTTCGTACTTGGTACAAACATTATGAATTTACTGTCATGTCATTCGGGTTAACAAATGCACCCTTAGTTTTCATGAGCTTAATGAATGGTGTTTTCCGAACCTACTTGGACCGATTTGTGCTCGTATTTCTTAATGACATACTAATCTACTCTAGAACTATGGAGGAGCACAAGGAACACTTGAAGCTGGTGTTGCAGTGTTTGAGGGATAACCAGTTATTTGAAAACTTGGCAAAGTGTGAGTTTTATAAGACAAAAGTGAAATACATGGGGCATGTGATTTCAAGAGAAGGCATCACTGTGGATCCCTCAAAGATCCAAGCTATCATAGATTGGCTTGCTCCCACAAATGTTTCAGAAATTCGTAGCTTTATGGGATATGCGGGCTACTATCGACAGTTTTTATAGGGGTTCTCAAAGGTTGCACATCCCATCACCTCTCTGCAGAGGAAAGGAAAGAAGTATGTTTGGTTAGAAAAGTGTCAATTGACTTTTCAAACTCTTAAAGAGAAGCTGACTAGTGCACCTATTCTTGTTGTACCTGACCCGACTCGGGACTTTGTGGTTTGCATAGATATGTCCTTGGAAGGGTTAGGGGATGTTTTGATGCAAGACAACCAAGTGATAACATACATGTCACATAAGCTCAAGGACCATGAGCTCAATTACCCTACTCATGACTTGGAGTTGGCTGTCGTTGTTCATGCTCTAGTAAGGTGGAGGCATTTCTTGTTTGGGCATAGGTTTGAGTTGCACAGTGACCATTGCAGCTTGCAATATATTTTCACATAGTCGAATCTTAATGTTGGGCAGAGGAGATGGATGGAGTTCCTTCATGAGATGATTTTGAGGTAAAGTACATCCAGGGCAAGGAGAATGTGATGGAAGATGCCCTAAGCCATCACTGACATGAGTTATCCTCTGTGACTCTTGAGGTGAATTTAAAGGGTCAGATTCTTGCAACACTTCCTTTGGACAACTGGTTCCAGGAGGTGAAGTCGAAGATTGTGTCAAGTAGAGTGTTAGAGGGAATATTTACTGGTTATACTCTTGAGACTGATGGACTTTTGTAATGCTTAGTTTGCATTAATGTACCTTCCATAGAGGGTCTTCGTACCCTAATTATGATCAAAGCACATTGGGCTCCCTATTCAGCTCATTCGGGAGTTAAAAAGATGTATGCAGATCTTCATCCATTGTATTTTTGGGCTGGGATGAAGAGGGATATAACAGATCTTGTGGCGAGATGCCTGGAGTGTCAGAGGGTAAAAGTAAAGCACCATCATCCCGTAGGTCTTTTGCACCCCAATCTCATTCCTGAATGGAAATGGGATATTATATCCATAGAGTTCATTGTTGGGTTGCCTTTGTCTTCACATCGACACGATGCTATCATGGTCACTATTGATAGGTTGACCAAGGTGGCACATTTCTCTCCCATTCGGTCATCTTATACTACATTGTCTGTGGCCAAAATTTTCATGGATGATATTGTGAGGCTGCATGAAATCCCTCAAAGAATAATTTCTGATAGAGATCCAGTGTTCACTTCTGCTTTGTGGACATCGTTGCAGCATGCCTTAGGAACCCAGTTGAACTTTAGTATGCTTACCATCCAAAAATAGATGGACATATCGAGAGGGTTAATCGGGTTCTTGAGGACATGCTCCGTATGTATGTTATGGATCAACAGTATCAATGGGAAGACTATTTGCATCTGGTTGAGTTTTCCTACAATAATGGTTACCACAATTCGATCAGGATGCCACCATTTTAGGCTTTGTATGGTTGCTAGTGTTAGACTCCTTTGAGTTGGGACTGTTTGGAGGATAGGGTTCTTCTTGGGCCAGAGATGCAAAAGGGCATGGAGTAGCAAGTCGCTCACATAAGAAAACATTTGGTAGCAGCTCAGGATAGGTTGAAGAAGTCGATGCTCATAGGGTTGATCGTCAATTTTTAGTGGGTGATCGGGTGTTTCTTTGAGTACGTTCATGAAAGAGCCCTATTTGTTATAGAAAAGGCTCCAAGTTGGCACCTCATTTTGTGAGTCCATTTAAGGTTCTTGAGAGGATTGGGCTCATTGCTTACTATTTAGCCTTGTCACCCAACCTATCGTGTATTCATGATGTGTTCCACGTTTTTGTTCTTAGGCCTTATTTTCCTGATATTTCTCATGTAATGGATTGGAATGCTTTACAAGTTGAGGACGGGTAGCTCACATTGGAATCCGTGGCCGTTCTTCAACACAAGAGGCTCATTCTTAGGGGCAGAGAAATTGATCAAGTGCGGGTCCAATGGGACCCTAATGATGAGTCTTCAACAACATGGGAGGATGCATCCCGCATCCGAGAATCTTTTCCTTACTTGTTTTCAGGCTTCCGGGAGTAAGCCTAGTTCTAGGGGGGAGGATGTAGTGCCTCTCATGTTACTAATACTTTATGATACTATTTGTGTGTGTTTTGATACTATTTGGTTTCTAGTTACGTTTTGATGCATACTTGATACTTTGATAGACATCTCTTTTGTCATGTTGTTTGGTTGGCAAACAGTTTTGCTTCTTTTACTTATGATATGTGGACACATGTGTTGGATATTTATGCTTATGCTATTGTTACTGATTGCTTTATAATGATGATGTTGTTTAGATTTTGATTACTGTTTGTGATTCAGGTGAGAGGGATAGTGTTGCATTGCTCATCCGTGAGCGCCCAACCTCACTGCAATTCTCTTTCACGGTGAGTTTTGGTTATGAGTTTATATGTATATGTATATGTGTTTTGACATTTGGTGTTATGTAGGACTAGAGGTACCGGGTGTCGACTCCACCCACATTATCGGGTTTGAGCATGCCCTACATACCCAATGGTTTTGATGTGGTTAGGGAGTTGATAAGAAAGTACCCCCATATGTGTCTATTGTTTTGTCATTATTTTCCAATGTCATCTATCCATACCTCATTAGTTTTTGTGTCCCATTCATAATATATATTTCATATAGTGAATCATAAAGTATTTAATTGAATAAACTCATTCATCATATTTTCATCAGAATTCATAAAAATACATTCACATATATTAAAGCAATTTACCAAACTAGGTAATAGAAAATAGGTGATAAAACACAGGGTGTAACATATTCTCCCCTTGTGAATCATCATCCTTGATGATTTTTTTAAGTATCAAATATGATCATAGTATAAAGCATATCACAAAAATCATTATTTTTAAGAATTTTCAAAATCTAGCAAGACTTGTGGAAACTTTTGCTTCATTTTAGCACAGTCTTCCCATGTGGCAAAATATTCTACATACTTATCCCACAGGACCTTGCATTGTAAAACTTTTTTTGTTATGCAAGTGGAGCTTATGTGTTCTAAGCACCTTAATAGGATCGATCATTGCCACCCTTGGGTCCTACACCTATAAAGCATTCCAATCAATAACATGGTTATTGCTTGGTATATACTTCTTAAGATACAAGACATGAAAGACGTTATGAATCCTGGAAAGAGTTGGTGGCAAGGCAATTCTATAAATGACAAGGTTGATCTCCTCAAGAACCTCAAAAGGTCCAATGTAGTATAGAGCTAGTTTGGATGACTTTCCAAACTTGATAGAACTCTTGCAAGGTTTAACTCTCAACAATACCATGTCCCCTACTATAAAATTCCTAGGTACTCATTTAGAATAAATGTAACTTTTTTGAATATCGTTAGCTTCTACTAACCTCTGCTTAATATCCTTCCATATAATGCTTCAAAAAAAGCCATCTTGATCACAAAATGATGTGAGTTATTATATGAAAACTATACCAATGGTAAGTAATCCTCCCACTTGTATTGTTGATCCATATAATACATCCTTAGTAGGTCTTCTAATACTTGGTTTACCCTTTCATTTTGCCCATCCATTTTTGGATGATAAACATAACTTATGTTTAGTTGTGTCCAAAGCAAAGTAAATAAGGTTTACCAAAACCTAGATGTCACTCCAACATCCCTATTATAAATGATCTTTAAGGGAATCCCATGCAATCTAAATTTCTCTTGAATAAAATTTCATGCTATTACAAGAGCTCCATTAGTCAGATATCCTAGTATGAAGTGAGCTACTTTTGTGAGCTTTTCAACCACTACCAGAATGGCATTATGCTTGTTCCTTGACATAGGGAGACCTTGCACAAATTCCATGCTAATAACTTGCCACTTAATTTCTACAACTTCATGTGGATATAATAGACCTGCAAGATGATGATGCTCTACCTTCACTCTTTTGCACTATAAACAACTTGCTACAAATCTTGTTACATCCCCTTTCATACCCTTCCAAAAATATAGTGGCTTGACATCGTCTAACATCTTAATTACACCTAGATTTCCTAAATATGGTGCATTATGAACTTCTTTCCATACCATGCTCCTTAATTCCCCAATTTTAGGTACATAAATCCATCCCTTAAATCTCAATAATCTATTAGGTTCAAAGTGATATCCCTTATAGCTTCGATCTTATAGATTGTTTGTGAGTGCTTGCTTATAGAACTCATCACCTTTAGATTTTTGTAACACTTGATCTAAGAAGTCAATTTGAATTGATATCATAGAGGATATATGCCTCCTATGAATTAATGCATCAACAATCCAATCCTCTTTTCCCTTGATATAACTAATGTTGAAATCATAGTTAGATATCAATTCTAACCATCTCCTTTGTCATGCATTCAGTTTGGATTGAGTAAACAAATATTTTAGACCATGATGATCAACCTTCAATTCAAATGGTTTTCCCAACAAATAATGTCTCCGCATTTTTAATGCATGGACAACTGTTGCTAACTCTATATCATGCAAAGCATAATTTTGTTCATAGGGCTTCAATGTCCTTGATTCATAAGCTATGAATTGCCTCTCCTATATTAATATTCCACCCAATCCTTCTCCAGATGCATCTGTAACAACTAAAAATTTACCATATGTCGTACTTTTAGTATTGGTGTTGTGGTCAAATGTTGCTTGACACTTCTCAGACCAATCAAGCTTATTCCCCTTCCTTGGCAATGATGTGATGGGAAAATTTATTCTCGAAAAGCTTACGAAAAACTTATAGTAATACCTAGCCAAATCCATAAAACTTCTAACTTCCAACACATTCTTGGGAACTGACCACTCTAACACTGCTTTTATCTTCATTGGATCTACTGCAATACAATCAACCAAAATTATGTGACCTGAATATTGTACTTTCTTTTGGAAGAAGGTACACTTCAAGAGTTTTCCATATAACTTATGCTCTCTCAATCATTGGAGAACAATCTCTAGATGCTTGAGATGTTCTTCTTCATTATTGGAGTAAATTAAGATGGAATCAAAGAAGACCAAGACAAACTTATCCAAACAATCTCTAAATACATTGTTCATTATGTTCATGAACATTGCTGGTGCACTCGTCAGCCCAAATAGTAGGAAGTTGTGAACTCGTAATATTTGTATCTAGTCCTAAAAGCAGTTTTGAAAATATCTTCATCCTTGATTCTTAGTTGGTTATATCCAAAATGTAGAGCAATCTTTGAAAATGCTTCCGCTCCTCGCATATGATCAAATAGATCATCAATACGTGGCAATAGATACTTGTTCTTTATTGTTTCTTTATTAAGCAACCGATAATCAATACATAAGCGTAGTTGTAACATGCCAATTGTTCACACAAGTAAATTTCTTAGGATTTTACCTCATGCAAATAAACTATGTTTCATTCCCATTGCAATAAAATAATTTCTTTTCCAAAAGAGAATATTTGAGCATATTTGACATAACATAATTCTAAATAATTTATTTCATTCTCAATATAATGTATATCACTTTTTCAATTTTACAAATATTGTATACAAAGATACATACATTGCTCAATTGAGCTTCTTAGGCAATAGATATAAATGGTCCAGGAAATTCCTTTTCAAATCTCAATCGCCAATTGATGAGGAGAAGCATCACTCAAGTGATTTTCCACCAACCACATACTTTAATGTGGCTCCCCACACATCTACCACATATGGTAAGATGGCCCTACCCTTCGATGAAGGAATTGGTAAGGTAACCTCATAACTATAACCTTCTCGAGCTTAGTGTTGTGTACTACATAACTAGAAATTGTATATCCACTACAATCTTGAACTAGTATGCGTAAATGGAACATAGTGAATTGATAATGCAACCAATGGAAAATTACACTACTTTGGCCAAAGTATTCTTCACTTAGTACTTCAAATGAAAGTCATCCTATTCACATACACTACCTTAGATCAATTTGATTTTAGACCATCTAAATACTATGCATAGGTAATTCTATTCAATAGGTAATCTTTAACCTTAGAAACAACCCATTCCCTTTTCCAAACACAATGGTATTTCTACTAATTATTCACATGCTTAAGCTATCCTCTTCATTGGACAATCTAATCCCAAAAATAACCAATGAGATTTCTAAGTTTACACATATACTTCAAAATATATAACCTTATAAGCTACTTAAGCTTCACCATATCCTAGTACATAATACTATAGATCACATCCACTCCTTAATATGGAGTATGTACAAAAATCTATAAGGAAATCACAAAAACAAGATTCTTTTCATTTCCCTATCTTTTCTCTATTCTATAAATATAATGCATTTCTCCAAATAATACAAACAAAACATTCAATCTTTCCAAAAATAGATCAAACATAAGATGAGTAGAATCACATGCCTGATATAAGCTATACTCCAATTGACCTACTGGTTCCTTAGCTAAATACACTCTAAGAATCAACTTTGAAATTCTTTCTTCTCAATTCCTCCTCACAAAATTTCCTCACAATAACTCTCACTCTATTTGCCTCACAACTTCACTCATCTCAGAAAACAAGAATAACTTCAGATAAAAATAGCAGAATGCAAGTGAATGCATATTCAAATGGGGAAATCCTCTCCTCTATTTATATAAAAATGCGAGCCTTTATAGCCTACAACCAAGCTACTTAAATGGCACATCTCAACTCATTAGCTCTACTTAGGAACTTAAACAAAGAAGGTTGTAGCATAAGTCGATGCTCATCAAACACACAAACAACCATGAGAATGAGTCACCTCATTCGTCAAGACAATAAGAAAGAAGTTTAAGAAATGTAAAGTAATGGTCACCTATAGGTTGACTTATTTTGCTAGCTTCTTAATTGAACAATTCATATATTCATATTGTTCCACATGCTTGAATTCATTGTAGGTTGAAGACTTCTATTTGATTTGCACTGTTCAAAATTTGGTGCCACCAAAACACCATTTTCCCTATTTTGTTGGTTTGCAGTTTAAAAGACTAAGTCAATGTTTATTTCCCGTGATTTAGTTGAGTTTGACTGTCTTGCATAAACTCTCAACACGTAACATTTGCTCAGTTATATTCAAATGCATATAGCATTGTCATTACTTCATGTAGCACATTAGAATGGTTACCCACAACCTTAGCATTACGCATGACCTTTACTTGTTATTCTTTATTCACTATAAATATGTTGTGTGCACATTATCACTTTCAATACAATATATAAATTTTTTATACGTGCGGGTTATTTATTATCAATTCGTTATAATATGTAGCGCCATGTATTATTTATATCAAGCATACAGTGTATATATATGCATGTATGTATATGTTTATATACATATTTCAACATAGCATAAAATGATTTTATGTATATATATGTATATATGTGCGTATATATCTAATTATTAACAAACAAGTTCATTAGTAAACCATTCAAAATTGAAATCATATATCCATGTTATCTTTTATAAACATTATCATATGTATATATCTATATACAAATATATGCATATATACATATATTGATGTACTTGTATGGATGTTTCATTATGTTGAAATATTTGTGTATATCGACACGTGTATATAAATATGTTTATATGCATATATCACATATATACTTTTACTTATACAATCAATCACATATATTTGCTAACTTATCAAAAGACATATGCATGCGATGTATATATACATGTCTCCTTATCCATTCGATACACCCATACCCATGGGAAATCCATCCATGAGCATGCATAGGTACATCTACCTATGTATACTCATGTACGCATTTACTCATGTGTATGGCTTATCGTCAACATGTACATGTATACATATATACATTCATGAATATATATCTCATTGATTAAATATAGTCACACAAAGAAGAACTCGTATGCACCAAACACTTATCTCAAACCAAGAATAATCTTAATAGAAATCATGATCCTTTCTAATTCAAACACAAACATGACTAAAGATGACTTACCCATTTCCCAAAACTATGACTCGATTTAACCATTCTATAAGTGAGTGTGTAAAAGCCCAGTTAGATTTCATTTAAAGTTTTCCCGACCAAGTCCTTCTCCCGAGTGATACTTCCCATCTCTTTTAGAGGCTTGATCCTATATCTTCATTCAACTCAACACATTCTCAATTGTAGTCAACCATTCATCAAAACAATCATTTGAATTATACATCCCATAATCAAATTCAATCAACATTCATTCCTCATATTCATCTCATTATAAACATCAAATGAAATTAAAATTCATCCATCATTTTCCCAATGATATAGATAAATAAAGTATAAGCACATGTATTTCAATAGGAGTTATAAATACATTCTCATATTTATTATTTTAACCAATCATAGTAATAGCAAATAGATATACACAAAACAGGGTGTAATAGTAGTGTACCATCCTTCTTTACAAAGATCACTAGTGCTCCCCAAGGTGAAACATTGGGTCTTATCAATCCTTTAAATAACAACTCTTCTTGTTGTGCCCTTAACTCCATTAATTTAGTTGTGGTCATCCTATAAGATAATTTTGATATAGGTTTCGACCTTGGTACTATGTCGATAGACAAATCAAATATCCTCTTAGGTGGTAATCCAATTAATTCTTCTAGAAATACATCCATAAACTTTCGTAAAATAGAATATTTATCCATATCCATTTTTCTAGATTCTAATACTTCACATTCTTCGACATCTTGGGAGTCTTGAGGTCCATAATATACTATATCATCTTGAGAAATGAATTCCTTGCATTCCTCAAGCTTCTCCATTTTTATTGCAAAGAGTTGACAACCTCTCTTCTTTTCCCTATGCATCTGTACAACATATATCTATCATAACTCAAATTCTCTAGGTGTTCCTTGTAATGACTCCCAGTTACCTAGATCATCTAAGAATTCAACTATTTAGCATGGAAATGTACCTTGGCCCTATGTTTCCATAACCAATTCATCCGTAAGATGATATCATAAGAACCTAAGGGAGCTACACACAAATTTACTTCCATTGAGAAACTTGGAAGTTCTACTCTTACTTCAAATAGATATTGACTTACTTCAACTCTTGTCTCGTTTGTATATTCTACAACCCAATACTTCTTCATGTATCTAAATTTCCTAGACATTTGAATTGCTACTCTAGGAGAATTAAATTTTCTATTGTACTAGTATCTTTAAAATCAAAACGGGAATTCCAAACAAAGTACCTAAAATTTCTATTGGAGTAATTTGGTACTTCGCTTGTCGATTATCCACAATAGCATGAATCCTTTGCTAGAATGTAGCTCTTTGAAGTGGAAGAGATTTACCATGTGGTTGTGTCCTAGATGGTATGCTTTGAAAATTACTCGCATAGTGATCCCCACTGCATGTAAAAAATCCCTTCACTGGTCCCCTCCTTTTCGCAAGTCTTCAAGAATTACTTTCATTTCCACCAGCATTAATTTTGAAGTCACTGTTGAAATTGTTATTGTTTCCTCTTTGATCTCTCCTTGGTTCCTCTAATTATTTTGAGGTACCTTATCCCCTTGCTTTTTAAAATTTTTCCTTCACTAGGCTTCCTAGAGATTAATTATTTTGTGTCTAAATGAGCTTTTTCTCTTTCTCTTCTGGTATTTTGAGATTGACTTAAGCCTTTGTTCTTGTTTAATTGTCTTTTCATACACCAAATCCATGGCAGTTGGACCGTGTATGTCTACCTCACTACCTATTTGCACATTTAGACCCATAATAAACTTCCATGTATGAAATCACTTATCCTTCATAGGTACGTACTTTAGGAGTCGAGTGAACTTCTCCTAATACTCATTCACTGAGGAGTCATCCTGGCTCAGGTTTTGGAAGTCAATGAGATTTTGGTCATAGAAGATTGGGGAAACCATCATTTTTGAAAAATCTCTGCAAACTTGCTCCATGTGAGATTTAAAGAACTAAGTCCAAGCTCCATTTTCTTACTCATCCACCAATTGGATGCTTCACCAACCAACTGAAATGCTCCCCATATGGCTTTAGTGACCTTAGAGTTGTTTCTAATTTTGAAATACTTCTCCATCTTCATAAGCCATGCTTTCGCCGCCTCTCTAGTAGTACTACCCTCAAATTTTGGTGGTGCGATGTTTCTCATGTCATTTGATAACTCACTTGCAAAACACTTTCTTTTGGTTCCCTCATAATATGATCATGACTTATCACTCTCTTGATCAATAGATTGAGTGTGATCATGGGAATTCTCTCTTTCTTCCTCATTGTTGGGAACTTCTTCTTCATTAATTGGTACTTATTTCTCCTCTCTTTCCATTCCCCTAACTTCTTGTTTTAGGTTTCCTATTCTTGTTCTAGTTTCATCCATGATAGCCAAAATGCGGTCCAACTTAGCTTCAACATTCTTAGTGCCCTGACCTACTTCTTGACTTTCCCTAATGTTAGTTCTTGTCCTAACCATTTTTCCAAGAATATTTTTACCTAAAGGTTTAATTTTAATTATATCTATGAAGGTTTTCTTAATGCTAACAATAGTCCAAAAGATCTACCATTCACATAAGAAATTCTAAAAAGAACTCATTCATTAATTTTGCCAAAACAAGATTTTTTTATAATAAAAAAGGATTTCAATTTCTTTGAGTTTACATAGAATGACTATTTAGATAGTCTAAGGGATAATATCCCTTTGATTCACTTTCTAATACATAACTTCGTGGGGTATAACCCTCAGATTTTTGCTCATATAAATCATCGAAAGGATAATAACCCTATGATCTGTCGTTAGACACATAGTTTCAAGGTACATAACCCTCTGATTCGCCACTTATGGCTATTACAATAACTTATGATAAGGGAAGAAATCAAGGATCCCTGAATATCACGACTAGACTAACACTAAATTCTAAGGGAATATCCTTGGAAAGTGACAAAAAGTCTGACTTGGATGGAGAGACAAAAGGTAAGAAGTTGAAGTTGGCAACCTCTTTCATCCTTCTCTTCTCTTGATTGATTCGTGAAAGGGCATGACTAAAAGTATTGATATCACTCAACCAAATGGAATTTTCATAATTAGTTCCCTCAATGGTTCAAATAAGGGCTTCTCTTTCCTTCTTGGCTTGTAGGTAGCGCTCATTTCCAATTACTGACTTTCTTGTAGTCATCTTGAGATGCACCATCCTGGCACAAGAATTTACAAACATTAGACTCGTATAATATTGGATTGGAAATATAGCAAGCACATAGGTTCCAAAGCTAAACCTGGCTTTGATACCACGTGTAACATGCCCATTGTTCTACCTAGTAATTTTACTAAGTTTTAGCCATGTAAATTGTCTATGCATCTAATGTAATAAGCAATAAATTTTTTCTTTTTCTATTCAATAATAAATGCATCATTTGAAACATAACTTTATCCAAACATTTCCATTGCATAATCAAATAATTATTCCAATAATATAAGTATGATTTAACTTTACATAAATATATTCAAGCTAAAATTTCACATTGCAATTTATATATAGATGGACACAAGGTTACATACACTGCTTCAACAAGCTTACAAGAACTAGATATAAAATGCTCTAGAATGTCCTCCTCCCAAATCTTGGCCACCAACTACATGAGGAGAAGCATCACTCAAGTGATTTTCTGCCAACCATGGACTTATTGTGGTCCCCCACACATCTACCAAACTTGGTAAGATGGCCCTCCCTTCGACGAAGAGATTGGTTTGGTAACCTCATCTTTCAAATATCCTTTTCTGAGCATAGTGATGTGTCCTACATATCTAGAACTACCATAATGTCTACTACCTCGTATATGATTACCTTAGCCTAGAATGCAAATTGGATCACACTGTGAATTGACAATATAGACAGTGGCTACCTATACTACTTTGGCCAAAGATTCATCACCAAATAACATTGAGTGAGGTCATCTATTCACCATATTTAATTTCTTGATTTGTATTGACCATTAGTATTCTATTATAGGGTTATCCCCTTTCTCGTAGATTATCCTAACCCCAAGAATAACCTTCTCGTTAACTTATATCTAAATGAAATTGCTTATAATAATCATAATACAACTCTATCTTATGCTACACACCTAGAGTGTTGTCATACTATGTAAAGTACTTGACTTTCTACATATAGTATAAATAGTATACAGTTGTATAAAACCCATTATAGTAAAAATAACTATATACATATAAACCCAAAAGAAAGGTTTCCCAATACAAGAAACAATCAAAGAACTTTCAAAAGTCTTGCAAGCTTCAAATCACACATAAAAGATAGTCTTTCTAACATGGCAACATAATAAACAGTCTTTCCAACATAATAACAAAGTAGTAGAAATCAACATTCCTGTTTAAAGCTCCAAATATTTAATCTTCCCTCCTAGATTAATGGCTTGAGATTGCTTGCAACTTCCACTACAAACAACCCAAATTGGACTCTACTAGCTTCTCTCTAAATCTCTCAACAAAACTAATGCAAAACAACAAAAAAATCTCTAACTCACAAATTTCAACTCAATTAGCACAAAAATTATAGAAAAATAATACAAGGAAGTCAAAATGATAAATGTAGAAATTGGTAGAATGAGAACTTCTTTTTATACTAAATTGTGAGCAACCGAAGGCTACAATTCAAGTTAATATTTCTACCACCTTTCTATCCTCATGTGACAACTTACCAAGATAACTCACAAGTTTGCAACACATAACAGTCCTCACCATTTAAATGGTTGATTCGACTTGTTATAAGAGACAACACGACTCATCTACTAAGTCAAATGAACAAAAAGCTCACAAACAAGTTTCATAATTCAAATTCCTTCACATAATACTGTCAAGTTTACTCTTGACTGAGTCTCAATGCTATTTCTAAAATCATGTGCATTTTGCATGCTTCTTTTGCATCCCAAACACTTACAAAATGGGACCACATTCATAATTTGGTGTCTCTTGTTTGTAGTGTAGGTAGACTTAATCCTTAATGCTTTAAACTGTATTAAATTATCTTTAAAACATATGCACAACAGTTTACAAACTCATATGTGCCTTTAAACTTGTTTGACTTGGTCTTAATACTACTTTATACGTTGGTCATAATTTTTTAAAGGCTATGCCATATTATCATATGTACTTTTATTCTCTTAAGCACCTCACAAATATTAGCAATAATAATAAGACTATATATTACACTTTGACGATTATCACTAATGGATTTTATTCATATATGTATATGCCACTATATTACTTTCCACACATATATTAATATATATACAATATATATACATATATAATATTATTTCAATAGCTTTATAAAAAACTTATACTCATAACCTTTGATTAACATATATACACATAATGTATGTATATATATGTTACCTTATTCTAATCGATATTCCCATGCATATGGGTAATCTGTCCATGAGCATGCATAGGTATGTATACCTATGTCTACTGATGCATGTATTCACCCGCGTGTATGGGTTTACCATACACACATACATATATACATTTAATGCATATATCATTGATATATTTGTAAACACACAAGGAAGGACTTCAACTCAACTTCAATAATTCATCACATTCCTCATTCCAAACATTTATAAAACAAGATTGCAAACCAATATAAATATTCAAAATCAAAATTGAAGATCAATTACTCATCAAACTGAATTGACTTAACTGAGACCAACCAGGACATGGATGTGTGAATGCTCAGTAAGGCTGAATTAAAGGTTGCTAGACCAATTTCTTCTCTTGAGTGATAATTCCCCTCTTTTCCAGAGGTTTGAACTTGTTCCTGCATTCAACTTAGTTCACCATAATAGTAGTTAGTCGAATCAATGCATTCATATACATGAAATACATGTCATATTCATAATCTATATTTCATATACTGAATCATAAAGTATTTAGTTGAATAAAAAATTCATTCATCAAATTTCCATCAAAATTCATAAAAACACATTCACATATATTAAATCAATTTACCAATCTTGGTAATAGTAAATAGGTAATAACAAACGAGGTGCAAAAAAAGTGGAAAACAACAAATTAAACTCATTATGTACTTCATAAATTTTAGCAATCTAATCATCATCATTAAATTCATGATGTATGTTCTTGTTTTTTGTGTGGTGGAGATAGAGAAGTTTCATGTTGTTGCGAAGGTGGAGATGTTGGAAGTTTGTTGGTCATTGATATGGTTGTTGGCAACATGAGCATGATCATATACAATGTTGTCATTGATTTCAACATTGAAGTCTGAAGCGATGTACAACTATTTGATGAGAATGAGTGATTGTGGTGATGACAATCTAGTATACAGGTGCAATGGTTTTGGTTTGGTGCATAACAAATGTGTTGATATTTGGCTAAGTCACAAGATACAGTTTTTAGTGTACCAGTGGTGCCAACTTAATGAGTTTGTGGTCATGTGGAGTTAAAGGAAGTATTGATTGGACTTATGGGAGATATTATAGGTCCCCTCCAACCTATTTGGGTGTTTTACAAGTTTTTAATTATGGCATGAAGTGTGTTTGTTTGAATCTTTAGCCGACAGGTCGAGGTATAACATGTTTCATCTAGTTAGGCTGACCTAATTGATGATGTAGGTGTTTGCGAATAAAATGTATATAAATATAAGTTCATTTTGGTGTTATAGATGTGTGATGTGTATTGTAGAAAGTGTGTCGTGTGAATTCCTACCTAGAGCATGCGAATGTGATATGAATGTAAAGAAGAGAAGAGTGTGGAAGTGTAGTATGATGTGTGTTGGTCCATTATTTTGAGCTCCAATGGAACTATATCTCCTAAATATTGTAGATGCATTATTAGTAGTTCAAATCTTGGAAATGAGCCACCCCTCCTTTCTATTTCTCTTATTCTCTAGATAGTGAGTGGCATGCTGTCATTAGGTCCTAACACTTTAGTTAAAAATATATCAATTATGTCGATTAGGTAGTGTTCAAAGGCTATATGCAATAGGGGACATTTTGGCCATCACTCTCTTAGCAATATTTTCTAAATTTTTAAAATGGTTGAAATATAAATTTAAACTAGAAAGCATGAAATTGTTAAGCTAGAAAGCATGAAATTACCTAATAATTAACACTTACAGTTAAACTATGAAATTTAAATGAAGACAACTAATGAATAACAACTAACTACTAATTGAAAGTACAAAAAATTGGTAATTAACAATAGGAGGTGGGCTGGGATCAAATAAGGAACACTAGGATTGGTGCAAAATCATGAATTCTAAATATCTTCAAAATAGGCCTTTGGTCAGCTGCCTTTCTGTGGTTCATCCTCAGGGTTATTTAGCCTAGAGTATCATTTTCAACATGCAGAGTCTTCTTAGGAGTGGGATAAAATGGAAGATAGGCAATGGTAATAAGATCAGGTTTTGGGAAGATCCTTGGTTACTTGATACCCCTTTGAAAAGTTCTAGTTTTAGGAATCTCAAGAGGCTAGCCTAGAGGTTATTCGGTATCCACATTAGGGACTATGTTCTTGGGCCTCTTGGGGATAGGGTGTGGAAGGATTTAACCCTTTGGTACCCCTTTTCCTAGGATCTTTGTTGCTTGGCTAGGTCCCTTCGGATTTACTTTCTCTTACTAGGCTTCCCTCATCCTACTTGGGAGATGAATTTTTTTGGACCTTTAACAAACATGATGATCTGTCTGTCAAATCGGTGTACAATCTGCTGACAAACCAGGGTGTTGCAGTTGATCTTTGGAAGAAGGTATGGAACCACCATATGATCCAAAAAGTCAATTTCTTCTGGTGGACTGCTTGTCACAACAAGATCCTTACTCAGGACAATTTGAGGAAAAGAGGATTTACATCCCCAATAGATGTTTGTTATGTAAATGTTGTGAGGAAACTATAGACCACTTACTATTACACTGCCCGTTTGTTGTTGAAGTTCGGGGACTAGCTTTTGAAAGATTGGGTATTTTTTGGACCATTTGTAAGGATATAAAATATTTTATTTTGGGCTGGTGTGGTCATTATATTCACCCCTTGCTTGGAGAAATTTGGAACGAGGTCCCTCCCATTATTTGTCGGTGTTTATGGAAGGAAAGGAACAATAAGATATTCAAGAAGAATGAGATGAGTCCTAGGGATCTCTTTGGTATTGGTGCCCACCTTATTGAGGAAAACATCTCCCTCTTCAATGGGAAACTTCTAGAGAAGGGACCCACTAAATGTGAAATTAAAATGGCGAAGTCTTGGCATTAGAAGTTGGATGCAAGCTCTTTTGACAACTCCAGATCCCTGGCTAGGAGTAACACCATTTGGAAACCTCCGGATAGAGGATGGTTTAAAATCAACTTTGATGGGGCTGCAAAAGGCAACCCGGGCATAGCTAGTATATGAGGTGTGATCAGAGATTCCAGAGGTAATCTTGTGGCAGGTTATGCTAGGGGAATTGGATTCCAATTGTCTAAGATTGCGGAAGCACGTGTGCTACTCAAGGGCCTTCAAATTGCTACTTCTCTGGGGATAGAGAACCTTCACATTGGAGGTGACTCTAAGTCCATTACCGATGCTGTGAAATTTGGCAGACTACTTGGATGGAGTACGAAGGATATTCTTCTAGATATAAGGCTCCTTTTATCCAAGCTAAGGTTAAGGAAAATTACCCACATTTATAGGGAGGGTAATCAAGTGGCGGATGACTTAGCTAAGTTTGGCACCTTTTGGAATTGCTCTAAATGTTGGAGAAATCTGGGGAACTTATCACCAAAAATTCAAGACCTAATTTTGGAAGAACAAAACCCTCATTTGTTATGATGACGTCAAATTTATTGTTTAAGGGGGTTGTTTGGGGGTCCACATAATTGTACTTTGGGCTTGGTGGATGGGTATAAAAGTTGAGGTGGCCTACAAGTGGCAAAATTCAAATTTTTGGGCTAATCCTATGCTAAATGATGGTGGCTTTACAAAGAAGTATGATGTGTACTTCATAATTATGAATCTGAAGGGCCGTACCTTGTGATATCTCCTTATGGGGATTATGTTAAATTATCATTTCATCCTTAAGTCCATGGATTTAAAACTTGATGTGATGGCTCATTATGAGGGAAAGCTCCCTTTTGGCTCTTCCATTTTCGCTAATTTAACTGTGTCCCAAACCCATTTACCTTGTTATTACTAAATTTGGCTTAGCGTCCATTTTGCTTAGATTTTTGTGCAAAGAAAACGTGGCTAATGAACCTTGCTCTTCCATCATATCTTGCTTACCTAGCTGCAATCGCCTCAAGATCCCCATTTATGATATTGCTAAACTTATGACAGGTGTTTTTCCTTTTCATGCTTGTGACCTGCACACTGCCTTGATTAACCAACATATCTTTATTCGCCCAAATATCCATTATGTGAAGAAATCCCTTTGCTTAACGAGTATCTCTAACATTTTTCTTTTACAAGTTCTCTGGTTTTTTCTTATGTAGGTTGACATCATGGGTGGTGATCGTGTGCAGATTGAGCCTGATAACTGTGATCAATTCTATAAGAATCCATTGGTTTGGCACATCTGTGTCAAGGGAGCCTTAGCTCCCCTAATGGAGAATCTCGTTGGTCATGACCCAAACCTGTCTGCACAATTTTCCAATTCCTGGAAGGACCAGAGATTGACACTGGGAGGAATATCTTTTGAAGTTAGTGAATATGTGATTGTGCAGGCTACTGGGATGCATAACATAGGGAAAAAGTATCTGAAACACACTAGAACCCAAAATAATGACAACATGAATGCGTTCTTTGTGGGGAGTGAGGCATCAATCCACAACTAGTTGGGTTTCAAATGGGAGGCCCTTCCGTAGCCCTGAGACCAAGTTTGTTTAGCCCTTATGAAATACGTGACACTCAAAGGTAGATTTAAAACCTACTTTTTTTACCACTTCCCTCTGTTGAATCATCTTAGGCACAAAGTTTTTTGTTCTTTCTACTTATGGACTTGGAAATTTTGGTGGAAAAATGCAAGGAAACTGCTAGTCTTAACCCAAAAGATATCCCTCCTCTGCCTCTCCACCAAGGGATTATTATGAGGTTCTATCATTTCCACCTCGTTTTATGTCCACCTAAGCCCATTTCTTCTATTCGTGTGGAGGAAGTTGAACCCCTCGTTGTTGCTAACATCTCCTCTACTGAGTCTAAAATCCCCATTCGAAAACCCCATTTGAGTGCTACTAATAATCCTAAACCCAAGCATGCTGCTAAAAAACTCAAAGGAAGCATAGGTAATGCTCAGAGGAGTACCGCGACCAGTTTGTGTGAGCTCAAGGCTACTTCGACCAAAATTGCTTACAAAGCCACACCGAAGAAAATGGAAAAAATTAAAAAAAGGGCTTAATGGAGCCTATGGTGAAAGAGGGTAGAGGAAAAAATGTTGTGGGGAAGGATTCCAAGGGTGACATGGTGGTGGAGGCGACGGTTATGACTGGTAGAGAGACTACTATTTGGAGGTCCGAGAAATTGGCAAAAAATAACAAAAAAAGATAGGTGGTTGTGGACTTAGAGGAGGAGCAGTCAAACAATAAATACTATTAGGAGGAGGAGATGTTCAAGGAGGAAGAGGAGGAAAATGTGAAAGGACCCCACACCATCCTTGACAACAACAAAGAGCCGAGAGAGAACTCGACCTCTCAATCTTCACACCCATAGGATGCTGAGCATGTTGAGGACCTGAAGGTCACTGACAAGGGAGAGGAGCAACATGTGTTAAAATAATGATTTGACATGATGGACAAGAGATTCAGGGGCTTGACCTGCTTCACTGTGAAGTTGGTCCATTTCGTCACCAACACTCTATCTACGGTGATTAAAGATGACTTGGAAGGAAAGGATGTAGATGAGAATCAAGAGTGAGTCGAGGATGATGCCGTGGACCTCCTGCCAAAGAATTGGGATAATTCCAGTTAGTTGTTATTTGGTCTGTGTTTTGGTGCTTCTGTTGTTAGTTCATGGTCGGTGTACTATTTTTTAGCTATTTTTGTTTTTTGGCTAACTTTTTTAATTCTTGGACTTGATATTTTTTGGCCCATAGGGCTCAATGTGTAAAGGGTACATCACCCTGTAAATGCTGCTTACTTTAACAAAAACAACAGGAGTGGGTGCTCTAGAATTTCAAAGTAAACACAACTCTAATATTGTAAACTCAAAACCATGGCTTGCAGGAACACATGACAAAGTTTGACACAAAATAACATTCACCTAAATTTAACATGTGTAGAATGGAGATAACAATATTAATAGGAAAAATACTTATCTACTCTACAAGATCCCTCAAGTGTCCAACTCTCAGGCATTCCTACTATTAGCTCAAATCACATGTACTTTTGCATCTTCAAAATAAATCCATCCATGGTGCTTTCATTACTCAGAATAATTGATTTAGAATTATTGGAAATATTTATTTATTCATATCATAAAAGTGTAACACAAAGAACATAGATGAACAATATTTAAGCATATCATAATAGCATACATTTTTTTTTTGCAGTTACACATATATATACTATACTACTTACAAAATCCTAAATTTCAAATGGAAAAAAAAACACCATTGAAAAAGTCTTTTAACAAAATTACAACTAACCAACTAACTAAGGTTCATAACATAAAACATAATAAAGGCTCAGAGTGGAGCCGTAAAGTCTTAAACAAAAAACAAATAGAATGCTTTAAAAAGTCTTCCACTATGCATACCTAAATGTTTTTCACCCAAACTTCCGATGCTCTAACTTCAACCACTCGAAGTCCACTCCATTCATTGGTCGTGCATAAGTCCTGTACAATGACTTAAAGTCTATACCATTAGATCAACATTAGTTAGTTAATTTCAATCAGTTTAAGGAATAAATATTTATACATCATTTTATAAAAAGTAGACAATCATTGCTCCTAAAAATAAACTCATTGGCATGGTTGAGGTGGTTAGCAAGAACAAAGAAGTGTATTTAGCTTGTCAAAATCATGAGGTTATTTATGCCTCATCACTCTTCCCTTCCTAAGCTTGAGCAGGTCCTCCTGCTCTCTGATGAGTCCTCTGTCTCTCTACATCTCTTTTCCTATTTAGTTCATCATATTTAGAATTGAGATCATATATTTCCCTTGCTTCCTCATCCCAATGATCAAGATTTTTAAGAAAAACATTGTTGAAATTAACCCTCATTTTCCATGCATGTAATTCTACAAGACCTTGTTCTATAGTGACAAAAACTATAGGGGTGGCTGAAGGAGCAATGGGGGTCTGTACCACATTCCTATCCATTTAGTTCAAAGCTACTATAATGTTTCTTCCAATGCTTGAGCCCTTCTATAGGACCACCTTAGATTGGTGGGTGAGATCACCTCTCTCCTTTTAAGATACATAGGAAGGGGAGTGTATCACTCCTCACATGCATTCCATGCCCTTTCTATCAATTGTGGCCCATGAACTTTGAAAAGTTCAAAACAAATCCAGAGATTGTCATCATATTTATTCTTTACAACCTCATAGCTTTTAATCCCTTGGAATTGGGCTTTGAAGGAAAAGGGTTTTCAATTGGGATATCTCATTTAAAGTCCCACGGTTCTTTCTGCTTACAAATATTCTTTGGTTCTCCCTTGCCAATGAATTTGATTTTGCATAGGGACATGAAAGCTTTAAGTTGTACCTCCCCAAAAAAAAGGTTGACAAAGAAATCATCGTGTTTTTCTAAAAATAGATTATGGATGAAAAATTCACACAACATATTTTTTTGAATATGGGTTGCCTCTTTGAATGCCTCTATGAAATTTTTATCATTAGGATCATGGGGTGAATTACAAGAAATCCTCAAAATCTTCCATCTTAACAATTGTTCATTTAAAAACATGGAATATAATCCAGATGGTTTCCTATAGGCTAGTAATAATTCTCTAATTGGGCATGCATCCATTTTATCCTGATAGAGTTTATCATATGATTCTTTCAATAATATTATTTCATGCTTAATTTTGGCATTTTCTACCCCTACTTATCTTAAGAAATAACATCTTTCCATCCATTTAGTCAACATTGAGGGATTGTGGACTTGAAACCATTCCATTTTGGTTGGCCCAGTCTGTACTTCTTTCAATTCCATTTTTGGCTTCATCTTGATATCTTGCAAATCTTGTTCTAGTTCAACATTTTTACTCAAAGCTACATTGAGTTCATCTTTTTATTTTTCTTGTTTTTCTGCAAATGCTTGGAAAGATCGCACTAGATTATCAGTTAAACCTTTAACTTGTTTATCTTTTTTAGACAAACTTGCCAAATATTGTTTACCTTTCTCATTACTTTGTTGCACTTAAAACTATAACTCTCCAATAATTTTATCTTTTTGCTCCAATTGAGCCTTCAAAGCTATGATTTCTTGATCTCTTTTCTTCAACAGTTCAATTTGTATATCTATTTCCTACCGTTGTTGATTTATTTGTTCTTTGTTTTTCTGCAAGCTAAATCTTAATTGAACAATTTCTATTTTCAATTCACCTAATTCTATTTTTATATGATCTAAACTTTCAATTTGTAAATTAGAGCAGAGAGGAAAAATGGAAACTTTTGCATTATCATCAATCACATTTTCTTCATTATTTACCTCTAGTAGGTCTAGTTCTACATCACTGGCAATTGAGAAAGACAATTTTTCACTTAGGTGGATCATATCACTTTCCTATGTTTCCATTGGCTTGTGAAAAGGAGAAAATGATTCCACTAGCTCATCCTCGATAAGTACATAATTCAGTAGCTATTCTCTTATTTCTTCTTGTCTTGTCTCAAGTGAGACATCTTCCTTTCTAGATTCACCTAATTGGGTTGTTTCTTCAAATGGGTGGGCCACATTTTCACATGATTGTGCTATAGTTTCATGGGGTTGCCTATCCTATCATTTTTTAGGAATATGCGGTTGATCACAAGTCGTAGCACAACTAATCTCAGAAGCCAATCGTTTGCTTCTTCTCAAAGGGGAAGGCCTATGTACTTCTATTTTAGGTCCCCTTCCCTTTTTATGGGGATGAGCATTCTCGTCTTTTGAATTTTCTAGGTCTATATTTCCTTGTTTTTTTGGAGCCTCTGATACATTTTGTGGACTCGATCTTCCTCAGGGTTAGAAGGGTTTATTGGATTTTTTCGGTGCCTCGCTGTCAGGAGCTCTTTCAACATTTTGAGGTTTAGGAGAAGGTTCTTTCAAATTTTGAGCTGCCAGACTAGATGGCTCACCTTCCTCCAAATGTCTTGTGGGCTTAGGGTTTTCAAATTTTTGAAGAAATTTCTATCATTTTTGTTTTGTTTTTCCTTTCTTTAGGAAATGATATTTACAAAATAAATGAATGAGACCATGATGTTTCAATGGACCTAACCCAATATTAAACCTCTCAATCATATTAACAATAGAATCACTAAGAAAGGCATGAAGGTTAATCCTTAATTCAAGGTTTTTCAGTGCCATGGCGCAAATGAGTTGATAACTGAAAGGGGGGACCAACTATGATGGCACATTTCCCTTCACATGTGGAAATATTTGATTATATAGGCAACCATGATTCTCCAAGACTTTGGAATAGATATTCTTTGAAACCCTTTATTTTTCCCATAGGTTCTTACAACTAACAGAGGATGAGGTCCCCCCTCCCTTCTGAAAATTTCTACCATTTTTTGATCAAAAATATTTGTAGTTTTTGATAAATTTACACCCTCATTTCTAATGTCAGATAAACAAGAAATGATTCAAGGGCTTACCTTGAATTTCTTTCCATGTACTATCAACTATCCATCTGAGAAGTTTTCTATAAATTATTTGACCAATTACTCTTTATTCCCTTAAAAATTCTTCATAAAATCAAGCCACCCTATCTTTTGAAACCGTTCTAAAATATTACTCAATACCAATAACTTGTCTGGGGAAGTTGGTTCTAATTTCTGCTTAGCTTAACCCATGTTGCCTATTATGCTCAATTCTGCTCAGTATCTGTTGAATTCCATGACACTCAAAAGGTAAAAAATTGTTTAAACAAGATTGTGATGTAGATTAAAGAAAAAGTAAGCTTTTCAACCACTTGTACTTTGACACTACCGATGGGACATGAATTAATTGCTGCATTTGGCTTCATTGTACTGGAATCATTAATTTGCATGGAAACGAGTGCATGAAGTATCACATCTCAAGTGAAGGTACAATCTACACAATTTACAAAGTTTAGAAAGGGTGGTGAAACGTGCCAATTATTCACAATAATTTACCTACTTAAAATAAAATTTGTACATACCTTATGTCTCATCATCAATTTGAAAGTTGCTTACCTATGCTGATGTAATAACATCATCAGATGAGATGGCAAAGGGTTGTAATAAATTTATTATGGATGAAGATGGGATGGCTAATAAATTTTTCAATTATTATGACAAAAAGTGGTCACAATTATTTTGATTCATTATGGAAGGAGAGTGTAGAGCGTGAATTTCAAAAGTGATGGAAAAATTTAATAATGATCATGTGTATGTCATTGAAATTGTTAGAGCATTTAGAGAGGAAGGAAAATGTAAAAAGATTCTAGAGCATCATTGAAAGATGCGACCAAGATAGAAGAAAAAAATTCTAGAGCATCGTTGGAAGATGTGACCGGGATGAAGAAGTGAAGTTTTAGAGCATTGATGAAAGATACAACTGGAGTGAAGTAGTAAAATTCTGGACCATCATTGAAAGATGCAGCCGGAGGGAAAAATAATTTTTTTGGAGCATCGCTGGAAGATGCCATCAGAATGCAGGAGAAAAGTTGTGAAGCATCGTTGAAAGATACTACCAAAATGTGGGACCAAAGTTCTGGAGCATCACCGAAAGATGCCGCCGAAATGCAAGAACAAAATTCTGGTGCATCGTTGAAAGATATCATCGGAATGCAAGAATTTTTTTTTGGGGCATCATTGAAAGATGCAGCTAGAATGCAAGAAGGAACACCATGAAACACATTGGACTTAACATGTTCCAGAGAATTGCTAAGTGATACACGAGACTGCAGGAACAAACTAGGGAATGAAACTCATCGAACAAACAAGTTTCAGAGCATCAGTGCAAGATGCGCTAGAATTTGTGTTTGATAAAAATAAAGTCCTACAAGGCAGAAACAAAATTTAGCCAAGTCCAAAATATTGAAGATACAATAAAAAATGCCCCGAAGTGATTATAAATACATACACATGCAATTTTTTTATTTTTTATTTTTTATTTTTAGTTGGAATCAACAGTAAATTGGAAACTACATTGGCTCTATCATAGCAAATTCAATGCATTGGATTTCTCCTTGCATTTCTACCATTCTTGTAAATTCCTCTTTGTTGACAGGTTTGTGGTAGATTCGTAATCAATGACCATTGACTAAGAGGGTTCGAGTGTCCCCATCAATAGGTTTGAGTTGCATTGCTCTATTTGGAAATACTTCAAAAATTGCATATGGACCCAACCAATGAATCCTTAGTTTCCCTTGGTGATATTTATATTGGGAATCAAATAACAATGCCTAATCTTCATTGTGGAACTCTCTTTCTTTTATGTGTTTATCATGCCAGGCCTTTTGCTATTGTTGGATTAGCTCAGTTTGGTGGACAAATTCTAATTGGAGTTCATCTAATTCACTGAGTTGTAAGACTCTTTCAACCTGAGCTTGTTTGAGGTCTAAGCCTAAATCCATTTCCGTTCTAAGAGTTTAAAGTTAAAATTCGATGGGTAGGAGAGGTTTTATCACCAAAAAATAACTTGAAAGGAGTAAAACCAATGGTTGATTTCCAAGTTTTATTATAGGCCTAAACAACTTCAGGTAATTTTCTAGCCCAGTCTCTTCTCCCTGATGAAATTGTTTTTGTTAAGATGTTCTCAAGTTCCATGTTGGTGACTTCTACTTGACCATTTGCTTGTGGGTGATAGGGTGATGAATTTTTATGGATTACATAGAAATGATTAGTAAAAGCTAGTAGAACTTTGGACATAAACTGGGATCCTTGGTCTGTGAAAATTGTTTTAGTGGCTCCAAATCTGAGAAAAATCCTGTTATATAGGAAGTCAGCTAGTAATTCTTCCCTAGCAACTCTTAAGGCTTGGAATTCTACCCACTTAGTAAGTGCACACAAAAATGTATTCTTTGCCTTGTGAAGAAGGGTCTATAGGATTGATAAAATCCAATCCCCACTTTTCAAATGGTTCAAAGACTACTTGTGGTTGGAGAGGCATTTCATTGGATGTAGCGGGTCTTCCTACGCACTGGCATTCATCATAGAGGTGAACATAGTTTTTCACATCTTTATGCATAGAGGGCCAATAATATCCAGTACCCAAGATTTTATGGGACGTTCTCTTGGCAGAGTAATGGCCTCCTGAGGGGTCATCATGATAGGCTCTAAGGATGTATGTTACATTTGACTTGAAACAACGTCGTAAAACCATATTAGGACCATATCAAAATAGCATTCCATTAATCCATTTTAACCAAGCACTTTATCGAATGAGGCATTTCTTTTCTTTTGACGTAAAGTCTGGTGGGAACTCCAATGTGGCTAGATAGTTGGCGATGTCAGCGAACTAAGGGGTTTTAATGGAGATGGAAAATAAGTTTTCATCTGGAAATTCATCTTGCACAAGAGCACACTATCCATTGTCTTGTTTGATCTAAGATAGGAAATCCACTACGTTGAACTTCCTAGGTTTGTCAATAATGGTCATG
This sequence comes from Sequoiadendron giganteum, assembly GCA_007115665.2. NCBI lineage: Eukaryota > Viridiplantae > Streptophyta > Pinopsida > Cupressales > Cupressaceae > Sequoiadendron > Sequoiadendron giganteum. The sequence continues at coordinate 375,446,928 of CM021101.1, forward strand.
TTGAATTCTTGTAGAAGCAATAACCACCTGATTATTCTTCCATTTACTGCAGGTTTGTTTGTTAGGTATTTGATAGCTGAATAGTTTGTAAACACAGTCACTTTGTAACTTATGAAGTAATGCCAAAATTTATTGATTGCATGCACCATAACTAAGAATTATTTCTCTATAGTGGTGTAGTTCTGTTCAGTGGGAGTCAAATTCTTACTAATGAAATAGATGGCATATTTCCCTCCATTCTCAACTTCTTGACCTAAAACTACTCCAATAACATCATTGGAAGCATTAGCATAAATATGGAACAAAATGTTCCAATTAGGTCTGCGTAAGACTGGAGAAAATGTGAGTTTATCCTTAATGGTCTCAAATGATGTTTGAAATTCTCCGATACAGGAAAAATCTACATCCTTTTAGAGGAGTGAAAACACTACATCCTTTTGGAGGAGTGAAAACATGGGGGCTTCAATCTTGCTGAAATTTTCTACGAATCTCTAGTAGTATCCAACATTTCCTAAGAAACTTCTGACGTTAGTTTGGTTATTCAAAGTCTTGAGTTGTTGTATTACCTCAATTTTCTTAGGATCCACTTTTATCCCTTCAGAGGAAATGTGGTGTCCCAACACTATCCCTTGTTCTATCATTATTAGAAATTTTTCGTGAGTCATGGAGAAACAATCATATTCACATTTTTTCAATACCTTGTCCTAATTTTTAAGTCCTTCATCAAAAGTGGAACCATACATGGTGAAGTCATCCATGTAAACTTCCACACAGTCATTCACTAGCTCAACGAATATGGCCAGGATAGCTCTCTAAAATGTTGTAGGAGAGTTGCATAGCCTGAAGGGAAGAATGTGATATGCAAATGTTCCCCAGAGGCAAGTAAAAGTTGTCTTGTCCTGGTCTTCTACTGCTACTTGTATTTGGTTATATCCACTAAATCCGTCAATGAGAAATACTTCCTTCCAGCTAAATTTTCCAAGACTTGGTCTACAAAAGGTAAAGGGAAGTAATCTCTATGGGTAGCTTTGTTGAGTTCCCTATATTCGACGCAAAATATCCACTTCCAATTTTTCTTGGGACAACTACCAGAGGAAAAATCCATTTACTGTTAGAGATGGGATAGATGAATCCCACTTGTAGGAGTTTCTCAATTTCTATTTTAACAATGTCTTTGAGAGCAAGGTTGAGTCTTCACTGTGGTTGATGAATAGGTCTAACATCTTTAGTATAGATGTGATGTGTAAAAACATTTGGGTGTATTCCTCTCATGTCTGTATAATCCCAAGCAAAAGATTTAGATCTATTTACCAAAACATCAAACAATTTGAGCTCATTTGACTCTGTCAACTAGCTGTTGATATTCAAAGTTTTTCCTAGTAGTAACATGATGGTTTTGAATCTCGGGTGGTTGGAGGTGATAGTATGATCTTCTTTGGTTAAGGTGTTGAGAGGAAAACTATATGGTATAGTTCTATGGAATTTGGCAATATCTTTGAAGAAATGATCCATTTTTGGAATGATATTAGTCAGAGGACAAGGTAACCCTATGAAGTTGCAATAATCATATTAAGTGTGATCAATGTTGATTGGATGCCCTAAAATATCTTCCACTTCTAGAATTTCCTCATCACTTGAGTCTATAGTCAAATTTTGCGTATTATTTTCTAGTTCATCTTCCAATTCTTCACCATGTTGTTTAATATCAAGTGAGGCCAAATTATCCTATTTGTTGGCACCATTTGGTTCATCAACCCAAACTTGGTTATGTTCAATAGGTTGAGCGGGAGGATACATAAATAAGTGTTTGCTATTGGGACCATGTGAAATGGTCATTCCTCCTACTCTATAGTCAATCTTGGTTGCAACTATAGCTAACCATGGTCTGCCTAATATTATCAGATAACTGTCCTTTGTTGTGAGGGATTGGATTATTTGTAAGTCTATTGGATATTCCTAATTATCAACCTTAACAAGAAAATTTTCTAGGACACCTTTAGGAATAGATATAGATTGATTTTCCATTTGCGATATGATAGTTGTGGGATGTTAATCAGTGAGTCCCAATTTTTCCATAACATCCACCGTCATGACATTAATGGCTGCTCCTAAGTCCACAAGTGCATTAGGTATTGCTACCTCGTTGATTGTCACTATTATAAGTGGATTTCATGGGTCATCATATTTCGGGATTGAGGTTTTTCCAGCCAAAAGGTTAGCTAGATATCTATTTATGTGCATAGTGTTAATTCTTTTTGGTTTCCTTCTTGGTGTTTTGATGCACAACTGTTTAATTAGTTGGTTTAGTTCATGAATTTCCTTAATCGCTTGTAACAAAGGAACCTTGATTTGAAGTTGCTTAATTTCTTGTATCAGCATGGTTTCAATGGATAAGGTCATTTTTGGAGGGTTATTCAAGGTGGTTTCTTTGAGATGCTTGGGAAAAAGGCGCTTGAGTTTTCTCTTTTCAAGGTGGAATTCTTCTTTAAAAGGTTTGTTGAATGTTGGCCATCCTATTCTTGAGGTAACTTGAGAGTTCTAGATGAGGATTGTGGAGTGTTAGGATTTAGGTTCCATCAACCTTGTAAATCCTTTAATTAATTATTCTCCTAAAGTGTTTTGTACATTTACCCATAAGAGGTGAAACCGTTTGACCAACGGTGGTGAAAGAGGCAATGTAAATACAATGTTACCATTACTGTTTGTTCTTTTAGAAAAGGAAAAAATAGCTAGGCGTCCCACTTTGGAATATTCTAGAATGAGGTTGTTGGGTTAAAATAGGGTGTTGTAAGAGAATCTATGACATGTATGACAGTTGTCATAAGATGCTATGATAGTATGACATATTCCCTATGACAACATATGCTATTCTTGGACCCCAGGTGCCCATGCATGAGAGATGCCTTATGGCAATTGTAAGAGCATATGTAAGAGGTTATTTTTGGTATTTTTTGACCATTTCAAGGAGGGAGGCATGATTTTTTCTAGGTGGTATTACTGCCTATTGCTTGGTGAAACCATGGTGGTTTTCATCCTCACAAATCTCTTTAAATTGGGGCCTTGAGCTAGAGTTATTCAATTCAGTTTTGTAAGTTTGCAGGGTAATAGGGTGTTGCCGGATTTTATAGAGATTGATAAGAGAAGTCTATTGCTGCATGTAATATCTCAGATTATTAGTAATATACTTTCCTCTCTTTCGGTGGTGGATTTTTTTCCCTTTGGGGTTTCTCCACACAAATCTGTTGTTGCATGTGTTATGATTCTTCTATCTCTCTCTCTCATTCTTTCTTCACACTAAGGCTAAAGGTTAATCTACATATTTTAGATTTAAATTCACTTATTTAAGTTCATATTGCAAGCTTTCTTCACCTTGATAATCAACATTTGGTATCAGAGCTAATGGTTCTATTAAGGAAGGGACGCTTTCCTTTTAAAGTGTTGAAGGTTTTTTGTTGTAGTGGGATCTTTTGTGTTGTGGGTTTTGCAAATTTGTGAAAGATTACATATCATGGCCTCCACCTCTCATCAAGATATTGAGAATTTCAATGGAACTGGTTATGATATGTGGAAGTTGAAAGTAGAAGATCTCCTTAAGGAGAGAGATCAATGATTACCGGTTTCAGGCGATAAGAAGCCATCTAATTCATCCATGTTGGATGAATATTGGAAGAAGTTAGACAAGAAGGCTCGAGGGACCATTTAATTATGTCTCACTAAATTTTTCCTCTTGAATGTCTCTTCAGAAGATATGACATACAAAATTTGGAGGGAGATAGGTGAAATCTACCAAACTAAGAGATTGTCTAACAAGTTGTATCTCAAAAGATGTTTATATTCATTAAAGATGAAGGATGGTGATTCTATTGCTGAACATTTGAATGCTTTTAATTTGATTATAAGCCAGCTTGCATCTATTGATGTTAAAATAGAAGATGAGGATAAATGAATTTTATTGATTTTCTCTTTGTCGGAATCTTGGGAAAATTTAATTATTGCTATAACTAGTGGTGGTGCAGAACCTAAGATGGATAATATTATTCCCATACTTCTTTCAGAGGAGATGAGGATAAAGACCATGCATAGTGGCTCCCAAGATGCCTTGCATGTGCAAGGTAGGTCCAAAGAGAAAGGGACTAAAGGGGATAAGAAGAAGGATAAGTCTAAAGAATGATCTAAGACCCTTGGAAAGACTAAAGTGAAGTGTTGGAACTGTGGTAAATGGGGACATGTGAAGAAGGAAAGCAAAAATAAGAAAAATAATGTAGATTCCTCCATGGAAAATTCCTCTAATAACTATGATTCTGATGCTTTGATTATTTCAGCTAACACAATTTGTAATGATGCTTGGCTTATTGATTCAAGTGCTTCCTTCAATATGACTCCTCATAAGGAGTGGTTTTCTACATACAAAGAATATGATGGAGGAGAGGTGTTCATGGGTGAGGATAGCTCACAAAAGATTATTGGTAAAGGAAAGGTAAAGTTGTGTTTCAGTGATGGGAGGGATAAAATCCTTGATGATGTTTTACATATTCCAAGACTCACAAAAAGTTTAATTTCTATTTCCAAGTTGAATGATACTGGAATGCATGTGACATTTGACAATTTTGGTTGCAGGATGGTAAGAGGAAGTTTGGTGGTTGCTAAAGGATCTCAGATAGGGAATTTGTTTACGCTACATGCCTCTACTTTTTGTAACTCCTCTTTTGTAATTAGCACTGAAAAATGCATGTATGCTGTGGCACCATAGATCGGGTCACATTGGAGAAAAAGGTCTTAGGACCATACTTGATAAGAAAATAGTGGACAATATTTCTGATTATTCTGTTGGTAAAAATGATTTTTGTGAGGATTGGGTGTTTGGTAAACAAAATAGGTCATCATTTCCTAAAATAACTAATAAAGCTAATGGATTGTTAGAACTAATTCATTTAGATGTATGTGGTCCAGTGGATACAAATTCTTTGGGTAGATCTCATTATTATGTTTCCTTCATTGATGATTACTCAAGATATACTTGGATTTATTTTATGCATACAAAATTTGAAATTTTCACCAAATTTAAGGAATTTAAGGCATTGGTTGAAAAGCAAACAAATGATAAGATAAAAGTATTGAGATATGAAAATGGGGGTGAATATAGTTCTAAGGAATTTGATGAGTTTTGCAAACATGTAGGAATTTTTAGGCAAAAGACTACACCTTACGCACCCCAAGAAAATGGGGTAGCGGAAAGAATGAACCGTACATAAATGGAAAGAGCTAGGAGTATGTTAAGTAGTGATAAGTTAGATAAATGATTTTGGGTAGAAGCTGTTGGTACTACTTGTTATTTAATTAATAGATCTCCTTGTAAAGCTCTTGTTGATAAAACACCTTATGAAATATGGTTGGGTAAAAAGCCTCTAGTTTCACATTTAAGGGTCTTCGATTGTGAGGATTTTTTTCATGTGCCTAAAGAGAAGCAGTCTAAATTGGATCCCAAATCTCAGAAATTCATCTTTTTAGGTTATGGTGAAAATGTTAAAGGTTATAAACTTTGGAATCCACTAACACGAAATATGATATTTTCTAGAGATGTAATTTTCAGGGAATTTAGAGCTAACTCTGAAGATGAGCAACCAAAGCAAAAGCAAAAAACAATGCATTTTGAAACTAAGCAAGAAGATGCACATGTGGAAGAACAAAGAGATGGACAAGAAGATGGAGAAGAAGAAGAGAGTTTTGAAGAATCTGTTGTAACAGAAGAAGTTGAAAACAATGAGGATGAACATGATGATGAACCTCTTACTCCACCTTTGAGAAGGTCCACAAGACAACGAAATCTAGTTGATAGGTATAGCCCACCAGATTTTCATTGTAAATTTGCTTTGTTATGTATTGATGATGAACCTACATGTTTTAGGGAGGCTCTCTCTTTAGAAGAATGTGAGTCTTGGATGCAGGCCATGCAGGATGAGATGATGTCTTTGAAAAATTGTGGTACCTAGGATCTTGTTAGTTTTCCCAAAGAAAGAAAGGCCATTGGTTGTAAGTGGGTATATCAAAGGAAGTTTGGCACAAATGATAAGTTGGAATGGTACAAGGCCAAATTAGTGGCCAAGGGCTACTCCCAGAGAGAGGGAGTTGATTTTGGTGAAATATTCTCTCCTGTTGCTAAGTTAACTTCTATTGGATTCATTTTATCCATTGTTGCTGCTTATGATTTAGAAATAGAACAAATGGATGTTAAAACTGCTTTCTTGTATGGGGATCTTGAGGAAGAAATTTATATACAACAACCTGATGGTTTTTTTGTGAAAGGAAAATAACACTTGTTTTGTAGGTTAAAACAATCTCTATATGGTTCAAAATAGTCACCTAGGATGTGGTACCAAAAGTTTGATGCCTTTGCATTGAAGTTGGGTTTTGTTAGAAGTGAAGAGGATCACTGTGTTTACTTTAAAGTTATTGATGATCAAATACTGATTATTGTCTTATTAATGGATGATATGTTTTTCATTGGTAACAATAAGGCAATGATTAGGGAACTTAAAACTTAGCTTTTTGGCACATTTGATATGAAAGATTTAGGGGCTGCTAAATATATTCTTGGGATGGAAATCATTAGGGATCGGGTTCACAAAAAGATTTGGTTAAGTAGGAGTAAGTATGTTAAAACTATTTTGTAGAGGTCTAATATGTAGGACTATAAACTAGTAAATATTCCATTTCTTGTTGGTACTAAGTTAAGTTTAGACATGTGTCTTGAATTAGATGATGATATAGATGAAATGTCTAAAGTTCCTTATGCTAGTACTGTCAGTAGTTTAATGTATGCAATGGTTTGTACTAGACCAAATATAGCCCAAGCAATGGGAGTTCTAAGGAAGTTTATGTCCAACCTTGGTAAAGAAAATTAGACTTTTGTTAAAAGGGTATTTAGATATTTGTGAGGCACTTTTGATTACTGTTTGGTTTATCATGGTACTGATAATTTTGATAAGTCATTGGACATACAAGGTTTTTGTGATGTAGATTGGGCAGGTGACTTGGACAATTGAAGGTCCACTAGTAGCTATGTGTTTACTTTGTTTGGAGGTGCAGTGATTTGGATGAGTAAAAGACAACCTACAATTGATTTATCTACCATTGAAGTAGAGTATATGGCTGCTACACATGCCTCTAAGGAGGCGGTCTGGTTATAGAGACTTGGTAATGGTATTATTTTTGATTGTAGGATAGTGAGGATCAGATGTGATAGTCAAAGTACCATATGTTTGGCTAAAAATCTTGTGTCATGCTCGTACTAAGCATGTTGATGTTCAGTATCACTTTGTGCAAGAAATGGTTGAGAATGGAAAAATCTTGATTGAAAAGGTTGACACTTTGGATAATGTTGTAGATTATCTTACAAAGCTAGTCACCATGGATAAATTCTCTTGGTGTAGGAAGGACATGGGCCTTGATCACTATACTTGATTCTATGTAATTGTATCTCTATGGGTGTAATTTACAATGTATGATGTCAAGTGGGAGAATGTTAGGATTTAGGTACCATAAACCTTGTAAATCCTTTAATTAATTATTATCCTAAAGTGTTTTGTACATTTACCCATAATAGGTGAAACCATTTGACCAACAGTGGTGAAAGAGACAATATAAATGCAGTGTTACGATTATCATTTTTTCTTTTGGAAAAGGATAAAATAGCTAGGCGTCCCACTTTGGAATCTTCTAGAATGAGGTTGTTGGGTCAAAATAGGGTGTTGTAAGAGCATCTATGACATGTATGACAATTTTCATAAGATGCTATAACATTATGACAAATTCCCTATGACAAAATATGCTATTCTTGGACCCTAGGTGCCCATGCATGGGATATGCCTTATGATAGTTGTAAGAGCATCTATAAGAGGTTATTTTTGGTATTTGTTGACCATTTCAAGGAGGGAGGAATGATTTTTTATAGGTGGTATTGCTGCCTATTTTTTGGTGAAATCATGGTGGTTTTTATCCTCACAAATCTCTTTAAATTGGGGCCTTGAGCTAGAGTTATTCAATTCTCATTTGTAGCTTTCCAGGGTAATAGGGTGCTGCCAGATTTTACAAAGATTGTTAAGAGAAGTCTATTGCTGCATGTAATATCTCAAATTATTAGTAATATACTTGCCTCTCTTTCGGTGGTGGAGTTTTTTCCCTTCGGGGTTTCTCCACGTAAATCTGTTGTTGCATGTGTTATGATTATTTTATCTCTCTCTCTCTCTCTCTCTCTCATTCTTTCTTCACACTAAGGCTAAAGGGTAATCCACATATTTTAGATTTGCATTCACTTATTTAAGTTCATATTGCAAGCTTTCTTCACCTTGATAATCAACATGGAGGAGGCTTGTCTTGATTACTTGTTGGGTTGTACTCTGAAGGTATGGAAGGTGCCTTAGTCATTTCAACAAGTTCTTCATTTGGTTCATCTAGGATCTCAACTATGGTAGGATGCTAGAGTGTTTTTCTTAAATTTAACTGAAGGTTTCGATAATGGATAGTGTTAAGTCCAATCACGTTGTCCTATTTTTTCGAATACACTGGGGTATTTTGATGATTATTCTTTGGATTAGGAACAGGTTGTTCTAGGAATTGTGGTTGGTTGAATTGCTCATTTTGTTGAGGGTTCTAGGGAGCTGGTAAAAGGTTTTTCTATAGATTAGGCATCCTCCTTGGCCCATTATAAAACTGATTTTGAGTTTTATTCCATTGAGGCATAGGATTTTGAGGATACCATTGTTTTTGAGTCTAGTTTGGCCATTGGCGATTTCCCCATGATTGATTCACCCATTTAGGTGGTCCCCAAGAGTAAGGTCCCCAATTAGGTGGTGCTTGAGGTTAAGGTGTCACCCACTTATTATTATTCCAATTATTTGGTGGTTTCTAGGTGGTATTTGAATTCTAACCATAAGATAAATTCCTTCCAGGTCTTTGATTCACAAAATTGACCTCCTCAACATGAGATGTCCTTTTCTTAGAATTCTTGATTGAATTTAGGATCTCACGTTGATCAGTGGCATGACTCTTCTAACAAACTTGGCAAACGTTAGTTTTGTCCAAAGGACATTCTCTTAAGAGATGTTTGTTTTGACACCTAGGACAATAGATGGATAAGGTCTCAGGATTACATGTTTTGGCCTATATTCCATCCAACGTGGTGTTTAAATGAACAAGAATGTTATTTTTGAGATTTTCTATTTCCTCACATAGTTTACCTATTTCATTGGAACCTCTAAAAAGAGTAGATTTATGAATTCCTCCTTGAGTACGGGAGAAATTCTAATATAACTCGGTGATATCATCGAGTCCAAGTTGTGAAACATCTCCTTTTCACATTAAATCTAGAATTCTCCTAGCATCTTCATCAAGTCCTTTGAGAAACATGGTCTTCAAAATTTCCAGACTTATGGATTCTTCATCACATTGTTTAGATAAGAAGATGAACCTATCGAGGTAATCTTCTAGGCTTTCATCTTCATTTTGCCTCAATTTGAACAACTCCTCTTTCCTATCACTGAATCTATAGTAACTTTGGTGTTTGTCCAAAAAGGCAGACTCCACATTGTTCTATGTGGATATTGACCCTGAAGCTAATCCTATGAACCAACGCAGTGTAGCGTCCTTCAAAGTAGAGGGAAAGAGTTTTAGTTTTTGGTTATCATTTTTGTAGTCATACATCTGACACAAAAATTTAAACTCAAAAAGGAACTGGTCAAAGTCTTTAGAGGATAAGCCTCTAAAGGTTGGTAAGATGGATGGTGAAATGTTTTTCATAGGTGTATGGTCATCTTTGTTGAGAGAAATAGGATAGGTAAATGTTCATACTCCCCCTCTTGGATTATCACCATCTCTACCATTTCTTATCCTTTTGTTGAAAGGGTTATCATTCTTGTTATCAACCATGATGTTGATAGGAATACTTTCTTCTTCAAAGGTTTGCTCTAATGGTTGAGTTTTTGGGGTATGTTGGGAGGTCTTAGGTTGATCTCTCTCAATCAATTTGTCAATAACTTCTTTAGCTGATACTTATACCTCCCTGTTTATGGTTGGAACTATAATTGGGGGGTTTTTGGTATGAATCTTTGATGTGGACCTCGTTTCTTGACCATCCAAAAAAAGAAGTCTCTCAACTATTTTTTCTAAAAGAGGTATCCAAGTAGTCTCCTATTAACACTAGAAAAGGAATTATCCTCGCCAACAACACCAAAACGTGACAGGATGTTGTTAGGTCCTAACACTTTAGTTAAAAATATATCAATTATATTGATTGGGTAGTGTTCAAAGGCTGTATGCAATAGGGGAAATTTTGGATATCTATCTCTTAGCAAGATTTTTTAATTTTTTAAAATGTTTGAAATAGAAATTTAAACTAGAAAGCATGAAATTGTTAATGTAGAAAGCATGAAATTTTTAAGCTAGAAAGCATGAAATTACCTAAGAATTAACACTTGCAGTTAAATTGTGAAATTTAAATGAAGACAAGTAATGAATAACGAATAAATACTAACTGAAATTACAATCAACTGGTAATTAACAATAGGAGTGGGTGCTCTGAAATTTTAAAGTAAACATAACTCTAAGATTGTAAACTCAAAACCATGACCCATAGGAACACATGACAGAGCTCAACACAAAATAACATTCACCTAAATTTAATATGTGTAGAATGGAGATAACAATATTAACAGGATAAATACTTATCTACTCTAAAATATCCCTTGAGTGACCAGCTCTCTGGTGTTCCTACGATTAGATCAAATCACATGTACTTTTGCATATTCAAAATAAATCCATCCATGGTACTTTCATTACTAAGAATAATTGATTGAAAATAAGACTGGAAATATTTATTTATTCATACCATAAAAGTGTAACACAAAGAACATAGTTGAACAATATTCAAGCATATCATAACAACATGCATTTTTTTTGGCGGTTACACACATATATATACCATACTACTTACAAAATCTTAAATTTTAGATGGCGGAAGATCACTAGTGAAACATTCTTTTAACATAATTACAACTGACCAACTAACTGAGTTCATAACGTAAAACATAATAAAGGCTCAGAATGGAGTTGTAAAGTCTTAAACAGAAAACAAACAAAATGCTTTAAAAAATATTCCACTATAAATGCTTAAATTTTTAGTGCCCAAACTTCTAGTGCTCTAACTTCAACTGCTTGAAGTCTACTCCATTCATTGGTCATGCATAATTCCTATACAATAACTTAAAGTATATACCATTAGATCAACATTAGTTAGCCAATTTCAATCAATTTAAGGAATAAATATTTATACATAATTTTATAAAAAGTAGATAATCATTGCTCCTAAAAATAAACTCATTGGCATGGCTAAGGTGGTTAGCAAGAACAAAGAAGGGTATTTAGCTTGTCAAAATCATGAGGTTATTTATACCTCATTAGTGATTCTTCTGGGCAGTGAGTTCAAAAGGCAGTGATTCATTCTATAATATGTTATGATCGGTTATAATATATTGTGAGCTAATCCTCACCGTTGTTTTTCTTTTTTGGGTTTTCCACGTAAAAGACTGTTCATGTTTTATGTGCTTTGATGATTAATTTCATGGTTTCTTTCCTTACTAAAAATTGAATATGATGTTTCAAATAGACATTTAAATGTTTAATTAGTTTCAAAGAATACTAATTTACCTCCACCCCCTATTAGTATTTTGGGTGTTCAACAATTGGTATCAAAGCTTGGTTCTTTGGAAGAAGCTTAACCGCTTGAGAAAGATCTTGGAGATTGAACGCATGGCTACTAGGAGATATCCTATTCCTCCAGAATAAATCCCTATGGTAGGATTCACTAAAGAAGATTGCATGGTTGATATGAATCCATAACTCATACTAGCCCTTGAAGATCTAGAAAGAACTAAAAATGAGAACAAAGATCTGAAATAAAATGTCAAGGAAGAAGATGAATGCATTAGAAAATTAATAGGTACTAGATCAAGAAATTTAGAGAAAGACATAAGGAGGTTAGTGAGTAGTTGAAGCAATAAAATGAGACAATCACCAGTCTGAAAGTGTAATTTGAAGAAGGAAAAAGAGTTGAGGAATGCGTAAATGAAAAATTGAAAAGCAAATTTGCATAATGTTCAAGACTTGAAGAAGAGGTCATGACTTTGAGATCAAATATGGAGAAATCAAAGAATCAAGAAGACAAATTTAATAAGAGCTCTACAATACTTGATGAAATGATTGCAAATCAAAATAATTCTACAGAAAGAGGAGGATTAGGGTTTGAAAAATGAGAAAGTTCAAAAGCATATCAAACACCAAGTATTAAAAAAAAGAACATAGAATGAAAGAAGGTTGAGGACAAGAAGGGCAATGGCGAGTAGGTTCAGAATTGGATAAAAAACTTCAAAAGATCACCTTTCAGACAACCAAATGTACAAAGGTACTCATCTTTTAATGGTTATTGTTATTCTTGCAATACATTTGGACATGGAGCTAAATAATGTAGAAGCATAATGAATCAGAATGTTCAATCTTTTCTCGATCAATGTTATGCATGTAATAGATTTGGTCATAAGGTTAGTGAATAAAAAAATTAGATAATGAATGGTTATAAAAATGGTATGATGTTTCAATATTTCAATGGCTATTGTTATAGATGCAATGGATTTGGGCATAAGGCTAATCAATACAGATATAAAATGAGTGGAACTAAGCTTGTTCAAAATGTTGTCATGCGTCACAAATGCAATAAACCTAGACATATAGCCAAATTTTAGAGAAGCAAGATGTGAAGGTTGATCTAGTAAAGAAGAATGATCTAGTGAAGAAGGTTGATCCTGTAGAGATGAAGAAAGAGATGAAAAAGATATGGAAAAAGAAAGAGGATAATAAGGTGAATACTAAGTCTATGCCATCTTCTAGTGCAATGTTTCCTCTAGAAACTAAATGAAGAGCTTTGGCTTGGGGGGAGTATCAACATACAATCATTAATCCCCTATTAAAGATATGGTGTTGATGCCTTCAACACGTTGATATAAGGTGTAGTTGACATGCTTGACCTATTGGTGAAAAGACTGGTGGAAAATATTATGTTGTAAAATTTTGTGGAGAGTTTGAAGGCGACCGTGTCATTGTAGTTAGGGTTCATCAAATTTTTTCCTAACTTCAAATCAATGCATTCAATGTGATTTAGTTCATTCAAAAAGTTTTTATAAGTGATTTCACATATATTTAAGTCATTTGCTAACAATAATTTGAGGAGAGAAGAGAAAAAAATGAGTGAAGTGAAGTGATTCAGAATGTCAAAACCCTAATTGTGACCCGCCCCTAAATTTTATATAGATGTTTGGCTGAATATGAATCTCGGCCCTAAATTTTGTATTGTCATATTGATATGGATATTTAATTGAATGTGAAACCTAACTATCATAACGATTGGCCCTAAAATTCTATATTGTTTACTTGTCTGTTATTTATTTGGATATAACAATAGTTGCTTTGGTTAGTCATTTAAAACTAATCATTTTAATGATACACCGAATGAGGTTAATTATGTGTAATGAATGAGTTTCTATAATTTCATACATAGCTATATGATTGAGTTTTATATGGTAATGTTAATATTATGGATAAGTTGTTAAGCTTGGATCTCATTATTGTAATGGATTAATGTTATTCCTAATTTTGGAGTGTCACAGGGTAGTTACACGCTCTTGTCGAAGAGAGAGAGTATCATCAGGAAGGAGAGTCTAGCCATTTTGAGGGCACTATGCATGAGAGTAGCACACATGAGCACATAGCATTATTCCCAGGTTACATACTACATCAAGAAGGGTACATTGAAATATCTTAATTATTTAATTAAGTCAATAAGAAGTTAAAGTTATTAACCATTAATAATTTTATATTCATATTTATGTAAGCAAGTAAACATAAAATATATATATTAAAAAAAGAAAAAGAAAAAAAATACAATCAAAATAAAATATACTAATTTAAAATATTCACTCCCTTTTAATTAAAAGGTATGATAAAAAGTGGTGGGACCCATATTTTTTTTAACAAAAAAATAGTACCTTAAAAAGGTATGCCAATCCCACATCTTCCCAAAGAAATAAAGTAAAACAAAAAAAAGGAGACAACACATATAGTTGCAGCGAATTGTTAGTAGAGGTAAATGGTTTTTAAAACAAATAAAGTGACACCTTGCACATGAAAAACTTCCCCTATCTCCACGTAGCATGAAAGGGATTATGAGAGGTAATAAAACAAAGTAAAGGAGGATTATTATTCATTCAAATTTGGAGGAGAGTACAAAAGGAAATGGAAGGGGCTTCATTCAGTTGGATAGAGTAACGATCTCTGCAAATAATAATTATATAGGTAAATATATGAGATGTTGTTAATCTTCTTCTGATTATGAATTGTTCAATTTATATTTGTAAGTAAATTGTGTAGCTTTATCAAATCAACATCTCCTATAATTCAGTTGTTATTATGAAGAATTTATAGTATTTTTTATAGAATAATTATTGCTATTATTTTATTTTTGCTTGCTATTGGACAACAAATTATTTATGGAGGCCCTATATGAATCAAATCACATCTTTAGAAGTTTCCATACAATGTGGAATAACACATAAGAGCACCTCATAGGCTACCTCAACCTTACAAATATTGGATTACAATCTCTGAAAGTTAGTCATAGTTCATCAAATGGGTTTGTGGAGAGAATAAAACAAGTGCAAGTCAATAATCACTAAACCATAAAGTGTGGGTAGTGCTTAATAGTTAATTGTTTTCTATAAGTTATTCATATAATAAATAGCTATAGATCAGTTGTCTCACTCAAATATTTTGGCATGTAAGATTCAAGGCTACTATTATTGTCCATTAATTTTGCATTTGGTAGTTTATCCAAGATCTATATCAGCTTGAGGGTTGTATTTGTTGTTTTGAGGATTGCATATTTGATTAACAAGGGAACAAGAATAGAATTATTTATCTTACAAACAAAACTAAGTTGAACTAAACCTTGGGTTTGCAATTTCTTGTGAATTTAAGGGCTAATAAATATATATTTGATAGAAGGATACTATTGTTGTTGAACCTTGAACTGGGCATAAAATGTTGATAACATAATGCTTACTTAGAGTTCAAATTAATGACGAAGGTACTTCCACATGACTACTATAGTAGTATACAACAACCATGGGGAAGTACTTCATCAACCTTTGTAGATTCTAAGTTAATATTTTGTAAACTTGGTGAAGGTCACTCAATTCAAAGGGTTGAAAAACTAAATAGTCCACTTGACACTGCTTCAGACTACATTAAATTATCAACCGAGGTGCATAAGCTTGTGATGGTGCAACAAAGAATATTCCCTCATGAATTCAAATACTCAAATAACTTACTAAAGGTTATTCTAGCTCTTGGAAATTCATAAAAACTGTAAAATGATAGAAGTAAAACCAAACCTTAGTTGCTATGGGTACCTATAGTAACGACTGCAACTAAATTACTTCTAATGAAAGTGACTGTAACTAAACTATCTTTAATGAAAATAGATCAAAATCCTAATTAATATTACTGAAGCATTTAATCTATCCTCTAGAGTGTCATCAATAGCTATCCATGCATGCTCCTAAGTAGTTGCTCATAATAAACAAGAAATGGAATTTACAATTCATGAGTAACAACAAACTAGTATTAACTATAAACATAAATGAATAATTGAAAATGAAGTGGAGAACAATACCTTGAGTGGCCTGTTCAACTAATTGTTCCCACTTAATGAAGCACAATCTAACTAGTAGATCTCACACATCTCATGAATTGAACTTCATTTATTGCATAAGATAATGGATTACAAATACTCTCAAAAAATGAATTCAACCATTTCGTAGATTCATGTTCAACTGGAAAATAATAGATAATACAACTATGTAAAAACCACCTAAATAAAATTTAGAATCAACCATCCATTATATACAAACTGAGGGAGTCATTATTGAAGTAACAACTAAAACCGAAATCATTAATTCCACTTCCAGATATCTAGAACGTGGTTTCAAGATTTGGACATATTCAATCTATAACTAAAAAGAAAGAGAATCCTAAAAGGAGCAGAACTCTGACAAACATATTATATTAAGTCATACAACCATCTGTCAAAATTCTAAATCGGAGAAAACCTCTTCTTCAACATTTACTAATTGTCATGACAACGCGTGCTCTATCTTCATGAATTCCTTCGGCCAATAACTACCACATTCAATTATTTCTGTAGCATCTCTTGTTCTGGTATTCAATGCTCCTTTTGCTATGGGTTCATCCCGCAACAACCACACATCATGGCTCTTCTTTTTGTTGTAAATAGATTAGTTTCATAGAATATATACACAAGGATAACCATATAAATTAAGCATAACTTTCCATTAACATTTCCATGCACATATTCATAAAAACAATTTAGTGCTAATATATTAAACTATAATCCCATCATCATTCTTTTAGGTATTAGGTCTATAGAATAGATACAAAAAGGATAATATAATATGGAATATAGCCAGGAAGAATGCTTAGAAGTATCTTAAAGTCTGATAAAACCTAATGGAAAATAAGCTATTATTTGGACCTATCATTTCCCCCCAACTTAACTTTGTGCTTGTCCCCAAGCAAAAACACTGAGGATTTTGATTTTTCTACAAAGAGGTTTGCCTTAGGTCCATGATTTTCCCAACACCCTGATCCTGCTATAGATAGAAGCCTTGATATGCTGAAATTCTCCTCATTCTGATAGCTTCTTCTCTTTCCAATTCATCACCCTTATTCCCAGTCCAATATGGAATTGGACAAAGGAGAATGGGTGGCTAAAATGTAAGGGCTATCTAGTGAATTCCTTTTTTAATATTGATTTCCATGTATTTCTGGACCCTTTGGAGCATAGTAGTAAAGTTATACACAAAATGTGGTTCTTTCTTTTGCAATTCAGGAGTTAGTTCATTCCACTTATTTTTTACATACTTATAACATTGTTGTATAATTCCTACGGCTAGCATTTTCATCCTTTCATAGTCATCTTTCTTGAGTTTCATTATTATCTTACCAAATCCTTTATGCCCAAGAAGTCTCATCCACTCATTAATAATTGGCTCAGAATCCTTAGCCATTTTCCTCATTGGAAGTGCTATAGATTTTTATTTTTCATCATACTCTTCCATGATTTCTCCTCTAAGCTATTCATTCCTATAATGAGAGGCAAGGGCTCTGACTTGAAGATCCCCAACAAAAATTAAGGGGTTCCATTTTGTGTCATCAGGAATCACATAATTGTGCAAATAGAATTCACACGGTTGATCCTGGTCCTTAATTGTGGAAGCTTTAAAAATTTCAAGAAACTCATTTGGTTTACTCATAACAGTTGTCTGTTTACTAACCAATCTATTAAATTGGAAACACAAATAACTCTCTTGAAGAAATAATGCATAAGTTCTGGGTGGAGGCCTGCATTTCACAATTTGTGCAACTTTATCTGCTACTTCTTCCAATCAGACTGCTGACTTGCTCAATTCCATATCCTTCTTTTCCAATTCCTATATATATTTCACCTTTTCTTTCTTCCATTTCCCTCTTTCTTCTTCAATTCATTGGTTACAATCCACAATTGGTAATCAAGAGAAAAAGTGGTGTGATAACCAGGAGCCTTAAGAGAAGGGGGCTTTCCACTTGGAACTTCAAGTTCATTATCCCCTATTTTAGTATTAGCCAACTGTGCCAGTAAATCCAACTTAGCACCATGACCATATAATTGTAATTTTTCCTCCATTTCTTTTATTTTAGCTTCCCTCTCTTTGTCCTTGTAGACATGGAAAATGTACATTTTCGATCTAGCACACTTGGTCCTAATTTGCTAACACTATTTCATCCTGAATCATCTCCTTTGCTAGTCATTTAATCGAATAATGTGTATTTGATTAAATTCATCACTCTTCATTTCTTAATTAAATAAATCAACTTTATCCAATTAAGTCATCATCTCCTGTTAATTAAATAAATCAATTTTATTTAATTAATTTTGTAAAACTCCTTTTAATTAAATAATTCGTTTTATTTAAATTAAATCTCTAAAGTCCTCTTATTAAATTGAATAAATTAAACATTATTTGATTTAATCTAACATTATCCCCTTTAGTTAAATAAATCAAAATCATTTATTTAATTAATCATTTACTCTCAATTCTGATTTAAATTAATTCATTTATTTAAGTCTAAATTGTCACATCATCTAATTCTTCATTAAATTAATCAAAACCTTGATTAAGTTAATCCTTCTCACTAAAATCCTCTAGAGAATGCAACTTGCACAATAAATCAATTACTTTGATTTATTAATTCATCTATTTTCCCTCACATGGCATCAAAAAGGGAATATTCCCTCAATTTGAATTCAAAAAGTCCAAGTCGACTTGTACATCCAACAAGACATTCACTCCTCTTACATGTCCTTAGCCTTGAGCCAAGTGACATTAACTCCATTTATTTCATCCTCCCTAAACATGTCACTTCATCAAATTCAAAATTCAAACTTGCACATTGATCAAAATGTGCTCATTCCTCAACCATTCACATCTTGACAGGTGGCACTTGGCCATTGGATGTTGAATGATCCCACATTGCTCAATTTCATTCATTATTCCAATTTGAAATCTATAAATGAGAGACTCTTCCTCTCATTCTATCATCCACAATTTGAGTAAACTTACTATACTCAACTTCTTCTTCAAGCATATCTAGTTTCATCAATTTCTTCAAATTCTTAGCTAGGTTATGTGGATTTTTATCATGAAGCTTGATTGAATCTTCATTAAGGTGGATCACTTATCAAATCACTCAACATTGCAACTTAGGAGTTGGGAAAGGGCCAATTTCGACACATCAATTGGCACCAACTCCCCCATGGGATCATGAGTTTGCATGCTTAATTAGGATTTCATTTCTTTCTTGTTTATTTCTTCGTTTTTTCTATTTTAGTTTTGCAAATGGATTTCATGGGGAATCTTGATTCTCACTTGCATATGATCTAATATTGTGCTTGTTTGCCTTATTTGTGCAGGTATGAAATTAGGGTTCACATTTTGGTGCTAGAAGGAGGGTAGACTCAAGAAATTAATCACATTTTTAAAAATTTCCGCATTTTGTTTTTACATTTTCTTGCAGGCCACAGGAAAATAGCCGCGCGACATCATATTTAGCCGCTATCATAGGCGCAACGCAATACTTCACCGCTTTCAGGGAAGCGGTGCCATACTGAACCGCACATAGTTTCTAAACCTCGCCGCTTTTCTCTTCTCGACTGTCATTTTTCAAATTTTCTAACTCTACTGCGTTTATCTCCGCGGTGCTATATTGCACCGCCTTCAGCAACGCGATGCCATATCGCACCGCGTTTCCTCCAAAATCCACTGCTCCTTCTTTCCCGCCTGAAAAATTTGAAATTTGAAATAGGGCCGCTTCCGAAACTGCGTCGCTTACCCATATCGCATCGCTTATTCACTCTCTGTTTCTGTAGAGCACCACCCACAGTCAATCGCGCGGTGCTATATAGCACCGCTTTTACCCAAATTGCGTCGCTTTTACAAACTGCGCCACAACAAAACAGTGAGGTCTAAAATTGACATGTGCTTTTTAAATTTTGTATTTTTTAATCCTTGACCTTGTTTGCTGTCTTTTTGCTCTCTGGTTTTCTATCATTTTGCAGGTTGGAGCAAGGGAAGAAGTTCATCATGACCTCATACTCATCATGCAAAAAAAAAGTGGTTTTAAACACTAAAGTGTTCTTCAACACTTTTGAGGGATTTTAAAATTCTGCTTGTTAAGAGAAATTTGTTAATATCTTTGGCCTTAGAAACACTAGATTTACTTTGGGTTTAAAAAGAATAAGAAAATTTCTTTTTTCAAGCAAAGTAGGAGATTCATTATGATACCATGTTCATTTTGCACAAAGTGTTTTTAAACACTGAAGTGTTCTTCAACACTCTCTAAGGATTTTTAGATTCTTGTTTAAAAGGAATTTGTTAATTTTATTTGCCTTAGGAACACTAAAATTCTTTTGGGTTCTAAAATAAACAATCAAAATTTCTTTTCAAAAGTTGCCAAAGGGCTAAAAAGAACCTTAGACAAACATACTAGATTTTGTTTAAAAGATAACAATTGAACATAACATGCGAGTGTGCATGACATATTGCTGAGGTTCTCCCTTTGTTTTTCAACAAAGGTTGATTGAACGATGGGATATGCCACCTTGCTATTGTTTATCTTAGCGGGCCTGCTTTGTGGGAAAAAGTAATCACCCAAGGGAATGACCCAACCGGGAACACGCTAAAGCCAAGTGACTTTCAACCGATATATAAGTGTGGATTCTTGAGGAAAGTTCAAGAATCATGAGGATTATTCCGACGAGATGGACGTAAATGGACTCTCGTCGATGTTGGATAATCCCCCACAAATAGAATGCCCGAATTAAAACCCTTTGTTTAGAAAAGGCCAAATCTTTGTCTATTTTGTTGGTGCAAAAGGTCATGTCCTTTGAAGCCGCCCCACATTATACATGCGGTTTTGTTGTAGAGATGGAAAGTATGCCATGGGAGATTCATGGGTACTAATGCTTGGCTGACCTGAGAAGTGTGTGCCGTGGAGGGGAGCCAATGTGGTCAAGCATTTAGCCATTCACACAAAATATGTGCAGCTAGATTCATTTAAGTGGGAACCTAACAAAATATTGTCTCATCATCCTAGGGTTGTAGAAAAGTGCTTGGAAAAGAAGAATACATTGCTTGGTCATAAAAACATTTGCAAAACAAACACTCACAAGGCCCCCAAATTTCAAATCCCTTTTAGGAAATAGATACCTTTGACGAATTTAAGCACTCTTGCTTTCCCTAGGGATCATATCCTTAGAGGTTTCTAAGTGCTTGAATTCTATCATCATTTGTTTTCGATAAGGTTAAACATAGGAAACTTTTGCCCTATTTTCCTTGATTTCCACATAATGGACTTTGTGGGATGAAAGAAAATTAGGACATTGGACATTCAGTTTGAAAAAGCTAATCAAGAAAGTGTTTGTGGTAAAAAGAACCAAAATCTAAATAAGATAACAAACAATTGAACCACACATGTGCTTGATCCCTTTTGAGTCATTTGGTTTCCATGCAAACATTGGTCTTTTGGTTTGAATTACTTCTAGGGAAAATCATGTTCTTCATCACCTTGGTCTTGTAAGTAAGTCCTCATAGGGTCATCTAGAATCAAGTCCAAACACTTCATCCATCCAAAAATCAATCAAATCCCATCTCACCAACAACTCTTGGGAACTTTGAAAACAACATTCATGCTAGAATTTTGGAAAATCAACATCACCTTGTTTGACTTAATACACCTAGTCAAATTATCAATCTTCTTGAACAAATTTGCCTCTAGGATAACACAACTTCTTGAGGTCTACTAGTTCATGATCACTTTGATTGGCTCAACACAATTAGCCAATTCATTTTCTTATGCAAGTTTTCCCTAGGATAACACAACTTCTTAGGGTTTACAAGTTCATCATTAAACATCACATTATTTGGCCAAACACACCTAGCCAAATTATCATCTTGTGTACACGTTTTCTCTAGGGTAACACAACTTCCTAGAGTTTACAAGTGCATTATCACTTTGTTTGACTTAACACACTTAGTCAAACTATCCGCTATCAAAATCAAATCAAACCAACTCCTAAAGTCTAGCATTGATCCAAAGCTCCTAAAAAGTTCAAACACCCATATCATTAACCCCTTTCATCCTTCATCTCATCATTGGTCCTAAACCCCTCGAAGGTCAACAAGGTCAAAACACAAGAAGAACATGGGATATAAACTTGATTCACCCATCATGAGTAATCCGATTCAACCAAAATATCCAAGTCTTGCAATGCAAACTGATTTTCAAAACTTGCATTTGTACAATCCATACATGGGATCATTATCTCCTCCAAACATCAATGGTACAAATGTGAGCATGCCCAATCTAAGTTTTCGAACATCTTTTCCTATGGTAGATTTAAATCAAAGTCAAAACTTATAAATCTATCACCCAAACAATCATGGCATGAGCCTTTCGAGCAATACCCCTTTCATAAATCAAAACATCATATCAAATACTCCCACTTTTCCATCGATACAACAAATGGCAACCATTCAAGAAATCCCAACAATCAACACCATTCCCAATCCATCGCCACCACCACCAAAACACAACATGACAAATTCATTCTCTATCATGTTGCAAGCCACTCATCAAAAGGTGCTCCAAAACCAACAAGCAGCACAAGCCGCTCAAGCTACACAATCCGCACAAGCTGCACGAGCAACACAAGCAACCCAACAAGCATAGGCTCAATCTTAAGAACAACACTAGGCTCAACAGGTGCCAGAAAAATTCCGGGCACTATTGCAAGCAATCCATGAAAAATTCCATGAACAAGGAGCCCAACAAAAAGCTTTGTTGGCACAACATCAACTAGACCAACAACAAGCTTTGTTGGCATAACAACAACAAGCCCAACAAAAGGCATTGTTGGCACAACAACATGACCAACAACAAGAATTACTCCCTCAGAAAAGCTTGTAACAAATTCTCACTAAAATCGTTGAAAATGATGATCAAGATCCTTTGACCAATGATAATGTTGAAAATGTCTCTACATCACCTAATGAGTTAGAGGACATATCTCAAGAATTTACTCCAAAGCATGATGAACATCTTTCACCAAGGTCTAGCAATGATCCTTTCCAAAACATATGGACATCTTTTGACCTCATAACATTTGAGAAACTTCCTATGCCTAGTGAAGATATCCAAGAACACAATCCATTCTTTGAAATTGACCCATGTCAAGAACTTGATCCAAAGCATGTTGAAAGAAATTCCAAAATCATTGAAGATTAAGAATTTACATCTCCAAGCTACTACAATGATATAATGGACACTCTCATATCTATACAAGATGATCATATCCATATAGCACATACCCCTCCATCTACCCATGAGATGCTTCCTTTAGATGGACATGTAGATGATCCTCATTCAAAACAAGAGTCTCATACTCTTGACATCATTACCTAGGAACAAGAGTCTCTTACTCTTAACATTTATACACATGGTCAAGATATAGAGAAATGCAGAGACATATCAGAAATGGGTCATGAAGAAGGTTTCTACAAAAGTTGTAAACCGGAAAAATCTTGCAGAAACATATCAGAAATGGATTGTGAAGAAGGCTTCTACAGAAGTTGTCAATCAAAAACATCATATGAAAGCATATCAAGAATGAATCAAGAGAAAGAATTTTACAGTGAATCTTTAACACCACTTGAAGAATCAACTAAATATGATATTTCACAAGATCAAGCTAAAGATATCAATCAGGCATTCATCCCACTTATGGAAGATTCTATCACTTACCTTTCTTAGAGCAAGCTATCACATCAATAAAGCAGTTGTCACTTTTGAAGATACACCACAGAGCAGAAAAGGATTAGCACCTTGTTTCCAAGGTAAATCATATCCTATTGCAAATAAAATGTTTCAACAAATGAATTATCAAGGCAGAGGATTAGGCCTACAAGAACAGGGTATCCTGGAACCAGTGTAGACTTTTGGAAATCCTAAGCATCAAGGCCTTGGTTATTCGACAATCAAGGGATCTCAACATATTAGTAATACTTCCACAAAATTGGGAGCAACTTCATCTCGAGCAAACATCAACATAGGGAGCACGAAGAATCCTTATGATGAAACCAATGCCAATACTACAACCCGCCACGTCATGAATCTTCACCCACCCATCACCCCATCCATGAATTGGGAACAACATCAAAAGGGATGTTTGAATCAAAGAAAAGAAGTAGCGAAGCACGAAGGACAAATCAAATACACCTGGATACCAAAGAATACAAAGAAAAAATATCCTTATCAAACTCCATTAGTCAAAGAAACTATGGGGTAAAATAAAAAAGGGAAAAGTATCCATCAAAGATGTCCACAAAGGGAAAAACATGCTTCTCAAGCGACATACAAAGTGTATCAAGCAGTTGGTCCTAATTCGATGCACACTTCCATATCCACTCATTATTGCTCATCTTCCCAAGTTTGGAGAATCAAAGGCTCTAGACTGTCAAATCCATCTTTTATCCCTAAACACACTCCATCCACTCCTCCACACATGATATCTAATTCTCACATTGACCATGTGTTGGTGACGACCTCATCATAAGGATTTAGAAGACACTCTATCGTGATGTGCGCATAAAGACAAAGTTAACTCCGGTATCAGCAAAGCAAAACAAATTTCTCAAAAGTTGCATTCAAGTGCACGTATCTTGGCAAAGCAAATTCTTCAAGCAGGATACTGATGGAACGTTATGAAAAAAGCATCTACATCAGCAGTACCAAGTGATTCAACATCAACTTAAAATCTCTGAAAAAATACAAAAGAAATAAAAATAAAAAATCAGAAAATGGATTGAAAATAATAAAGATAAAAATCGTCCTCTGGTGAAAACCACTTCGGTGGCGCTTTGGATAGGTACCATGATGAAAACCTGGCAAATATATCTCATGTGTAGAATCGAGCATCTATGTGCGCCATTTCAGGAGAAAGCATCTTATCACATGCATAATAAAGTCAACATTCCATCCATTTTCATCCATTTGCATCCATACTCCAAGGTGTCTTAATCTTGATGAAATTTTGGTGCACACTTTACACTTGTTTATGGTAGTCATCTTGACATGGGTCATTTTCATTGATCCCATCCTACTCAACATTATCTGAGCCTTGAAGCATCATTCAAATGAGCACCCACTATTCGAAAACCTTATTTTGTCGCAAGATAATCCTTGACATCCTTTGCATGCTTACCATATCTATCCATCCATCTATTCAAGAATCCCACCCATGGCCTTCCATACATTGCTAGACACTGGGGGCAGATATTTGCATCTTTCTTTGAGAATAAATCTTGATCTATATCCTCCAACTTATATTGTGATTCGAATATTGGAAACCATGAAATCAAATTGGTTAAACATTTGTGAACCAAAATCCAAATCACTAGCCCATGGAATATTTTGACAAGACAATGTTCTTTATCAAGCTTTATCTTTCATTGAACATCAATCCAAACAATCCATATAAGTTGCATCTAACTTGCACATTAGTGTCACATTAAATCATCAATTTTTTTTTGTTCCAAATCAAGCTTCATCAATCTTGATCAATCGAATCCAATCAATTATCACCTTGTTTGACTTAACACACTTAGTCAAACTATCATCTTTTGCACGAGTTTACTCAAGGATAACACAACTTCCTTGGGTTTACAAGTTCATTATCATCTTATTTGACTTAACACACTTAGTCAAATTATCCAATCCATCATCAAATTGTTTGACTTAACACACTTAGTCAAACGATCCTCTTTTGTACAAGTTTACTCTAGGATAACACAACTTCCTAGATTTTACAAGTGCATTATCACCTTTTTTTTTGACTTAACACACTTAGTCAAACTATCAACTCATCAATCCGATCGATCAACATTAAGCTTGGTTTTCAACAAAATCTCAAAACAAAGCATTACTATCATCACGTATCCATATCCAAATTGTCAAAATCATGCGAAAAATCCAAAAACATTCAAAAATTCATCAAAAATCTAAAAAACTCCAAATCAATCAAAAATTCAAAAACATTTAGAAAATCAATCAAAAGTTCAAAAACATCAGAAAATCATTCAAAAATCCATAACAACTCAAAAAGTCAAAAAGTAAAAAAAAAACGTCATCTTGCTGAACTACATCATCTCTGAGCTTGAACGTAGGTAAGGTTGATCTTTGATCATCCCTCGAGATATCTTAGGTCAGTCCTTAGGCATCCGTCGCATTGGCAATCCGTTTGTCCATCTTTTTCACATCTTAGGTTAGTCCTGGGCGTCCGTCGCAATGACATCCATTTGCCCATCTATTTAGGCATCCATTGCAATGGCATCCGTTTGTCCATCTTTTTCAATTTAGGCCAGTCCTTTAGGCATCCATCGCATTGGCAATCCGTTTGCCCAACTATTTCACATTTTAGGTCAATCCTTTAGGCGTCTGTGGCATTGGCACATCTTTTTCACATTTAGGTCAATCCTTTAGGCGCCCGTTGCAATGGCAATCCATTTGCCCATTTATTTCACATTTAGGTCAGTCCTTTAGGCGTCTGTCACATTGGCAATCCGTTTGCCCATCTATTTCACATTTTAAGTCAGTCCTTTAGGCGTCCGTCGCATTGGCAATCCGTTTGCCCATCTAGTTTCACATTCCGGGTCACTCCTTTAGGTGTCTGTCGCAATCTGGAAATCCATTTGCCCATCTATCTCATCAGTAGTCAAGTCAATTATCATCCGAACTACGTAGTCTCTGAGTTGGAATGTAGGCAAGGCCATCCTTGATCGGCCCCCGAGACACAAAATACCAAAAACATTTGTAAAACACTTCAAAAATACCAAAAATAGCCTCAAAATATCTGAAAAATCCAAAATGGTGCATCCATCTCATCTCGCTTTCACCTGTGATTGTCTCATTCCTAATAAATCAATCATCACCTTCATCCTTTGGTGAAGCAATCAGAAGCAAGTATAGCAGGCTCCAAAGTGAACACCTAATCGTCAGAGTCTTAAGCCTAAGTTAGTAAGCAAGCAAGTTGGTCAACTCGGAGTATCAATAGCTTATCACCCAAATCAGTCCCATCAAAACCTTGATCACAACATGTCCTAGGATGAAGCTTTCCTGTGATGGACATAAGCATCAGGTACCCCTCAATAGTTTAGCCTTGGCTAGTGATATGAAGAACATTAGCTTGTTTGTTTACTTTGTCTTGGTCTTTTTTGACTTATCTTATTTTGCGCTCATTCCTAGGACCTCTCGATGATGCCTAAACAAAACATGTTTAGAGAGAAAGGAATGGAAAAAAGATCATTATCTTTTTTATCTGCTGTGCTTGTGGGATACACTTGTAAAATAACTTAGCCATATATACTTTATTGGTTTGTAGGGAGGATGTTTTAGGTATCTTGTTGACAACATAGGAAGGCTTGCTTTTCTATGTTTTGGTCTGAGATGTTTAGAAGGTCTAAACTACATCCTGAATGAAGTATGCATGCTAAGTGTGAACAAGAATACTCCTATCTGATTGATGAGTCAAAGTCCATCACACTAGGTACAATGCCATCCTGGTCCTTTATACCTTGATGCATTGTACCTATGTGTGTTATCAAACATAAAGTAATTGGCCCTTTGAAAATCTCAACTCCTGGTAAGCAATACATCATCATCATCGGTAATAATGTGAACTTGTGTGGATCCTCCTTCCATCCATATTATTCTTCTTATTCTTCTATCTTTATTAACATTTCTATCTAAAATTGGTGTGTTGTATCAAAATATACACAAGGCTACCCATGGCCAATGACTGTCTATACATCAACAGAATTGTCTACATCAAAGAATTATCTTTCAGCCTCTGATCAATAGAACCACTCCTCTCACATTTTATCGTGATCTCGATCGAAAAATCATACATTTCCGCTCGATCTCTCGAGGGGGCAGTATATCAACTTAATCCTTCTGCTGGGGCAACAATGGGGCATCTGAAAAAAAATCGAGAAAATTTTGAACTTTTGATCATAGCAGTTTATTCTTTGTGTGAATGCAACAAGTACATTGCTTCAAAGAGGGGGAAAATGTAAACTTGGAAAATGTACATTTTCAATCTAGCACACTTGGTCCTAATTTACTAACACTATTTCATCCTGAATCATCTCCTTTGCTAGTCATTTAATCGAATAATCTGTATTTGATTAAATTCATCACTCTTCATTTCTTAATTAAATAAATCAACTTTATCTAATTTAGTCATCATCTCCTGTTAATTAAATAAATCAATTTTATTTAATTAATTTTGTAAAACTCCTTTTAATTAAATAATTCATTTTATTTAAATTAAATCTCTAAAGTCCTCTTATTAAATTGAATAAATTAAACATTATTTGATTTAATCTAACATTATCCCCTTTAGTTAAATAAATCAAAATCATTTATTTAATTAATCATTTCCTCTCAGTTCTGATTTAAATTAATTCATCTATTTAAGTCTAAATTGTCACATCATCTAATTCTTCATTAAATTAATCAAAACCTTGATTAAGTTAATCCTTCTCACTAAAATCCTCTAGAGAATGCAACTTGCACAATAAATCAATTACTTTGATTTATTAATTCATCTATTTTCCCTCACATGACATCAAAAAGAGAATATTTCCTCAATTTGAATTCAAAAAGTCCAAGTCGACTTGTACATCCAACAAGGAATTCACTCCTCTTACATGTCCTTAGCCTTGAGCCAAGTGACATTAACTCCATTTATTTCATCCCCCCTAAACATGTCACTTCATCAAATTCAAAATTCAAACTTGCACATTGATCAAAATGTGCTCATTCCTCAACCATTCACATCTTGACAAGTGGCACTTGGCCATTGGATGTTGAATGATCCCACATTGCTCAATTTCATTCATTATTCCAATTTGAAATCTATAAATGAGAGACTCTTCCTCTCATTCTATCATCCAAAATTTGAGTAAACTTATTATACTCAACTTCTTCTTCAAGCATATCTAGTTTCATCCATTTCTTCAAATTCTTAGCTAGGTTATGTAGATTTTTATCATGAAGCTTGATTGAATCTTCATCAAGGTGGATCACTCATCAAATCACTCAACATTGCAACTTAGGAGTTGGGAAAGGGCCAATTTCGACACATAAATTGGCACCAACTCCCCCATGGGATCATGAGTTTGCATGCTTAATTAGGATTTCATGGGGAATCTTGATTCTCACTTTTATATGATCTAATATTGTGCTTGTTTGCCTTATTTGTGCAGGTATGAAATTAGGGTTCACAGTCCTTCTACTCATAGATTTTTACCAACTCCTCTAGATGCTTGATTCTTTCCATTGCTTCCTGGAGTTCTTGCCTTACATTCCTTTCTTCAAGATAATCTTCTTCTCCACTTTCGAATTATTCATTTCCTCCTTCATATTCATTATTTGTGGGGCTCTCTGGAACTTCTCTCCTTAATTTCTTTGCAATAAATGGATCCTCTGACTTAGAATCAAAAGTCATTATTATACACATTCTCCTTTTCATAGATGCATTCATATCCCCAGTGATATTATTACCTGGTTCAGAATCAGGCTCCACGATCATGACATTTTCCTATTGTTGTTCCTACTGGTGTTGATTTTCTTGGGACTATTCTCTATTTTCCTCTTCTTCCTCAGGTTCCCCTGTACCTTCCTTTGCAATATGTTGTTGCCTGATTCTACTAGAACGTCTGGGCATAAGTTTTTTTGTTTCAGTTTTTTTCTTCTCCTTCCTAGAACCTTTTCTCTTTTCCTGAACAACCCTCTTTCCTTTTGGATCCTCTTCTTCTAATTTAGAGGGTGTGGAGGTAGTAGATACACTACTTCTCTTTCTTTTAGGATTTCGTGGCCTTAAAGAAGAAGGTAATTCTTCATCGTTAGGCAACCCTAATTCTAATTCCTTGGGTTCTGCATGTTCACTTTGGTCATGGATAGGTGAGACCATAGGCGAATTAGGAGGGTTTTCACTTCCAGGCTCATTCTGGGGTTCATCTTGAATTCCCATATTTTCAAGTATTAATAGCAAACTGTTGATATCATTATACTCTTCAACCCTAAAATATTCCCACCTCACTTGTGGGTATTGAATCCTCAAGCTTTTCTTTATCAAAAGAGTAATCAAAAAATGGTGGGAAAGAGAAGTATCATATTGCCTCCTCTAATACTCTAAATGCATCCTTTTGAACAAGTGGTATAAGAAATTGGGTACATTAACTATTTTGTTATGTCTAAGATAAGTTAATAACTTGAAATGGACGGTATACAACAATTTTTTCCTCCCATCACATGTGATATATCTGACAATATAAGAAGCAAATCTTTCCCATAACCAGTGGAGAGACAATATTTTTGTACCTTGTGATGTGGAATCAAATTTCTATTCTCTTATGTTGAATTCATCTTGAGCAGCGACTGCATCCCATCGAGCTGGAAATTCTGCTCTTGTCCTTGGAAATCTAGTTACTTGAGCAATAGCAGCCTCTGAAGAGTCTACACAAATTCCTTTCACCATAGCTTCATCATAATCTAAAGAGTTTCTACAAATCTCCATGTTAAATCATCACTAAACTTCATCAAATTCAAGAAATAATCCATCCATCCAACCCTTGTAAATATAGGAAGAACAACTGCATCCTCTAGAGTTTGTATATGAGTTGATGGTTCCCTCCTAATAACATCTCCCCCCATCTTGGCTCATTTACTACTCAGAATATCAACTCAAAAGCTCAACTCAGTCTCTGCCTACCACCCTCAACTATACTTATGACCTCTGTTTTCAAATGTATACTTGCTACCACACCAGATTATAACCACAAACCTCTCTTCAAATTTAGCTCAAACAAAAATCAAACTAAGGTTCTTTCAATTTGGCAGGGTTTCAAGTTCTTTAGGAATTACAAAAATGGTAGTGGTAGATATAGCAATAAAGACATAACTCAAGGCTTTGCATGTGATGATCACATTAATTCAATTTGGGGTGGCTAATTTCAAAAAATATGGTGAAAAGACAATTTAAGCGTACCCCCCCAACTTAAGATGTGAAGTGACCTCACTTCACGGTTGTGATTTGGAGGTGAAAGAAATGTGAGTTGATGGAATTAAAGAATGTAATATTTCACATGCATGGAATTAAAATAAATAGTGCATAATTTTTTTTTAAAAGTTTGCACAATCATAATTGTTTACCTTAACTACAGTTGTGTGAAATAACCACTGATGATGCATGAAGACTGAAAGAATATGTGCTAAAAAAGATTTGATGGTACATATATTAAATGCAAGGTAATAAGTATCATAGATGGTGAATGAATACACTTAGATAGGTGTAAGTAGATGTTGTGACTTGAAAAAGGTTGGAAATGTATGCGAGCAATAAAATAATTATGCTGTGATATGTAGGTGGAATAAGTGGGTATTATGGAGATGAGGGGTGATAACCTTGCAATAAATACGACACCAAAGAAATGAAATATTCTGGCTAGCTCCTCAAATTGTGCTACAGGCTCCTGCAGTGCCAGGTCTCAAACATACCATAGGTAGTATGAAGCTACAGGTCCCCTCGACATTAGGTCCCTTTGAAATATGTTGAACAAGTCCCATTGAAAGATAGCTATAATGTTATCATAGTCGTGCAGTGTGTGCATGTGGCAAAGAATTGGAAATTAGGTTGATGTATCTTCAGGGTCTGAGTTGTGTAGCTCAACCGTTGAATTATATGATGGGCTTGGAATGTCCCTCAAAACTGATGGAGGACTTAGGGAATAAGATTTTGTTTTAGTCTCACTATGAGCACCATATTGTTGTATGAGCGAAAAGATGAAGTCATCATGTTGCAGTGGCTTCTTATATAACTTGAGTCTGTGTCCATTGACAAGAAGAGAGAAATAGACCACATCAATGGTATGTAGTTGTACTTCTCCATTTGGATAAACCTTACTTATTTCATAAGGCCCCAACCACTTGGATTGAAATTTTCCCTTGAAATCCTTATAGCGTGAATCATACAACAGAGCCCAATCTCTTTCCTATTTTTTTTATCTTTATGAATTGATCATGCCATTTTATTCTCTATTGTTGCATCACCTCTGTATGATGAATTTCTTCCATCTAGATTTCATCCAACCCATTCAAGGAGTGCAACCTTTCCTTTTGTGCCTCTATTAAATCCATGCCTAAGTCCACTACTATCCTGAGGGTTTTATACTCAAATTCTATAGGCATACTATTATTTTTCCATAAACTAGCTCATAAGGAGTAAACCTTGTTCTTTTCCATGCAGTCTTGTATGCCCATACAACTTCTAGTAATCTAGATACATAATCTCTTATATGTAGCTGCACTGTCTTTGTCAATATATTTTCAATCTCTCGGTTGGTAACCTCAACCTATCAATTAACTTAAGGATGATATGGGGTAGATTTCTTGTGCCTGATATGATATTCCTCCATCAACTTGGCAATAAGGTCTAATGTAAATTGTGGCCCTTGATCATGTTGAACCTCTCTTTTTCTATTTGTCCTTGATGACAATATTTGTTTTAGTTTGGCATCTTGGTGGCGATTACTTAGTTGCATTGTTTCCATTCTGTCATTGGCATACTTACTTTATTTATGATATTATCTTTGGTGGCACTGATATCTTGAATCTATGTGCAGATCATAAGGAATCTTGGTTACAAGTTTATGGTCCCTTGTTCAGGTGACATGATTATGATTCAGATTATATGTTTTTGGCCTGTTCATATTTCTAACATTATGACATTGATACATTTTTCTGAACATCATCGGAGGTGTGCTTCTTTGTTCAAATTCGTTCAGGTAATGCTTTTAGTTTTTGGTTCTTGAGTTAATAATATGCAGTTGGTTTTCAGTTCTAAGAAAATCCTATTAGGTTTCCTTAAACAACTGATAATGGCTTGGGCATGGATAATTGGCACATTGTTTTTGGCTTGAAATTAGCCTTTATTACATTTCATAAGGCTTTGGATATATTGAGTATATATGGCATTATATGGTGGCAATCGGCTTTGGTTAAGGTAAACAAATTGATCATTATTTGCATGTGATTCGAGTCTTTTGGTTAACACATTACTTGGACTTAAGGCCGATAGCAGGTATAAGGTTATGATGGTTTAAAATGTCACCATGGAAGTGACTTGGACTTGATTACTTGGAAACAAAAAGTCTAAGGCAATCAACATTTGGTTTTTAATAATGCAAGGCATTATTTGGTCGGCATTACACATGCTTAATCTTTGAATAGTGGTGATGATGATCTACGGTGTGCATGCATTCAAAGGTAATGAGATGGTTGTCATGCAAGGCATTGGTCAGTCTATGGACTTCAAAATGCATTATGAGGTTTTTTGACTATCACTTCAATCCTTTCGGACTTCAAACCTTATCAACTTTGGTTGTATTTGCCTTGGAAATTTTAGGGAAATCATTTTACCATTTCATTGTTCATGGGTTTCAAACCCTATTCTGGCCGCCACCATGGAAATCTCCACTCAGCTGTTTCACTGTGTTAGTTGGCTTTCAGACTTTCTTGGACAACGTATGGGGGAATATGAAAGACCATCACCATGGTCGATTCTCTTGTTAGTCTCATGTCACTGGATAAGAGATTGAAATTGGAAGTAGCTCGGGCTGCTCAACTACTCTGTTGGTTTGGTAAATTGCTACATGTCGAATCTCTTCCTGTCTTCTCAGGTATTCATCTCTTTAACTACTGTGCAAAACCGTTACTTCTATTGGAAAATATAACAGGAGATATGTTTCTACCTCTATATGGAAGAATGTAAAATGGGTTCATTTGGTTGTAATTAGAAATGCTGCATATCGATTTCACATTCTCAAAAATGCATATCAATTTATTTTATCATATTAAATCTGCTCCTGCATTAAGGAATGGTATTTTTTTTTTGGGTTGTGGGTAATCATGAATCCTGCGAATCTTCTCAGCTTCTCACCTGGAGTCGTTGGTAACTGTTCTTGGGTGCATTTTTATGAGGTTTTGGTTACAAAGCATTTTGTTTTCAGTTACTTTACTGTTGCAGTAGTTTTAGTGGCTATTGTTCATGGAATATATATTATTTTGATGCTGGTTCGTTGAGCACAGTCTGTGCAGGTTGCTTGTGAGGAAAAAGTCCAGTCTCCTTTCTATATTTGCATACTGCTTTTCTATTCTTGTCAGAAGAAAAGATCTATCTCTCAGGGACACAAGAATGTCTGGAAAGGTTGTTCAATAGGAAGTGGGTAACCTAACAATCACCTCTATTTTGTTTTTGTAATACGAGCTACTGTTGTAACCTCCCTTGAATGTAATGTTGAAATCTATAAAAAGAAGAAAAACAAAGAGATTAGGGTTTTTAAGATTCCTAAAAACATAGAGAGACAATGTTAATTGTTTGGTGAAGAACTATGAGAAAAGTATGAAACCGACAATGAAAAACTAGTGTGAGAATACACTGTGAATGTATTGAGGAGAAGTTGTGTATTGAAATTGAAAATCAAAATTTTATGAAATGTTTCCTCAAGCTGTCTTAAGGCTTGACAATGGGTAGAATTCTAAAGGGTCATATGTGAACCTTGAGGATTGTAAACATTGTCTGTCAAGAGGCACTTGACAGAAATTAGAGAAACAGAGAGATCCTCTGTATCATTGTATGTCTTACTAGAAACATAAAAGGGGTTGGTGCTCCTTGAAATTGGTGTTTCTAAAAGAGGGGTTGGTGCTCCGAAATTAGCCTATGAGGCATTGTAAAAAATGATTATTGAAATGAAATCCTAAAAAGGCAGCAGTTTAGGAGTGGTTTTTCTACCCCAGGAGGGTTTTCCACTCGACATATCTTGTGTTTATTTGATTATCTGTGGTTCATCTGATTCATTACATGAATGCTTTAATATGCTATGTTTCCCTATTACAATTCTCATTTCAGTTTATGTGATTGCATTCAATACATGAATGAGTTTATCATTGATAAATGAGAGCACACATTTGGTTTATTTTAGTTTTATTAAAATTGTGAAAACAGTTAAAATCACTGATTCACCCCCCCCTCTGAGTGTCTTTTTCACTCCAATAGATCAATCGGTATTTCTTTTGGCACTCCATATCTAGTGAAGATATCCTCATATAAAAACTTTGCAACATTGCCTTCCCTAGCAAATTGTAATGATTTTACTTCAACCCACTTGGTTAAGGAATCAGTGTATACCAATATGTATTCTTTATTATTGGAACTAGGAGAGATAGGTCCAATAAGATATATTCCCCACTTGTCAAAAGGAGCTAAAGCTAGCTCGGGTTGTAAGGGAAATTCATCAGATCTTGTTGCTTTGGCCATCCTCTAGAATTGGTCACAACTTCTAGTGTACTTAACAAAGTCCTTATGCAATGTTGGCCAATAATATCTTGTTTTCAAAATCTTGAAAGTTGTCCTTTTTGTGCAAAATTTCCATCGCAAGGTTCATCATGGCATTCTTTCATTATGTCAAACACTTCATCCTCACGAATACACCTTCTCATAATATTATCTGGACTAGTGTAAAAAAAAATTCTAGAAATCCATGAATAGGGAAATTATTTATGAACTAATTGCCTTTTCTCCCTTAGAGAAAAGTAACTTGGAATCTGTCCTGTCACCAAATAGTTTGCTATGTCAGCATACCATGGTGTGTGCACATTCAAATCAAATAAATGCTCATCAGGAAATGAATCATCAACAATTACCTTAGATGATTGAGTAGGCAATCTAGACAAGAAATCAACAACCACATTAGCCCTTACAGGCTTGTCAACAATTGTTATGTCAAATTCCTACAACAACAATAGCCATCTTACAAGTCTTCCACCTACCATTGGCTTGTTCATCAGGTACCTAATAGTTGTATGATCTGTATGTATGAACACTTGATAACCAATTATATAATGTCTAAATTTGTTAATGGAATAGACAACTGCAAGCATCTATTTCTCTATTATAGTGTAGTTCAACTCTGCTCCTTGGAGGTTCTTACTGATATAATAGATTACATATTCATTAGTTCCTTCCTTCTACCCTAGGACTGCACCAATGAAAAAGTTAGATGCATCAGTATGGATATGGAATGGCAACGTCTAGTTTGGTCCTCTGAGAGCTGGTGCATGTGTTAAAGCTTCCTTTAGTTTTTCAAATGAACTCTGGCAGCCCACAATCCAATCAAATTCATAATCCTTTGTTAAAAAAGTGAACAAAGGTGCAATAATATTACTGAAATATTCTATAAATTGCTTGTAGTAACTTGCATGTCCCAAGAACCTTCTGATATCCTTTTGCTTATGTGGTACAGGTAAATTAGATATAATCTCAATTTTATTTGAATCAACATGTATGCCTTCACTAGATATAAAGTGTCCTAACACAATGCCTTGTGTCATCATCATGATATAATCTCAATTTTCTTTGAATCAACCTATATGCCTTCACTGGATATAAAGTGTCCTAACATAATGCCTTGTGTCATCATCATGAAACAATTTTCATTTCTAAGAGATAAATTGTATTCCTTGCATATTTTAAACTCCTTCTCCAAGTTACTTAGAGCTTCCTCATAAGTTTCACCATAAGTGGTAAAATTATCCATGTAAATCTCCATGGAGTTATGTGCAAAATCAGAAAATATGTTGAGTACTACACCCTGAAAGGTAGCTAGAAAATTGCACAAACTAAAAGGTAGAAAAAAATATGCATAAATTCCCCAAGGGCAGGTAAATGTGGTCTTATCTTGATCTCCTGGTGCAATCTTGATCTGGTTGTATCCACTGAAACCATCAAGAAATGAAAAATATTTCTTTCCACCCAAAGAATTAAGAACTTGGTCAATAAATGGCAATGGAAAATGATCCTTCCTGGTAGTAGTATTTAATTCCCTGTAGTCAACACATACTCTCCATTTCCCTCCTTTCTTGGGAACTATAACCAATGGTGAAACCCACTCACTATCTGAAATTGGATATATAAAACCAACATCTAAGAGATTTTGAAGTCCAACTTTTACAATATCCACTAGAGTTGGATTCATACACCTTTGGGGCTATCTAATAGGTCTGTAACCTTCATTAATATAAATCCTATGCATGCAAAGATCAAGATCAATACCTCTCATATCATGATAATCCCATGCATATGCAGCTAAGTGTGCCTGGAACACTGACTGTAGAGAATTCTGTTGTTCTTCAGTCAAGGTGTTATTAATATTCAACATCCTTCTTGGCATATTTCCAAAATATTTTGACAACTCTTGAACTGATGAAAGATAAAGGCTTGGTATAATTGTCAAACATTTCCGAGGAAGTAGTAAATGTAATAATTGAGATATCTCTTCAGTAGAATCAGTAGGTACAATATTTTGCAAGGGGTCTTGGAGACATATAAGGCAATCCTATTGTTGAGAGCTCATACCACAATCATTCTATATAATATGAGAGACAAGCTCATCTTCATCTTGGTCATCCAATAAAGGGTTGTGCTCAATAGTCATCAATGTCTGAAGAGAGTAGCTATCTTCCTCTTCTTCACCCAAATTTGGCCAAATGGAATGCTCCATGTTTTCATATGGCTAAGTAGGTAGATAAAGAACCAAGTTCTTTGTTAGTGTCCCATTAGATATAATCATCTTACCGGATCTGCATCCTATGAAGGCATCAGATGTTGCTAACCAAGGCCTACCTAGAATAAGTGGGTAACCTACAAGATTAACTTTAGGTTGCAGTACTTTGAAGTCTGTAGGGTATTCCCATGAATCAAATGCAATTAGTATATCTTTAATAATCTCTTCAAGTTTTACTGTGGATCTATCAGCTAAATGTAAAACAATTTGTGTAGGCCTGAGGTTGATCAACTGAAGCAACTACATTATTTATTTTGTCATTACATTTATAACAACCCCAAGTCTATCAAAGTATTTTTAATGAGAATCCCATTGATTTTGATGTCCACAACTAGACTACCAGGATCAATATACTTAGGGACTGTAATGTTTTCTAACATGATGTTTGCTAAATTCCCTAAAACATGAACTGTTTGTGGATCTTTCTTCTTTCTACCTGGTTTCTTAAGACAAAGATCTCTCACTATCTTATTGTAGATATGAATATCTTTGATAGCCTAGATAAGTGGAATTTTGATGTTAAAATCTTTCAACTACCCTAAAAGGTCAATCTCAGCTTGTGTAGGATGCTTTTGCAAAGCTAGGCATTCAGGAAATGGTGGCTTAAGATTTGAAGTAGTCTGGGGTACTTGGTTTTGTATAGGCTCCAAAGGTGGTTTATTAAAAGCCTCAAATATAGGTTCTTCATCCTCCACTTCAGTAATTTGGGGAGATGAAGGTCCAACAAGTTGCTTCCCTGACCTGAGGTGAACATCACTCACCTCTACCCCATAAGTGGGTACTACATAGCTTAATTAGTGTAAGCTTGCTGAGCAAGCTTAGTGTTAGGGTTAGGTGTAGGTTGGGAAGGTATCGGTGATGGTTTAGGTGGCTAAGATTGAGGATTGGATGGAGGCACTAGAGCTTGTTGTTGTGGTGGAAGCGGTCCGGAACTATATATAGTGATGGTTGGGAATCTATAGTTCTGAGACATTATCCACTCTGCTCATGCGGCAGAAGAGAGGAATCAGTCTACATGATCTCTATGAAGGCTATTCATGCTGCTCCTCACCATTCCATAGAAAAGAGAGCCCAGAACAACCGAGGAGCTCAACTCAATTTGATTGGGGGGAATTCCTAGGTTACTGAGACTATATTGATCAATGAAGCTGCCTACTCGGCTAATGGGGCAGGTTGGTTCGGAAGATTGGATGGAGACAGTGTTGTCTAAATCAATCTTGTTGTCTTCAGGAAGGGTGACGGGGTGGTAGCATAGGCTACTGATAATTCATATTAGGTTGTTGCCATTGTTGGCTTTTCTGCCACTGAGTTTTCCATTGATTCTGCTAAATTGGCCATTGTGAGTTATATTTGGAACTCTGAAAGTTTTGTTGTGGCCATGGGTTAGGTTGCTAGTTCTAATTTGGTTAGACTTGTGGCCAAGGTTGAGGAGCCTACCACTAATTTTGATTTGATTGCTAGGGCTGAGTGTTCCAACCAGAAAAGTTTTGATATCTAGAAGGGAAAGACAAATTATAACTAAGGGGATCTGGTGGCATACCTTGTATCTGCTACCACAACCTCCTTTGTGCTACATAGAATTTTTTTCCATCATCTCCTTCTATTGATTGAAAATATGGTTTTCAACCTTTTCTTGCTAGATACTCGCCACTCTTTTGTACTTAGAATTGGCCTTCCACTGCTTATAGTTAGGGCAGTACTTAGTGAGAATAGTAGATGCTTCCTCCTGCTTCTTCTTGATATGGAGTGTGTCCAACTATTTTGCTAGATGACTTATTATGTCCCGCTTCATGTTGGACAATAAATTACTGATTTCAGCCTTAGAAACCCCATTAGAGGACTTACTTGTGATGTTCGACCTTTCCCCTCTTGGTTTCCTAGAAAGAGTCCTGGAATAATTCCTACAAACTTTCAAAATTTCTTCAAATGGTCCTTTGGAAATATCCCATCCTCCAATAAGGTTGAGGGCGTCCATACTATCTTCATTAATCCCCTTAAAAATACCAACTTAAGGGACTCCTCTAAAAATTTATGCTATGGATTCTTCTTCAGAGCAAACCAGAACCTCTCAATATAGTCTTCGAATGACTCCTCCTTTTGAGACACTGAGAAAATGTCATCTCTTCTTCAGTCTAATCCTCTACAATAGTTCTTGTACTTCTCCAAGAACTTTGTCTTCATAGTTTCCCAGTCTAGGACAACATCTCTACCAAGTCCCATAAACCATATGAGGGTAGCATCCTTCAAAATAGCCGAGAAAAGCTTGAGTCGGTGTGCATCAATAGTGTAATCATAACTTTGGCACATAACATCAAACTCAAATAAGAAAGCATCTAGGTCCTCTGTTACCAAGCCATATAATATCAATAATGTTGATGGTGGTATATTTTTTAGCACAGTGGCTTTGGCTTGATTAGAATAAGGAACTCAAAGGTTCCATGTTTTGGATCATCTGGTGGTGCGTCTCCCATTATTCTAAAGGTCCCTTCTATAGCTGTGGAAGATGATGGTGATGATGAAGCTGATGGAGATGAAAGGGTAGTGTCTACTCTTTCAAAAATTTCTTCAATAAATTCAGCAAAACCACCAGTATCTTCTCTATCTTGAATATCTGAAGGGGTGAATCTTCCTTGGTTATATCTCCACCTCTGCATATGGTAAATTTAACTTTGTATGGCCACGAAATTGTACAATGTTAGTAGCTTGATAATGAAAAAGGTGGTTTCTAATAGTCCTAATACTTAAGAAGGAAAATTTAACTATGAAAACTATAAAAATGGGTCTATGAAGTTAGCACCATCCCTGAAAATGACACCAAAAATGTAGAGTCTAAGCTAATGTTTTGTAAACTTGGTGAAGGTCAGTCAATTCAAAGGGTTGAAAAATTGAATAGTCCACTTGACACTGCTTCAAACTACATTAAATTATCGATTGAGGTGTGTAAGCTTGTGATAATGCAACAAAGTATATGCCCTCATGGACTCAAATTACTCAACTTATTAAAGGTTATTCTAGTTGCTGTAAATTCATAAAAACTATAAAATGACAGAAGTAAAATTGAACCTTAGTTGCTATGGGTACCTACAGTAACGACTGCAACTAAACTACTTCTAATGAAAGCAACTGTAGCTGAACTATCTTTAATGAAAACATATCAAAATCCTAATTAAGATTACTGTAACATTTAATCTATCCTTTGAAATGTCATCAATAGCTATCCATGCATGCTCCTAATTAGTTGCTCATAATAAACAAGAAATAGAATTTACAATTCACAAGTAACAACAAAATAATATTAACTATAAACAGAAATGAATAACTAAAAATGAAGTGGAAAATAATAACTTGAGTGGCCTGCTTAAGTGACTGTTCCCACTTAACGAAGCACAATATAACTAGTAGATCTCACACATCTCATGAAATGAACTTCATTTATAGCATAAGATAATAGATTACAAAAAATCTCACAAACTGAATTCAACCATTCTGTAGATTCATGTTCAACTGGAAAATACTAGATAATACAACTGTGTAAAAACCAACTAACTAAACTTCAGACTCAACCATCAGTTATATACAAACTAAGGGAGTAATTATTGAAGTAATAATTAAAACAAAAATCATTAATTCCACTTCCAGATATCTAGAACGTGGTATTAAGATTTGGACTTATTCAATCTATAACTAAAAAGAAAGAGAATCCTAAAAGGATTAGAACTTTGATAAATAGATTATATTAAGTCATACAACCATCTGCCAAAATTCTAAATTAGAGAAGACCCCTTCTTCAACATTTATTAATTTTCAAGAAAACATGTGCTCTATCTTCATGAATTCCTTCGGTCAATAACTATCACGTTCAACTATATTTGCAGCATCTCCTGTTCTGGTATTCATCACTCCTTTTGCTACAGGTTCATTCTGCAACAATGACACATCATGGCTCTTCTTTTTGTTGTAAATGGATTAGTTTCACATAATATATACACAAGGATAACCACAAGAATTAAACATAACTTTCCAGAACTATCTAAAAACCCTAACTATGTGCGTGGGCTCTCTAGGCGAGAATGGTGTCAGTGCTACCCTGAGAAATGCGTTGGGGGCTGGAGGCCAGGTCGTAGGTGCGACTGCGAATGGAAAAGCTCGACGACCTCCTAGCTTGAAACAGGGTGGTCATTTTGCTGCTCCTGGAGAAGTCATGAAACTGTATGACCTTTACTTGGGGGCATTGATGGAGCCTCCGACTTCGCCTTCGATTCTGGCTTCTCCCTCACGGATCCTGAATTCCTTGGCTGCAAAATCTAGCCGGGCTTCTGCTGGTGTAGCTTCTTCCATTCTGGTTGTTGGCTGCAAAAATAAATCAAATCCCTTTCATGAGTGTACGGATTTTTGTCACGTGCATTCTCTGATTGCTAACCCTAGCTCTCCCCGACCCATGAATCCTCCTATTTCAGCCCCTTTGCTGAATCAAGACAATGGATCTCAGCTTGGAAGCCCTCATTTTTCTTTTGGGGACTCTGAGGTGGTCTTCTTTGTCGAGCCAATGGATTTCTGATTAACTAATAACTATATTGACGCCATGGCAGGGGATTTCGGTATTCGTTTTGTGGTGGTGTGGTGCTTGAACAAGCATCCGCCGGTTGCTTCCATCCTTGAATGGATTAATAGCGCATGGAGTAACCTGTCTACCACTATTGTTGAATCTCTCAATTTTGGCTTTTTTCTAATTTCCTTTTGTTCTGTTGAGGATTGCAAATTTGTGTTACAGAATGGGCCATGGTTCTTTGGGCATTCAGGCCTTTTTATTTCCCCATGGTCACCTTTCTTTGATCCGGCCACTACCAAGATCACTTGTATTCCTGTTTGGATTCGGCTATACAATCTTCCCTTGGTTCTACGCAACGTGGACCTTCTCAGCACTCTGATTAACCAAGTGGGATCCTTTGTCAAGCTTGATTCTGACACGGGGGCTTTTGATCGTCGATTCTATAGGGTTTGTGCTATGGTGGATATTTCAAAACCCCTATCTTATTCTATTAGGGTTCATTCCTCACATGGTATTTGGACTCAATTTCTAAATTATGAGGGTTTACCGTTCCGTTGCTTTCGTTGCAACCAGTTGGGTCACATAATTGATGCTAATGTTCGGTTGGGGCAAGGAATGTGTGCTTGAAGAAGTGGGTTAGGAAGGATGGCACTCCGGATACTGAATTTATTTGGTAGAATCATGGAAAGTTTTTTGAGCATCCTCTAGAGTTAGAGTTGGATCCTGTTTAGCCTCTGGTTCCCTCTTCCCCTCTACATGCTCTTGTTCTTGATTGTTCTCCTGTTTCCCCTTCGGAGACAGAGGATGATGGATCTGATTTAGATGGGACTTTCCCTTTCATGGATGACCTGGAAAATCAAAACCAAGTTTATTTTGATGACTTTCCTTTGGATCCGCAACAGAAACTAGGGATCTCTCAGTTTGTTATTGGTAAAGCAAAACCTGATTGTGGATTCAAACGTAAGGTTGGAAGGAAATCTAATGCGAAGAAGCTTCACATTGAAGGAATGGAAGCGGTGGAGGTGGGCTCCCAACGGACTTTGGAAGCCATTCTCCTTTGAAAGAATGGACGGGCTTAAGTTGGGTGTGGGAATTTCTCTTTGTCTCCTTGGTTGTCACTGTTAGTTGGTTGATTTTGTGGCTGAAATTTTGTTTCAGTTCTTTGCTTCTCTGAAGGCTTGTTCTATCTTCTCTCTTCTTAATTATTTCCTAGGATCCTTCTTATCTACGTGGCAGATTTCTGTAACTTGTTCTTCCATTTTAATAAAGGGAGTGGGTTCCTCATCCCACAAATTACGTATCAAAAAATAAAATTAAACATAACTTTCCATTAACATTTTCATGCACATATTTATAAAAAACACTTAAGGCTAATATATTAAACTATAATTCCATGATCATTCTTTTAGGTCTTAGGTATGTGGAATAGATACAAAAAGGATAATATAATATGGACTATAGTCAGGAAGTATGTTCAAAAGAATCTTAAAGTCTGATAAAACCTAATAGAAAATAAGCTATTATTTGGACCTATCAACCTTGATGTTCATTTACAACCCTATGAACCAGAGACTGTACATAACCATTTAAATGATAAGTTGTATAAATAATATTTTATGAGGTTTTATGCTATGGTTGAGTTAACTATTTGTTCAATAGTTGCTACTCTTTCCCAAATTAAACTTTGTAGTGGCTAAATTGATTTAATATCAAGAGTAATGTGCTGCATTTTATGCTGGTGAATTCCAGTGATGAGTTCTTTAGTGTAATGGCCCTAACTCCACATTTGAAGATCATATGCTCACTGCAAAGTACCTTGTTGAATTACAATCTTTCTACA
The DNA here is from genome assembly GCA_007115665.2 of Sequoiadendron giganteum. NCBI lineage: Eukaryota > Viridiplantae > Streptophyta > Pinopsida > Cupressales > Cupressaceae > Sequoiadendron > Sequoiadendron giganteum. Next base: position 375,490,774 of record CM021101.1, read on the forward strand.
TATTCTAGTCTAAGAGTGAGTCTACAAGTAGTACTAGTTTCTCATGTAAGATGGGTCAACTGAATTCAAATCTGAACAAGAAACCTAGGATTGATTAAACCAAAATGAAAGGGAAGCTATGCTAATTTTAGTTTTTACTTCAGAAATCCTAAGGGCATACTCCTTTGTGTTAGAGGGAGTTATGTTTGAAATTGTAGCCAAGGCATAATCCCTAATGCTTGACCAAATAACACATAAAGGTAATAAATATTTGAACAACATGTGTAAAGGTGCAAGTGTCTACTGGGACAAACCCGAGGGTTCAAATTATAAACAAATGCTTGGCCAAGGGAGTTAATTCAAATAGGAGAGGACTGTTTGAATTAAGTTGCGTCACATCATGGGTAGGACATATGCTTATATTTTTTCTTGAGGCATTAATAGGTTGCATGTTTTTATTATCCCATAGTTGCACAGATTTCACACTTGTTGGCCACGAATTGCTAGACTCTTCGTGATGGGTTGGGCTCCCTTCATAGGGTAGCACGGGGAAGCCTATGGCTTCATGGCAGGGCGAGAATCGTTCTAGTGATGCTCTCTCTCACTTCTTCCACTTCAAGTTAAAGCTGAAAATGGTATGGTCTCGATAATGCAAATGATGTTAAGTTGATTATTTTGTGTCTTATTCATTTATATGAGTAAATGAATCTCACTCGAATACTTGTATTTTTTATTTCCAATATGATATCTTAAAATTATTTGAAAGGGAATGGCTGTTATAGGTAAATTGGCTGCTTATGTTATAAAACTACTTTCAAAAGGTGTGTATTAGCAATTGTAACTTATTATGATTCAATTTTATACTTATGCCAAGGTGTTTCTATGAACTTGTGATGCAAGTAAAGGTTGTAAAATCATTCTATAATGTTGGAAAATAAAAGCCAATTGTTTGACTCCTTAGATTGAATTTACAGTAACTCCATACATTACATTGATATTCATTCTTAATTAGTGATTAACTGAGTGGTTATTCTCTAATTTTACATACTTTATTGGTGCTTAGTTGGTGTATGTTACATAAAACTCATGCGCAAAACCCTAGCTAGCAGAGATTCAAAAGGTATTTACAGATTTCTACTTTTTCCTAGTTTAAGAAGAATTTCAAATTGTTGCAAGATGTATACTCTACAATTTTTCAAGGTTGTAGATCATCCTCAACCTAAATTTAAGAGGCACCTTGATAAGTCAACGATGAAAGATTTGGATGGTGTGTTTTCAAATATTTTGTATGGTGTGTTGCATACAAAAGATGTTAGGATTTACATTCATGCAAAATTAGAAGAGTGTAACCACTCTAAGTTAGGAAATGTATGGTTTAATGAGCTTATCAAAGATGAGTTTGAATGAGAAGAAGATCGACATATGGAATAATTTTCCAAGATTTTTCTACATTAATGATTGGATCAAATACACATTGAGCAGAATTCATGACAACTTTATGTGGTTGGATATACCGTACTTGATTAATAAGGAGGCGATTAGGGTTGTAACAGGATAATGTTTTGAAGGACTAGTTTTGACACTCAAATCAGTTTAAAATGAGATGGTAATGAATTTATCAGCTGAAAAATATGACAAGAGAGCCCTAACTATCAAATAGATTAAAGACTATCATAAAATATGCATCAATGATAATAGGGTACAAATATTCTTCACAAATAGAGAGAACTCTGTGTCAACAACCATAATCAATACAACATATGAGATGGGGAAGAAAGGACTGGATTATGAACCATGTGAATTGTTGAGGCTATAGTTGTTAGAAAACCTGTAGAAGACCAAGGAATCATAGTACCCCTTTTGATTTGTGACTTTGATCATTTGTTTACTATTTTACTTTCTAAATGAGGTCCCTGAAACTAGGAATATTGTATGGCTGAAGGAAATTCTAGTGGATATTCAAATTAGAGACTACCTAATGAGATTATGTGATGAAGACACTTAGAATAAAGCATTATGGGTATTCTTCAAAAATTTCCAAGAGAATATGCAAGCCAGAGAAAGGATTTTGAAGAGTGTGGTAGAGAAATAAAAAAATGATATTATCTTCATGGTGAGTAAGGATTGTTGCATAATGAGGTTGTTGAGCTTAGAACAATATGGATCCTTGAAATGAGATATGAGGTTGTAAAAGAGGTAATCATTGGTCTGGAAGATCACTTGCTTAGCATGCCAAAAGATCCAAAGGAAGGAAGATATGGAACTTATGAAGAAAAGTATTATGAAGTACATATGGAGTAGAGAGAAAAAGAAATCAAGAAGATTGTAGAGAAGGTGAATGAATAGGTTACAGAGGTGATGGGAATACCTAAGGAAATTTTGGAGAAATATAAAAGCACATCTAGTCCTCTGGTTGGTACCCCAAGCACAAGAAGTTCTGCTATGACCTCTTCCCCCTCTCTAATTGCTGCTAATTCCTATGGGACTAAACCTACTACTGAAGTTAAGACTACATTCGGTGTAAAAAGGAAAGAGTCAACCAATGCTTTTGTGAAACAACAATATTCCCCATAGAGGAGAAATAATGAAAAAGGAAAAAAAAGAATAGTATATGAGTATAATTGTAGATGAATATGAAGAAGAAGAAGGACCACAGTTGGTCCATAAGAGAAAAGCCAATGTCTCTCAAGTAGAGACAAGTGCAAAGAAAGAAAGAAATGACAGTGTGGACACTGATAGTGAAGCAAAAGTGGAGAAATACAAACAAGCATTCATGATTCATGTGAGGGAGAAGAATTCCAAAAAAGAAGGAAAATAACCCAAAGGAAAATCAAAGAAGAAGGAAAATTCCCCTTCGATAAGGAAGCATAATTCTATGAAATTAGATGCATTATTTAATGAAATAGTTGAGCATGATATGCTGGAATATATTGTTGCATTATATCCCACTACAGATGACACTAATAAGTTAACAATAGAAGAGGAAATAGTTAAGTATATAGTAGCATTTTATGTTAGCATGAAGAACATAGAAAATTGATTGCTTGAAGATCTGAGAAGTGTATTATATGCAAGAAGATAGGAAGCAATTGATGAAGATGCCAAGTTAAGGTAATTTTCTTTGGAAAAGGTCAATGCTCCTCTCACAGATGAGGATAGAGCTAATTTAGCTCAATTATATAACAAATAGTTTGGGACTAAGCATAGAGTTACTACCTTGATGAGTAGGGACAAAGAGGGCATTGAGAGATTAAGAAATGAAATAGTGGAAAAGGTTTCCAATCTAGCAAAGGAGTTAGGAATTTCTCTGGATAGCAAATAATAATTGCAACCAGAAGATGCACAACATGAGCATGCTTCAGAACATTAGCATGTAGCTGAAGAAGACAATGTGCAAGAAAATATTCCTCTGATAGAGAAAAATGTTGTTGGAGTAGAACAAGATGATGAAATGCACAAGGAGGATGTGCAAACAAAGAAAAACCATCCCCCTTTGGATGTTGAGACTGATGGTGAGCAAAGAAAGGAAGACAAGAAAGATAGCTTGGAGAATCTAGAGGCATAAAACATTATAAATTTTCCTCTCTCATAAGATAAATATTCTAAAAAAAGAGAGAAGAATGATAAGATAGAATCTAACATTGGTAACAAGGAAAAGGATGATGTGAAAGTGGAAGATAAGGAAACTGAGAAATAATTTGACAGTTCAGACAAGGAGTAGAGTAATGTTGAAGAGCGAAGTGGTGATAAGGAAAATACCAATGGGAAAAAGGAAGAGGAAAGCATAAAGGTTGTTGGCAAATCCTTCGGTGATTCACTCAAGGTTTTGTTAGACATGTTGCAATTCGAGCCTATTTTATCTGCACAACTATTGCAACTACCTTTAATGTAGGGTCAAGTGGATATGGGGAAAATCTCTCCCTTGAAGAAGCTTCAAATTGATGTTGTGTTTGATGCTTCCACAAGGAAGGAAATTCTTTCCACTCAACAAAAGAGAACTGAGTTAACTGAAGAAATAATCAAGGTATTGCAAGAAGGATTCCTTGATGCTACAATTGATGAGTCTCTATCGGGTATTGAAAAATTGAAGATGCTATTGGATTACTTTAAGGATCACTCCTCTGGTTTAGAAGAAAGGTTGGAGAAAGAGGTGACCAAGAAGGTGAATGAAAAGAAATTGACTGAGATATCAGATAAGTGTAGTGTGGCACACAAAAAATTACAAGAGAACTTGAAAGATGTGCAAAAGTGCTTGGGTGAAGCATAAGTGTTATTTCAATTTTCTTTGAAATGGCTTAATTTTACAAAGAGCATTAAGAACCAAATGGATTCAATAGATTCACAAGTTGCTCAAGCCTCTAGTGTCTATGATCCAACAAGAGATGCAAACAATACACCAAGGATGGCTATTAAAAATTTGTATGAACATCTCTTTCAACTACAAGAATAGAAAGATAAAATAATTGTGCAGTATGGTCAACTTAGGGACTTGGTAAGTGCAAGGCTTACAACCTTGACTGGTTTGTTAGAAAATGTAGAAGGGTTGGCTCAAAATATTTGTAATGCCCAAAAATTTACAACCAAAATAAGCTAAGGACACAACACAACTTTCAGATTTTGAGTGCAACACAAGACTAACCCACACAATTTTGTTTTCAAAACAATTACAAGAGGACCTAAGGGCTCATACCTATTCCTTGGGGGCTCATTTTTATGGCCTTGCCTATGTGATGCACAAAGGATTTGTAGTTCGACAACATGGAATTGAACCAACATTCGCTTGGTTGTTCAATAGTGATGTATATCATCTAAGCTCAACTCTCAATTTTTTTTTAACAATTTCATCATATCCTCAATGTCACTAGTCCACATTATAATAATGGGAAAGAATAGTTCAAGGTCAAATATTATGACTAGGCACACATATAAGATCTTCCAAAAAATCTTCTAAAATAACAAGATGATGCACACAACCCTTATGCTTAAATAGGTTGATTTTCCACCATTTAGCTTGAATTTGTGCATGCATGGTATTAGAAGAACAATTCAACATATTCTATAGTGGATTATGACTTATTAGAAATAGTAATCTATGGATACTCCTAAGACATATGATTTTTTAGTAATAAAATAAAACAAAGAAGAGTAATTACATCATAGAAATCCTTTCTTAACATTTAATCTACAAATTGCACCCAAAAAGGGCAACAAATAAATCTATTGTAACTTGTATGAACTTCACACCACAAGATAGTTTGTTACCATGTACTAGAAAAATTCCCTACATGCATTTATGGGGAGCTGGGGTTATTTGACCTTACACTCTCTCCCCCTTTTATAGACTTCCTTGTGGAAGTCATTAAGGATTGGAAACTTAGCCTTATTTAGCCACACACATGAAACTTATTGTAAATCTGATTAATATTTAGAAATAAAGTGATACCTTAACTATTGGTGCTATCTTATATAATAAAATGACATCATAACTATCTAAACTATAACACAAGGAGTTGAAGTTGTTGTATGAAGGGAGGGGCCTTACATTTCCCCTCCCCTTAGGTTAAACTTCCTTTTGGAAGTTACTAAGGTTTGGGAATGAATTCCCATACAACATCACACATAACATATTGAAGCAATGATTATCACTCACTATACTAATGAAAACTATATAAAATAACCATTATATTAAAGAAATTATTTTACACCATAAGAAACTTGACACAACTGAGAAAGAGTCTTACACATAGTACATTGATCCATTAAAATTTTCAATATAATGATTTAAAATTTAGCCATCTAACTCTTATTATAACAAACAAGTTGTTCTAAATAGAGTTACATAGATACAAACAAAAATCACACTAACAAATTTATCATTAAATATAACTTTCAAGCAACAAGATTTTTAGACAACCGTATTGGTTCGAGATCACATTAATACATGCTAGAACACCTATTTCACTTCTATTAACTACACATTCCCCTTATCTATTATCTCATCAATTAAATCTATACACATATTTTGAATCACACCACATGCATAGAAAAAATATTGATATCTCATCAACATATCCCAATATTGTTACACCCCATTGTGCATTTACCTATTTACTATTATTATAGTTGGTTAAAATATTGAATATATGAATGTGTATGTAATTCTGATTGGAAATCATGTGCTTGTACTTTGTTTAATTGTATCATTAGGATAATAGAGAATGAACGTCGATTTGATTTGATGTAATATTGAAATGAATATGTAGAAAGGATGTTTATTGAATTTGAAATTTTAATGATGAATTATATGATGCAAATGATGGTATTGTGAATGGATGACTACTATTGCAACTGTGTTAAGTTGAATACAGATACAGGGATCAAGCCTCTAAAAGGAGGGGAAGTATCACTTAGGAGAAGGATTTGGTCTGGTAACCCTTAATGAGGCCTAAACTGAACTCTCACACACTCACATATAGAATGGTTAAGTCTAGTCTTAGTTTCGAAAAATTGGCAAGTCATTCCTTAGTATGGTTTTTTCATGTATTAGATAGGTTGTGATCTCTTATGAGAGTGTTTGGATTTGTGTTAAGTGATTGGTCGGTGAAATCTCTTTCTTATATGTTATCTATGTAATCGATTAGAAATATATATATATATATATATGTATGTATGTATGTATGTATGTCTGTCAATGGTAAACCCATACACATAAGTTAATACGTACATGATTATACATAGGTAGACGTACCTATGCATGCCCAAGGACGGATTTCTCATAGGCATGAGGGTATCAAAAGGACAAATAGACATATATATATATGAATATATACATCAAATGTATATATGAACTATTGATAAGTTGGCAAATATATGTGAATGATTGTATAAGTAAATGTATTTATGTGATATATGTATATATACACATATATACACATATTGACATATGTGTATGTATTGATGTAATGGGATGCCCATACACGTATATCGATATATGTATGTATATGTACATATGTATATAAGTATATACATATAATGTTGTTTATGATAGCATGGAAATATGCATTCAAGTATTAAATGATTTATTATTGATTGATGTTAATGAATACACACACATATATATATGATGATATATATAAATATATAAATAAATAAGTTTATACACTTTATAAAGTGCTCAAATGGAAGTATTATAGTGTTTTTGATAACATAGCGCATATATGCATATAATACCTAACCATGGAATTAAGAATCCAGCGTTGCATATAAAGCATAACAAATAAGCATAGTTTGAAATGTGAATATATCATAAGGGAATAAATTGCATAAACATGTGAATAAGACTTGCACGTGGGTGGTTAAGTCGATATGCATGCATTAAATGTAGTCAACACCTTTGTTAAGTGTTGAGTGTAAAACAAAGACCAGGTAATGTTTTTTTAATGCTGAAACAAGAATGACTTCTTCTACTGTGATAGAACAACCAAATTAAAAAGAATGAGGTGTTTTGGTGGGACCAACTTATGGATTTCTTAAACCAAATAGAAGTCTGTTACTGCAAGTTGATTTTCTAGCTGATAAAAATGTGCTAAAATGAATTGGTCAAATCATAGCTGGCTCAATAACAGGTCAATCTATTGTTTTATTAGTTGAATATTTACTTGAATCACTGCCACCTTTTTACTAGAAGTGTTGAGTCAACTTATAATTTTGTGTGGTGTCGAATTTCTTAGCATACCTATAGGCACCATTGTCTCATGTTTTTGTATAAATAGATGAGATATTCTCCTCATTTGGATGCCCAACTCACTATCATTCTACTCCATTTTATCTGCTTTGTTTTTGCTAAGAGTTTTCTTTGTGAGGAAAGTTTATTGTGAGAATAGTGGTTGAGAGATATTTTATTGGAGGATTGGAAGAATTGATCTTGGAGGGGTTAAGTTAGGAGTCAACTTGTTCAATTCAAGTTAGCGTTGTATAGGCATGTTGAATATGTTCTTTACATTTATGCATGTTTTAGAAAGATTGAATCTTATTGTTTTATTTGTGTGAATGATTCCTTGATTTGCTAGAATAGGGAAAGATTATGTTTATTTATTTGAAAATTGAAAGTAACTTTATTATACTCCATTTCTGTATGAAGCTTATTTGAAGTGTTTGTACATACTTCGTATTAAGGAGTGATTGTGTTTATAGTATTTAATACTAAGAAATGAAGAAGTGTAATAGCTATGAAGTTATTTGTTATAAATTATTTGTGAAACCGAACTATAGGTAGTTCATAGGTTTTCTTACAAGATTAGATAATCCTATGATGGGAATAGCTTATGTGTAGAATGAACTTAGTAGATATACTATAAAAATAAGAGGAATAGGTTGTTCCTATGGTTAAATAATACCTCACAAAGGGATTACCTATGCATAGTGTATAATTGATCTTGAGAAAAATTGAGCTAGGGAAGTGTATGTGATATAAGATGGCTTTTTATATGAAATTTTGGCCAAAGTAGTGTAATATGCCACTAGTCACGATGTCAATTTGACTATGTACCTTTAATGCATGCTAGTAAAATATTTCCATACAATTTAGGATGTATACAAGTTCTAGTCATGTAGGGCACAACACTAAGTTCAAATAGGCCATAGTTATGAGGTTATCAAACCAACTTCTTCATTGAAGGGAGGGCCATCTTACCCTATGAGGTAGATGTGTGAGGGACTGCATAAGAGTTCATGGTTGGTAGAAAATTGCTTGAGTGATGCTTCCCCTCTTTAGTTGGCAACCAAGGTTTGAGGGAATCTTTCTGGATTGTGTATATCTATTTTTGAAGGAAGCTTAGAAGAGCTATGTATGTTTTAAATGTAATCCATCTTTGAAAGGATGTAAATGTTTACTTAATGAATAAAATAATATTTGGAAATATTGTTATGTTATATGTGCTCACTAAATATCTCTTTGGAAGAATTTTTTTTATTGCATTAGGTAATGTACCTTGTTTAATTACTCGAAGGTAAATCTTAGAGAAATTATCATTGTAGAACAATTGGCATGTTACGCATGGTATCAAAGATCCCAAGTTTTCTCTAGAACCTATGTTCTTGCCATACTTTCCATCCCAACATTGAATGAGAATAATGTTTGGAACTTCTTATGCTAGGATGGTGCATCTCAGGTTAACTGCAAGAAAGTTAGTAATCGAGAATGAGCACTACTTGAGGGTAAAGAAGGAGAAGGAGGCCAATGTTCTTATGATAGAGGGAACCAACTATGAAAAGGTTATCTGGTTAAGTGATATTGAGACAATCATTCCCACTCTCTCTTGAATTAGTCAAGTGAAGAGAAGGATGAGGGAGGAAGCCAATTTTAATAGTTACTTACCTCCAATCTCACTAGCAAAGTCTGACTCCTTGTCATTTTCCAGGGATATGCCCTTAGAATGTAGCATCACTCCTGCATTAATATTTAGGGACGCTCGAGTTCTTCCTTTGCCAAAAGTGATTGTAATTTCCTCAAGTAATGAATCTGAGGGATATGTTCCTCGTAACTATGTGTCAGAAGATAAATCCTAAGGTTACTACCCCTTTTGGGATAGAGAAGAGCAAATGAGAGATGAACAAAAATATGAGGGGTATACCCCGTTGAGCTATGTATCTGAGAGTGAATTTGAGGAATACTCTTCTCTCGACTATTTGAATAGTCATTTTATGTAAATAAAAAGGATATTGATATCCTTATAAACAAATAAAAGTTATATGTTTATCAAAATCTTGTGTTCAAACTTATGAGAAATTTATTTTGTGTGAATGAATACTCATTTAAATGCTTTTCATAATTTGTGTAAACTTAATTGAATCTAATAAAGGTGAAACTTTAGGTGTAATCCTTTTCTTGCAAAGGATGGTGAGAATAAGGACTAATCCTAGAGAGAGCCAAGAAGATGGACAAGGCCCAGAGGGTGTTAAAGCTAAATTGGATCAAATTTTAGCTATCATTCATGAAACCAATGCATAGTTGGGGAACCTTGAACAAGAAGTAAGGGAAAAAGATAGAGTATAACAAGAGGTTCCAATTAATGAAGTTCCTAAAAATGAAAATGAGGGAGATAATTCTCACGATCATACTCAAATTCTAGAACATGAGAATGAGAATATATGCTATTGGTCGGAAGGAACTAGTAGGAAGCTTTTGGAAACTGAACTTTCTAGAGACATGAGGAAAATAACTCCACCTAAATTCGAAGGGAGTACTGGTGAGAAAGAAGCTGAGGCATGGCTAATACAAATGGAAAAATATTTTGAGATAAAAAAACTACTCTGAAGTTACAAAGGTTGTTTGGGGAGCTTATCAGTTAACAAGATAAGCCTCTAACTAGTGGATGAACAAGAAAATGGAACTTTGACTTAGTTCTTTGAAGCTAACTTGGGATGAGTTCATGGAGATATTTCATAAAAGATGGTTGCCACAACTCTTTTTCAACTAAAAGCTTACTGATTTTCAAAATCTTAAGCAAGGGGATATGTTAGTCAATGAGTATTGGGAGAAGTTTACTTTTTTGTTGAAGTAAATTCTAATGTACCAAAAATATGAGCATTTTTGTATCAAGAAATTCATTATGGGGATAAATGGTCAAATAGGTGGAGAAGTGGATGTGCATGGACCATCTACCATGGACCTAGTCTATGAAAAGGCAGTGAAGTAGGAGCAAAAGCTTAAGGTCATCTCCATCTATAGGGAGAATAGAAATCATAGGAAGTTTGGAAGAACTCAAAGTAACCAGACTCCAAAGAAGAATACTGGAGTGCAAGATTCTTAGAAGCAATGAAATAGGGGATTCCAAAGAAATTGGAGCAAATCAAGGATCACAAGGGGAATAACAATAATATCAACAATTCCAACAACACTGGAAGAAATGCTAGTAGATCTGATGGGTCCATGGGGAGGAAAGGGTCGACAACTAGAAGCTACACATGTGGTAGAAATCATTATGTTGTGTACTTCCCAACAAATCTGTAGGGAAATGGCCATATGGAAACCCTCTTCCACCCTAGCAAGATTATTTCCAAAAAAAGATCCATGCTACCTTTGATAATCGTCAAGCGGAGTACCAAATTACTGAAACTCTAAGTATTTTATTTCATATACCTATTTCTATACTTATTGATACTAGAGCAACTAAAAACTTTATTTCACCTAGAATAGTTGATCAAATAACTAGGAAAGCTAGATTTATGGAAAATTCATGGGTTGTAGAATATGCAAACCAAACAAGAGCAATGATGGAACAATGCTTGTTTGAAGCTAAGGTTGAACTTCCTTGTTTCTAAACAGAGGTAAACTTGTATTTAGCACCTTTAGGATCCTATGATGTCATCCTAGGAATGAACTGGCTTTGGTAACATAGAGCCAAAGTGGATTATCATGCCAAAACTATAGAGTGCTTAGATGATCTAGGAAACTGGGTGACGTTATAAGGGACACCTAGGGAAATCAAGTTGCGTCAAATCTCCATAGTGCAATTGTAGAAGGCAAAGAAGAAAGGATGCAAACTCTTTGCAGTTAAGTTGAAAAAACTTGAGGAATCCATTTCTCAAGATGATGAAGTCTTCAATGGGTCACAAGTTCATTATGAAGTAGAGGAAGGAAAAGTAATGGAAACTAGAGAAACAAATATGGAGAAATATCCCATCTTGCAAAAAATTGTAGATGTATTTCCAGAGGAGTTACTTGGATTACCACCTAAAAGGGTATTTGACTTCTCCATCGACATAGTTCCTAGATCAAAACCTATTTCCAAAGTACCATATTGAATGACAAAAACTAAGTTGATGGAGCTTAAAGTATAGCTAGAGGAGTTGTTATCCAAAGGATTGATGAGACCCAATGTTTCACCCGTAGAGCACCAATGATCTTCGTAAAGAAGAAGGATGACACATTGCGTTTATGCATAGATTATTGGATGCTTAATAAAACTACGATAAAGAATAAGTACCCATTGTCACACATTAATGATCTCTTTGATCAAATGTGAGGAGTAGCTATGTTTTCAAAAAATGATCTATGGTTAGGATATCACCAATTAAGGAGCAAATATGAGGACATTTTCAAGATTGCTTTCGAGACAAGATACAAACATTATGAGTTCACAAATGTATTACCATTTGGACTTACAAATGCAACAACAACATTCATGAACCTAATGAACAACATATTTAGGGACTACGTAGATAAGTTTTTCTTGGATGACATTCTAATTTACTCCAAGAATGAGGAAGATAATTGCAAGCACTTAGAGATAGTTCTTCAACGGTTAAGAGAACATAAGTTATATGGGAAAATTTCTAAGTGTATGTTATTTCAAAAGAAAGTACAATACCTAGGTCACATGATCTTGGTTGATGGTATTTCAGTGGATCCAACCAAGATAAAAGCAGTAATAGATTGGTCTATACCTAAGAATGTATATAAAGTTAGGATTTTTATGGGTTTAGCAAGATACAATCAGAAGTTAGTGGCAAATTTTTCTAGTATAGCCTTTCCTATTACTTCATTGCAAAGGAAAGGGAAAAAGTTTGAGTGGATAGAAAAATGCCAAGTAGCATTTGATCTATTCAAGGAGAAGTTGACTACTGCTCCAACTCTGAAGGTACCGGATCTTGAAGGAAACTTCACTGTCATCACAGATGCATCGGGTGAAGGCTTAGGAGGAGTCTTGATGTAAGAAGGGTAGGTTATAGCTTATGAATCAAGAAAGTTAAAGCCCTATGAGCAAAACTATGCATTGCATGATTTGGAACTAGCAACAGTGGTTCATGCATTGCAGATATGGAGGCACTATTTGTTAGGAAAGCCTTTTGAGTTGAAAATCTATCATCACGGTTTGAAGTATCTATTCACCCAACCCAATCTAAATGCATGCCAGAAAAGATGGCTAGAGCTGATATCATACTATGACTTTAATATCAACTACATTAAAGGGAAGGAAAATTGGGTTGTCGATGCCTTGAGTAGTAGATGACATATTGCCTCAATAGTCACAATTGAAATTGACTTTAGAGGCCAAGTATTAAAAAAGTGCAAGGATGATGAGTACTATGAGCAAGTTAAGCAAGCACTCATAAAAGATCTGTAAGATGTAAGGTACATGGGCTATCACTTTGAACCAAATGGACTACTAAGGTTTAAAGGAAGGATATATGTGCCTAACTCAGAGGAGTTAAGGAACCTTGTGTAGAAAGAAGTTCATGAAGCACCATACTCAAGACATCCTGGAGTGAAATTTTTTTTGGCTGATGTGAAGCAATTATATTTTTGGAAAGGGATGAAGGGAGATGCAGTGCAAGATTCATGGCTAGATGCCTAGAATTCCAAAGAGTGAAGGTTGAACATCATCACCCTACAAGACTATTGTATCCACATGATGTTCCCAAAAGTAAGTGGCAAGTCATTAGTATGGACTTTCTTCAAGGATTACCCATGTCAAGGAATAAGCACAATGCCATTCTAGTGGTGGTGGACAATATTACAAAGGTAGCACATTTCATACCTAGAAATTTGATGGATGGATATCCTGTTATAGCTCGTAAATTCATACAAGAGGTGTTTAGGTTGCATGGTATTCCTAAGAAGATTATCTCTGTAAGGCCTCGCTTCACATGTGATTAATACCAAACCTAAAATGTTATATGGTTTTCTTGAATTGATGATTAGATGTATTATGGATGATAAATAAGGTGATCTTTTGGTAAGAATATTACACTTCATTTTGACATTATGTTTTATTGTCACTACCATGAAGGTGGAATGCACTCGTATACTATGGGATACAAATTGAAACTTCAAAAGGATTATTATATAGTTAAAGTTAGACCATTCAACTAATATATTAATGTGATATATAATGGTTACTTATAATCATTTTGGTAATGTGGAGGAAGGTAATGGTGTTATCATGAGAAGGGAGGACCATCTAGAGCAAATCAAAAGACTTCTTCTCGAGGATACAAATTTGACCCTATATGGAGGCCTAGAAACAAGTAGAGTTAATGTATTGAAAACTAAGGTTGTGAGGGAGTTTAATTGTGATTCATGTGAGGTGTAAGTGGGGATTAGGTCTTGGGAACCCCTAGCTAAGTTTGAAACTTGGATGGGACCTTGAGTGGGCTTTTGATGAGAGTTGTTGATAAAAGTTTTGGGTTAGGGTACAAAAATAAACCTCCTAGGGTCTATACCATAGTGGTAGGTGTCAAATGGGCATACAATAGTGCCAGGGTACAACATGATTTGTCCCCTGGAAAGCTCTCATAATGGAGAGTGACAAATCTTGAATGGTTGCCCAAATGCATTTCTCATTAATGGGGAAAGGACCCTCATTGATGAAAGTAGGTACACTTCACACCTCCCCACCCAATAGGTTACAAGTTGAAAACCCTATATATTTTGGAGAGGAAGAATGAGTGGGGTGTTACCCACTTCTCCTTCTGGAGAATTCTGCTTGAGATTGGAGAGAAGATGTGAGAGGAGAGGAGATATGCTTCTTAGAAGATGGTGCTCAAACTAATTGGCTTGGAGTAGAAAAATGGATAGAGGAGTTCACTCCCTTCACCTAAGTTTCTTCCCATTCACACTTACTCTAGTTTATTGGCTGTAAGAAGGTGATATATAGTATGAATCATGGTTGAAGATAGAAAGTAGAAGACTTAGATGCATGAAATTTGTGCTATGTTGTGCATCCCTTTATGAACATGAGAAAATGCTCCATTTATCATTATGGAGCTAAAAGAATTCCTTTCTCGAGGGTATGGCTAGAGCCCACGAGGCTCCATGATGCCATTGCGGTAGAGTGGAGAGCAAGCCTTGTCATATGTGTGTTATTCCTTGTATTATTAAATATTGTATGTAATATCGTAAATTGATATTTTATGGTGGAAGAAAGAGTTGGAATAGGGCAAGTTCCATCAATGTGCTTTTTCAATTGACAAACTTATGTGGTGTTAGAGGGGTTGCAGATTGTTCTCGCTTGAAAACATAACCAAAATTGCTTGTGTTCATATCAATAGCTAGCTATTTCACTAAGAAAATCTAGATCAATTATTAAGAGTTATGCAACCTGCATGTAATTCTTTGTTAGTGGAAATAATACTAAATTCCATTTCATATATTATGGAAATATCTCATTAGAAATATGGTTGGTTGAAATAGTGAGCAGTCATAGGAGCTAGTAAAAAATAGTATGCTTTTGTTCAAACAGGAGAAAATTGTTCTCTGTTATCATGCATATAAAATATTTGGGTAGTATTTCTGGATAATGTTGCTGCAGAATTGAAATAATTGAATTAGTTCTTGCATATTTAAAAAAGAAAATAGAAAGGAGATAAACTTATTAGTTTTTTGTGTATGAAGAAGTAAACATACCTCAACTATGTATTTACATCATTATCTTGTTATAAAAGAGTGGTTGGACGTCTCATAGAAATGCTTTAAGATATTACAGTTTGTTGAATGGGTATGGAAATTTAAGCTAACTGTATGTCGAAACCCGTATACCAATTTGACTAATCACAAGACCTTAGTTCTTATACATATCCACTTAAAATGAACAAAACAATAATTATAAAATAAAATAAGATAGGCAAACGGGGACCTTGATTTGTGGTCTTCAGCGGAGCAAATAAAATGGAGATTGGAATCTGGGTTCACAAGTGTAGTTGTATCTTAAGGGACGCCCCCCCTCCTGTAAACCTACAGGTAGAATAAAATATGAGACAAGACATGAGAAAATTATAATCACAAATAAATAAATAAATAAAATGACACCAACAAAATCTCCACCCTAGAATCAAAACGCTAAGAAATGGCATGGGGATACTGTGCAAGCTTGAATAACCTTGCACCCTATTCTTGACACCTCATTCATGGAATCAAACTACTTCATAACACTTATAAGATTTCACAAAGTACTGGGAAATCTTTTGGAAAACATCCTTAGCACCTAATGTGGAAATATACGTGCATACTGTGAAGATGTTTACTGTCAATGTTTATTGTGATCCACTGAAGAAAAGTGAACAATATTTAATGTGAACAAAAACACCATTCACAGGTGAAGGGTTTGTGTTCCTAACATAGGCTATAATAGCTGGTAAACCTCGTAACATTCCATGGAATGTGTGGTATCCTTGTTGTCCTCGAGAAATAGATTTGCTTGATTCCTCACCCATAAGCACCTTCCTCGTAGATCTTTGTCAAACCTTGATCATGAAAACATAAGAAAAAAAGATATGTCATATGACACTAAAGTGTCTTAATACCAACTAGACTGGCTGGAACACAACAAACTCAAGAGGCTTATGTCAGCATGCAATGGGGGAGTTGTCTCGACTCATACAAAGCTTTGTTTCCCTCAGCATTCATAACGCCTTCCTTGACCTGATTATTTTCTCACACAGCTCTGAAACAACTATCAATTCCATTTGCAGATCAACTTAGTGATAGGTAGTTGGGTTGTGTACATGATAGAATAATGGATGTAGGCTTGACATGATTTTATCTAAATTTCTTTCTTGGAGAAATATCTATTTGAGAGGAAAATCTGGACGGTATCGTTTCATGCAATTGTAAGTCACTCTAATCATTGGAGTTATCAGCGAGTCTGAAGAAAGAATTGAGGGTAACCTTACATCCCACACAAAGCATGCTCGAGTCCTTTGCAGGCTAGCACACATCATATCTCTGAAATGATGTCAGGCATTGAAAAACGATTAAAAGTAAAATAGTGAATGAGCAATGAGATGTTAAAACGAGTAAGGCAAATTTAACATATGCTACTGTAGTTCTTATATTTTGACATATTATATTTCATTGGTTAGGTAGTGAGGATATTGTGGTTGTAGATTTAATTTCATGTCAATTATAAATAAATAAAAATAGAAGATATTATCATTATTGTAAATAGACTAACAATATCAATATTACTGCTAATGAGGATTTGTCGGTAATAAGGATCAAAGTTTGGAATAAATAATCATAATGTTAGTATTGAGTTTTAATAATGTTGATAACGTCATTGTTAAGGTTAATGCTATTAATTCAAAAAGGGAAAGAAGAATATAGTTATATTGAATTATTCAATTAATGATGATAATAATGATAAAATAATACAACTAATTTAAGATCTAGCATTAGTATTATTACTTGGTTGGAGGGTAGATATAAATAATAATTGTATTTAGCGTCGAAGTTACATAATCATTATCAAGTTTTATAGATTCAAGATTGTTTGTTGGTTCCTTCATAACAATATTATTCTAAAACTCATTAGCTCTAAATACCAACCTAGCTTTAAGAGGCTAAGGATGTTGTCACTATTGATATAAGGATTGTTAGTGTTATGAAGTGTATAAGCAACACCCATCCTCATTACTTCCACATCCCTCTCATATAATAGTAATGAGTATATCTCAAATATGAACATTATAATCGTGGATCTATAAAGTATAAAATGTTAGTTTGAATAATGTAATGCAAATTAATTATATTAACATGTCAACACACATACCAGAGTCAACAATCTTGCTTGTATGAACATTTATCTTTTTTTAACTAGAAAATATATTGACATAAGGTCATTAAATAGGAAAAGTAATTATACTCATGTTCCTTGAAATGTAATATTACTATGGAGTAATTGGATTGACATTAAAAGAATAAAGAAATGTTATGGACAAATATAATTTCTTGAAAAAGATAGAAATTATTGGTTTTCAAATAGATAATAACCTATGTGGATTAAGATATGCACGAGTTTGTTGAAAATATAATAGTATTTATCATATTAATAATGCTATCATTAAGGATATCATTAATACTAAGTATTCCTCCTGTGATCAATAAGAAAAATGACATTTGGGTAATAGTGGTTAAAATAGTGCTAATGGTAAAAAAAAGTGGTGATAATGATGTGGGCAATAATATTGGTAATTGCTTAGTTATGGGATAATTATATTACTATTTCACAACCTTAAGGGTGGGGTTATTAATG
This sequence comes from Sequoiadendron giganteum, assembly GCA_007115665.2. Classification (NCBI taxonomy): domain Eukaryota; kingdom Viridiplantae; phylum Streptophyta; class Pinopsida; order Cupressales; family Cupressaceae; genus Sequoiadendron; species Sequoiadendron giganteum. Next base: position 375,508,788 of record CM021101.1, read on the forward strand.
GAAATTTTCAATGGTCAATAATAATAATATTGCCATATGGATCAATATTAAATTTTACCTTTGGCTTACTGATTTAATAATGTCCCTTTTAAGACTCCGACTCAATTTGGTTATTAGGTTATTGCAAAAGAATGATATTACTCTTGATTATGATTTAGTTGTGATTAAGTAGGAAGGCTAATATCTTGAGAGAATTATAATTAATAAGTTGCATAGGTAACTGTTACATTCAATTAGGGAGCGACTGCATGTTGGGGTGTCACTCATGCTCATGATAAGTGTTACACCTCAAACCAATATCTAGTTTAATACTTGTTCTAAAAGATACATAAAAAATAAAATTGTTGGGTTGTCTTGATGGAAATTTTAGGGCATGACAATCTCAGATAGGGATGCACATGTGACTTCTAGGTTTTGGAAAACCTTATTTTTTGTACTTGGAACTCAGTTGAATATAAGTTCAACATATCATCCAAAAATAGATGGTCAAACGAAAAGAGTAAACCAAGTATTAGAAGAATTACTAAGGATGTATTGCATGGATCGACAATACAAGTGGGAAGATTATTTGTCTTTGGTGGAATTTTCATACAATAATTCCTATCATTTTGCAATTAAGATGGCTCCTTTCAAAGCATTGTATGGTTGAAAGTGTCAAACCCCTATAAGTTGGGATAAACTTGAGGATAGGGTGAGTCTTGGGCCAAAGATGTTAGAAATGGAGGGGCAAGTTAGGGCTATTAAGAAAAGGCTAGATAAAGCCAATGGTAGGCATAAAAGCTATGTTGATTCTAAACGAGTACTTAGGAACTTTATTGTAGGAGAGAAGGTGTTGTTAAGAGTGAAGTCTCATAAAACTGTTATCAAGTTTGGGAAGTCATCCAAACTAGCTTCGCACTATGTAGGACATTTTGAGGTCCTCAAGGAAGTTAATCTATTGCTTCTTGAATTACGTTGCCTCCAACTCTTGCTCGAATGCATGATGTCTTGCTTGAATTACTATGGTTAGTTAAAATATTGAATATATGAATGTGTTTGTAATTTTGATTGAAAACATGTGCTTGTACTTTGTTTAATTGTATCATTAGGAGAATAAAGAATGAATGTCAGTTTGATTTGATGTTATATTGAAATGAATATGTAGAAAGGATGTTTATTGAATTTGAAATTCTAATGATGAAATATATGATGCAAATAATGGTATTGTGAATGGCTAACTACTATTGCAACTGTTTTAAGTTGAATGCAAATATAGGGATCAAGCCTCTAGAAGGAGGGGAAGTATCACTTAGGAGAGGGATTTGGTTTGGTAACCCTTAATGAGGCCTAAACTAAACTCTCACACACTCACATATTTTGAAGTGAGCAACCAAGATCTTCAATTTTCAACACCAAATAACCTCCACAAGAAATAGAGAGAAGCAACAATGGAAGATGCTATTTCACCAAACAAGGATTGCAATATGATATAATGATCAATATGCTATGCAATAGAATACAATACAAAATGTGCTAGAGATGCCTTGCTTATAAAGGAAAGGATGAGAGATAGGATAAGACAAGATCATGACAAGTTTCTTAATCCTATCACATGAGACAACTAACTTATAACTACCTAGGAAAGTGTAAAGTCTAGATAAGACAACAAAGACTTCTAGAAGGAATCTTTTATCCTAAGTTAACTTAACATGTAAACTAAGTCCCCTAAGTCCCTAGTAAAGGAATTAACTAGGTACAAGAATTATTCACACCAACACCCCCCTTTAAGTGCAACTTAGGGAGGAATAAACAAATGCAAAAATATGGGTCCCGACAACAAGGCCTCATGAGGTACCCATGTACAAATCAAAAACTCTCACAAGTGGAGAAAAGGAGAAAAACCCTATGGGATAAAACTCCTCTCCAAAAGAGAGAAAAATATGCAAAGAAAACTAAAAACTAAAGAAGGAAGGACTCCTCAAGACCCCCCAAGGACAACTTCCTTCACCCCAAGCATCATTCGCAACTAAAGATAATGAGGCGATGCTAAAGGTTTAGTGAATATTTTTGCAACCTGCTGATCTGTAGGCAAATACTACAAGTTGAGAACGCCATCCTGGATGAGTTCCCTGATGAAGTGCATGTGGATCTCAATATGCCTAGTACTCTGATGCTCCACTGGGTTGTGAGAGATATGTATGGCACTTTGATTGTCACACCAAAGAGTAGTGGGCTGAGTGGAAGGGAATCCAAACTCAATCATCAATTGATGAAGCCACAAAACCTCTTGACTAACCAAAACAACACCTCGATACACATCCTTTGTCGATGATAATGCAATAGAAGTTTGCTTCTTTCCTGACCATGTAATTGGACCATAACCAAGGGAAAAGACAAAGCCAAAAGTAGACTTCCGATCATTGACATCAATAGCCTAATCTAAGTCAGTGAAGCCCACAATCTGAGATGCACTTGATGTATAATGAATGCCAAAATGAGTAGTTCCCTAAATGCATCTCAAGATACGTTTGGCAGCCTTCCAATGACTCTCATGAGGCTTCTATGAGAAGCGAGAGACAAGTCCAACCACAAAGGAAATATCAAGACGACTATGTGTCAAGTACAAAATACTACCAACCAATTTTTGATACAAGGTAGGATCAAATGTAGGAGTAGTGCAACTAGTAGATAGTACAAAACTTGATTGGAATGGAGTGGGGGTAGGCTTGCAATCAACCATGCCAAATCTTTGAAGAAAATAAAGAGCATACTTCTACTAGAAAATGAAGATCCCCTCAAAAGTCTGATGAACCTGAAGACCAAGGAAGTAATGCAAAAGACCAAGGTCGATCATATAAAATTGCTCCATCAATGCTCGCTATGTACTTTGAATCGTAGAAGTATAACTCCTATGAGAATCAAATCATCCACATAGAGCACAAGTATGAGTAGATCCTCTCCATGTCTCTATGTATAAACTATGGGATTGGAATGGCAGTGAGTGTAGCTGGAAGCAAGCAAGAAACTATCCATCTTCTCATACCAAGCCTGAGGGGCTTGCAGTAAACCTAGTGGTTGCTCCATATAGATCTCCTCATGAAGATCCCCATGCAAGAAAGCACTCTTCACATCCATCAGATATATTAACCATCCCTGTGGTGCAGCTATAGCAAGGACAAGATGAATAGAATCCATCTTGGCAATAGGAGAAAAGGTCTCAAAATATCCAATTCCTTCAACCTGAGAGAAACCCTTTGCAACAAGATGAGTCGTGTACTTGTCAATGGAACCATCTACTGCATACTTGGTATGATACACCCACTTGCACTGAATCAACTTTATTCCCTTGGGAAGAGGCACAAGATCCCAAGTATGATTCTTCATCAAAGAAGAATACTCATCAACCATAGCACTATCCCACTCTAGAATACCTAAAGCATTTGAAAACTTCTGAGAATCATCTGAAACTACATGACTCAAAATACTAATTCCTGAAGTCTGAGAATGAGTGTGGTGAGTGTCTGTGGGATTACCAACAAGAGGACCAACCTCCTCAAGAGTAACTTGAGCCCATCGTGGCCTAGTGGTTAACTAAGGAGGTTCATCAAGACCATCATAAAAATCTTCCTCAATTAGCAAAACATTATCAACTAAAGAAGATTGAGTAGGTTGTGATGAAGAAGTTGAAGGAGGATCTATTTATGTGAAGGACTCAACAAACTGAACATCGTGTCTAAAATGAACCTCTCATGTGTTAGGGTCAAACAATTTGTATGCCTTCATATCCTCACAATAGCCAACAAAGATGAACCGTTGACTCTTCTTCTCCATGGATTTATGTTGACCATCCAAAATGAATGCCTCACTACCAAATACTTTGAAGAAGGATACATTAGGCTTGTGATGAGACCAAGCCTCCTCAGGGGTCATATTACACATTGCCTTGTGGGGCATACAATTTTAAATATAGTTTGGACAATTGACAACTTTGGCCCAAAATGTTGAAGCCATGGACCTAGACTGAATCATACAATTATCCATCTCTCTGAGAGTCCTGTTCTTTCTCTCTGCCACACCATTCTCTTGAGGAGTGTAAGGAACTATGTGCTGATGAAGAATACCATGTTCATTGAAAAAATCATGAAATGCCTGATTGACATACTCCCCCCATTATCTGTGTGTATCCATTGAAGAATAAAACCTGACTTCTTCTCCACAAATATTTTGAAGGTCTTGAAGTTGGTGAGAAATTCACCCTTGAGCTTCAAAAAGTAGACCCATGTCCGTTGGGAAAAATCATCAATGAATGTGAGCACATACTTAGCATCTGAAAAAGGAGTTGAGAATGACATGAGATCACTATGGACCAACTCAAGGGGTGTGGTTGCACATGTAGCTTGACCCTTAGGAAAAGGATCTTGATGTTGCTTTCCAAGAACACAACCTTGACAAACACCATCCATGCAAGAGATCTTTGGAATACCAACCACTAAGTTATGTGCCTGCATCTAATGAAGATACATGTAGTTCAAGTGCCCAAATCTTTCATGCCAAAGCTTGCTCATTGAATCAACATGAGCAACAAAACATGAACCCGATGAAGACTCAAAGCCATCAAATCCATACAAATGGCTCTCATGATCAATTATCCCTATAGCAAAAAATTTATTAGGATCCTGCAATTGTCTGATAGTCACATTCTGTGGAGTAAACTCAACTAACTTCCCATCTCCAAAATTACAAATTTGATATATGGAAAGTAGATTCATTGAAATATCAAGAACAAGAACATCCTCAATGCACCCATCTAGCATATGAAAGAAGCCAATCCCCAAAACTGGAATCTTTGAAGAGTTCCCAACTGTAATCTGAGAAGTAGAAGTGTTCAAATAATGGAATCAAGAAGATCACATGAATTGGTCATGTGATGTGAAGCACCTAAATCAAGAATCCAACTACCTGAAGATGAATGAGTGGCCCATGCTAAAAGAGCTTGTCCTTTGCCCATGGAAGAATTCTTAGACACTAAAATATTGTGTTTCTTCATAGCTTCCTCCAAGGCTTCTAGTCTCTTGAAACAATGAGTTGCATCATGCCCAGTTTTGCCACAAAATGAACAAGGATCTCCTTTCTTTTTCTTGGAATTGGAAGAAGAATATCTAGAGGTAGAAGAAGAAGGAGATGGAGTAGACTTTTTATTATACTTTGGCTTCAATTTGGAGGGAGTCTCACTACCTAAAGATGATTTTGTCTTGGGCTTCTTCTTATTATTTCCTTTACCCTTAGATGATTGAGCCATTAGAGCATGATTCTTTGAATTAGGTAGGGCATCCAACTGAATCAACTTGGCCTCCTCCCTAGTAAGATGCTCACAAAACAACTCAAATGAATGCATTTTGTAATCTCTCCCCATGGAATCCATAGTTGAATAGAAAGTAGAAGAAAAAATTTGATAAGGGCCTCTCAACTTAGACAAAATCAAGAAGATACATTCATCACTAGATATATCATGCTCACATTCTTTCAATTGTGACAAAACAAACTTGAATTGAGCAAGGAAATCCTAAATTGAAGGAAATGCGTTTGGAGAAAGTGCTTGTAGATCTACTTGAAGTTGCAAGACTCTGAACTGATTTATTTTACCATACAATTCCTCGAGTTTATCCCAAACATTCTTAGGTATTTTACACTCTAAAATATGAAACAAGTTATCAGATACATGTAAGCCAATGAGCCCTTTTGCTTCATCCATTTTACATCTATGGAAAAAAAAAATCATAATCCCTTCTGAATTTAGGTTGTTTTGCATCTAACATTGGCCATAGACCCTTAGATTGTAACAATTGAATCATTTTTAGCTTCCATGTATGATAATTGTGTGGAGTGAGTGGTTCAATTTTCCTTAGATTCACCATGAACACCAAAAGAAAGAAGATAGTGTGACACTTAAATTGTGCCTTTCACCCCCCAAAATGAATTAGAACTCAATTTGCAACCCCCCAATAAATTACAATGAATAAATTTTATAATTTTTACAAGTGACAAGTTCAAATCAACCATTTATAACACACGATGATTTTTACAATTTTTAGAAAAAAGAGCTTCTCAAAATTGAAAAATAAGGTTACAAACATATTCCTTCTGATTTTTTGAGCAATTTCAAAAAGAATTTTACCAAATTTTGACTTTGTATGCAAAAGTTATGCCAATTACAAACAATAAATGCACATGTACCTTCAAGCTGAAAAAACTAGTAAAAAATGTCAAAATATGGAAAAATCACTTGCACCATTGAAAATTTTGTCGAACCAACTTTTCGACGATGTCTTGTTTGCAAAAAATTGTCGTGGCAAAAATTTATGCCAAATTGAAAAAATAGGCTTGTTTTAGGCACTTCAAGACTAACCAAGAGCAAAAAAAGGACTGATTGGGTGCAAAAAATAAGCCCCTAGGGGTTGGCAGTCAGTCACCCACATGACCAGGCACTCTGTTCCTGCAAAAAATAATGGTGGTCTGAGAAAACTGCTAGCAGTCTGCACCTTTGTTCACATGCAGCGATTAGATCTAGCAATCTCCTGGCGGTTAACAATTGGTGTTTAAAGAACCCTCAGGCAGCTGGCAGTTTTACCCTTAGCAGCTAGCAACTTGGGAGTGACAATCAAGATGAATTGTGTTGGTAGTTAGAGATCTGAGTCATTGGCGGCTAAAAACCTACAGTCAAAGCAAGGGCCCGCAGATTATTAAGTTTGTGGCCTGCTTTATTAAAGGTCGTGGGCCCTTTACAATTTTTTTAATTTATTTTTGAAGCCTTTACAAAAAGCCAAAACAAATATATATTTTTAATAAATTTTAAATACAATAAATAAATCGTTGGTGAAAGAGCCGAAAAAACAAAAAAAATCAATAATTTTTTTTCTAACGACGTACCTGCACGACTTGGAGGGTCGTACGACCCTTCGGGTAAATTTCTTTTGCCCCAAAATCAACTTTTTCCACATATAGGAAAATTATATATCAAAATTCTTGCAAACGGCCACTCAGATGCAATGGCAAGGTTATTTTTTTGCCAAAAATGCTCCTATAAAAAGATGTTCACCATATTTGAGCTCCAAACCCTTGTTTGGCAAAAATGCAAATGGTGACCAAAATGAGTGAGAAAAAAGCCAAATATGACTTTATGAAGCCTCCTGGATGCAATGGGACAACCTAAAATATTGCCACTATAGCCAAAAGTGTTGCAATCACCAAATCTCACTAAAATGCATACATGCAATATAGGATTAAAAAAATCTTTGCAAACCCTTTCTGATTCTCAGGATCGTATTGAAACACAAGAGAAGAGCATACGAGAAATTTGCAAGATCATACAAGAAACTCAAATCATAATAGAAAAATTGATGGAAGAAACTCTGTAATGAAAAAAATTGGAAGGGGCTTGCAAGATTCAAATCTTTGATACCTTGTTGAAGTGAGCAACCAAGATCTTCAATCTGCAACACCAAATAACCTCCACAAGAAATAGAGAGAAGCGACAATGGAAGATGCTATTCTAGAAAACATGGATTGCAATATGATACAATGATCAATATGCTATGCAATAGAATATAATACAAAATGTGTTAGAGATGTCTTGCTTATAAAGGCAAGGATGAGAGATAGGATAAGACAAGATCATGACAAGTGTCTTAATCCTATCACATGAGACAACTAACTCATAACTACTTAGGAAAGTGTAAATTCTAGATAAGACAACTAAGAATTCTAGGAGGAATCTTTTATCCTAAGTAAACTTAACATGTGAACTAAGTCCCCTAAGTTCCTAGTAAAGGAATTAACTAGGTACAAGACTTATTCACACCAACAACATATAGAATGGTTAAGTCTAGTCGTAGTTTCAGAAAAGTGGTAAGTCATTCCTTAGTATGATTTGTTCATGTATTAGATAGGTTGTGATCTCTTATGACAGTGCTTGGATTTATGTTAAGTGCTTGGTTGGTGAAAGCTCTTTCTTATATGTTCTCTATGTGATCGATTAGAAATATATAAATAAAATGTATATATATATATATATATATATATATATATATGCATACATATGTATGTCAATGATAGAACCATGCACATAAGTTAATACATACATGAGTATACGTAGGTAGACGTAACTACACATGCCCATGGATGGATTTCTCATAGGCATGAGGGTATCGAAAGGACAAATATACATGTACATATATATGAATATATACATCAAATGTATATATGAACTATCAATAAGTTGACAAATATATGTGAATGATTGTATAAGTAAATGTATATATGTGATATATGCATATATACATATATATATATACACATATTGACATACGTGTATGTATTGACATAATGGGACGTCCATACACGTATATTGATATATGTATGTATATGTACATATGTATATAAATATATACATATAATGTTGTTTTTATATGATAGCATGGAAAAATGCATTTGAATATTAAATGATTTATTATTGATTGATGTTAATGAATATATGTATATATATACATATACATATATAAATATATACATAAATAAGTTTATATGCTTTACAAAGCGCTTGAATGGAAGTATTGTAGATTTGTTGATAACATAGCGCATATATGCATATAATACTTGCACCATGGAATTAAGAATCCAATGCATAAAGCATAACAAGTAAGCATAGTTTGAAATGTGAATATATCATAGCAAGGCAATAAAATGCATAAACACATGAATAAGATTCCATGCAAGTGGTTAAGTTTATATGAATGCATTAAATGTAGTTGACACATTTGTTAAGTGTTGAGTGTAAAAAAAAGACCAAGTCATGTGCTTTTAACGCTGAAACGAGAATAAGATTTATTCTATTGTGTTAGAACAAAAACCAAATTAATAGGGAATAAGGAATTTTGGTGGCACCAACTTATGAATTGCTTAAACCAAATAGAATTTCGTTGCTGCAAGTTGATTTGTTGGTTGATAAACGTGTGCTAAAATGAACTGGTCAGACCATAGTTGGATCAATAAGAGGTCGATCTGTTGTTTTATTAGCTAAGTATTTACTTGAATCACTGCCACCATTTTACTAGAAGTGCTGAGTTGAATTATAATGTTGTGGTGTCAAATTTCTTAGCATTGACATCATTATCTCATATTTTTGTATAAATAGATGAGCTATTATCCTCATTTGGACGCCCAACTCACTATCATTCTGTTGCATTTTATTTGCTCTATTTTGTTGAAAATTTTCTTTGTGAGGAAATTTTATTGTGAGAATAGTGGTTGAGAGATATTTTATTGGAGGATTGGAAGAATTGATCTTGGAGGGGTTAAGTTAGGAGTCAACTTGTTCAATTGGAGTTAGCATTTTACATGCATGTTGAATTTGTTCTTTACATTTACGTATGCTTTGGAAAGATTGAATGTTATTGTTTGATTTATGTGATGATTCCTTGATTTGTTAGAATAGGGAAAGATTATGTTTATTTATTTGAAAATTGAAAGTAACTTTATTATACTCCATTTCTATATGATGCTTATTTGAAGTGTTTGTACATACTCTGTATTAAGGAGTGATTATGTTTATAGTATTTAATACTAGGAAATGAAGAAGCATAATAAATATGAAGTTATTTGTTACAAATTATTTGTGAAACCGAACTATAGGTAGTTCGTAGGTTTCTTACATGATTAGATAATCCTATGATGGGAATAACTTATGTGTAGAATAAACTTAGTAGATATGTTATAAACATAAGAGGAATAGGTCATTCTTGTGGTTAAAGAATACCTCACAAAGGGATTACCTATGCATAGTGTACAATTGATCTTGAGAAAAATTGAGCTAGTGAAGTGTATGTGATCTAAGATGACTTTTTATATGAAACTTTGGCCAAAGTAGTGTAATATGCCACTAGTTACACTATCAATTTCATTGTGTACCTTTTATGCATGATAGTACAAGATCGCCATACAAGTTAGGTTGTATACAAGTTCTAGTCTTGTAGGGCACAACACTGAGTTCATATAAGCCATAGTTATGAGGTTATCAAACCAACTTCTTCGTCGGAGGGAGGGTCATCTTACCCTATGAGGTAGATGTGTGGGGGGGCGTATAAGAGTTTGTGGTTGGCGGAAAAGAAATTGAGTGATGCCTCCCCTCTTTAGTTGGTAGCTAAGGTTTGAGAGAATCTTCATGAATCATGTACATCTATTGTCAAAGGAAGCTTAGAAGAGCTATGTATGTTTTAAATGTAATCCATCTTTGAAAGGATGTAAATGTTTACTTTATGAATAAATTCAATATTTGGAAATATTGTTATGTTATATGTGCTCACTAAATCTCTCTTTGGAAGAATTTTTTATTGCATTGGGTAATGTACCTAGTTTAATTACTTGAATGTAAATCTTAGAGAAATTATCATTATAGAACAATTGGCATGTTACAAATACTCATATACATCTCATCTACTTATTTCAATGCTCAATAATATATCTCAATACTCACATATCCCACAACATTGAATTCACATCATGAACTCACACAATGGGATGAGGATAAATAATGTCTTGAATTCTCCTATGAGAATACAAAGTATCATAGTGCCATAAAAAAATCACATAGAATAATATACTCGATTGTTCAAAACAAAGTCATACAAATAATAAAAAAAAAATCACATCAATACCTTTATCACTGAATACAATTCCTTTAACAACCATCACTCATAGAGTTCAATTTTTTTTTATCAAAATGCATGTTTAAGAATACATTCAACTTTTCAACCATCACACTCATATCATTTCATATTCCAATAGTTACTTAACTATCTCAAGAACAAAATTACACAAGCACATATCATTACACATTAACTTTCTTGGATACACATCAAAAATCCTTTTGTGCCAAAAACATCATTTGTGATGTTAGAAACTATTTTTGTTGCAATATCAACTCATGTCTCAAGAATAACTATCTTTAGCAAATGGTTCACGTATATACCATATCACATTCACTTGGTAAAATTTAAACATAGATCATAATATATCTCTGCGTAATTCACATCACAAGGCTTATACAATGGGTTTTACGAGGATGGACATGCATAGATACCATAATCATAAGTAAATGTGGTCTTGAGTCCCTTCTACAAGGATCCCTCCATACATTATTGTGTACCTATCTTTCATTTGTGTAAGGGAGTTAGCCTCCAAAAGATAGATACTAACAAAGTAACTCTCAAAAAATTGGGGGGAATGGATTAGGACTGTCCCATACTGGTCCCATTTCCAACCTCCATCCTCACAATAATATTCCTCAACACATAGATACTACCCTATACTTCCTACCAAGGATCCCTCCTAGATATGACAATCTACAAAGTCACATTACAACACTTATGCCAACAATTACAACCATGAAAAATGGCTCAAATGAAATTCATTAATGCATGATTTTGACCCCAAAAATCAAATAAAAAGTCTCATAAAAATGAAATGTAATATAAAATAGAATCCAAGAAGCATTAATGCAATAATTTAATTATCTCCAAAACTTAAAACGTCTCTAAGGAAAAAGAGACCATTACAATATTCAAATGGCCAACTAGCCCAAGAAATTTAAAGAAAAGATTTACATTGTTGGCATAAATTATAAATATAAATAAATTACACTTACAATAAATTGCACATTACATCCATTGTGTGGCTTAACTAAGCCACTAGTGGTTCTCTAACCACATAAGTCTAATATCATGTAGTAAATGGTGGTCCCTGACCATAGTGGTCTCAAACCACATAGAGCTCATGAGTAAAAAAAATATCATGTCACCATAAAACATGTCCCACACAACCCAGGGCAGTCATGTAATAATTGAATCATCAATAATAGATCTCCAAAGGTACACTTAGGTCCATCCTCAACCCATAGGTAAACATCAAGGAATTAGGTTTTATGATGAATCAACTAACATGATCCAATAGTGTGGGGGAGGCTTATTTGAAATAATGTCCATTCAAAGTCCTAAGATTTCGATAGAGGTCCTCCATCTCTCAACCCCCAATTACACTAAAACACTCTCAATCCCATAGGGGAACCATACACTAGGGGTACAAATTGATATAATAACAAGACTTACATAAAGGAGATATCACATTTCATTTAGTATGCACACGTACACACACATTACATGATTACTTTATCTCACAATTTACTAGCTTACACAAAATAAAATCACAAAGTGTGCATGTAGGGGATCATGCTCAACATACTCTCACCCTTATCCCAAGTCGAATACTCTGTATCTCATACTTGGGGCACAACACATTTACTGGTTCAATTTCACATCACAACACAATACATTTTATGAATTCCATCCACAAAATCAATATGCCCACTAATAATTCGTTAACTTTAGACAATGTTCATTTTGCATCTCAATTTTTGTTGATATCTATTGATTCAAAAAGATCTATGACAATATTTGCTTGAGTGAATGTTAAATTAGGTAAACGATAATATCTTAAAAAACTTAAATAATTTTTTTTTAAAAAGACATTAAGAAACTGAAAATATAAAATAGATCGCATATATAAGAGAAGACAAGAGCCTACAAGCTGATAACGAAGTTCATCCAATTTGGGCTACATCTTTGAGTCCCTCTCCAATGATTGACTGATCCTTTATAATGTCCAAAAATACAAATCATACATCAAAATGGTTAGATTCAACCTGCATGTAATAACCTCTCCACAATCCTCTTCGACAGTAATTTGAAGTCCTCAAGTATTTCTCGCTCCTGATAGAAGGATTTGGCTTCAAAAACCCTTTAAAAAAAACCCTATCTATATTGAAAAATACAACCCCAAATAATAATTTGTGCAGTATAAAAGTGGTTTGGGATTTGAGAATTTGAAAAAGCTCTTAGCTCATGACTGGCTTTCTAAGGATATGATTAAGATATGAGATGAAAAGTATAATTTTTTACCTGGCCTATGAGTATATCCATGCTTTTATTCTTATGCCTCATGACTAATAATTTGGTTGCCAAAAAGTTTTGGGATGAGGTTCTTCACTTATTTTCTTGTTGCTTCCTTTTTTTGATCTTTCATCTCATTCTCTGTAAGCTCTTTTTGCACAATTTAAGCTATTTGATAGCATATATAGGAAATGTTGTAATTTTTCTCTGTAATAACAAAAGATGACTCAAATACTTAAGTAAATTTCTTTAATTTTGAATATCGACCTATCTTGCTCTCCAGTATTGTATTCACTATCTTTTAACTCAAACTAATCAAAGGTTATTTATAAGTTGTCATATCACATCATGTGTTTATGTTATGGATGTTGAACTGTTAGATTTTGTTCAAGGAATGGATTAGTATTCCTTTTAGTTATTTATCAAAGATTGTGTGAATTAAAATTCAATAAGAATTTTTAAGTAGTGTGATAAGTGTTGTTCTTTAAAAATGATGTGGAATCACATATCAAATTCAATATCATGGAATACAATATAAAATATAAAATATCACAATTTCATGAAATACAATATAAAATATCATCAGCTATAGTTTGGAATATGATTCATGAAGTGCAATGATTCACAATTTCATAGAATACAATATAAAATATCATCAACTACAGTTTGGAAAATGATTCATGAAGTGCACTATAAATACATGAAAGATGCTAATTCACTTCCATTTCCCAAATCAAGTTAGGGTCCTCAAATTTATGTTCAACTTGAGATAAAGTAAAAGAGTCGTCTTGATTTTGAGTCCGACCTTCATTTTCTTCATCCTATGTCTCAAATTCAACATTCATTGTGTCATTGTCATTTGTCCCGCTGCCAATGCCACTAATACTAGCATTTGGAGTATTGCAAAACCCTCTTATTTTGCATATGGACCTCCAGATTGTGAGTTCCCTTTCAAAAGGAAAACTTTTGACATTATACTCAGTTCCTTTCACCCTCAAGCAATTTTCCAAATTCATGTCTGGTTTTTTTCTTATCTTTGATTTCAAAAATGTCAATGCATTGAAAATTCTCTCATCCTCCACCGGCCCCAATATTATTGTTTGACATAAATCAACAAGTTTGAAATATTCTGATATCGAACTACACAATATTTCACTCTAACCTAAGTTTGTCCAAGTCTTTGTTATTGATCTTGATTCAAAGTGCTTCTCAATAGAATCAAACTGGTCCACCATACTTCTTGCAAAATTCTTACATTGTTGTCTAAGATTATCTCCATTTATAATTCCTTCTATTGTCTGCTCATTGTATTTTACACTTTTCGAAAAGTGTTCAACCAAGATTTTTACTTTATCATGAAAATAGGTTGGGCTATCTTGGTTTATCCAAAATTGAGGATACATAACACCCATGGCTTCAAGTATTTCTTCTTGAGGGAATCTATTATAAATCTCTGTGGAAAGAGATTTTTCAATTTCCTTCAAATTATCATTAACATATTTAATAATGTCGTTAAAAGCTTCCTTTGTAATAGATACTTCTCTAATAGAGCGCATGACTGTCATACAATGGTACATTGGTATCTCAAATTGACACACATAGATACATAAGTACCCGCTTGCATTAAACTATAAATAATTATTAGGTTGATTCAAATATGTAATTTCTTGCCACATGAAAAAAATTGGGATTTTAGAAGTTAGTTCTAGATATATAGATGATCAAGGTCCATGCATGTATTTCTAAGTAGTTTGGCATATTGATTAATATACATAGTTGTGTCTTGGGATTTCTTCGTAATATTGTTCATTTCATCAAGCATGGGGAGAAGACTAGCTAAAGTCAAGAGTGTCTCTATATCAGTTAACCTATGTAAGAGGTCAAGAGCTTTGTCTACAGTGTTGTGATGCTTGTACATTACTCCAATCAAGGATTGGTATTCTAAAAGAACTCATTGTGTTGGTCCATGCAAGGAGATTCATCTGGTATCAACATCCTTGAGAAGCTTGTTTCCTATTGTTGTTCCCTTAGCAAAATTTTAAAATTTCATGAAACGTCTGGGACTTCGGAAAAAGTATGTGTAGAGCTCGTAGACTAGATTTTCAACTATTGATACTATAGAAAACTTGCTTACGATTCTAAATGCTAAATTCATTATGTGGTCCATGCAGTGAATTCCACACATGTATGGTGCACAAGTAGTTTGTAACTTTGTGCAAACACCAGTCCTGTGACCTTGCATTACTACAACTCCATAAACTCCTACACACACCAACTTCTTGGCAATTGTCAAGTCATTCATACCTGCAATTTCATTCAAATATTTCTTGACTAGTTCAAATAGATTTGTGATGTTGAATTGTCCTTCATTTTATGAACACAAAGAAGACAAACCTGGTAGACATGTTGTTTTATAGTATACACATGCATACAAACCCAAGAAGTATTATCTACCGCAGTAAATTCATCTAAAGATAATGTAGTGAAGTTTGACTCTTTTACTTCTTTAAATCTTGTTTTTCCACTGCAACAAGATAGTTTTCCCATTTCCATCCAGCGTTTACTGACTAATGTGCACTAGGAAAGTGAGGGACACCCAAAAAATATAATAAATTAAAATATTTTTGGTAGTCTATCATAAGTGTCCTTTGGAAAAAATATGAAAAACAACACCCATCTGAATAGTTTTTGCCAGTTGTGCTCCTTCCATTACTTTTCCAAATTGACCCTCAATTGTACCTCCACATGTAACAAGCTTCAACATTCTTTTCTTATGCTCTTCATATTCCATGGAATACTTAACTTGAAGACATTCTTCCTTTGATTTCCATCATACTACTGAATGTTCCTTTCCATCTATGATTTGTTTTTCATAAAATTTACCGATATGATTTTCTATAGTGTTAAGCTTTAGTTAAAACTTCTTGTTTCTTTTGCATTTATAACTACAAATCAAACACTTGCATTATGTTGGAGTTTCATATTTGTTTGCTTTCTCCACTGGCATAATGAATGGGTACTTTGACACCCAATCAAGCTAAAAATTCCTTGTCATTTCCCACTCACGCCGCACTTTTGATTTGCCTTTTCTTTTCTTGCTACCAACATCATCCAAGTCAATTATCTCATTCTGGTTAACCAGTGTATCCCTTGGAACATCTTCTGTGGTATTTCCATCCTCATTTGACTCATTTAACTCAATGACAATCTCACCTTGACCTTCTGGTGGTAGTGAGGTATTGTGAATTCCTTCATCATTATATTTGGTGGAAGAGTTGATGATGTATCTCCATCTTAATTTGATGGATCAGAATCATTGCCAATTCCAAAGTAAGACTATATGGTAACTCTACATTTTGGGCATTTTGATGGCCTCCTAGTCCCTTCACCAACTTGAGGAGTCTTATTCTTATTGCACTTGCTGCTTGACATATTGATCTCTCACTTCAAATAAAACCTGGAAAAAAATGTCTTCTTCTTTAAGAAGGATAGAGAATATAGATCCCATTCCCTATTCAATATCATCTTTAATATTGAAGCAAGAATGGAAAAGAGATAAATAAATCTTATAACACTATGAAGAAATGATCATTCACCTTTAATTTTAGGTTTTCACTAACTTGCTATTTGTTAATGTAGGAATGCTTGTTTTGTAAGTTTTTAACTTTCCTATGATCAACTTCAAGGTTCCAAGTCCAACTTTTGAATCGAGAGCTCACAAGTTTAGAACTGAACAAAATGTGTAAGAATAAATGATAGTTTCGATTGTATTTATATCAATCCTTATTTAGTAAAATCTGCAGGATTCTTAAATGGTATATTAAAAAAATTGTGAATCCCACATGATTATACAATGATACATTGTAATTTTCAAGGCGATTATGGACCTACAATTAGCATGGAGGTTTCATGATAATTGCTGAAATGTGTCCTTAAATGTAATTATTTTTTAATGTTATTAGCGAAATGGGTCCCCATAAGCAACTATTTATAACTTTTAATTGGCGAAATGGGTCCTCACAAGCAACTATTGGTGAAATGGGTCTTGATACACAATGTTGTTTTAATAGTATTGGCGAATATGTAGGTTATTTATTACATGCTTCTGAGATTCCAGGCAAAAATATTAATCGGTCCATTTGAAATGTGTAGTTTGTTATGGCAAATTGATTACTTAAATATGCATCATAAAAAAAATTGATGGTGAATGGACATGCATTGGATCGATAATTCATAAAATTCGAGCGATTTGGCCACCCTGTTGGATGTGATTAATTCACCAAATTCAACTTGTCCAATATCTAATATTTTCCAATTGGTGAAGATTCGCCACTAGATTTTTCCTTGGTATAATTACATGTCTTCAAAGTTTTCCCCAAAGACATAAGGTTTTGCAATTTATATAGGAGGGCTCGGGTTCAAACCCAATCCCCTCATTTTCAACCCTCATAGTTTAGCATATAACAAAAGAGATTTTTTGCCATGCTATATTGAGCTAGGCACGCATGGTGCAGTTGCAATGAGTGGTGGTTGAGATTTGGGAGGTCGATGGTTCAAACCGTCGGCCTCCTCTTTGCTTAATGCAAACTTTGTTTGATTCTAAATATAATACATCACCCTTTGTTATCGAGAAACTCATGTCACTCAATGATGGAGATAAAAAATAAGAATGGGGAGGTTGTGAGATCGAACCTCCCCAACAACATTTTTAACAACTAGCCATAACTTGTACATAAATACTTTGATTGACATGATTCAAGTGGTGTTAGAATCATCTCAACGAGCTCTTTGACATGGTACCATTTTCTTTAGCATTTGGAACTATCAATTTTTTGGTTAAAAATATCCACTTGGATCAAGTCTCCCTATTGGAGAGATTTTGGACCTCCAAAAGCCTGATTACACTGAAAGTAAGTGAGGATACAACTCCCTCACTTTTCCAACCTCCATCTATCTTGCTTTGCTAGGATTCATCCCTTTCAATCGCACTCTAAGGTACTCAACAACACCCCTTCGTGAAGTTTTGATATTTTGTCCAAGATTACATCTTCCTACAACTCATTCATATAATCAGGTGATAGATCATCAACAAAAGGAATTTGAACATCAACCTCCTTATCCAGTATCATAGGAGGTTCATACAATTTCAAATTATCTACATTAACAACTGAGTAAATATGCATATAAGGAGGTAAATTTAGGTGAAAATTATTTGTATCCATCTTTTCTTGAATCTCAAAGGGTCCATACCTAATCAACTCGAGCTTCTTACCTTCACCTTACATTCTTTCCTTACTAATGTGTAACCAAACTCTGTCACCAACCTGAAATTGATGATCAACATGATGATTATCTTGTTGGGCTTTGTACTTTGCCTAGCTCTTCTCCAGTTGTGCTTCAACTGCCTGATGGACTGCTTGGATCTTTTGGATGAACTTCAAGGCCTTGTGTGCATCATGATGTCCATCTTTAACATCTTCCTTCTCAAAAGAAAAATCCATAGCTGTCCTTTGTGGATAACCAAAACAAGTCTCAAAAGGAGATCTTTGAGTAGAAGAGTGTGTTGCATGGTTGTAAGAATGCTACACATAATGTAAACTTTCATCCCACAACTTAGGATGTTTACTACATAAACTCTAAGAAGATGAACCATTGTTTTATTGACTACTTTTGTTTGTCCATCTGTTTGTGGATGGAATGTTGTGCTCTTCTTCAGTCTTGTGTCCATAAGCTCCCATAATGCTGACCAAAATTCCCCTAAGAATTGAGAATCTCGATCCAATACAATATAGGTTGGAAGCCCAAAATGAACCCATACAAATTGGAAGATCAAGTGTGTTGTTAGTTTAGCTGTGACTTGTTTTTTACAAGGCATCAAAATGCACATTTTGTTGAACCTATCCACTACTACAAACAAATAATCATGCCCTTTTTGAGACATTGGTAGTCCCCCAAAAAATCCATTGACATACTCTCCCATGGACGAGATGGTATAGGTAGAAGTGTATACAATCCCAACTTCCTATTGCTAGACTTGCTTGTTGCACACATTACACATCCTCTAATGTACAAGTTAGACACAATTTATTGCATACAAGGCCATTAACAATATTTCTACAGTTGTGGCATTGTTTTGCTTACCCCAAAGTGTCCAACAGTTAATGATGTATGTGCTTCTCTAACCACTTGTTCTCATTCATCTTGTGGAATACACAACTTCCCTAAGTGATACAATAATTTGTCTTACACATAGTAGTTTATCTCTTCTACATTTTTTCCTTAAATTAATGTTGCATATATATCCTTAAAGTATTTTTCATTAGCATATAGTTCTTGATAACTTTCACGTGCCATTGAACTACTTTGAAGAATAATTATAGCATTTGTTATAAGAGGCCTAGATAACATATCTGCTACTTTTTTTTGAACTCCTTTCTTATACCTTATAACCAAATGAAACTATTGTATAAAACCTATCCACCTAAAGTGCCTGCTTTGTTGCAATTTAGATTGTGAGTGCAAATATTGAAGTGGTCGATGATCTATGTGTATTATCGTTTCCTTACCCATTAGGCAATGTTTCCACTTCTTTCCACTTTGAAAAAATGCATACAATTCTTTATCATATGTGGGATAGTTACTTACCACAATTGTGAAAGTTTCATAATGAAAGCAAATAGGTTTACCTCCTTTCATGAGTATTTCCCCCATGGCAAACCCACTAGCATTTGTTTCAATTTTGAATGGTTGTTGTAGATCCGATAGAGCCATAATTTGTGCAATTCTTATCTTTTCCTTTAAATTATCAAAGGCCTTTTGCTGCAAACCTCCCCACTGGAAATATTTTTGTACACTTTTTAGTGTGTGCAATGAAGATGCTATGTAGGAGAAGTTAGCTATGAACTTCCTCCAATATTGTACTGCACCTAGAAAACTCTTGACTTCTATAACTATACTTGGCTTTGTCCAGTTTACAATGACTTTGACCTTTGTAGGATCCACTTTTAACTAACCTCCTCCTACAATATAGCCTAGGTACACTAGTGATGTCTTAGCGAATTCACATTTTGACATCTTTTACATACAATTTTTCTTTCCTCAATACATCTAGTACTTTTTTCACATGCTCTATATGATCTTTCCAAGTTTAACTAAATATAAATATATAATCCAAATAAATTATGACAAAATCATCTATGAATGGCTGGAAGACATCATTCATGAATCTCATAAAGGTGGCTGGTGCATTGTAGAGCCCAAAGGGCATGACCAACAACTCATACAGTCCCTACTTTGTCTTAAATGTAGTTTTCCATATATAATTATTTGTAATTCTTATTTGATGATATCCACTATGCAAGTCCAACTTAGTAAAATAAACTGCACGTTTCAGTTGATCAATTAAATAATCTATTCAGGGAAGAGGATACCTGTTCTTTAATGTTATCTTATTTAGGGCTTTGTAGTCAATGCACATTTTCCATGGCTCATCCTTCTTTAACATCAACACAATTGGAGAACCATAAGGAGAGCTACTTGGACAAATAACTCCTTTCTCAACCAACTCCTGAACCTGCTTCTTGATTTCCTCATTCTGCAAAACTAATAAACGGTACATGTCGATGTTTGGAAGAGGCACATCCTGTTGTAACTGGATTTCATATTGTATCTCTCTCTTTGGTGGAAATCCCTTTGGCTCCTGAAATAAATCATCATAGGCATAAACTACTTTGAATAATTCACCTTTGTACATTGGATCACACCCTTTGAATACCTCAGATTTGTCATCCTCTCTGGCTTTTACAATCATCAATACAAAGTTTTAATAGCATTGACTAACCTCTTCATTTTTCCAATATTTAGTAATGCTAGATTAGTTTTTTTCTTATGTGCACGTACAATGTACTCTTTATCATCCTTAAAAAGGTGATATTTTTTTTCTCCCCTATAAAAGATTTATTTTCGTTCATAAAGATAGGGACTCCCTAGTACAATGCCACAAATATCTAAAGGGACTGCATCAATTTCTACCTCATCTATGAAGTTTGTAGTGATTACAAATCTTAACTTACATTGATTTGTTACTTGTAATTGTGCATCATTGCAAACCCATCCAAGTGGATATGGCTTTGGATGAGGTGTTGTATCTAAGTTTAGTTTATTTACAACTTCTTCAGATATTAAACTTACTTGAGATCCTGTATCAAACAAAGTATCGATCTTCATATGATTTGTTACAACCCAAATATGAAATAACTCATTTCGATGCTTATCAATATTAGATGGAAAAGATTCTTTACTTGTACTTTCATTTTACAAATTGTATTAGTAGAAAGAGATATACCTTTTTCTTTACCTTGGATCCTAGCAACGGCAATATTTGTTGCGTCTAGGGAGTCAGATCCAAGATCTTGTTGTGCTACAACAACAATCTTCTATTTTCCTTTGTTTCCTCCATACATCTTTGGCCTTAGTTCCAGATGCAACTTCCAACATTTTGCATCATCATGCCCCTCCTCGCAATGGGAGCATGTGGGCTTATCACCCTCCTTCTTGATGGTAGTTGTCTTTTTCCCCTTTCCTTTACCCTTAGGTTTACCTACAAGCTTAGATGGCTTCTTGACAAAATTATCATTGGAATTACTCTTACCTCTCAACTCCAAATGTGTGGCCTGTACACACACTTCATCTAGATTACTAGGATTTAAAACCAAAATGATATGTCTTAAGTAAGAGTAAAGACTACCTATATACTTGAGCAATGTGTCCTAGGTGTATAATGGGACATTAAGTTCAATAGCTCGCTTCCGAAATTCATGAGTATAGTCTTGGATAGTTTGAACTTTAGCCTACCTAAAAAATTTCTAGTTCATAGTTAATTTTTGCATATGGCCTAAGGGATAAAACTGCTTCTTGATGGTAGCTCTAACCTCCATCCAAGTTAAGTTGGAATTGCCATGTCGAGCAATTTTTACCTGAGTTTTACTCTCCCAAAAGGTGAGAGCAGTTCATCTCAACTGAAGAGTATCTAATTGGATTTTAGAAGCATCAACTAAGAGACCTTGAACTCTACAATATACTTCTACTTGTTGAACCCAATAATCTAGTTTCTCAACATTCAACTCTCCACAATATTTTGGTAGTTCAAACTTTACATCCAACTTGATTATAGGATTACATGTAATTTTGAAAGGACTAACAGAAGAAATAGATTTAGAAGGTGAAGATAGAGATGGAGGATTTTTTAGAGGCTTGTTATCACCTCCTACTCTTTTCCCTTTGTCCTCCCGATATTCATGGTCCTCATACTTGTCCTGCTTCAACGAACCTTCTTTTTCAAGCTTCTTTCATTCTTGCCTCTCATGATAGATCACTTCCACCATAGCCTTCATGTCAAAAAAGGCTTGTTGAAAATATCTCTCATCAAGCTCAGAGGATATTTCTTTAGCTTTTGTATCTTCCATCTTTGTTGGTGGAAAATTTCTCCATTTACCGATCTCAGGATTGATCTCCGCAAGTGTGCCTTCACCTCTGCAAACACTAGTCAAACAAGGCTCTGATACCAAATTGATTTGAAAATATCTATGATAATAGTTGCCTGAGTGAATTTTAAATTAGGTAAATGACAATATCTTAAAAATATTAAATACAAGTTTTTTTAAAAATACATTAAAGAAATTGAAAATATAAAATAGAGCATAGATATAAGGGAAGAAAAGAGCTTGCAAGTTGACAATGGAGTTCACCCAATTTAGGCTACATCTCAGGGTCCCTCTCCAATGAGTGATCGATCCTTTATAATGTCCAAAAATATGAATGGTACATCAAAATGGTTCTTCAACCTACATGTAATAGCCTCTCCACAATCCTCTTCGATAGTAATTTGAAGTCCTCAAGTATTTCTTGATCCTGATAGAAGGATTTGGATTCAAAACCCTTATAAAAAACCCTTATCTATACTGAAAAATATAAGCCCAAATAATAATTTGTGTAGTATAATTACATGTCTTCAAACTTTTCCCCAACGGAATAAGGTTTTGTAGTTTATATAGGAGGGCTCGAGTTCAAACCCGAGCCCCTCTTTTTCAACCCTCATTGTTTAGCATATAAAAAAGAGATTTTTTTCCATTCTATATTGATCTAGGGGCATGTGACATGGTGGAAATTAGTGGTGGTTGAGATTTGGGAGGTCGACAGTTCAAATTGTCGGCCTCCTCTTTGCTTAATATAGACTTTGTTTGATTTTAAATAGAATATATCGCCCTTTGTTATTGAGAAACTTGTGTGGCTCAATGGTGGAGATAAAATATAGGAATGGGGAGGTTGTGAGCTCAAACCTCCCCAACAACATTTTTAACAACCAAAAACAAATCCAAGAAAATTTTTAGTGCCATGTGGCACACTATCATTGGTTTAACCTAGTCAACCTGCAAGCTCACCGCCTAGTCAACCTCTTCTACCACGTCAGCATGCTGATGTCATTTCCTACCATGTGTTATTTTTGAGCCTACCATGAATCAGTACCAGAGACTACCACATCATCATGTTGATGGCATGATGATGTCAACATCCGCACAGTCTAGTCAACATATTTTACAAAACTTTGACCAGCCATAACTTGCACATACGGACTCTGATTGATACAATTCAAGTGGTATTGGAATCATCTTGATAAGATCTTAGACATGGTGCCATTGTCTTCAACATTTGGAACTATCAAATTTTTGGTGAAAAATATCCACCTAGATCATCTAATCACTTGCATAAGTAAAATAAATTGTTATATAATGCACAACTGTAACTTAGGTATTACTCCAACTTGTAGTTAGCAACACATGATATATCACACTTCTTATTTTATTGCATAAATGGTAAAAAAAAATTCTATATTTAGTCATGCTTCGTTTCCTTTTTCATTCAAATAGGTTTTATATGCTCACTAATAAATTTGTATGTGGTAATTTTAGTATAATTTTTACAATATGCAAAGAATGTTTCTTAGTTAATAAAGAAATATGACAAATAGTTTCTTCAAGAACAATACATTCAACTTTCCCCACCACATAAAATAAAAAAAATCATTCAAATAAGTAATATGTCTTAGGCTAGATTTGACCCAATTTGAGTTTTGAATCATACAATATCCTTAAGAAAATAGTTTTCTATTTTTTTTAATATTAGAAAAGCAGTTCCATAAGTGCAACAATAATTGTAAACAAGAGCTCATATCTCAATCTAGTCATTAATTAACAATTAACCTACCAACCACAATCAAGTATATCGAATGTTTTAAGAATTTAAAGGAAACCATAATAGCACCTATGTCTGATCATAATTTTAAGTTGCAATTTTATACATAGGAAGGCCAAATATTTAATGTATCCAAGCACAAGTATAAGAGTGGTTCTCACTTAATGATAAGTTATATACATATCCCTAACAAGGTCATTTAACTTATACTTTTACGGGTAACATTGTTATTATTAAGATAGTACATGGAAAGACGATTACCTTGCACATAGACTTAGAAACAATAATCATAATATTTTACACTTAGTTATTCACTTGCATTATGAAATTAAATGATTTTTACTATAGTAAAGTCATATTGTCAACACAATATTCATGTCTTAAGAATCATTCTTCATCTCCATAAGTTCAAGGTTATAGGAAGGCATGATGATGAATTTTATATTAATAATTACATTAAATGCACTATTATTTTTCTAGTCGGTCACTTTATTTTCATTGAATTTTTTTTATTGTAGTTTGACTTTGGTTTTCACATGGAAATTTTACCATAACATGCTAATCAACATGAATAGAACATCCAATTGACACATTTAATTTGGTTAATCTTGATCATCCTAAACATTTATGATTCCTAAGAGAGGGTACATAGGTGCATTTATATATAAATTTTAGCAAGACAAAAATTTTAAACTTAGTTATTTAATATCCTTCATAATCAAATGCATCATTCACATAAGGTTACATAATTATCCATCAAATCTAACAACATAATTTTTTCCTTTTTCAATTAGTATTTTCACAACCATAATTACCAAAGAATGATGAATGCAATCTCAGAACTTCAAAAGGTCACTTTAATCACTTATATCAATAAGTAGGTAAGCACAAAAGTAAAATTCACACAACCAACACCACAATGGAAACAACACTAACCAAAGATCCCAATGCTGCAACCGTGCTCCAATACCAAATGTAATGCCCAAAAATTTACAACCAAAATAAGCTAAGGACACGACACGACTTTCAAATTTTGACCACAACACAAGACTAACCCAAACAAGTTTGTTTTTAAAATAATTATAGGAGGACCTAAGGGGACAAACCTATTCCTTGAGGGATCATCTTCTATGGCCTTGCCTATGTGATGTGCAGAGGCTTCGTAGTTTGACAACATGGACTTGAACCAACATTTGCTTGGTTGTCCAATAATGATGTATATCATCTAAGCTCAAATCTCACAATTTTTTTAACAAAAATTCCATCATATCCTCAATATCACTAGTCTACATTATAATAATGAGAAACAATAGTTCAAGGTCAAATATTATGACTAGGCACACATATAAGATCTTCCAAAAATTCTTCTAAAACAACAAAATGATGCACACAACCCTCATGATTAACTAGGTTGATCTTCCACCATTTAGCTTGACTTTGTGCATGCATGGTATCAGAAGAACAATTCAACACATTCTATAGTGGATTATGACTTATTGGAAATAGTAATCTATGTACACTCCTAACACATGTATTCTTTTATAATAATAAAATAAAACAAAGTAAGAAGAGTAATTACGTCATATATAAATCCTTTCTTAACATTTAATCTATAGATTGCAGCCAAAAATGGAAACAAATAAATCTATCATATTAACTTGTATGAAATTCATGCCACAATATAATATGTTACCACATACTAGAAAAATTCCCTTCATGCATTTATGGGGAGCTGACTAGGTGACCTTACAAGAGTCTGGCACTCAATACCCTAGATGAAGGAGAAGATCTCCTTGTACAACTTTAAATTCCATGTAGTCTTCTTGCCTTCACTAAGAAGGATTGGGAATTAGGAAAGGAGGAGTGTGAGGCACACCTTGCAAAATTTCAAGTGTCCTCTTCTAGTTGATTATGTACATTTTTATTTTGTTTATGTAATTTCAGATTTCATTGTATATATGTTGAAGATAATGGTTAGTATAGCAGTGAAAATTTTGATTATCTTTGATGGATAAAATTATTAGGGAGAATTTCCTTGATTTTTGAAGAAGTTTGTTGAGTTAATATAATATTTGTATGTACACATATATCTATTAAAGGGAGTATGTATACATGAACAGTGCGCCATTTTCCATTGATGTCAAAGGGGGAGAATAGTTGAGAAAACAATTTATTGGAGAGTATTTTAGAGAATATTTTTAGGCCTACTTCCATCAATGACAAAGGGGAAGATTGTTGAAAATTTTTTGGTCATTGATATGGTTGTTGGTAGCATGAGCATGATCATATACAGTGTTGTCATTGATGTGAACATTATGGTTTAATGTCAACAATGACGTATACATTTATGTATAACTATTTGATGAGAATGAGTGATTATGGTGATGGAAATCTAGTATACAGGTGCAATGGTTTTGGTCTAGTGCAAAACAAATGTGTTGATATTTGGCTATGTCACAAAATATATATTTTAGTGTATGGAGTATCAGTTTTTAGGTCTACATTGCTCCACGTTGAAGAATATTGGTTTATGATTCTAAGGAAATTTTGGTATATGTTGGAGGATCTTAAATCCAAAGTTTCATGTCTTGATGTCCTCTGGTGTAAAATTTATGAGTGACATAGTATTGGGTCTACCAGTGATAGTGTTACCAATACAAAGAACATGTTTGGAATGGTTTGTATTCCATCACAAAATAATATTTGGTTATGCAATTTTTTGGGAGTACTTACAGGTGTCAAAAGAGTGTGTGGTCCAAGTGGTGAGTGTTTTGGAGGTTTGTGTGTCAATTTGTGGATGATTAGTTAGTATATTTTAGTGCTATTTCACTAGTGGTGCTGACCTAATGAGTTTGGGGTCATGTAGAGTTAAAGGAAGTGTTGATCAAACTTATGAGAGATATCATAAGTCCCCTTTGACCTATTTGGATGTGTTACAAGTTTTTAATTGTGGCATGAAGCATGTTTGTTTGAAACTTGCGCTAATAGGTTGAGGTATTACATGTTTCATCTAATTAGACCAACCTAATTGATGATGTAGGTGTTTTCAAATGAAATACATATAAATATAAGTTTATTTCAATGTTATAGATGTGTGATTTGTACTATAGAAAGTGTGTGGTGCAAATTTCTAAGTAGAGCATGTGAATGTGATGTGAATGTAAAGAATATTAGAGTGTGGAAGTGGTGTAGTATGAAGTGTGTTGATTCAATATTTTGAGCTCCAATGGAATTGTATCTCTAGGGAATATTGTAGAAGCATTATTAGTAGTTCAAATCTTGGCAGTGAGCCACCCCTCCTTTCTATTTCTCTTATTCTCTAGATAGTGAGTCCTCCAGAAAGTGAGTCTAAAAGGAAGTGAGACATTCTGTAATATGTTATGACTGGTTATAATATATTGTGAGCTAATCCTCGCTGTATTTTTTCCTTTTTGGGTTTTCCATGTAAAAATATGGTGTTTATGTGTTATGTGCTTTGATGATTACTTTCTTGGTTTCTTTCCTTACTACAAATTAAATATGATATTTCAAATAGATGTTTAAATGTTTGAGTGGCTTTAGAGAATACCGATTCACCCCCTCTTAGTATTTTGGGCTTTCAACAGGATATAATCATCATGATTTGTTTGAGTTGGTTTATTCTTTTCTTCTAATTGACAATAAATAACATGAAATCTATGCCTACACTTTTTAGCATTATGATTTCTTCTTGCATGATTTTCAATCTATGACAGTGTAGGAGTGGGTTTATCAACCATCGATCTCTTTTCTTCCCTTAAGGGAGGAATAGAAGGGACCTTCACAAGTTGGGAAACCACTTTATCTTTAGGTTTATAAACTTTTTTGGTTTTAGGAGGCACAAATGGAATTGTATGGTTATCTATTGGTCTCTTGTAGGACATAGGTGGTGGATTAGCATCATACTTTATTTGATTATTTGGGAGAGCTTTTGATTCAAGCATAGTTTCATCCACAACAATGGGAGTGAGAGGAACAACTATGGATCTTTCAATTTCAGGTGGGATATTGGCAAGGGATAACTCTGCTATATGCTTTGCTTTGAACTTTTGATATGATTTAAAGAATAAATCCTCACGAGGTGCAATAGGTTTCATAGGTTCAAGCCAAAAGAAATTCAATGAAAAGTTCCCACCAAAATACAAAGGATTAAATCCACTATGATGCACTGTAAAAATTTAGTTGTTAAATGGAAATTTCAAGCATTTATGGATGACCAAAAAGATGTCATTCATGGAGCATAGCCATGGATAGCCTGACTTCACACAAAATTGATCTGATGTTGGGATGATGGAGAATAATACATTCAATTATTTTAGTCCAAATTTTAATGAAAGAGTGATCGAACCTATCGTAGGGAGAGAAAAACCATCATGTGTTTTGATCCATGCTTTTGATTATTCATAAGAATCTTATAAAGTTCATGCACAAATAATAATTCCTTAGTGATCACATTCTCTACACATGGGATCAATTAATATCCCATTTGTAGGCTTGTCATTGACTCTTTCGACTATGTAAAGAGGACCATCAGGTGCATGTTTAATTATATAACTATTTGAGAGAGAAATGTCAAGAGACAATTTGGTTTATCCCTTACTATGTTGAATGCCAATGAATCTAATCATGGCATCAAGGATATGGTCCAAAATAGGTTGACTAGTGTCAACACTATGAGTGAAAGAGTTGGAAAAATCAAGATCCATGGTGGATGTACTAGCGTGGGATACCATGAGTCTCGAACTATGATTGCTAGTATGATACCAGGTTGTGATACTCATACAAGTATCACAAAACCAAAAGTGTACCCAAAATAGATAAAAAACACTAGATAAATATAGTAGACACCCAAAAATAGAAAGCACGATACAAGTATTGAAGAAGATATTGTAATATTCATATCTAGAATATGATGATTGATTGATTTTAAGATGCAAAAACCTAAAAATGATTACTTTAAAATGATTTTTTTTTTCTTAAACAATGCATTTTCTTTCACCAATTGAACTAAATGCAAACATATACAAAAAATACAATTTTTGAAACTAAAACAAAGATTTGCAAGTACAGGTAAATAAAGCAAATAGAGACAAATAAATGCATGGAATTTTGCAAAATAACATATATAAGGACATGTTCACCCAAGGGCGAATGGGTCCTTGCACAAGGTTTTGAAAAATTGAAATCTAAGTGTTTAATTTGATATTTAAGTTCACTATTCCTAATTACAAACAAATTCTTCAATGACAGTTTTTCTAGATTTTGTGATTAATGTAAATGTAATTTGTATGAAAATGTATGAACAAAATGGTAAATTTTTAAATGAAATTTTGACTATAATTTTTATCTAAATGACTAAAACACACCTTAATGTAACCTATTATGCAAAATGTATGCAATTGTTTTAGATTTTTATGATTTTAAATGATGCAAATATGCAATATGTAACTTTAAATGAAATGAAAAACCTAGATCTAGGATTTCAAGGATCTCCAAATCAAAAAAGTATTATGTAAGAATGTCAGGTTCACCAAAATGAAATGTAGTAAAAGGTGATCCTAGGCCCTTAATGCAAAAAACTTGGGATTCAATGGTGCATTTTCCTAACTTTCATTGAGATGTAGATCACAAGGTGAAATAATTGAATTGTAGCCCTAAAGGTGAGCCAATCAAACCTGGATCTATATCTATTAGGGGATTAGAATGGATTGGAAATGTTTTTCAATGATTAAACTAATGATCTCATATTCCCTACTATGAAAAATACAACCCCAAAGACTGACTAATGGAAATAACAGTTTACCAGTGGATCTGGGAAGTGTAGAGGACAACAAACTTGCCTAGAAAAATTAGTTTTTAGGTGTCTACAATGACTCATTCACCCATATGTGAATGGACCTTTGTGCAAGGGTACAAACAAACTTTTGATAGTCCTATGATGCTAGATCTTAGCTTCGATTTGACATAGTTTCCACTATCATAAATTTGAAAATAAATTATGCAACTTAGTTTATGTGGCTTGACAATAATGATGACAACTTGTGCAATAATAATAAAATTTCTTCTTCAATATCCTTCCACTCCTTCAACCTGTAACCTGCACGTACACAAAGAGGGAATTTTTTTGTTTGTTTGTTTGTATGGGGGTTTTCCTTGGTCAAACCCCAAGTTTGGTAATTAAACCTTGATATAAATATAATGACAAAGGAGAAGGAAATGATGAATGAACACTTGCTTTCTACAACTCACCACCCTTCAATGGCTTCCCTTAGAGGACTGAAGTCAAACACATCACTCTAAGTAACTTGATATTTCTTTGCTTGATGGATTTGGATACTTGAAATGCTTGGATGCTTTAGGATCAAAAATGCATATTAGCCTTCACAAGATCACATGAACACACATAGACTTGAACATGATGTTAGGATCTTGATTTGGTGTAACAAATGACTGATAAATCTACTCTTGAATGCTCAATTATGCTCTTGACAATAATATTTTCTCATATGAAGTATTGATAATATTATATCATGTGTGTTTCTAAGTGTTAGATTTCAAATGATAAAAATACTATGTATTTATTGGTGTTTATTTGATTTTTGGATAATTAGATTCCAAAATCTGACATCTTAAATTGAATTTGAATCATTAAAATACCGCCAAAAATATATTTTAAAATGGGTCCTGGGACTTAAAGGGGACCCATTCACCAATGGAAAAATGGATCCTAGCCTATAAGTCTAGGACACACATATTCCATGGTGATTTAATTATTAATTTCACTTATTAAATGTCAATTCTCCTTTTGGAAAATGAGAAAAATAAGGCTTTGGAATACATAATTTAGCAAATTAGAATCTTAATTAAGTCCAATAAATTAAGGGGCATAAACATAGTGTGAAGTTGTAAAGGTATAAAATTTTCTAAACTACATTTAGTGATTCCAAATTTATAGAGTTGGCAAGCACCTTTGATGATAACCATGTCAACATTGTTGTCAACCCATCCACATTTTTGGTTTTTGTTCTACATCAGCTTTCACATGAAGCATTTGAGAAAATTTTAGAGATTTCACCATTGTCTTTGGATCTTGTTCATAATTTAAGGAATTCCATTATTCTCACATGGGAATACGTCATGCACCTATGTACAGTTCATCTTCTTCCACGAGGAAGAAATTTTGTTCAACTTTCAGGGATCACATTTTACATTCTTCTTTGAGCATCACTCAACACTAAAGGTTCGATTATCTTATAGGGGGCTCCATAGTTTCTATTTTTATCTCCTATGGGGGGGAAATCCATTTTAATTTATGCTATAATTAATACTTAGGGGGTCATCATGATTCCTTCTTTTATCTTCTTCACTTGTACATTTTATTTCATTGCATTATTTCTCTCTTGGAGAGGGATTTTTATTTTCCATTGGGTTTTTCTCCTTTACTCCACTTTATAAGAAATTTTTACATGAGTACCTAACATGGCCTTGTAGTTGGGACTCATCACCAATGCATACATTACTCCCTAGGTTGCACTTAAGGGGGGTGTTAGTGTGAATAGAGTCATTATCTACCTAGCTAGTTAATCACCTTTTTAGAATTAACATTTTCACACTCATAACGTAAGTTTACTTAGGTTTATTTTTCTTTTTTCTAATTTCATAGAATTGATACGTGTGTCCTCATCACTCGAGACACCTATTAATACTTTCTCACACACTTTTCAATTGAGCTCTCAAGTGTCCCATCTTTAGAGGGCTAGTCAGTTGTTTAGTCCTACCCCCTCATCCTTGCCTATATATGCAAGATTTCTCATTTTATTATACACTCTTCATTTGTATATTGATAGACATACTATTGTGCTTCTTTTATTCACTTGTGAAAGTTTGTTTCATGCTCTTGATCTTGGCATTCCCAAACAATTATATGCCATTTGACTTGGCCACACTCCCGCACGCAACCTTTTCTCTCAGGCTACAACATCATCCAACCCCCCCCCCCCCATATGGCTTCTATATTAATGACTTTATCACCTAGTTTTTTACAAGTTACAATGAGGGAATAACTTGGAATTTTTCATATGTATTTGATGTTATTGTATAGCTTTAAATTGTTTATTACAAACTAGCAAGTGTTTTTTTTAAATCACCAACCACCTATAATCTATGAGCACTTAACCTAAACTTTAGTGTATTAACTATCACTAGCATTTTATTCCAATCAACATTTTATGTCATGGTTAGTTGATAGGAAACTCATCAAAGTGTTGTAAAAGAGGGGAGTCCTTTTTTATTTTTGTTATAACTTATAAATGGGGGTATTTTTTAAGTCTGAATAGTCAACAAAATCTTTTTTTGTGATGAATACTTTGGTATTGAGATGTTTTGGATATTGTATTTTTTAATGCATTTTTTCCCTATAAAGTCACTATTATAAAAAAATTAATGAGGCATAAATTTCACCCTGATCATCAAAATTTTAGAAACTTTTTTTATTTCTAT
This sequence comes from Sequoiadendron giganteum, assembly GCA_007115665.2. Lineage (NCBI taxonomy): Eukaryota > Viridiplantae > Streptophyta > Pinopsida > Cupressales > Cupressaceae > Sequoiadendron > Sequoiadendron giganteum. The sequence goes on from CM021101.1 coordinate 375,541,532, forward strand.
ATGAATTTTGTAAGGAATTCAATTTTTTTGTAATTTGAAGATTTAGATAGCCCATTTTGTAAAAATCTTCATGCATTATAAATGATCGATTTGGAATCCAATCTTCACACAATTTATAATTCTCTTGCATATTTTTCTAAGGGGGATAAAATCAACGCTAATCATTCCTAAGGGGCTCTCCAAATCGAGGAGGGAAATCTAGGTGTTTCTTTTTTTGAGTTTGTTGGTTCATGTGATCATGTATCTCACCTTGAATCACTTCCATTTTAGTATTCTTCATAATCTTCGTAATAAATGGAAATTAGGTGTGGATATTGTGGGATGAAAAGACATACAACATAATATTATCTTCAATTTCAAAGTGTAAAAATGAAGTAACTTCTTCTCAATCGTGGTATTTCCTTACCTAGGGAGGATTTTTTGGGCGATGATGCACATGGGGGTTTCGGGTGGTGTGTGCGGTTTGGTGAGGCCACAGGCTACCTCTTTGGCATGTGAAAGTGTAGCATTGGATTGCATGAGATCTCTTTCCTTACTAGCTTCCTTTTTGCAGATTTTGTTTCCCATCTTATCTCCATCAATTTGCTTTTTGTTTCCTTTTTGTGTGCTTTATGTGGGTGGTCGGTTGTGCAGGTTGCATGGTTCATGCAGGGGGTTTGGGGGACCCCCATTTGGTTTCTTTCAAATATGCTATCATCAATTGGGATTCTTCATCCTCTGGTCATTAGGATGCTATAAATTTCCTCTTGCATGTGATAGAAGAATCGAAGAACTATCAATCTCAAACCTTTCAACCAAAACCCAATGGGTGTTTGGAGAGATACAAAGATCGCTCGATGGTGGTGATCAACTTAGATTTATTAGTTGAGGATTTTTGGTATCTATCTTAGTGTGTACTCATCTACAAATTCATGGGGGTCTGCATTTCCTTTCCTTTTTTAGAAAATTGGGTCAGTAACAACTAGAATCTTGAAGGAGATTTGTAAGTCATTTTGGGAGCTAATGGGTATTTTTTGTGGTCTTCTCTCAGATTGTAGATCACAATTTGGTTTTCAAAGGGGGCCTGTATTCTCATAATGAGGTGGGAATTTTTATCAAACCATGGTATCTAGGGTTTGATCCAATAAAAGAGATGTCAAGAATTCTGGTTTGGATTCATCTACCCCATCTCCTAATGGAATTTTGGTGCAAGGAAATTTTGCACTATATTATAGCTACTTTAGGGAATCCCTTAGGTCCATCCCATTAGACACTTGATCGAAGGGTGACCTCTTTTGCTTTTTTGTGTGTGGAAATTAATTTAAATAACCCTTTATTGGAGTCTCTTGAAATTAGGATGGGAGGTATATGTTGGATTCAATAGGTGGAATAAAAGAATACATCCAAAACTATATTTGAATAAAAATTAGACAAAGAAAAAGAATCTAACTCTTCTAATAGAGACAATACAAATAAATATAACTTTGAACACTCAAAAAATAAAATAGATTCACTTATTCTAATAGAGAAAATATAGAAGAAACTAAATTTAAATAATCAAAAAATAGAGTGCATTTATTTATTCTAGTAGAGAAATACAAGTGAAAATAATCCTCAAACAACTATAAGAATAAAATGCATCTACTTCTTCTAGTAGAGGAACAACTAATGACAACTTTGAACATGTAGAAAAAAAGGCATCTGATTCTTCTAATACATAAATCAAATATGAAAATAACACTGATAAAAAATTAGTAGGAAAGAATGTTTTTGTTTCTTCTACTAGATAAATTAAAGCTACGAATAGCTGTTAAAAAATAACCTAAGTAGAATTGACTTGCATTTAAAACATTAGATACAATCTCCCAGACTTACAAATTTGGCATCTTCCATTTGCTCAAGAAAAAAATTTGAATAAAGATGAGTCTAGTTAAGAAGTGCCTCCAATCTTCTAAAAACCAAATCACCAATTCGTTGAGTTCTATTTGTCATTTGTTTTTCATCTTCATCCTCTTTTTCTCACTCTTCCTCTAAGTGTTTCTCCTCTATGGCTAGATATTTTGGAACCCTCAATACTTCCCATTACATTGAGATTCATCATTTTCCAAATCAATCTTTAGATAACTTTCAGATCTTCCTTGTTCAGAGAATGTAATATGATAATTCAATTGGGATGTAATAATGCTTAATTAATAGATCAATTCAAAAATCAAAAACAAAAAATATTTGACCTTTAAAACAAGAAACAACCACGGGCTAGCAAATAACAAACTAAAGTCATAAAATATCAAGATAAAATCGAGAAGCTTTATTTCAATTTTACCAAAGCACCCTAAGCTTGCCAAATCCATATATACCATGCAGAAATTAGGGTAATTCTACTTCAATTGGAAAAAAATTTAAAAAGAAAAATCTTCACCTCATCTTCCAATACAAATATTAGCGAATCTACATCTCCTTCAACCTTGACAGCCACAACATTAACCATTTCCAAATCTTGCATGGTAACTTTGGAAATCAAACTCAACATAATTAAAAACATGTGAAATGATAACTATCAAAAATTGGGGCTAGTATAACAAATGTCATAAAATAAAACAAAAAAATGAATACACGTTCAACCTTTCCACTATCATTAATCTTGAATGACAATGTAACTAGTATTTTTTCTTATAAGTAGCATGCAAACATGTTACAAATAAAGTTAATTAAAAAATATCTTATATGTCTAAGATCATGGATTTGGGAATTACAACAACACAAAAGCAAAGTCCCTCCTTACAAGTATAATCTTAAATATAGTTAAGATCATTAAATATCTCATTGTTGATGAAAAACCCATGGGAACTATCAACAATGCCAACAAGATTGTAGCTCAAGTGGCAAGCTTGATGACATTTCCAAACCAGTCAACAATGCCAACATGGTTGTAGCTCAAGTGGCAAGCTTGATAGCATTTGCCAAACCGGGACATTATTGCATGTTAAGGTATTTTAAAGCCCTACTGCTCAAATGAATTCACTTAATAATGTTTAAGAGTACCAAATGAACTATATCTTTAGTTGAATTTGGATGACACACTAACAACAATTCCAAAATAGGCTCCCATTGTAGACCTATGCTTTCATCCAAATACATGAAAACGTTCTTAGCAATAGAATCAATGCCCTCTAGATATGCTACTTGGTTGAAAACCCACAAAACTTATAGGCCCCCTTACCCTTACAATCTAGTATACTGTGAGCAGAAATCCAATGTCAACCATATAAAGTTGTAATTATCTATAACAATGAGTTTCCAAATAAAGCTACAAGTAGAAGAGGTAAAGAACAATGTTGCCTAAATTAAGTAGTCATATCCTCTTATCAAACAATTAAAAATAGAGATGAAGTGAACACAAACCATGTAGAATTTATTTTCACATAGTTTTACTAGAGCTTTGTCAAAATGTAAACAAGTAAATGGGAATTCTTCATTTTAACTTGAAGACAATGGTTCACAACTAAGCCCTAGGATCATAAACCCTTGGCATTTCTACGTGATGTTTTATAATATTTCTTGAGGAAATTTTATGTTGAAAAGTGTTTAAGTGGCTGAAAAAAAATTATAACATAGATAAAGAATAATTCCATTTAAAGATAACAAGTAAATCCAGAGGAATACTTTCCCTATATTGCTAATATTTCAAAATAAAAGACTAAACCTTAGTGAATGTAATCACTAAGTACATTTTCATACAAAAATCTGGCTAACAATTTTGGGAAATTTTATCAATGGATAATATACTTGTGCTAAAATATTAACAGACTTGGCAAAAAAATCATGGGAACAAACATGAGCTTACTGTGTAGACTTCATGGTTTCTACATTGCAAGAATTATAAGCAGTTGTGAAAAGTATCTTCTAAGTTGTGTGGATCCAATTTACATTGTCAACTTAATGATTGTATTCTGACTGAAATATTGGGATCAGATGCACAATGGTCACTCTTGCTAGAGTTTTTATCCTTTGGGGTTTCTCCATATTAATCTTTGTGTTTGAATCCTTATGTATTTTCTCACAAATTTATGCTTTGTTTTCATGTTTCCATTTCATTTACATCATGTTGAGCATATGGTACTAATTAATGCATTTTCCTAAGGAGTGAAAAAGTGATTCCAAAGGTTCTTTGTTGAGTTGACAAGTTCATGTCTGTTTGTGGTGAGCTCGAGGACACTATCTCCTAACTGTCCATTAATCAAAATTTACTTAGGAGACTGGCTGGGAGCCAATTGATGATTTTTTTCCCCAGAGATTCTTAGGGAAATTCTAATAATAAGGACTCCCCTCCTTATGGCTTTCCTTTAGCTGCTTAGACTTTATTGGACCCAGTCCTATTTATCAGTTGTATGCCTTGAGTGTGCATTAATAGGGGAGATTCAACCATACATAAACCTTTCTAAAAGTATATACATCTCACACTAAAATTGGTTTCTTACATTTTGGGTGGGAGGCAGATACCTTCCATAGCACATGACAACCAGGTCTAATTTACTACCTTGTCACTTTTACAACCAGCAAGAGATTGTTTAACACAACAACTGTCACAAATTTCCACATCAAAATCATGCCATATGACACTCATTGCCAAAATAATTAGAATTATTCTAGTTAAGAGACTTGCATACATTATTTATCAATGCCATTGTAAAATAAATGGCTTGTATAATGAAGTTACTTAAGATAAGTCAAAATTCTTGCAAGAAAAGGATATCATGCAAAGAGTTGGGAATCCTTGATGAGAAGACTAGCCTCTTCAAATTTGCATTATGGTTAATTTTAATTTCTAAACTATTGTGGGGTTGGAATTCAACTGTTATAAATTCCATGATAGCACTTGATAATACCTAGACTATAATATATTTATATATGTTGTATCCATGAAACAAAATTTTGAAAATATATATTTTGGATCTCTAACAACTTACTTATTACATAGTTGTTCGTTTCCAATTCGCGTTCCAAAGGTGTGAATTGAAACACCAACATTTTTAATAGCTAAAATTATTCTACAATAAATCTTGTGTTCATGCAAAGTTATTCCTAAGATAAAAGTAGTTGATAAATTATTCCATTTGTTTTCATACAATTCTTGTAAATAAGTGCCTTTGCACTTAGATTTCTAATGGTAATTTTCAAACTTGCTTATTAATGAAATTGTTATTCAGAAAATTATTGTCCTTGCAATTGTTTGTATCATAGATCAAGTGTTTTCAATAACTTTAGCCTTGGTTTATATGGATACTTTCTCTCCATATCCCAAGGGGTTCCTTGGCAGGTCACATTCAAATAGAAAGTAAAGGTTAACTGGTGGTACGAGTTTGATATCATCCAACTAAACATGTTTCTCATTGTTTAAATAATAAAGGTTAATAAATTATAGATATTTATAGGTCATCACTAATTGTGATCAATGTTGACCAAAAGAACTCACCTTTGATGAGTCTAACAACAATTAGTTGCACTTAATGTTACAAGAAAGAAGCTCCCTCAAGAGAAAAGTAATAGAGAAAATAATCAAAACAAAATTTGTGGCATGGAAATGTGCTCAAATTCACCCTAATTTCATCTCAAAAGCATAGATTTGTTCTTGATCAATACAATCTATCCTACGCATAAAAAAAGAAGCATAGATCTGTTCATTTTAAATAATCATGTAAACATTTCCAACATTTAGTTATATTGCAAAATGGTGTATATTATCCTCAATAACTAATGAATGCAATAATAATTTTCCTGAATTGCAAAAAACTCAACTTAGTTCAAAATAAAGCAATACTTCTATCAACCAATAGTCTTAGTTACAAATTTGAGAATAGAAATCCACTATGAATACATTTCCATAGTGGGAACAAAAAAGAGAACCTGGGTTTGCACTAACTAAATAGTTGAGATCATATGAATAAAAGCAAGTTACCTTCATTTAGAGTTATAAAACAAGTTACATTTATAGCAAGAACCCAATTTGTGAATATGCATGCAAATATCAAAGAAATGTGATATCATGAAATGTCGTGATTAAAGGATATGTTCAAAATGGGTTTTTCTGAAAGTCCTTAGAAAAATTTAAGCAAATGCAATGAGTGGGTGTAAAGCCCAAATTCTCAACCTTTAATCTATTCACAGTAAACGAAATTAAATTTTAAAAATGCTAAAAAGTTGTTCTGAATTGATCAAATTAAATAATATTTATAACCACACCTTCCAACTACCAAAAATAAAAATCTAGTCAACAATTTTCCCTTTCCTTTCTCAACAGCTTTGCCCTTGGATTTCCTCTCTAGAAGAGCCTTTCTATCCTTATATATCTTCAACTTTGTCACCACAACCTTGGATGGGTGGATGCCAACATTCACAGTTGCACCTAGGCACCAATACAGGAGAATTTGAAAACCAAAAATAAAGTGTAGTATAAAGTTAACTTATACCCAATGCATGCCAGTAGTGTATATTTAAATCTCCAAACAATAGCATAAAAAAAAAATCTAGTACTTCCTCACCATTGAATTTCTCTTGAGTGATGCGTTCAATATGGATGACCCATTTCTTTTAATAAACTTGAACCACCTTCCCCTCCCTTCCCTTTAATGTCCCTCTTACAACCTGAACTTCATCATCCTTTCTGATTGGCACAGAACGAACCTGAAAAACATTAGTCACATTGGAAACAAAAAAACAAATAATTAAAACCTTTGTTTTATGGGATGCAAGTTGAGAGGTTAACCATTCTAAAAACCAAAGAAAATAATTACACACTAACATAGTGTTTAAACAAAAAGAAGCATGCTGACATAGTGTTGAATGCAATTGGCAAGTGTTAAGCCAAATTCTGGCATCCTAATTGCCCATGCCAAAATGTGGAAGCATATACAAGAAACATGAATTGTTTAACACAATTCCTCAAAGAGCAAGAGATCTTCATCTCTCTTTTTTTGGCTTTGAAATCCTATAAACAACATTAAATTGTTTTTTTTTAAATGCTTTCCAAACTTTCAAGTAAATGCTATTGGTGAGTGTGAAGCCAAACTCTACAAATTTTTTCAACATCTTGCCTACCCGTCGCTTTGGAACAAGGATCCAAGAAAATCTATGTAGATAGATTTGATTTGATTGATTCATCCATTAGAATATGATTAAAAATATCTACAAACATGCCTAATAGTAAATAACACCAATTTACATACCTAGATTTGAGTGAACAGTAAAAAGCTCTAGCATCAAGTGCCCATTCAAACAATGTGTATACTCAAGAGAGGTAGTGATTTTTTGTTAATCAGTATCAAGCCACCTCTGCCTTGCAAGGTTGGAGAACTAACAATTATTTTGCACCACCTGAATTATTTACAAAAGATTTTGGGAAAATTTCTCGTCCTTTTACCATGAGCTAAAGAGGCTTGTACTTTTAAGTTAACCTATTTGATTAACCACTTGAATATCCCTAATTAAATGCAAAGAGACATTTTTTTTTTCATTTGACAAACCATGTCTTTGATTATCCCTTCTTAGTATCTTACTTGAGATACATATTGATTTGGTTGTCCATAATTTTATAAAATCATATCTTGCTGCAAACTAGTCTCAACTCAACAACAGATTGATCAAACCCTCACTGACAGAACTTTATCTCAGAACTAAACATAAAAATACATCAAACTCAGACATATAACACAATAAAGAGTGAAGGCAATATTCAATAGTGATCTTCAATCTTGAAATATCATATTGCATGAAGCAGGTGCCCATTCTTCTACAATTCATTTTTCCAAAGATTCAACATCAGTGTTTGGTGAAACATGAATGTCAAAACCTGCTTTCAAGTTGCTTGCACCAAATATAAAATGCCATTCACCACCTGTTCTAGCATATACTCTACCTTTGCAAGCATCCTCCCTAAATGAAAATGGGAGCTTTGGAGCAGGGTATGGACATCCATACAAGAAATGTGTGCTAGTAGAAAATGTTGTTGTATACTAAACTGTGTAGGGCAAAAGATGTTGTAATGTCAAAACCTAAATGTGCACATTATTAGGAACTTGGCGATAATTTTCATTTTAATAAACATACTCTAAAACCATCGCTCTAAACCTTATTTTCAGGTTGCAGCTCGCCAAATTGGAGAAGTGAGCATGAACCAACAGTGGCAAGAAAAGTAGCACAAAATGGTGAAAAGTAACCAAAAAAATGGCAAAGAATGATGAACGTTTAAGATTTGTTTAATCATTAAAAATTAATATAATATATATAATATAAGATATAATTAATATATTATATATATTTAATATAATAGTAATAAGATTAAATTATATATAATATAATTATATTTATTATTATATTTAATAGTATATATAGGTTATATTATTATTATTATATATTGTATTCTATAATAAAAATATTAAATATAAATATAAAATTATTATAATTAATATATTCTTATATAGAACAAATCAAATTATTATATACAAAAATTGATAGTTTAATTGATCTAGAGAGATTAGGAAAAAGAAAGAGAGGTCGAGGGGGAGACAATTCTATATAGAGAGGAATATATACTAACACTTACACCTAAAGGAGGTTCAAGGATTGCGTCGATAGAAAATTATATGTATGTTAATATGTTAGAGAGTATGTGTTTGTGATGGATGTGCTACAAATTATAGTTGCATGTGGCTAGCTTAAAAAATTAATAATAAGTGCTAAATAATGGAATGAAATAAATTTAGACAAATCTAGATTAGGGCTCCCTAACATACTTCATGCTCTTGGGCTTAGGTGTGGTGAAGTTAGGGCTCCCTAAAATGCTTCCTCTTTGACCCCATCATGTTGGACTATGGGAATAGCACTATTGATTCTTGATTCCTTAAATGATCTATTCAAATGAACTAAAATAATTGATAATATATATGTATTATTTAAATGAAAGTGTCTGCAAGATAGCCCTCAAAATGCAATTAGATTGTTTAAATCATATTTTATTAGTGAAATTGACCACAATTGATCTTTTATACATTTGACATGCCAACACAACAGGAAAATCAAACTGGCTTCAAATCATAGTTAAAAACATTAATGATTCATTAACATAATGAGTAATAAAAGTTAAAGAATGTAAATGTTATTTTTTTATAGAATATGTGACTTAAGACTGCACCGACAGGAAATGCCTTCCATGCAATAGGTATTTTTGGTGCACCAAGCAACCTAGGTGGCCAAATGGCCCGCTTAGGTAGGGGTCCCATGAGGGGGGCTTAAGCTCTATGGATTATGATCAAATTCGAAAGAAAAAAGAATAGAGAAGTAATAGTCATTTTTATTTGTCTGATATTAGTCATTTAGTTGTGATTTCATTCGATGACAAAATTAGTCACTTATAAATGATAAAATTAGTCATTTATTTGCCAAATTCTACTAGTGTTAGTCATGTAGTCATTTATTTTCCAAATTCTACTAGTGTGGGCATTGGATTGAGAAATGTCAGAAGCTACATCCAAAGCTTCGACACTCACCGAGGCCTACAAAAGAACCCAGTCAATAGGAGGTTGCAGAGGTAAAGGCAACACCTGTGGTTACCATCCCCGAGGAAGTCTATGAAGAACCTCAGTAGAGTTAGGAGTAGTTGGAAGAGGAAAGTTCCTTTATTAAACTCTGTAAGAGATGGAAAAACATGTTGACTAAATAGTTGTGTCAGCTTTGTTTTAAATTACCTTTTTATTGTGGTAATAAGTTAGTTGATACAATTAAGTATGGGTTTTGAGTGAAAGACTCTAAATAAAATTGTTATGCAAGTATTTGCATGAAGTTGTATTTCTCTAAGATTGAGATTTTGTAAGGCTTTTGAAGCCATATGTAAAACCCCACTTTGTGTGTGATTGATACAAACCTAGTTTGTTATATGTCTCCTTGAATAGATGGTGAGATGTGATGTGAGAAATAAATAGTGTGGTTATGTGGAAATATTCTTGTATTTCATTTTGTTTCATTTCCATTTCCATGAGTGTGTTGGGCATGTATGTAAATCAAGGAATACAATTGAAATGTTAAATTGAATTGTTGTAAGGCCAAATTTTGGGATATTTAACTAGCAAACAAATGTGATGTATGATTGTTGCTAATGATTGCATTGGTAATGTGCAAGAAAGTCAGAGTACCAGTACAAGAAGAGAAAACCAATGAAATGAAATGGAAAGACATCCCCATGTGGTTATGTGTTTGATTTCTTTTTGGGCTTAGAAGGAAATAGAGTTAATGTGTTGGTAGACTAGGGTGTAAGGGTGGATATTAAAGGGCTAATTTATTTATTTGTTTTGTGATGGTGTTTAATTGTGTCATGTGAGGTGTAAGTAGGGGGTTAGGGTTTAGGAACCCTTATCCAAGTGGGAAACTCGTATGGATTCTTGTGTGGATTTTAAAAAGGGATTATTGAGTCAATTTCCTTGGTTTTTTAACAAGAATAGACCCCTAGGACCTATACCTATGGGTTTGAAACCTTTTTGATATGTGAATTTTTCCTTGGAGTGTGAAAAGACCCCTCAAAAGTCCACATTCATGAATGTGACGAATTCAAAAAGTGTTGGGGCTTGGGAAGAGTGACCTGTCATTCTCAACCTCCTACTCCCCAAAATTTCTTGGAATTGGCACAACTCACACATGTGTGAGCACTTGTAGGAAAGAGTTTAGGTTTGGAGGATTCCTATATACCTCAAGAAGATGGAAGATTCGGGCATTGCCCACTTCTCCTATTGGAGAACCTAGGCGAGAATGGTAGGAAGAATGGGAAGAGGAGAGGAGGAGTCATGTTGGGGAGATGGTGATCAAAATGGCTTGGTTGGAGAGGAAAGAAGGAGAAAAGGGTTAAATTCCATTCCTAAAGCAAAGAGATAAGTTTCCCCTACTTCTATTTTCCCTTTGTTCATTTGTTGTAAGAAAGTGGCATGTTGTATGGATCATGTTTGAAACTAGAGAGTAGAGAACCTAAATGCATGAGAGTTGACACTATGTTATTCTTATTCCTTTGAATAAACTTAAAAAGACTCCATTCATCATCTTGGATCTAAAATAATTCCTTTCTCAGGGGTATGGCTAGAGCCCACGAGGCTCCATGATGCCATTACAGTATGGTGGAGAGCAAGCCTAAATTCCTAAATTCCTTTGCATGTAAATCCATTACTTATTTAGTTTATATAATATTGGTAATATTGTAAGTTTAAAAGATGGGTTGCATATCTATCCAATAAAATGATGAAAAGAGCAAGCCTTGTTTATTTGGGTGTTTTCATTATATTCCTAATATTTTATTGTAATATGGAGGGTTTACTTAGAGGGTTGTATCTTATTGTAAAAGGATATACTTTATAAATATGTGTTAGAAGAAATGTTTGAACTAAAAGCTATTTTTATTGAGAGTTGAGGGAAATACTATGTGAACCTAAGTTTACTTCTCTTGTAATTGAATGAATGATTAATATGTGTATTTTAATGAGTAGTGAACAAGATGGAAATATTGTTTAAATATATTTACTTTTATTGAAAATGAAAAACATTAAGCATCAATAAAAGTCTATGAATTTCTATGTTAAAGTTTTATTTACAAATTCTCCAGCCATGGGTATGGTTTACTAAATAGGGTAATAAATTTGAGGAAATTGGTTAAAAAATAAAAAATAAAGAAAAAAAAGATTTGATAAATATATATATATATAGTTTTTCCCTTTTTTTACCAATTTTAAAAGAAATTTTTTCTTAGCAATGAACATTTAAAAATATGAGGGGATGGAATAAAATATTATAAATATAACATAGATGTGTATAAATATATACAAATTACATATATACACAAACTCCAAAATGTATATACACACTTCCTTTAATAACAATTCGATTATTGTCGGGTTACTAGTTAAATGATAACATTACTATTAGGGTTCAAGTTTGAATCCTATAGAAATAGCATTATTAATGTCTAAAGGATTGTTGAAACAATAATACTATAGCTATTGATGAACAAATTGTCAATGTCATGGAAATGAGTGTATTAATATTATTTAGGACCATTTGTGATTAAGTAAAAATAATGACTAGGTAACAATAAAATTATGTAAGGGATAAGTAATATTTTATTATTGGTTGAATTAATAATAATAATATTCCCATTAGGGTTAGATTTAGTAATAGTTACAGAGATTATTAGTTGGGGGATAATATTGCCATTGTCTAAGATTATCTATGGTTAGATAATAATGTTCTAGTATTCATAGTCGACAATATTATTAAGATGGCCTAATAATACTATTGTTATTAAATGATCGAGCTAGGATTAAATAAACATATTATTATCATGGGTGGGCTATTCAAAGGACCATATTACTATTGTAGATAATATGAATGCATCTTTGGGCTTGTGATTATTATTAAGAGAATGTCAAGATCATACCCTTCCTTAGGGTCTAGTACTTACTCGTAGAAAGTCTTGAATCATATGTTTATATAAGGGGATCTCACCCTAATCATCTTTCAACCCTACGATGAAATTAAGATGAACTCCATGTACACATCTCTTATAGCTATTAAACACATTTACATTTGGATTCAATAAATTGCCTCAAGGAGAAAAATTTACATTTTTTCTTGGTTACGCATGGCCTACACTCCATACCTTAAGACCCAAGTGGGGAAAAGGGATTTCATCATTTGGCTTTAGGATGTGCATGATGAGCTTGGTGTACTCGATTGTGCTCATTCCTAACTTGAGCTCTAGATTCAACTATGTCCTTACAAAGGTGTTTGAGTAATATCATGTTTAGAGTTACACCTCATGCACTCGCCATGTTAATCAGTTTAATGCTTGTTTAAAATTAAAAAAAAAAGTTGGGTTTTCTAGTGTAAAATTATGGGCATGACACCATATCTCTTGTAATCAAAAGGGAAAATACTTGAAGACTTCTTTATGTAGGTTAAGACTTGTTGCTTGCAAATTTCCTAAGTGCTCTAATGGGTGACACAATTCTCAATATGTCACTAACTTCTATTTAAGGAGAACATTCTATAAAAGATGGATGGACTAACTATCCAACTGATCACACCGGGACTCAAAATTGTAGAGAACATTCAAGAGTGACTTGTATGTTCCTAGCTTGAAGACTCGGTTGGATGTTGATTGAAGCCCTTATAGGCCTTTTCAATGGCCTTGTTGCTACAACAAGCATGGATAGAGCTGAGTGGTGAATCCTTGAATCAACCATTTCTGAAGTACAAAGGTGAAGGAGTGTATCAAGCTAAGGCACAGTTGCCATTGCTCGAGCAATTTATAAGCAAGGAGGAGCATCAATGTTATGTCAGAATCTTCCTTGGTTTTGTTGGGGCACACTATTGAACTATATGATGTAGAGAATGGGGCATGTTTCAAAGGATCAATAAACTTTTGGAGGTCCAAAAGTTCCTTAGTGGGGAGGATTGATCTAGGTGGATACTTTTCACCAAAAATTGAAGTTTTTTATATGCTCCAAAATTTGTTTCCATGTCAAAGAGCTCAAAAAATTGAATCCAACGCAACTTGAACAGGGTCAAAAGGAGCTCGTATGCAAAAGATATGGCCAATCAAAGTTAAGGCTTGACCATGCTAATGTGGCAAGAGTAGGTGACGGGGCAAAAATGTGGATCAATCATGTTTTGACATGTGTCATAAAATGTGGCTAATAGGAAGGTGCCATGTGTCCCAATGGTTGGGAACCATGTGGCACCCATGTGGCATGCCTACATGTTTGATGGTTCAAATGATATTAAAGAGGTTTGAACTAATGACACACCACCACTACACCATGCTTTATTTTTGAGATACAAAGTGGTGGCAGTTTTATTTATTAACCTCATAAAAACCATTTGGTGGGATTCCAAACGGATCTTGTGGGATTCCAAGCAGATTTTGTGGGATTTAATCCACCCAACAAAATCCTATACCAAGCGGATTTTGTGGGAATTAAAAGCTAACGAATTTTGTTGTAAACATAACTTAAAAATCTGAATCTCCCTATATTTTAAATCAAATACCTATAATTAAAATGTTAATCCCTTAAATTAATCAAATCCCAAATTCATGGAAAAATAAAAGGGACTTAAAATAATCTTTAAAGATTATTAAAAGGATTATTTTGTAAGGCTCAAAATTATAAGAGCCATTAATTAAAAGGGGTTGGGATTATTTTTGAATGGGTTTAAAGGAATTTTAGGATATTTTTAGGATTTAAATATTATTTTAAGGAGGATTATTTAAAATCTTTACTTATAAAGGGAGATATGCAATATTTTATAAATCATATGGTTATAAACCATTTTAAGTAAACTGTGTATAAAATGGGGAGAGCTTGGCCTTTCAAGGACATGGGATTTTTGTAGGAAGACTTGGGAGAAGAATTGGGCTTTCAAAAACTCTGTGCAGATAATGTCGAAAAATCGATGAATTTTCACTTGAAGGAGTGTTGGAGACTTTTCTCTTGCAGGTTGTAGAAGATTTATGCATACGAAAATCCAGTGTCAGGTATAACCAGTGGTTGAATACTTGACTTTATTCTAGCTTGTTCAATTATTTTCTTAGAATATTGAATTCAATATTATTTGAATCATGCTTCAGTATGGCTTTGTAATTGGGGCAAGATGCCTTTGTTGCTAGTTCACATTCAGTTTGATGCTTGAAGAACTAGGATTGCTTATGTTGTTATTGTTGGAAACACTTGTTCAGTGTGGATCAGGAAGTGCTTGTAGGGATTAAAAATTCCTTGTAGTGACAACTTTGTACTCGCAGTCAGAAGACCAGATGATGTTGTAAGGAATTTGCAGGTGGCAACATTAATGGCAATTGATCACACTTATTGAGCAGATTTAGAGACGTAGCCCTAGGAGGTGAACTTCGTTATCAAATGTGTCTTTGATCTTTGGTTTGTTCTTGATGATGATTTTATATTTTAATTCTACAAATAGAATAATCGTTGAGCTCAATAAATTGATGGATTGAGTTTGCATATTGGATTCAAACCATTATTTAAAGATCTTGGCATAGATTTGAGATTAAGTAAGTTAAGCAACTGATCTCAAATCTAATAAATGAAGAGCTTAGTTGAGTAAGCACACTCTATTTTTTTTTAGATCAGTCGAGGTGGAAACACCAAAATGGGGGTCTGACTGAGGCAGACTCCTATATAGCCCCAAAAATTTTCCCCTTCTTGTTTGTGTGTAGGTGCATGTGTACGCATGGAGATAGTTGGCGAACCAACACTTTTGTGAGATCATCTTCGTCACCCTAGCCTTTATCTATCTGCTTTATCATCTTCGTCTTTACTTTCTATACTTTCTCATTCTATTTTTCCCATCTTAATCAACTAGCTAGGCTGCCAGTAGGTCTTTTGGTTGTTTTTGTTGTACTTTGTGTTTTTTGGTCGTATAGACGCCAACACACCGTGCTGTCGTGCCAAAACCGCACTTCCATCCTCAGACAGAGATTTTTCTAAGGTATATTACTGACTCCAAAAACCAACTCACCTAGCCCAAACCTGAAATTTAGGTTTGAAGAGTGACAAAAGTACAACATAGTGTTCTTCATTCTCGTTCCCCTTCCTTTAGAGTGAGGTAAGTTAGGGAAACCCTTTGCTCTCGACTCTTCATGACTTGGAGACTTAATGTGGTTGGTCCCCCTCTCTTATAGTGGGAATATTATTTCCTCTCTCATGTCAGCTTGGGGGAATAGTTAAACTTGCATTAGGCTATTTCTAAGGAGGTGGTCCATTCCTTTTCTGTTGTCTTCTTAGATGATGTACCTCTTACCTTAGAGGAGGAGAATTTTGTTTTGGCCTACATCCCCTCTTTGGTCTTAGTGGGGATGAATAACTCTCTTTTGGAACCCATCTCTTTGGTGGAACTTGAGGATATTGCTTTCTAGATGAAGAAAGGTAAGGCCCCTAGTCATAATGGTTTTCTCATGGAGTTCTTTCAGGAATTTTGGGATATCATCAAAGTGGATTTATTGGAGGTGGTTTGAGAGTCTTATACTAACAATTAGATGCTCAAGGCTATAAATTCTACCTTCCTCAATTTAATTCCTAAGAAAGAGGGTGTTAATTCCTTAGACTCCTTTCAACCTATTACATTGTGCAATGTGACCTACAAGATTATCATTAAGTTGATTGTGGAAAGACTAAAGAGATGTTTGAATCCCTTGATTTCTCTAGAGTAGGGTGGTTTTATCAAGGGTAGGTGAATTGTGGATGGTATAGTGGTGGTGGTTAAAGCTATTAATTTAATTTCCTCTTCCAAAGAAAAATCCATGTTCATCAAATTAGATATGTCTAAATCCTATTATAGAGTCAGGTGGTCTTTCCTTTAGCATATGATTTTGGCCTTTGGTTTCCACATATAGTGGGTCTCATGGGTTATGAGTTGCGTGACCACATCTTCCTTTTTTCTATTATTGTTAATGGCCCCCCTTGCATATCTTTTTTGTAGGCTAATGGCTTAAGCCTATTTGGGTGGATGAAGGTTTTGGGAGGTTGTTGAAATAATATAGGGATAGAGGTGGTTGGATCTGGGCATAGGGTTTGGAAGCACAGACTCATCTCCAATTTGTTGACGACGTTGCTCTCATGGGTGGATTTAGGATTGAGGAGGTAGTTAACTTTAGGAATGTTTTCGATGTGTATCTAGCGAAATTTGGCCAACAAATCAATGAGGGTAATTCTTAGATTATTTTCTTCAATACTCCCACTTTGATCCAACACAGATAGCCAACATTCTTCATTTTCAAATTAGTAATCTTCCCTTAGAGTATTTGGGGATTCCCCTATATGCTAACACCTTAAAGAGGAATGACTAGTAGAAGATATTAGACAAATTTTATTCTAAGGTTATTCATTGGACCTTTAGATGGTTATCTTTGGCTGGTAGGGTGACTCTTGTATCTTCTGTCCTCCAGTATCTTCCTTTGTATAGGTTCATGGTGTTATTTTCTCCTAAGAGTGTGATCAAGGAGCTTGATTCTCTTACCAAGAATTTTTGTATGGGAAGGGAATCTTGACATTTGGAAATGGTGTTTGGTGAGTTGGGACCAGGTTTGTAGACCAAAGGATAATGGTGGTCTTGGGCTTAAGCACTTGGAGCATAATAGTCTTGCTTTGGCTACAAAACTATATTGGAGGTGGTGTAAATTTCTTGAGCATCCTTGGGCATGAGTTCTTAATTACAAATAATTAGGAGTGGCTAGCTAGGATATTCCACGAATTGATTTGATTGGCAAAGGTTCTATGATTTGGATCACTATTAAGAGGGGTTCAACCCTCATTAAGGAGGGCCTTTTCTTGATCATTCAAAAAGGGGAGCAGGCTCTTTTAAGACCAATTCTTGGGATGGGCACCCTCCAATTCTATCATCTTTGCCTCATCTCTAACCTTCAAGTGAGATTTTTTTGGTTGTTTGGTGGTCTAGGGTGAGTAGTTTCAAATCATGGTAAAATCCTAATAGTTGGCTAAATAGTGGTTCTCAAGCAAAGAGAATTATTTTGGCATATATTCTGGCCGAGAGGCCTTGTTGTTCTTTAGAAGATAGTGATTTTCTGGTTTGGGTTCATGAATCTAATGGTATCCACTCTATTTCTCAAGGATATGATGCTCTGGTGTCCTACCATGCTTCAAGGTGAGAGTTTATCCTTGGTCCAGAAACACATCTGGAACAAGGTTGGGTGGCCCAAGTGTAATATGTTCTTATGGTTGTTGAGTCTTAGCAAATGCCTCATCTGGGATAATATCAAGAAACATGGTTTTTGTGGGCTATCTCTTTGTTTTTTATGTGGATGTGGTGAAGAAAGTATAGATCATCTATTTTTCAGTGTACTTTTGCTTTGGAAATTTGGAGATTGTGGTGGAGGATTTGAAGAAGATCGTTTAGGTTTTCCTTATCTTTACAAGACATTTGGGATAATTTGGGACATCCTCCAACATCTACATCTTGTTTGGTGGTTTCTTGGGAGTTGGGACCTTCCATTATTATCTAGCATATTTGGTTGGAGAGGAATTGACACATTTTTCATGACTGTTGTCATATTACTTTGCAGGTCTAGTACAAGGTGCAGAGTATTTTGAAAGAAATTATCTCATCTAAATTCAACTTGGGAGAGTCTATGTCATCATCAGACATGCAAATAGCTTATTTCCTTGAGCTTTCTTCTCCTATAGGACACCAAGGGGATAGGGAATGCAAGTCAAAATCTTCTAATCAAGTGAAAAAGGTGGGGTGGTGGTGTCCTCCCCCTGAAGGGACTCCCCAAATTAATATCGATGGCTCTACTCGGGGTAATCCAAGAGATGCTAGGATCATAGGAGTAGGTCATGATAGTAGTGGGGACATATATTTTTTCTTTTCCACCCACATGGGTGTGCAGTCTAACAATATGATGAAGGCTTGTGTTATTCTTAAGGCTCTATAATTTGTAAGAAAAATTCTATGATTTTGGTCTCTCTTATTAATAAGAGATATTTTCAAGACTCTGTGTGGTGATTGGTTTTGATTGTGAAGAAAATTCTTCATCTTGCTTTAAATTTTGAAAACATTTCATTTGTTCACATTCCTAGGGAATGGAACAGGGTTGCAAATTTCCTTGCTAAATGGGCCTCCAAAGGTTCAAGGGCATGGAATGTGGCTGATGGAGACAGTTGGACCTTGATAAAAGAAACACTTTTTCTAGATATCTTGATGAGGATCAGAAGGTGTAGCCTTGTGTTAAGGTTGGATGGTATTTTTCAGTTTGTGTTGGTTTTTGAATCATCTATGCATGATTCTATTTTGGAGCTTATGGATAGTATGTCTTTTTCCATGGAGTTTGATTGGAGGGAGAGGTGATTTGTAAGAAAAATTCTATGATTTTGGTCTCTCTTATTAATAAGAGATATTTTCAAGACTCTGTGTGGTGATTGGTTTTGATTGTGAAGCAAATTCTTCATCTTGCTTTAAATTTTGAAAACATTTCATTTGTTCACATTCCTAGGGAATGGAACAAGGTTGCAGATTTCCTTGCTAAATGGGCCTCCAAAGGTTCAGGGGCATAGAATGTGACTGATGGAGACAGTTGAACCTTGATAAAAGCAACACTTTTTCTAGATATCTTGATGAGGATCAGAAGGTGTAGCCTTGTGTTAAGGTTGGATGGTATTTTTTGGCTTGTGTTGGTTTTTGAATTGTCTATGCATGATTCTATTTTGGAGCTTGTGGATAGTATGTCTTTTGATGACTTTGGTCATTTTTGCCTCTTGATGTACTTTTTTTTTTAAAAAAGAGGGTAAAAATTTATTGAATCAAGAGAAAGAATACAATGCAAAAGGCCACATACCCACCAAGAAACAAAAAGAGCCCCCCAAGGAACCCCGCAATGAAATCAACTACCTATTCTTGTCCTCCATAATTAAATTATCTAGCTCTAGAGCACACTCAAGTAGCAAAAGGTTTAGATCATTAACATCCCAACCCTCCAAATATTCAGAGGCCCACTTTGCCAAACAATTAGCCACTCTATTCCACTCCCTAGGAATATGACAAAAGGAAACACAATCCAAGGAACTGCAAAGATTAAAAAATTTCTTAATCATTACAACAAGCTACCAATTAGCACCATCTACCCTTCGCTCCCTCATCATGTCCACTACAATCTGTGAATAAGATTCAAAAATCACACTTTTCCAACTAAGAGAACAAGCTTGCTCAACAACATACAAAATAGAAGAGGCCTCCATAAAGTTATTAGTATGAAGCCCCTTATAGGTGGAGAAAAGAAACACAACACCACCCTCACTATCATGACCAATACCACCAATCCCATCCTACCCAGGATTCCCCCTAGAAGAGCCATCAGTGTTGATCTTCAGGACACCATGGGGAGATGGACGCCACTGACCCTCTCTTTGAACCTTATGCCTAGCTTGTTGAGGTTTTCTACCTGCAAATGAGTCCAAATCACTGTCAACAAGATTCAAGTTCCTAATAATAGACATATCCTTAGGATCCACATAAACTGAAAAATCACATCTAGCTGAAATAGTCTCTTGGATCCTACTGCAAACCTTTTGCCGTAACTGAACCACCCCCAACTTCACATCTTGAAAAATCATCCTATTTCTTTCTAGCCAAAGATTCTAAATAATGAAAGTAGGACCCATATTCCAAACAATCTGGAGAAAATAAGTATGAGTATGAGACCTACCCAAACTATCCCAAAACTCAACCAAAGAAGTGGCATGGACACAAGCATGGTTCCATACCCCCCACCGATGGTGCCAGAGTTCTCTAGAATAAGGACACTAGAAAAAAAGATGAGAGGCACATTCTTCTCTGTTATGACACAACACACAGATAGAAGGGCCTTGAAAGCCTCTATTCCTCAAATTCTTCCAGGTAAGACACCTATTTTGAACAACCGATAAAACAAAGAAATTACACTTAGGCCAAGAAAATTTAATCCCGCCTCTTGATGTACTTGGTTGCTCTTTCTTGAATAAAAAAATTTCACCCCTTTTTATAAAAAAAGTTGTATTTTCTTACTTGATCATCTAATTCTAGCACATACAAAAACATTATCTAGTCTCACTCAAACATATTGTTAAATACCATCATTTGGGGATGAAAAATGTAGTTGCATGGCTTGCATTGAGATCTCATCTCCCATATCACATGTTGCTACATATGAATCTAGCATTGAATTATCTAGTTGTTGTCTCCAAGATTAAATAATTTATTATTTAGTTAATTCCCACTTCTTAAGTAATTATTTTAATAATTTAATTTAATTCCTTAACATTATCTTCTTCTAAAAATAAATAAAATTATTTATTTTATTTATTTAATTAATTCAATCTTGCACATGTAAACAATAATTAAATTTATTTAATTATTAAATACTCATGCAAGTTCTCACTTCCTAAATTAAATTATTGTTTTAATTATTTAATTTATTTATCAAATATTATCTTCTTCTAAAATAAATAAAATCATTTATTTAATTAATTCAATCTTGCACATGTAACTAATAATTAAATTTATTTAGGCTGGCATTGTTGAGAATACGTGCATCAAATTCACTGGCTGAAGCCCTGATATTGTCACCAAGCAGTAAAGTTCTTAAATATTTTTTTTCTCTTTTACCGTCGTACCGCGAGTGACCTTTTACTGAGGCACGGTAGCATGGTTACCGCCATACTGCAGAGCCTCTCATCGGTCGCAATGATAAAGTAGTGGAACCACCATACCGCGAAGGTGTTCAACATATGGCATGGTAGAGCAATTACCACCATACCGTGGAAGCTCTTAACTTGGGTTACAGTGGCACGGTTACCACCATACCACAGGTGATCCTCGATTAAGAAGCGGTTGTGCGATGAACCTTTGCAATTTGTTTGGCAGTTTATTGCCATACCGCTGGTGACTTGGAATGACGGAGCAGTAGAGCGGTGGACACCGCCATACCACTGGTGGCTTTGAACAGTGCAACGGTAGTGTGGGGCGTTATCGTCATACCATGGGTACCTTCAGTCTATCCAACGGTAGTGAGGTAAACTGGCACACCGCGGGAGCGTGTTGAATGTGCAGCGGTAGTGCGGCATGAAGAGGAAAAGCGTTGACTTGTTGACTGCCGATGTGTACGTTGTTCATTGGAAGTTGAATGCTGACTTGGACAGAGGTCATTTGAACACCTGGGAAGTTCAACGATTGGTATGTGGAGGAAGTTGAACCGAATAGATTGTACAGAGAACGAATCGGTCATGGAAATTGCTATACATTGCAATGAACAAGAAATGTGAAGGGTTGGGTGATTCAGTAGTTCGATGGTTGGACGATCGATGAGTGATCAATTTTGTGATTTTCATTGTATGTTGTAAGGAAGCATTGTAACAGTGTTATTCTGTACAAGGTTGATCAAAGAAATGTTGCTGCTGTAAAATTGTCATCTGAAAGGAGAGTCTGAAACTTGTATGTAAATCCATTTACTGTAATAAAAGTGATTTTCTTTGGTGTGGTGGGTTTTTCTCCCGTAAGGGTTTTCCCAAGTAAATTTGGTGTCAATTGTGTTTGAGTTTATTTCTCGTTCTGTTATTTCTTTCATGTGCATCTTAATGAACTGTAATTGTAAACTTTAGAAAGGCATATCTCTATTCTCCTTTGAGTCTTGGCATTAGAAAAATTTATTCCACAATCAAATTTTTCCTAACAGATGGGCCTAGCTCAATTGGCTAAAGCATCATATTATAGGCAAGACCTCACAAGGTCTAGTCTCCCCAACATCAACTGTTATTGTTGTTGTCCCTTACCTTCAAAATAAAGTGTAAGCTAAAATTCTGGCACAACTAATTCTCAAGAAAAAGTTTTTATTATTTTAAATAACCATATAAAATTTAAAATTATCCTTTGTAGCTCAAAATTTGATGCTACTCATTTAGATTACAAATATTTTACCCTTAAAGAACTTGCTCTTCATGTGAAAATTTTTACTCAATATTGTGGTGGACACATTAAATACTTAAACCTTAATGATTCAAGAAATGGATGATTCAAATTATTTTATTCCTTTCAAGGTGACCACACAATGCTCATGCATTTCTAGGATAGTACAGTTATAAGCCTATCGTCTAGAATCACAATTCTATACAGTAGATTCATCATTGTGTGAACTGATATTTGTCTAGGGTATTAATTGTTTGACTTACACATTGATGTGTATACCCTTAGCTTCCAGATCTGTTTGTCTCATTTAAACTTTTTTCGACATTACTATCTTTGGATAATGTTGTGCCTTTTGCACACACGCCCCATTCGAAACGGGGACCCTCTCTTCCCTCTTTGGATTGCCGGGCCCTTTTTGCTTTGCCTCATTTTACGTGCCCAATTTTGTGTCCTAAAGGGTCAGAATGTTCCCCAAAGCCATATTTTAAGCTTGACCAAAACCGCCCCTCTGGAAAATGCTAAATCTGGGGTCAATCTGAGGTTTTCCTTGTCAGATTGCCCTTTCTGGCGTCTGTGGCTCCTTTCGGGCTCGGACCCCTAGGTTTCCCCTTCTGGGTTTCCATTCTGGGTTTGTTGTTTCCAATGCCCGACGTCTGACATCTTTTCGGACCCGGACCCCGAAAGTCGGGTTTCCCCCCTCAGATTGCCTCTGGTGCTTTCCCATTTCTCACAGCCATGGCAGGACGTCTTCCCGGCCACCGGACTTTGGACCTACTGCCGCTGTCTGCGCAATTGAACTCACCAACCTTTTGCCGCCGTATGAAGGAATTAACTATAGCAATTAATGGCAGGTTTGGCTATAAAGTCAGATTTTCTGCCTGTCATTTTCATCCAACCGAGTGATAGAATTTTGAGGAGCTCCCACGCATCCGGCATTTCCAGCCTTCGAATCCGAGCTCCGTTTTCCAGCATTTTCCGCGCCGCCATCAAAAATTTCTTCAAAATTTTGAGGTATGCCCACCGTCCATGCCCTTGTTCTTCATTTTATCAATTTTCAAGCCTTAAATGAAGTAAAACTTAAACCATGTTAAAATCCGGTAGGTGAAGGCCTTCCCATTAAAACCCACATTTTAAAAATGTAAAAATCAATCGTTTAAGTGGCCAAAATTCAATCAAGAGCTGGACCACATCATAGCTGCTCTTTGGAATAGTAGCCGACGTCTCCCGGGCCCAAGCTCTCCCACGGTCGTTTGCTCAAAATTCATGCACCCCTAACCCACCTCGGACTCCGACCTCCGAACTTCCCCTCTCGAGAATTTGTTGCGTCGTCGTCGTTTTATACGGCCTCGCCCGAGCGCCTTCCCGACCTCCAGACCCCAGACACTCAAAGTCCGTGTGAAGACCTAGGAAAATCAAAAGAACCAGCCAAGATCAAAGCAGCCCCGGGATTCAGTCCTCAGAATTCCTTGCTGACTTCGCCGTTTCGACGGCCTTCCCCAAGTGGCTTTCCGAATCTCAGTTCTCGACTACACAAAGTTTGTTCCAACTTCCAGGCAGAGCCTTTAACTGAATGCGCCTCGGACCCCAGCCTCTAGAATTTCGTCCTCAGAATTTCGTGTCGCGTTCGTCGTTCTAAACGGTCATCCTGGGACGTCTTCCCGACTCCCGGACCCCGGTCCGCTGCCCGAGCTTCTTCCGGATTCTGACCACCGAAATTCCCCTCTTGGGATTCTATTACACTGGCATCATTTTAATGGTGAATTCAGGATAGCTTCCCGACCTCCGGGTCCCGATTCTCTGATCATCGCCTGGTTGTCCCGAGTCCTCTAACCATCTCCAGAGACTATCCTCTGGATTTCCTTCCCTGGATCTCTGCTTCCATTTCACCATTTTCAACGGCTGACCCCTAGCCGCTTCCCGATGATGGTAATCCGAGACCCGGATTCCCACCTCCCCTGTGCCATTTCCAATGGTCATCCTGCATCTGATGCCTGAACTCCCAAATGAAGGAGCAAATGACCTCCAAATCCAAAATGGATTTCGACCCACTTGCTAAAATCAAGTCTTCCTTCACGCCAACCTTCTAATACTCAAATCCAACATCAAGTAATACCTTTGGGAATTCCATCCTCAATTTTCCCTTTCAAACGACATTCTACTAAGGGAGTTCCGACCTTGGGAACCCGGTTTTTCTGCCTTACTTTCTAATGATGAAATATCAAGTATTGCATACTTATTTAATATGAACAATGATTGCAGAGCTAATCTTGGTGTGTAAGGACTTGTCCGGGACCATTTCATCATGTTTATTATTACTGATTCATGTCCCTTGTGCAGGATTTATGGAATCTGGTGCAGAAACTTCCAGTGCCTCCAAGGAAAAAGGGAAAGGAATAGCCAAGACACCTCGAGGCAACGAGGACAAGGACCTGATGAAGTTTAAGTTCCAAGGGGTGCCCATACAATCCAGAGTCACCTCTCTCTAGAGAGATGTCACAGATACCAACATCGGCTAGGTCGATGTTGACGAATTCATACAAAGGGTCAGGATGAACCCCAAGACAGAGAATGCAAATTTGATAAAGAAAAGTGGAATTGCCAAAGTTGTAGGCTTCCTGTCGACCTTAGTGGCCCCAGAACTGGTAATGGCATGCGTGGAAGCCTATCAGGAGGAGACCCGAACTATAGTGGACCGGAACGGAAATATCCTGGCAGACATGTCCCCGTTCGGTATAACGACAACATTCCACATTCCTGCCTTTGAGAGCATGGAGACCCCCACCATGGGGGAGTGCAAGGAACTTTGGGAGCAGGATCCCTTGGGATGCAAGAAGGTCATCAATCAGTATTGGTTAAGGGACAAGCGGGGTAGCGCTGGCAAGCTTCCTCAGGAGCTTTTTCATAGCGATTTCTTCGAGGATTACCATGACCTCGTACCTTTGCTAAGCCGAGTGACGGGCCTTCCTATGGCGACCTTCTTCCAAGAATGGATGTTCTATTTTGTAGATTAGATTCTCCATAGCAAGGGGATCACCTTCTATTGGGGAGAGATAATTAGTGATTGCTTCCACGAGCAGTTTACAATCGTGAAGAAGACCTCCAAGTTCTTCATGACCTCGTACTTGGTATATTCCCTCGGTGATCAGCGGCATTATCAGGGATTGACAATGGTACCCAGTGATCTATCGGGGGTGGAACTCAAGCCTTACGATAAGTACCCTCAACTACAGTTCAAAAATTTCAAGAGAGATTACTATCGGGTGAATGATGCATTCATCGCCCACATCATTCGATCCCTCAGGGGAGACTTTCAAAGAAGAGTTTCTCATAGTGCTAGAGCTCTCCTCAAACAGTATGCCTTCCTTTACATACAATTCCTGAAGTTCACATACATCTGTGCCGAGGGATTCACGGAAAGACCAAATAAGCTACCCCGGTACCTAATGACCGGATCATTCTATTGGAGCCGACCTAGCAGCTATGACATATTCATAGCATCCTAAGCAATAAGCATTTGGCAGGCCTGTCTTACCCCATTGGGCTTAGCCAAGGAATGTACAAGATTCACACCTCCCAATGTGCGGGGTATTCAGAAAGGGAGTTGGCTAAGTACAACTTCCGTCAATATACAACTCGGCCTCGAATGGACTCGTACGAACACATTACGAAGGTGCTAGGATGAGAGTATGCTCACCTCCACAATGTCGAAGACTTTTGGGCCAACTGCAAAGATGATCTTGAGGTGCGGCTGAGGCACTACATGCATATGACTGCCATCTATGTGTGAAGGATCAACCCGTGCCCAGTTCCTGACCAACTCAAAGAAAATGAAGACACGGTGATCGATCCAGGATACGATGTTGTCGCCAATTTATCGCTGCCTGAAATTAACTGGAATGAACCAAAGCTTTATGACATCAACATACTCACTAGGCCCGTTGAGATTCGAACAAAGGCATGGAATGACCAATAGGTGGCCCGACTAAAATAGCAAGGAGTCGCCTTGACATTCAAGGGACTAGAAAGTGAACCAAGTGGCTCTGACAGAGGAGTAGCTGCCACCGCAACTGGGGAGGCATCTAGCACACCACCATCTATCAGGACCAAGAAGAGGAAGGAGGCCAGTGAGCAGTTGCCTAAACCAAAATTTTATGCCCGCAAGTCTTCTGAGCCCGAGCCTTCCAAGAAGAAGAGAAAGACAACTGGAGGCACGAAGGCGACTGTGATGCCCAAGGGTCCACCCCTTGGGATCAGAGAAGAAGGATCCAACTCACCAAGGTCACCACCTACTTCAGTCACTGCTACTGTTGTTGCTCCCACCTCGCATGCTTCGCTTGCCGCTTCCACTTCCTCCCCGCCTACTATGAACATCTTTGTCCACCTTGCTGCCACTCCTCCCATCTTACAGATCATTCCCGTGGACTCATCATCTGCCATGACCTCGCCCGTCTCCTCTTCTTCCATGTCTCCTTCCCTCCCCTCTACTCCCGCTGCTACGATGCTTGTCCTTGGTCTTCCTGAGTCTTTTGTGAAATATATGCAAAATGTGCCATCCGAGCTCTCAAGGATACTCACTAATTCGGTGGTTCAGGCTGCAATAGCCCAGGCTATGGCCTCTGCTCCAGTTCCACTTCCCTCTATTGAACCACGAAGGATGAAGGCAACGATGCAAATATCAGACAAGCTTGAGCGACAACAGCTAGAGGCTATAACGAGGTCGGAGGACGAGGAATTTGAGTACCACGAACATCCACTATTCGAGCGTAGGGAAATCGACAAGGTAGCTTATGAGTCCTCTAGTGAGAGCAGTGAAGAGCTGAATGCTGAATTTATAAAAGAATCAAACAATCCTGAGCTCAATGCAGAATGGGGGAAGCAACTCAAGGAGATTTAAGATAAGGAAGCCGAAGACTGGCTCATAAGAGAAGAAGAGATTGTTGCTCAAGAGATAGAGGGTAGCAAGTCTCCTACTGAGAAGCAAGACCAGACTCTAGAGCATGACAAGGAAGCATCCCTCCACGAGGACGAGCAGGGGGAGAACCCCGAAGAGCATGGATATAATCAGAACGAAGAAGAGGGGGATGCTGAAAAGGAAGATCCACCCAAAGAGCAGTTGCATACTGAATCCCCCACTAAACATAAAACCCTTCAACAAGACTCTGATGAGGAGAAGGAAGATACGGGGACTAAAGAGAAGGCTCTTGTCATCAGAACCGTCGAGCTTGAGAAGAAAGACAGCGGGAGTCAAAGTGAACCACCTAGGGATGAGCCCCAAGTACCCGAGTGGCTGCAGAGGCAGCTAAAACAGAAGACTCCCACCTTGAAGGATCCCAAGGCAAGGCTGGAAGCCATCATGGCCAGAGCACAAATAAGCACCAAAAAGAAGGAGAAGAAACCAAAGGTCAGATCGAAGGTAACCATGGATGCCTCAGGATCAAGGGCGGTGCAGATAGCGACACCAGTGGTTGGAGAATAGGGTATAATTTATAACATCTCCACCATCGACTTGGGGGTGGCCACGAGAGAACAAAAGGTCGATCACCTCCAGGATTTGGTCGCCACAATGGTACACCTTATCTAGCAGGATAATATTTCAAAAGAGGAGCTCAAGGAACAAGTGGCCGACCTAACGACCTACATTCAGCAGTGGTCACATACATCCATGTCAATGGATTCACGGAAAGACCAAATAAGCTGCCCCGGTACCCCAATGATCAGATCATTCTATTGGAGCTGACCCGGCAACTACGACATTTTCATAGCATCCTGAGTGATAAGCATTTGGCAGACCCGCCTTACCCCATTGGGCTCGCCCAAGGAATGTACAAGATTCATACCTCCCAGTGTGCGGGGTATTCAGAAAGGGAGTTGGCTGAGTACAACTTCCATCAATATATAGCTCGGCCTCGAATGGACCCATATAGACACATCAGGAAGGCGCTAGGATTAGAGTATCCCACCTCCACAACATCGAAGACTTTTGGGCCAAATGCAAAGATGATCTTGAGGTTCGGTTGAGGCACTACATGCGCATGACCACCATCTATGTGCGAAGGATCAACCTATGCCCAATTCCTGACCAGCTCGAAGAAGATGAAGACACGGTGATCGATCCAAGATATGATGTCATCGCCAATTTTTCGCTGCCTGCAATTAACTGGAATGAACCAGAGCTTGATGACATCAACATACTCACTAGGCCCATTGAGATCTGAACAAGGGCATGGATTGACCAACAGGTGGCCCGACTAAAACAATAAGGAGTTGCCTTGACATTCAAGGGACTGGAAAGTGAACCAAGTGGCTCCGATGGAGGGGTAGCTACCACCGCAACTGGGGAAGCATCTAACACACCACCATCGGTTAGGACCAAGAAGAGAAAGGAGGCCAGTGAGCAGCTGCCTAAACGAAAGGTCTATGCCCGCAAGTCTTTTGAGCCAGAGCCTTCCAAGAAGATGAGAAAGACAACTGGAGGCACGAAGACGAATGTGATGCCCAAGGGTCCCACCCTTGGGATCAGAGAAGAAGGATCTAACTCGCTAAGGTCATCACCTACTTCAGTCGCTATTGCTGCTGCTACTGCTCCCACCCCGCATGCTTTGCTTGCGGCTTCCATTTCCTCCCCGCCTGCGGTGGACATCTTTGTCCACCTTGCTTCCACTCCTCCAATCTTGCAGATCATTCCCATGGATTCATCATCTGCCATGACCTTGCCAGTCTCCTCTTCTTCTATGTCTCCTTCCCTCCCCTCTGCTTCCGCTGCTACGATGCCTATCCTTGATCTCCCTGAATCTTTCGTAAAATATATGCAAAATGTGCCATCCGAACTCTCATGGATGCTCACTAATCCGGTGGTTTAGGCTGCAATAGCCCAAGCTATGGCCTCTGCTCTAGTTCCCCTTCCCTCTATTGAACCACCAAGGATGGAGGCGACAATGAAAATATCAGACGAGCTTGAACAACGGCAGCTAGAGGCTGCAACTAGGCCGGAGGACGAGGAATTTGAGTACCACAAACATCCACTGTTCGAGCACCAGGAAATTGATGAGGTAGCTTATGAGTCCTCCAGTGAGAGCAGTGAAGAGCTGAATGTTGAATTTATAAGAGAATCAAATGACCTCGAGCTCAATGCAGAATGGGGGAAGCAGCTCAGGGAGATTGAAGATAAGGAAGCCGAAGACCGGCTTGCAAGAGAAGAAGAGATTGTTACTCAAGAGACAGAGGGAAACAAGTCTCCTACTAGGAGGCATGACCAGACTCTAGAGCATGACAAGGAAGCATCCCTCCATGAAGACGAGCAGGGGGAGAACCCCGAAGAGCATGGATATAATTAGAACGAAGAAGAGGGGGATGCTAAAAAAGAAGATCCACCCAAAGAGTAGTTGCATACTGAATCCCCCACTAAACATAAAACCCTTCAACAAGACTCCGATGAGGAGAAGGAAGATACGGGGACTAAAGAGAAGGCTCTTGTCATCAGAGCCATCAAGCTTGAGAAGAAAGACAGCGGGAGTCAAAGTGAACCCCCTAGGGAGGAGCCCCAAGTACCCGAATGGCTCCAGAGGTAGCTGAAACAGAAGACTCCCACCTTGAAGGATCCCAAGGCAAGGTTGGAAGCCATCATGTCTAGAGCACAAATAAGCACCAAGAAGAAGGAGAAGAAACCAAAGACCAGATTGAAGGTAACCATGGATGCCTCAGGATCAAGGGCGGTGCAGATAGCGACGCCGGTGGTTGGAGAGCAAGGTATAATTTATAGAGTCTCCACCATCGATTTGGGAGTGGCCACGAGGGAGCAAAAGGTTGATCACCTCCAGGAGTCGGTCGCCACAGTGGTACACCTTATCCAACAGGATAAGATTTCAAAGGAGGAGCTCAAGGAGAAAGTGGCCGTCTAATGGCCTACATTTAGCAGTGGTCGTCCCTGGATGAGCATCCCACGACGTCATCCACCCCACCTCAGTTGTTGTCCCAAGAGAAAATTAATAAGTTAGAAAAGAGAAGAAACTTAGACAAGACTACGGAAAACTAGTTCTGGCAGGTCTTAGACATGGGAAACACGGGCATCAATTTGGTTGTCCGGATAGCAAATAAGTTCCTCAAAGTGCAAAGGACCCTTGAGGGTATGAGGCAGATCTGTGAGGAGTTCCCAAAGAAGTACAAGGCAACCTATCCAAAGATCGAGGCCATACTCGCGTTGCCAGGTGAGGTCTGGGAGAAGGACCTGGCCTTCACGGATGATGACCACTGGTTAGTAGATGTCTGGAAGTGAGATTTCAATCACAGAGGGAAAAGGTTTGAGCAGATCATTGAGTGGATAGCGCTAGACATCGAATGGGCTAGGGATTCTAGAGAAGAGTGCTCTCGATACATAAAATTGATAACGGGGTATGAGTCGCCCGCAGCCGAGATCAACCCTGAGAACATAAAGCCTCACTTCTTGAAAATCATGGAAGATGGGATGTCAGTTGAAGACACCATGGACTTCATGAGTTTTGCAGCCTGTGGCTTTGTGCAGTCAGAGGTTTTCAAGGATAGTGTATCCAAATATGAAGAGGACTGGAAGAAACTTGTCAGCAATTCCCAGGAATGGAGCTACCAAGTGTTGCGATCAGACATCATGGAGATGGATAAGCTCCAGCCACTAATCCTAAACTTCATAGAGTATGCAGCGCTGAAGAAGCGTGAAGGAAACCCTGTCATCGACGAAGAATTCCTCAAAGAATAGCTACAACAAAGGGCAAATAGCTAAAGGACGAAATTGCTACAGTGCTGTCACTAGAAGACGAAACAAGGAAAAGACAAGAATGAATTTATAAATGTAATATATCTGGGGGTAGGTGAAACCCTATTGTAAAGTGAATCTTGGCCACACAATAGAATCGAATCTTGGCCACTCATTTTATTTTTTTGGAAACTATAAATAGGGCTCTCCTCCACTCATTTTAAGAGAGTTGAATTGTTGTAAAGACATGTTGCTTAAATTATAATAGAAAATACAGTCATTTTCTAGTGTATTTCTGGGTTTCTCCACATGTTTCATGATTCTTCTCCATTTAGCTGGAACTTTGCTTCAAGTTACTTTGCTGCTTTAGTATCATTAGATTAACTTTGGTAGAATTAGTATGTTGTCTTTGGTTTTGGAGATTGTTGTTGTGTGTATGCTTTCCCCGTCCATACTTTTGGTCATTTACTACTAGTATATGACTGTGTAAAGTTAGCTTGGACTTTAATCTCATTGTTGCTCATTAAACTTTATCTTTATTCACATTTTCATGGCGAATGAATGATGAATATCTGTAGTCCTTAGAAGATAGCATAGGTTTCATGATATTGTAAAAATTCAGATTAAGTGAAATTATGTTTAAGGAAACTATCCACAGCAGGAACCTCCATGATCACTATTCATCGGTAGTTGTAGGTCCAGGAACCATCCTTCTTCCTCGCCCTTTTTACCCTTTTTTTTAGAAACAACTTATGTTAAGGTTTGTTGCACATTGTAAAGCCAAATCTGATGAAACAATGGAGTCTAGAAGTGTTGCCTAAACCTACAACAAGGTATAGTAATTCTGTATATACAAAACTCCATCCATTGACCCAATTCTCCTACAACTTTGACCACGTAAGACTGCCTTGTGATTCTAGAAAAATCACATCAAACAACTGATATGTTCCAAGCTCCATCATGACCTGACATCCGAGAGACCTTGGGATAGTGTTCTGCAATTTGATTGTGGAAGATTGTCTTTCAAGAGAGGTAACACACCTACGCATTACCTGTGTTGTGAAGTGCATAAAAACACCATCAACAGATAAGTCATAACCAAATTCTAAGGTCATCTCTAGATGGGCATGCTCTCTACCAAATATGATGAACTAGGGCATGAGTGCACTAAATGTGTTACATATCCATCAACATTTTATTTAGATGATAAAAAAACTTCAAGAAATCATAGACATAAAGAAATATTAAATAAAAGCTAAATGAGATACACTATTGACAATCTTTGTTTGGGATTTTCATTGCTATTTGGTTCTATGTTATATTCTTTTCAAAATTGGAAGTTTTTTTCTTATATCAACTGTAATAGACTTTGTAAGAAATGTATAAATATATTGTCTTGCATAAGAAGCCCACGAACATAAATAATAATTTGTTGATAAATCGAAAGAGATAACTCTTGCAATCAAACACAAATCTCTAGATTTTACACACAGATCCAATAATTATCGCCAATGAATCAGAACAGTAGTATCAATCTTAGTTCAATGATATATTTCAATATCATATTCAAAATTAACAATAAATTCTAGATACTCCACATTGGGCACTAAAACAAATTGAAAAGTTGTCTTTATTTGCATCTCCTCTAAAAGCTCATCTATCTTGTAATTCAGGTAGCATCTGCAAATTGTATGTATTGGCTTATGCTACTAGAGTTGGGAGTCATGTAAATTTTTGTAACATACTGGCTAGGATAAGTTATGTACTAAGGGCCTCTACCATTTTGATGGAAAAAATACATGATAATGGGTCTCTTTAACTTAATCCCCTACTTGGTGAAGAAGACCCTATGGGGGATGATTAATCGAATTGAAAAAGAATACAATTCATTATGAAATTATTACTCCCCTAGTTGAAGTTGATGAGAGGTATATGCAGTATAGATGTTGCCAAATCAACTTATCAAAGGCTTTGGACATATCCAATTTGACAATCATTCTAGAATACCAGTCAAATTCTGAGAGATTGAATGGTTTTCCAGGTGTAGGTGGATTTGCAAGGTGTACTTTACTTTGAAGCATTCTCATGAGGTCAAACACAATTATAAAAAATGTGAACAATATATAAGGTATATAGAAATAAATGCCTTGTGGGCTTCGACAAGGGGTCTTTTAAACCAAATTGACATCTAGCATGGTCATGACTTAAAAAGTAACCAATATTATTATATCTTTATTATACCCTACCCTTTATTGAACCCTAATTCAAGCCTAACCCTACCACTTACCATAGCCCTAACCTTAGCTCCAGGTTTTATTCTAGATTAATAATTTTAATCCTAATTTAGCATTAACTCTAACCCTAATTAAACAGTAATCATAACCCTAATTGAATCCTAATTGAACCCTATTTGAACCTTAATCTAAATGAACCCTAACCTTAACCCTAATTGAACCATAAACCTAACTCTAATTAAACCTTAATTGTAAACTTAACTAAAATAAGCCTAATTGAATTTGAACCCTGACTCTAATTGAACCTTGTTGTTGGGGTTAAATTAGGGTTCAATTTGCATTCTAGTTAAACCCCAATTGTAAGATTAACCAAAATAAGTCTAACTAAACCCTAACTGTAACTTGAACTTGACTCTAATCATAATATTAATTGAATGTTATCCCAATAACTGAACCCTAAACCTAACTCTTATTGAACCTTATTATTATGGTTCAATTAGGATTTAATTAGAATTCTAGGATGGAGATTAAGGTAAGGTTAGGTTAGGATTAGAGTTGTGAATATCTTAATATTAGCTTATAAATTTGACCCTAACTATAATCATAATTGAATCATAACCCTAACCCTAATTAAACCCTAATTCTAACCCTAACACTAACCATAATTAAATTCTCGCTCTAAGCCTAACTGTAATTAAATCCTATTGAGGGTTGAATTAGGGTTAGGTTTAGGGTTCAATTAGAGTTCTAGTATAAATCTTGGGGTTAAGGTTATTTATTTCTTGATATTAGTTTCTAAATTTGACATCAATGATAAATATATTAAACAAAGAAAATTTAATATATATTTTTATTGGTATGTGAAATTAAGTACTATTAGGATTAGAATTATTAATGTCTTAACATTAGTTTATAAATTTGGCATTAATGAAAAATATTACAAACAAAAATAAGTATTTTAACCTAGAATTCTATTTGTATGTGAAATGAAGTATTATTAGAGTTAGAATTATTAATCATAAAAAATAATTAATTAAATCACAACAATATTTGTAAAGCTTAGAATTAATTATAAAATTAAACTAAATTTTAATTTCTAAAATTTATAAAGTATTTATTATCTAGTTTTGAAAATAATCATTTAAATTATAGTAATTATCTACTACAAATAAATTAAATTAAAACTAAATTTTATTTTAAAAATAATTCAACAATTATTAGTTAAAATTTTAGAATAAATTAAGAATATATATATATGACTAAATTTTCTATTATTTTTTCTTTGCATCCAAATTATTTTATTTTCTAAAATTACATTAGATTTTACTTAAAAAAATCAAAAATTATTTTGCATGTCTATTTTTGTATTTTTGAGTTCAATTAGATATATTGTTCTTTAAATTTGAATAACCAATCATAGAGTAAATTATATATATATATATATATATATATATATATATATATATATATATATAACAAAAATAAATATTTAAATCTAGAATTTTATTTCTATGTGAATGAAATGAAGTATTATTAAGGTAAGAATTATTAATCATATAAAAAAAATCAACAAAATATTATTAAATTTTAATTTAAAAAATTTAGAAAGTATTTATTATCTATTTTTAAAAATAATCAGTTAAATTATATTAATTATTCAATACAAATAAATCAAAATACATTTTTATATTAATTATCTATTTTCCAAAAAATTGACACTACTAATTTTTTTTTTAATTCTTAATGAAAGTTTAATAGAAAAAAATATATAAAAATAAAATAATACAGTTTAATTTAATTTCTCTTGCATGCTAGTGACAACCTAAGAGCCTACGCTTTAGCCTAATTTTTACCATCACCGAGATTTTTTTGAAATTGCCAACTGAACTTTACCTTCTCTATTTTTGAACACACAACTAGCTCTTGATTTCCATAGTTTACCCGTAGAATTATAATTATAAGAAATATAAAATTTCTTTAAAGAAGATTATTGCATTCTATTAAGAAAAATATATATGGCAATTAAAGAATTTTAATCAACTCATGATACTGAATAATAGAAGTTTTATTTTTATTTTAAATAATAAATTAAAATTTGGGAAGTTTAAATTTAAAATTTGAATCTAAGTATATGATTGGAATTTTTGTTTCTTTAAGTTTTTAAAAAACAAATAAAGTGAATATTTATTTTGATTTCTTAATAAAATTTTCACACTATTAATTGAGTTTATTCTACCTATTATTTTTAAATTACATGTATTTATTTATTTTCTTACAAATGAATATTAGTAATATTATTTTATTTCAAAGTAGCTATTTGAAATTAGGTAAAACTCATATGATTAATTTTAAAATAATATTTAATTTAGTCCAAATAATAATAATCATTGGTATTAGTTTTGTATTTAATAATAATGATTTTTAAGCATAAATTTATTAATTTATTAATTAAAATTATATTAGAAACTAGTTTGAATTTTATAATTCATTTAATCCTTTAAAGTAACTAAGATTAATTAAATTAATAAGTAGGAATTCATTTTACAATTTAGTAATCTATATATATAGAGAGAGAATTAGTGTTGGGAAAGTAAATAGACTAGAGAAATTAAATTTACTTAAAAGGAAAATGATCTATTTTGCAAACTGTGATAATTATTTCAAGAAAAATAATTTTCAAAATTAAAAAAAGTTAAAAAATATACATTTAACTTTAGAAAAAAAATCAAATATAATGTATAAAAGAAAATAATTAATTTTGATTGGTTGAAGTTCAAAACATGAATAATTAATAATAAAAATAAAACACAAAGCAAGAAATGAGATATTATTTCTATAAATTATATTATTATTATATATAATATAAGTTGTTATAATTTATATTTTCTATTATTTTTCAAAAAATATATTTTTATGATATTTTTTAATTTTAAATTATAAAATATAATTTTTAGAATATGCAATATGCTTAATTTAATATTATGAAATAGAATTATATTTTATATATTTAAATATTTTTAGTATAATATTATAATATTTAGATATTATATATTTAATATGTTTTACATATATTATTAATTAAAATATAAAATATATTAGAAGTTTAATATTTATCTATATTTATTTTTTAATTAATAATTTCTATTGTTTTTAAAAAATATTTTGTATTATTTTTTTTTAATGGTATTTTTTTTTAATTTAGATTATAAAATATAATTTTTTAGAATTTTCTTAATTTAATATTATGAAATAAAATTATATTTTATATATTTAACTATTTTTAACATAATATTTAAATATTCAGAATGGTTGAGACAAACAGGGCTTGGCAGGCTCTAGAGAACTATCACAACAATGCGAGTGGCAGGACCAAGGGCGGGTCACATTTGGGGGATCATCAACCGAGGAGTGAGCGCTTTCGGTCATTGTATTTACCAAAACGGATAGACTTTCGAAATGTAGTTGAGAAGTTTTGGCGCCCAAAGCGACAAGTAGAAAAGGTCGGCCCTAGCCAGGTATTCCCTAGCATCTCATATGCAACCATTACTTTGTTGCTATTGGACAATAGTGAGTGGAAGGATTTTGTTAGTTTTTTTAAAGCTAGGGATTTCTTTCTAAAATGGGGTGGGAAATGGCTGACTTATTCAAAGCTTAGAGCATGGTGTGATAAACATTGGGGTTTAGAACGTGAGCTTAAAACCCTTGAGAATGGCTTCTATCTGGTCATTTG
This sequence comes from Sequoiadendron giganteum, assembly GCA_007115665.2. Classification (NCBI taxonomy): domain Eukaryota; kingdom Viridiplantae; phylum Streptophyta; class Pinopsida; order Cupressales; family Cupressaceae; genus Sequoiadendron; species Sequoiadendron giganteum. The sequence goes on from CM021101.1 coordinate 375,578,697, forward strand.
TAAAACCACTTTGGATAAGGAATGGATCATCAACAGTGGGCCATTTGTAATGGACGGGTTAGGGTTTTACATTAAGGATTGGACACCAAATTTTAACCCAAATGACACAACTGTGGAAGACATTCCAGTTTGGATTAGGTTGAAAAACCTTCCGCATGAATATAGGGATCAGGAAATGCTCAGCATGATTGGTAGAAAAGTTGGAACCTTTGTGAAATCAGAGGAGATTGTTGACAAAACTAATTTCAGCACCTTGCCCAGAATTTGTGTTTTAAGACAAGGGATTCACTCTCTTCCGGAAAAACTAGAACTTAAGTCTAGGGAGGGAATATGGATTCAAAAACTTGAAATAGAAGAGGCTTACTCTGAATGTTTGAATTGCATTGGGAAAACATTACCCAACGACATTGATCTCTTGCCAGAGAAAGGTAAAGGCTTAAGCCAAAATAGTCTAAATGAGGAAATTATAAGACTGACGGAAAATTAAATAAAGGAGCATGCTAGCAACTATCAAGAGTGGGGTTCTCAGATTCGTGACCAAAATCAAGATGTTATAGGTACAAATGGCAGGTGGGAAGGTCTAATTTGACAAGAATTTGATTTGCTCTGTGAAAATACATACATGGAGGTAACACAAGTAAGAGAAGAACATATGTGTGAAAGAAACTCAACAGATATTTTATCAGTGATTAATCCAGCTAGGGAGTTGTTGAATGGTCAGAATGGGTTACAGTTTAGTTTGGAGGACATCATAAGTGAATATGAGGAAGTCCTAGTGGAGCAAGAATCACCTCAGAGAGTTAGCAATTAAGGAAAGGTGCAGAGCACACAAATGGATGAGGAAGAGTGGGTCCAGAAGCAAAAAGTGGTTGGTTTAGGCAGGGAGGACTGGGTCAGACAAGACAGACAACAAATTGGGCTGGAGGATATCAGGAGTGATAGTGAGGCAAATCTAGCTGAAAAAGAAACATCACAGAAATTGGGAAATCAAGAAAATGAACAAACAACACACATGGGAGAGGAGGCATGGGAACATAAATAGATTCCTATTGCTCAAAATCGAGCAGAAAAGCCTAGAGAATTGTGGGACCAAGACTGGCATGGGGACAACAACAATGAGGGCTATAATGAATCTTGGGATAAGTTGGATTTATGTAAAGCCCCAGGAGAAACAACTGTTTTCAAAGATATACCTATATCGCCCATAAGGAATCTTGAGAATGCCTTTGATGGAGTCCAAGACAATGGGGGGGATATGGAAGGCTCAACATCAGAGTCAGAGTCAGATGAGGAATAGGGTGAAGAGGATTTACTGGGTCTTCAAGATAGCATTGGAATAGTTGAAAAACGCTCTATTAAACAGTCTTCAGCCACAAACAACAAAGTGAAGTGTGGTGAGAAGTGTAGAAGAGGTCCAAAAACAAACAGAATGAGGCTTGAGTTAGCAGGAAACGCAGCGGGCCAAAGCAAGCTTAGATTAGGAAAAGGCTATGCCTTTTCCTGACAGTCATGAAGATCCTTTCATGGAATGTCAGGGGCTGCAATGCCCCTAAGAAGATTCATTTGATCAAATGAGACCGGCACTGATTCTACTACAAGAAACGAAAATAAAGAAATCTAAAATGGATGGGTTTACAAGATGTTTTGGGCATTGGCGTAGTTTTTTCTCAAAAGCAATGGGTGCGTCTGGGGGATTGGGAATTCTTTGGAATGACTTATTGGTGGATGTGCAAATTCTAAGGCAAGAAATAAACTGGCAGTGGGGCAAAGTGGAATCCAGACATTTGAGAGTGAGCTTCTAGATTCTGAATATATATGGTCCTAACAACTCAACACAGAAAAAAAAAATTATGGCAAGAACTTTCTTGTCTGTTGGCTAGAAAGGAGGGTGAAATGTGTCTTCTCGGCGGGGACTTCAATGCAGTCATGCAACCTTCAGACAAATTGGGGGGTTTATGTTGGTTGGGTAAGAGTCAACAGGACTTTTGTGACTTTGCAATGAACAATGGTTTGATTGAGCTGCCTTTCAGAAATGGGGAATTTACTTGGACCAACAGATGTGGGGGTTTTCTAAACATAGCAGAAAAATTAGACAGATTTTTTCTAGCTGGGAATTGGGCTGAGCAGCATTAGCAATGTGATGTAGAGATTCTACCCATAACTGGTTCAGATCATTATCCAATAAGTTTGAGGATCCAAGATGAGGCAACACCGGACAGGTGTCCATTCAAATTTGAAACAATGTGGTTTAGGGATGATAATTTTAAGGCATTAATAGAAAGCTGGTGGAAGAACGCTCCATTGTGGTCGGGAAATTAATCTTTCATTTTCTTCAAAAAATTGCAGTTTTTGAAAGAACAATTGAAGTTATGGAACTGGGAATCCTTTAAGAATATTTTTGAAGAGAAATTGTGATTAGAAGAGAAACTAGATGCCTTACATACAAGAATAATTTCTCAAGGGATGTCGGAGGAAGATTTTTTACAGGAAAAGGAACTCAATAAAGTTTATGTAGAAATACTGGCAAGAGAAGAACTATTTTGGAGGCAAAAATCTAGAGAGACCTAGTTGAAAGAAGGAGACATAAATTCTAAGTTTTTCCATAACTCAATGAAAGTTCATAGGTGGAACAACAGAATCCTATCTATACAGAATAACAATGGGGAATTTCTAAATGATGTTGCTCAAATTAACTAGGAGGCGTTGAGGTTCTTCATAGAAAGTTTCAATATGATTACAGATGGGTTAAATCAAGACACGGATATTTTGGATGTGATCCCGAGTTGTATCTCAAAGGGCTAAAACAAGATGCTAATGGAGGAGGTTTCTTTAAAGGAGGTTAAATGTGCTTTATTTGGTTTGGGGGGAGACAAGGCTCTGGGTCCTGATGGTTTTCCAGAAATTTTCTTTCAGAAACTGTGGGATGTGTTTGCTCAAGATTTGTGGAAAGTAGTTGAAGAATCAAGGAAGGAGGGCTTCATCTTGAAAGATATCAATAATACTTTCATTGCTCTCATTCTGAAGAGAGATAATGTGAATTCCTTTTATGATTTTCGCCCTATTTCTTTGTGCAATACAATTTATAAAGTAATCTCTAAAGTATTGGCGAATAGATTAAAATTGGTTTTGAACTTAGTAATCTCGACCGAACAGAGTGGCTTCTAGCCAAATCGGTCAATTTTTGAAGGGGTAATTGTGGCACATGAAACCATTCATTCGGTTAGGATAGCGAAAGTGGAAAAAATATGGTGAAACTGGATATTAAACGTGCTTATGATGAAGTAAACAAGTCTTTTCTTTTGAAAGTTTTAGCGAAATTTGGTTTTAGTTAGGAATGGTTAAAATGGGTAGAAAGTTGCATTACTTCTCCTAGGTTTTCAATGCTAATTAATGGGAGCCCTCAAGGTTTTTTCAAGTCCAGCAAGGGGATCAAACAAGGTGATCCTTTATCGCCCTTCCTTTTCATCATTTTGGCAGAGGTGCTTGGCAAATTAATTGCACAGAAATGTAGGAATGGGCAATGGAAGGGTATCAAAGTGGCAGAGGGGATAGCACCAGTTTCACATCTACAATTTGCAGATGATACGTTTCTGATGGGGGATGCCACTCTAGCTGAGGCCCGAGTGATGAAGTGAGTATTGGATAAGTATGGTTTGGCTTCGAGATAGTGTATCAATTGGGGGAAGTCAGAAATTTTCTTCTTCAACACTCCAAAACAGAGGCAAAAAGATATATGTGGTATGTTGGCAATGTGGGCGGGTAAACTCCCAAGAAAATTTTTGGGGATTCCCTTGTTTGGGGGAGCAAATAAAACAAACATTTGGAAATTTTTAGTGGATTCCTGCCTCAAAAGAATGGATGGATGGAAAATCAAATGGTTAACTTCGACGGGCAAAATATTGATTCTTAAAACTGTGATATCGTCTATTCCAATCTACTCAATGATTTGTTTAAGAATCCCGAAGAAAGTGATAAACTCTATTGGACAGCGTATGAGAAATTTTTTTTGGAATGGAGCTAGGGGGGATGACAAAATCCCCCTCCTAGCTTGGGATAAGATCTGTAGAGCAAAAGATAAAGGGGGTGTTGGGTTAAGAAATTAGCAACTGTTAAATGAGGCCCTAAGGGCTAAACTTGTATGGAGTTTATATACTAACCCAGATCTGTTATGGGTGAAAGTCTTAAAAGAAAAATACCTAGACATGGATGATAAGCATTGAATATTCACTATTCGCAATCCTCCTATGGGGTCAACGATATGGAATTTTATTATCTCTTGTAGGCCTGTGATAGTCAATCACCTAACGTGGTAGATTGGTAATGGTCTAAAGGCAAATTTTTGGGAGGATTCTTGGAATGGGATGCCAAATTTGAATGAGGATCCAGATCTTTTATCCCTCAAAAATTATTTTTCCCAACGATGGGGGATCAAAGTTAGAGACTATATGGTTGTGAAATCGGGTTTGTTGGGGCAGGAATGGGATTGGAAAGAGGTGCCTCAGGAGGATTTAAATCCTCGAAAAATTCAGTAGATGTGAAAGATAATCCTTGAGCGGAGGATTCAAATCTCTGGGAATGAGGATAAGATCATTTGGTGTGGATCCTCTTTTGGTTGTTACTCGATGAAGATTGGGTATCAATTGCTGGATTCAGAAGAGCGAGAGAATTTTTGGGCAAAGGATCTTTGTTGGAGTAAGGATTGCCTACCCAAGGTAGAAACCTTTTTCTGGTTAGCTATTAAAGGGCGAATGCTCACGGTAGAAAGAAGAAAACATTTGGGGCTAGCAGGACCTTCAAAGTGTGTCATGTGTGGCAAGGCTGAGGAGTCGACTGATCACCTATTACTACAATGTGAGGTGGCTGGGATGTGTTGGGGGCCTCTCATACAGAAATTGAACTGGCATAGTCCTTTACCATTGACCTTAAAAGAGTTGTTTGAAAGTTGGCCAAAAAAGGCAAATAAAATGCTTTTATCTAGTGTTTGGCTATGTGCGCCTTCGCTAATCATCTGGGAAATATGGAAAGAAAGGAATCGAAGGAATTTTTTAGATAAATGTGAACCTACATCTAGAATGATATGTAAAATAGATCATAGTATTGAAGAAGTGGTGAGTAGTGTTGCATCTCAGTCACAAAATAGGAGGCATCCATTCACTCTAGAGGACATGTTAGTTCAACGAGCCTGGCCTGGAATCCAAATAAGAAACTTAACAGGTAAGATTAAGATGTCTCCTAAAGAGCAAGGGGAGGCGGAGGTGGTGTGGAAAAAACCATTGGAGGGATGGTGTAAAGTAAATTTTGATGGAGTTGCACGTGGAAACCCAAGACCATCAGGGGTTGGGGCTATTGCTTGAGATTGCTTAGGCAATACCTTAGCAATTGCAGCAAAGAAATTACCTCTAGGGACCAATAATGTAGCTGAAGCAAATGCTACTTTAGTAGCAATAAAACTTGCAAAAAAAATTGGAGTCAAGAAGCTCCATTTAGAGGGCGATTCACTCATAATTGTTCAAGCAATCGTGGGAGCAGGAATTAAGGTATGGCATCTCCAAAATATAATAAAGGGAATTGTAGAAGAATTAAAAACATTTGAAAATTTTAACATATCCCATATAAAGAGAGAAGGCAACAAGGAGGTTGACGTCCTATCCAAGTGGGCAATATCATTGTTGGATGATAAGGGAGTGGTCATTGAAGACCTCAGAAATTATCAAGTGTTAGATGGAGAAACGACTAGTTTTTTGAAAACACAAGAAGGTAGTTCGCGCATTAATGGAGTCATATCATCTGAGCAATAAGGCGAAGCAAGAACAAGTAAAGGATAGATGATGTGGTGGAGTACAGGAGGTGGCGGCGTCCTTGGAAGATGGATGACCAGATTTGGCCCTAACACATACATTTTTGAAGTGACTAAAATCACAAGGAACGCGTGGGAAAAGCTGAGTTTAGTTCGGATAAGAAATTTGAAGTAGTGTTGAAGTTGGCGGCGAAGGAAGTGAATGTGCAATGATGCCCATTTAAGTTTGGGTATATAGATGCTTGGAGAAGGAAAGACGTGGGCTTTAAAGCTCTGAGATGCAAAAAATAAATGGCACAATGTGAAATAAATTAGTGAAGAAGTGAGAACTTTTTGGTGCAAAAATGGAGGCAATGATGGGGTTTTCAACCAAGCTACAGCAAAAAGAATTCTTTGGGAAACCAACAGTTAAAAGGCTAAAGCAGCTTCTAAAAGTGACGAACGATGAAGTTTTCAACGCAGTAATGGAAACACTAGGTCCGCATTTTTGGGACGCGACACACAGGGGGAGACAGAATGTCGACATTGCATCGATGATCTTCATGTGGGGGATGGAAATAGGCAAGGAGCCACGGGAAATCAAACAAATTATGCTCAGTTTGTTTTAGGAGGAACTTCTAGACAAGATGGAGTCGTTTCTTGAATGGGTTGTTCTCGGTGTGGGTTTTGATGTCTCTGAAGGAATTGAAGAGATGGATGAGGCTACTAATGAAGGGTTAGTTCCATTCATTAGGTGGCGGAAGTCGATGGACAGGGAGCTATACAAGCTGAATGTGATTATGGCGTGAGAAAATTTGAAGGTAGAGTTACGCAGGCAAGAGACAAGCTGACACTAGGAGGTAGCCACTGTCCCAGAAATGGTTCCAAAAAAGAAGAGGTCGGAGCGTAGAAGAGGAGGACTGGGGGGATTTTAATGAATAGGGAAATATGAGCAATTAAATGGGGAAGAAGCTGGTTTTTTGGAGATAGAGCAATTTTTTGGATGGGTCGTATATATAGCTCATTATTGATGAAAGATGGGAAGGTGGTGGAAGGCACCAGCAAGCAAGAGTGAAGGGTTGAACAGAAAAAGTTGCAGGGGCTGAGTGGAAGGTTAAGAGGAGAGATAATCTCAGGCGGTTTTTTGACTGGCAACCAGCGGAAAGGAATGGTGGTCGAACAGGGGTCTGGTTTTAGAATCGTGTGAAGGCTCTATTAGGTGTAGGATTTTGTATTGTAGTTATATTTCAAACATTAGAAAAATGTCTGCCACTTTATATGTAATGATGCTTTAATTTCAATAAGATTATCATGTTACCTATCCAAAAAAAAATGTAAAAAAATTAAATATTGAAATATTATAAATTTAATATTTATATATACTATACATTATTAAATATAAATATAATTTTATTTTTTTAATATATTACTAATTAAATATATTATAATCTTAGTATTTATCTATATTTATTTTTAAAATATATATTATATTTAATAAAAAAGATTAAAATATTAAATATATTATAAGTTTAATACGTATTTATAAAATATATATTATTTTTATTAAAAAAAATATTCAAATTATATTTATTATTACATATTATATGAAATATAATGCATATTATTAAATATAAATATTATATGCATACACTCCCTTTTTCTTCCATCTTATCTCTATCTCTCTACCTCTACCCCCTCTCTACTACTTTTCTCTATCACCTCCTGTATCTCTCACTCTTGTCCCCTCTACATATTCATCTCTCTCTACCTCTCTCTCTATATCACTTCCTATATCTTTATCTTTCTATCTCTCCATCTCCCCCTCTCTCATCATCTCCCTCTTTCTATTTCTATTTCTCCCTATCCCTCTTTCTCTCTCCTTCCATCGCTCCCTCTATATTTCTATCTATCTTTCCCACACCACTTCTATATTTCTCAAGTTATATCTATCTCTTTCCCTATCTCTCCCTCTCTCCTTATCACTCCCTCTTTCTATTTCTCTCTACTTCTCTCTACTCTCTCCTCTCTCTATTTCTCCCCCCTCTCCCCCCTCTATCTATTTATAAATATACATATCCCTCTATATATCTCCATATCTCTCTCTCATTCATATACACACACTCCCTCTTTCTCATTCCCTACCTCTATCTCTATCTCTCTATCTTTTCATCTATCTATAGCTCTTTCTATTATTTATCTCTATCGTCTTATTTCTCTCACTCTTTCCCCCTCTATCTATATCTCCCTACCTCTCACTCCCCCTCTCTATCTATATCTCATTATGTCTATACCTCTATCTCTTTCTCTCTCTCTCACTCCTCTCTATCTCTTTCTATTTATATCTTGAGCTACATCTATATCCTTTTCCTCTCTCCCCCTTCTTCTCTATCTATCTTATTCACTCCATAGCTCCCTTAATCTCTTCTACTCTATATCTTTATATTTATTTCTCACCCAATCTCCCTTTCATTCATCTCTCTATCTCTTTCTATCCATATCCTTCTCTACATATATCTCCCTATCTATCTATCTCCTTATCTCTTTATCTCGTTTCCTATCTCTCTCTATCTCTCTATATCACCCTCTATCTATATATCTCTCTCCCTCTCCCTCTCTCCCCCCTTCTCTCTCCCTCTTTACATAAATATCCCTCTTCCCCATCTTTTCTCCCTCCCTCCTCTACCTATCTCTCTCCCTCCCAACCCTTTATCTCTTCCCATCTTTCCCTCTATTTATCCCTCCCTATCCCCTATTTATCTTTACATCTCAGCCTCTTATCCCCTTTGTCTTCCCATATATCTCTATATTTTTTTTATCTTCCCATCTCTCTCCCCCCCTCTCTCTCTCTATCTCCATTTCTATTTGTCTTTCTCTACTTCTCTCTATTTTTATATCTCTGTATCTCTCTCCCTCTCCCCCTCTCTATATCTCCTTATATTTCTCTTTATATCACTCTATCTCACCATGTATCTCTTTATCTCTCCCTCTTCCTCTTCCTCTTTATCTCTCTATCTATGCTTCTCTATCTCTCCCCCTCTATCTCCCTATCTCTGTCTCTCTTTACTTATTCCTCTCTCTTTCTATGTCTCTATCTATTTGTCTCCCTCTTCCTCTCTCATTCTATATTCATATCTACCTCTATCTATTTATCTTACTCTTCCTCTCTCACTCTATATTCATCTTTGCCTCTATATTCCTCTCTCCCCCTCCATCTCTAGAAATGTCTCCCTCTCTCTACCCATTCATTTCTCTCCCTATCTCTAGAAATGTCGCCATCTCTCGATCTTATTCACTCTATCTCTCCATCCATCTCTTCTACTATATCTTTATCTTTATTTCTTGCTCGATCTCCCTCTCACTCATATCTCTATCTCTTTCTATCCATATCCTTCTCTACATATATCTCCCTATCTATCTATCTCCCTATATCTTTATCTCTTTTCCAATCCCTCTCTATCTCTCTGTATCACCCTCTATCTATATCTCTCTCTCCCTCTCCCTCTCCCTCTCCCTCTCTCCCCCTCTTCTTCTCTCTCGCTCTCTACATATATCTCCCTCTTCCCCATCTTCTCTCTCTCTCGTCTACCTATTTATCTCCCTTTCTCTCCCCCTCTCTCTATCTCTCCCCATCTCTCCCTCTCTTTCTCTCTCCTTATTCCCCTATCTATCTTTATATCTTAATGTCTCTCTTCATTTATCTTCCCATATATCTCTATATCTATTTATTTCTATTTCCATTTGTGTGTCTCTCTCTCCATCTCTATTTGTCTTTCTCTATGTCTCTCTATTTCTCTCTCTTTATCTCTCTCCCTATCCCCTTCTCTCTATATCTCCTTATATCACTCTATCTCACCATATATATCTCTATATCTCTCCCTCTCCCTCTCCCTCTTCCTCTTTATCTCTTCCTCTCTATCTATCCCTCTCTATATCTCCCACTCTATCTCCACATCTCTCTATATCTCTATCTATTTGTCTCCCTCTTCCTCCCCCATTCTATATTAATCTCTACCTTTATCTATTTGTCTCACTCTTCCTCTCTCACTCTATATTCATATCTACCTCTATATTCCTCTCTCCCCCTCTATCTCTAGAAATTTCTCCCTCTATCTACCTGTCAATCTCTCTCCCTATCTCTCCCACCTCCCTCTTCAGAGACCTTAATTGTCTTCTTGATTCAGAGGTTTTCTTTCGCTCATTTTTAGAGACCTTTGTTGCACAAACAATATCATTTTTCTAAATGGCCAACCAATTGAAGTCGTGTAATACACAAATTTATGCAAAAAATAGGCTTAAGTTTTTCATAATTGACATTCCACACCTCTTCAGCATACCCATTGCACACTAAGGTGTGAGTGCTAGTTTAATTTATTTCTCAAATATTACCTTCTTCCAAAATAAATAAAATCACGTATTTTTATTTATTTAATAAATTTCCACTTGCACATTCCTCTAATAATTAATTCATTCAATTAACTATTAATCTCATGCATTTCCACCTCGTTCTTAACAAACACTTTCTCTCAATCATCTGACTAATCAATTCCACTTCTCTCCTCAATCAAATCAGTTCACTCCCACTTAGTGTGAGTTAACGAAACAATCAAATCCCTTAACTCTTCAATTAATTTTTCATGCAAACAATCAACTAAAATCTTGTAGCCAGTTATTGTCAGCTAGCTTATTCATCAATTCCTCTCAAAGATTCTTGACCCTTGATCTTGATAATCCACCTCTTAATCCTGATCATCCATCCAAATCAATCATTTCTATAAAATCAGCCCGCATATCTCTTAAATGGCTAACGACGAACTTTAGCACTTTGTGTAGACACTTAAAATCATCTTGATCGATATTGCACATCTAAATTTGATTATTAACACATTTTTCATTCTAATTCACATATTTTAGACCATTTAATTAAATAATCTTAATTGCTTAATTTAATTCATCATTCTCTTATATTAATCGGATAATCAATTTTATTAAGATTAATTCATCCCCTTTCATACTAATTTTCATCATGTTTGATTAAATAATATGAATTGTTTAATTAAATTTCCTAAGTCTTCTCATTTGATTAAATAATCTTAATGGTTTAATTAAATGTCATTAATTCTTCTTTTTAATTAAATGGGCCAATTATTTAATTAAATCCCTAAATTCATCCATCATATACAATTAAATAATATTTTAATTATTTAATTAACTAATTTCCTTCATCTTCATCCCTCCAATTTTTCCCACTTGCAAAAGAATATTCTCATGGAATATTCCTCCATTTAAATTCCCTCTTAAATGAAAATATCTTGCACATTCCTCCTAAATTTTAGGATTTGTGTTTCTTCAAATCAATTTGAACTATTGATTAAATTCATCAATCCTTGTCAACTTTCAATCTCCTTCATGGATTTAATTCTTGATCCATGTCATTTCCTCTCCTCAATTTGCATCCATTGATTAAGAAAATTGATCTTGGTCATTGATTCACTCATTTTTCTTATAAATAGCCTCCATTTCTTGAGAAAATGATCCACATTCATTGGGAACATCTGCATTATAGTCAATTTTAGATCATTCATATGAGCATTTCATCTATTTTCATCCATTTTAGCTAAATCTTGCATTCATTTTCCATCAATGGTATCCATATTCAAGCTTGTTTCAACCAAGGGATTGGGAAAAGGTTGACATTCCACATCAATTCAGCACCAATCCCCCAATGGGATGAATTTTTATGTATTAAATTAGGTTTTCATTATGCATTCATGGTTTATTTCATGTTTAATGACTTCTTAGATTAATATTTTCAAGAATTTCATTGGGAGCATGACTTAATTAGTTGAATCTTGGTTTAATTCTTGTAATTCAATCATGTTTAGCTTAGGTTATGATCATGTTCACACTTTGCATACATTGATCTCATTCACACACTTGAACTTGAAGCAAAGAAGTGCATTACATAATTTGAGAGCAAAGAAAGACAAAGAAGAACAGTGGAGGTAAATCACATTGACATGGTGAAGGTAATTGTATTTTTTTATTAATTTAGTTATTTGTGTTGATTGTACTCCATTGGTCGATTTGGATTGTGTTTGGTTTTGAATTGTATTTTTTGTGGTTACTATATTAGTTCATTACCTCTTTTATGATTAATCTCAATTTTTTTATCGACACTTAGGTTTTTAGGCTTTTGTCTCACTTCATAGTATTAAGATACGTGCCTAAGAATTATTTGAGATACCTACATGAATATTTGATACTTTCTCACACACTTGTCAAGTGAGCTCACAAGTGTTGCACATTTGGAGGGGTAGTCAATCATTGTCTCCTACCTTCTCACCTCATCTACCTTGCCTATATAAGAAAGGTTCATCATTGTATATTTACATTCTTCATTTGATATGGATAGACATACAATTATGCTCATATTTTCACTTTTGGAAGGTTATCAATTCAACCTCTATGATCTTAGCATTCTCCAACAATTGTAGAACAATCTAACATGTTATGCCCCTACCCCTACAATGTATATAGTTTTATGAGTAGTCAGCTTGTGGCTACCTTAACTCCTAATTAAGTCATATTATATTATTATTTAATTATTCAAGTTATCCTAAGGTTTATATAGGGTTATCTAGGTCGACCTAGGTGATATCATAGGCATAAGTATGGTATATATAGGAGGTATAGGTAGGTTATTATCATCATGTTGAGTATTGCATTCTTATTGAAGACTATTGGAAGTATCCACCTCAAAGTGGATTAGGAGGTTTCCCCTTCAAAGTGGCATATTATTATCAAGTATTTACAATATATTTCAGATTATATTATTATTGTGCAAGTTGTTTCATAACAAGTTGATCAGAGCATGATCTTGGCACTGTGATGAAAAAGCATTTTTTTCAATTTTGGAGGCAATTTTACGAAAAACATATCTCCTAAATTTTGGTTAATTTTTCTTATTTTTAAATACTTTTTTATTGGCATATTCAAGTAACTACAATCCATATTTCAAAATAATTGGAACAGAATTGAGTCATTTATTAAAGAATTAGGGTTTATGCCTAATTTATTTGGAAAGAACATATCTTCTAAATCTTATTGAATTTATTCCTAATTTGTAGTGGGTTTTTGAAGAAGTAAGAGATAAGCCTATATTAAAAATTTAGAGTAATTAGAGCATAATTAAGTGATTTATTTCAAAATTAGGGTGTCTAACAAATTCACTCGCAAGGCTACAAAACACCAAATTTTTGAGAGATTTTTCTAGGAAAGTGCAACCTAGATCTTGGTAAGTTTCAAAAAAAAATTAGAGTATTTTGACTTTATTTGTGTGATTTATTGTAAAAATATCTTTTTATAACTTCTTCACAACAAAAAGTAGTCATAAAAAACAAAAAAATAAGAAGTAGAACAAGAAAAAGAGCAAGAGAAATAGAAAGAACAAGAGTAAGAACAAGAGCAAGAACAAGAGAAGGGGCAAGGGCAAGAGAAATAGAAAAAAAAAAGAGCAAGACTACGAGCGAGAGCAAGAGAAAGAGAAAGATAAAAAAAAGCAAGAACAAAAGAGGAGTAAGAGCAAGAGAAATAGAAAGAGCAAGAACAAGAAAAAGAGCAGGAACAAGAAGAATAAAAGAAGTGGAAGTAAAAAAAGAGATGAAGAAGAAGAAAAAGAAAAAGTTAGAATTAAGGATAATGCTTTTGTAAAGAGGAGGGAAATTTTTGCACCTACCCCTATAGTGTGTGTAGTATTATGAGTAGTCAACTTGTGGCTACCTTAACTCTTAATTAACATTATCATTATTATATTGTTATTTAGTTATTTAGGTCGGCCTAAGGCTATATAGGGTAATCTAGGTCAATCTAGGTGATATCTTAGGCATAAATATGGTATATATAGGAGGTATAGGTAGATTATTATCATCATGTTGAGTATTGCATTCTTATTGAAAATTATTGGAGGTTTCCCCCTCAAAGTGGCATTTTATTATCAAGTATTTACAACATATTTCCGATTATATTATTATTATGCAATTTGTTTCATAACAAAAAATGTCTTTTGGAAGGCATGAAGTAGTTAGAGGAAGAGAATGAGAAAGGACGTGAGTTAGTTAAAAAGAAGATTTATGAAATTTTCATGTTGATTATGATGTTGATTAGTGAAGGTATGTGATAAAAGAGAAGCGGAAAGGAGAGAAATGTGAGGCCCATTGTCAAATGGACACACAAACCCCGTCTTTTGTTGTTATCCACGTGGCTATGCTTGGTTACATTTTTCTTTTGCCCACGTTAGGAAGATGGTTGATTATGAACATTAGGTTAATTGTTAACATGCTTATTATATTATTTACTATGTGAATCATAATTTTATGAGTATGCTAGTTGATCAAACTGATATTTTGAATGTTATGAAGGTTGAAACAATATGCTTTGTGATATCATTTTAATCTAAAGTGAATTTTTGGAGTTCCCATGCAATGTGATGCATATGATATTGTTTTGATTCAAGACAAATAATTGAATTATTATGCAAGTGACTATTAGCATTGTGATTTAATGTTTTAGAAGTGAAACTAGCGTTGTTTTAAACTATAACAATATAGTGTTTGAATTCTATAAGGGAAAATGTAAACATGGATTACGCTTATATGTGTATTAAGTGTGAGAAACATGTATGTGTATTATGATTCATTGTATGTATGTGTTTTGATTTAACTCTCTTGGAAATTGGAATAACGTTTACATGGAGTGTGCAGATTAACCTTCCATAGCCATGGAAATTGGAGGCAACCAAAATGACCTTTGTGTGACCCTGTAACGCCTGACTTAGCTGTAAGGAAGGGCTAGAGTCTTATATTGTATTAAAAGTTATGTGTTTTATAATGTGTATGTTGGGGTTAAGGGTGTAAATGTTTGAATTGTTTGAAATCAATGTGATCTAAAATAGAAATTTGGATTTTTTAGTTTATTTCATTTTAAGGGGTCAATAATGTCTTAATTTTGGGTTAATTTGTACCTTTTAGAGACCCTAGGCATATGACCTAAGCGTTGGGGGTTATTTTTAGACCATAATTTTGGCCATACTTCATTTATGACCCCTCTTACATTGCTTGTAAAAGGGGTGACGAAAATGAGGGTATGACAACCCATGTGAACACCATACCTCTTAAATGAAAAGAGGACATGGTAGTTGGGAGTTTTCTTGAGAAGAAATTAAAAGAAAATTTGGAGAAGTATTCATTCATTCTAGTTTTTTTTGGAAAATGGGGGAGAATGATAAGCAGAACTGGAAGAAGTGGAAGGAAGGATTGAGGAAGAAAGCAGCAAACCCCTTTCAAAATTTATAGGATCTTCTTTCTACTATTTTGTTTGATTGTATGTGTGAAATCTAAATTGTGTTACTTGGTTGTTTTGTTTAGATTTTTTGTTGTGTTAGTGCGTTTGATGTAAGTTGCATTATAGGGTTGGCTCCCCATTTTTGGTTGTGAGAAACCCATCATGTAGAGGATGGAAGGGAAGAGATCCCCATGTGGGGCTCATATTTTAATTCTGAAAAAAATGGTGTGTTTTCAGCTATGAAAATAATGGGTGTGAGTACCCTTTTGGTGAAAATGTGAAATTTGGGTGAGAAAAAAAATGAGAAGATTGTTGTTTGAGAAGGTTTCTTGATGCATTTAATGCTAATAATCCCCCATGGTTGTGATCCTTTCAGCCTCTCCCCATGAAATCCATTAAAATGGTTTTTGTGTAATGTTTTGCCCTGTTTAAATGAATGTTTTTCATGTGTTTAGTGGTGAAATTGTGTTTTTTGTTCGAGAAGGGTTGTTTGTGTGTTACCCAAGTCAGTTTGGTAGCCTCCCAGCTTGGGGGTGGTTGGTTATCCAACAGTTGGGTGGTGAGCACCCCATAGGCTTTGGAAAAAAAAAATGTCTTCTGTGCAAGTTGGAAGATTTGAGAAACTTTCGGATTTGGAAGAATGTTCTAAGTAATTGCAGATTTAAAGAGTTATACTATTCCCAGGTTGTTGTGTCAAAAATTATGTGGTAACATGTGTCTTGCTCAAGCAAGAGAGTAAAATGTAAAAATTATTTTTCCCAAATGAGAGTGTGTTTTATCCCATCTTTGCAGAGATAGATGTTTCATGTTCAAGTAAGTGTCATGCTTATTTCTAGTTCTGAAAGATATGAAGTAATCATGTGGCATACAAAAGAATGGGTTGTTGATTTTATAAAAAAAACATGTTTAAATTTGAAATGCAAGGATCTGTGTGAATTGAAATGCTCATAGTAAAAGAATTATTTGCTTTGAGCTTCCATGTAAACCTTTGTATTGTAGCTTGCTGAAACAAAACAAAAAGAAAGTAAATCATGATTCCTATCTTGTGCTTACTTCAGAAATAAAATGAGTTCCATAAGTTTTATTATGCATGAAAAAGAAAATATTTACATTTAACTATGAATTTGGTAGCTGCAAGAATACATTATGTTAGATTTACTATTGCATGAAGTGGTCTGTTAATTGCATCAAACATAAATGACTAAGGTGGTTGTAAAGTAGAAATGATTAAACTTATTTAATTTCCTGTGCATGGCTATCGTAGAAATAAATTAACCTTAGTTATGAATAAACTTTGTTTTCTATTACCTTGGCAGAGGAAGATTTACATTACCAAACTGGGAAAAAAATATATCTCGTTGTAATGGTTGGGCCATGTTCCATGTCTGTTGCTCTCTAACAATTCCAGGTATCTATTGTTACAAAAATAAACCACAAGTTGAATGTTTGTAGTCATATAATGGAAAGACAAATCGGGTGTTAAGGGTTAGAGGAAAAATACAATCCCAAATGTGGGCTTGCACAATATATAGCAGTAAAAGTAAAATATTTTGCTATAGGCGTAATGTCAGTTGTAATACAGAAAAATGAGTATGGCTGCTCCTAAATATGTCCCATGTTCTGAAAGGTGGATCCTAATATTAGTTGAAAGGGGATTCCAAAGTTCTCCCCATGAAATATCTCTGCAAACTAAATTTGGGGACAAAAATATAAGGGAAAATAAAAAGGAGATTTATCCAAATATGGATAAATACATTGACATTATTCTTGTAACGAATCAAATTAGGAGTCTTCTGAAATTACTTCTCTTCCTTTCCACGCCTGCAAGGGAGGTTTTAACTGGGTCAAAATGAAATCCACACTATAAAATAAATGGAAAATTTACTAGCAGAAAGTCTCAAAATAAAATAATAAGATTTTCCAAGAATGAATGCTAAATGAACAAAAGTTAAAATAATAGAAGAAAACATAAATATAAATAAAATAAAAGAAGAAAAGCAAATAACATATAAACCCAAAATAATTTATACATGTGTAAAAAAAAAAAAACCAGAGAAGAGAGGGGAAGAGGCGTGGGGTTTAAATCAACACCGGCAACTCATTTAGTCTCCTCTTTCCCTTCTCGTGCAGCCTGTGACCAAAGGACGTAGGAACACAAAATAAATAAATTTAAAAAAAAACCTTTGTGACCAGGGCATGAGCTTCACCTCCAAACCCAGCTGCCATACTTGATTTATCTCTATTGCTGCAAACTGACCCTCTCCTCTAGCCGCCACGTACAAACTTCCTATGCAAATGAGCCTCATTGCGATTAGGGCTTTTTTTCTAATATTTTGGTTGTCTTTTGATATGAATATTAGGTTTTTGTATTTTTTATTTTTTTTAAAGGATCTGAATGTATTATTTTATGCACCTTATTCACCCTAAATAGGGGAGAAGAGCCGATATGTAAGCAGGGGCCCTAACGTGTGATGGGACATGTGCTCATTGGGGCCCACACCTATATGTCGGTCCTCCACAACTTAAAAATAATTTCATCCATAAATAGGCATGATTACATCAAACATAAATCAGATATAAAATTCACACTTAATAGCATTAATTTCAAAACAAAACAAATACACGCTGGCAGCCAAACATGATGAAGTGTATCCAACTTGTATCTGACATATAACAAGTAGCATTTTGACATGGAATTTAAACAGCCCAAACATTAAGATATGCACCCTTCCCCATAAACTAGTAAACCCAACTTTCGCACCAAGCGTCACTTTCACATTAATCACAACTACACAACATAAACAAGGTGCCAAGTCAACAACTTTGAAACCCATCTGACCCATCTTTGATTGACTGGTGAACCCATTACAACAATGTTTCCCATCGTAGCATAACCAAACCAACACGCAAATGCATTCGTTTGTCCCATCTACCATGAGACCTACAACACGTATTAGCTTGAATCTGTCTCATCTCGCCAAGTAGGGTGCGCATGTATTGGAGCCAAACCCAAATATCCCACCTGCATCCATTTAACACTCCTGTAAGGCCATCATTATTCAAAACAAAAACATGGAAACAATTTCAAACAATCCACCAAACCAATCAAGTCGAGAATTAATGGTTGAAATCAATCAAATCTCCAATTCATATGAAACAAAATTCAAATTCAAAATAAGACAGCAATTTATTTCACCACACCAAACAAGCATCAATCAAATTCAAATAATTCCCAATTCAAATAGTCGTGAAAACCAACAAGTATTCAATTATTCTGCAGTGAGCGACATAAGAAAAGGAGGAGTGACAAGCACAAAATTGAATGAGTTAACATCAAGGGGAGGCAACAGCTCAGATTCCAGTGCACCAGCATCCATATTGTTCTAGGTTTTCTTTTTCACACTTTTCCATTCATTTACTTTATATTGTTCTTCATTACAGCCATTACTATTTTCCATTTCTAAGCTTTATATTGATCTTCATTACAGCCATTACAGTCATATGTTTTTGTTTATGTTTCCCTAGGGTTTATATTGCAAATATTACAGTCACAGGTGTTTCTTTATGTATCGGTAGGGTTTATATTGCAAATATTGCAGTCATAGGTTAGCATATGTGTTCCATAGGGTTTATAATGCAAATATTACAGTCATGGCTTACCATTTAAAGCTTTCCCTAGGGTTTATTTTCCAAATAATACAATCATTCGTTAGCATATACATTCCCTAGGGTTTATATTGCAAATATTGCAGTCACAATTTACCATTTTTGTTTCCCAAAGGTTTATATTACAAATGTTACAGCCATAGTTTACCATTTCGATTTCCCTAGGGTTTATATTGCAAATATTACAGTCATAGTTTACCATCTACGTTTCCCTATGGTTTATATTGAAAATGTTACAGTCATAGTTTAGCCTTTATGTTTCAGTAGGGTTTATATTGCAAATATTACTCATAGTTTAACATTTTTGTTTGATAGGTTTTGCATTATCATTCACTTTGTTTATCGTAGTCTCATAGGTTCTGCATTATCATTTATATGGTAAATATTGGTCATGGTTTACCATTTTTGTTTCATAGATCCTACATTATCATTCACTTTGCTCATCTTATTCTCATAGGTTATGCATTATCATTCACTCTAGTTATATTATTCTCATAGGTTTTGCATTATCATTCACTCTAGTTATCTTATTCTCATAGCTTCTACATTGTCATTCACTTTGGATATCTTATTCTCATAGGTTCGGCATTATTAGTCACTAAAGTTTCTATTTTTAGAAGGTTTTTTCATCATTTTCATATGTTTTTGCTTCATCAATCGACAAATATTTATGCCTATCAATGAGTTCGTCATAGACAATATATGTGAGCTTTGTTAAACTCTTACTATTTTTCATTTGTAAGCTTTCTATTGTGTGATAGTTCAAACATGAGTGTAGTTTTCACTTTGTTGTGCATGAGAATGTTAATGTTGTAAACGCTTAAGAGATATGAGATGTTCTTAAACTCTAACTCCCTTGCATAGTTTTTAATTTTGTGCTTCTTACTCCTCTACTTTCTTATGTCGCTCACTCTAGAATAGATGTAACTCTCTAAACTGTTACAAAAGATAATCTCAATTGAAATGCAACAAACTAAAAAGATAACACATACACAAACTAAATAATCTTATGTTCAAAAATCACTCTCTTCATACATATAAAGATAATTGTTAAAGCATTTGTGTTTCATATTTTACCATTTATCTTTCTTAGGTTTTGCATTATCATTGACTCTGGTTATGTAATGCCCTAAATTTAACACTCAAAACATAGTCAAGGATAAAACACAAATTCCAAATTTCGTCCACTTAGGCTTGCAAAACTCTCAAAGTTTGCTACCTAAGCAGGCACTACAAGAAGGCATACAACTTTTGACCAATCATAAACTATAATTACTTTAGTTAGATAGCTAAAAGGTTTAGACCATCATGGTCAGTTCGATAGGAGACATGGAATCCACATCTCTAAGGTAGACTTAGATAGTTCAACCAACCCAAAATGAATCTGAAACACTATATAAATCCCATGTCAACAATAACATACATACATACATATATATATATATATATATATATATATATATATATATCAGTAATCATCACAAGAATAAAAAGAGAACAAATCCTAGGGGCCATACCTAATCCGCAAGGGCTCGTTTCAGACGGTCTTGCCTACGTATATATTTCGCAGAGGCATCGTAGTTCGACCCTTTGGGTTTACTTCAACTCATATCTAATTGACCAACAATACATAAATCATCTAGATTTGATTCAAGACTATTTTTTTTCAATAGCTTAATAAATACATAGAGTAGACAACTATGGTTAATCTATCTAACCTCCTAAATTGATATGATAAGAAGTATATAACCCATGCTACCTCATTCTCGTACACAAATCCACAATTGATTATAATATAGATCCATATAATTCTCGTCCATATAATCTCCTATTCCATCTACCTTCTCACATAGTTAAATGACTTTTAAGATGCTATTATTTGTAATATTAATCAAATAATTAACTAGAATTTCAAAAACTATTTAATACTATATGAATATAATAAATTTATTTCTATATGCAATGATAGTAATATAACAATAACCTAACCATAAGGTCTTTAAGACAAAATTTGTAACCATCATGGTTATTATAATGATAATACAAAATAATTTATTCAAGAAAATAACCCAAACTATAATATCTGAATTATCCAACAATTTATAGCTTGTTGATTTTAGCAGAAAAAGGGCACTGTTTGAAGAGTCGTAACTTTTACATCTCTTATCCAAATTTTAAAATTCAATATGTTTTGGAAAGGTGAAAGGACAAGGAATAAAACCCATAAAGCCTTTGAAAGACTACTAAAGCATGTGAGCAGTTTTTACTCTAACTTAGCCCATTATAAACCTATGAGAATAATTATTGACAATTATTTACATTTTCTTTTTTTTATAACCATTATAAACATTTAAAAATTCTACCTCATGATCTAATATGTGTCACAGAGTATAGCAAGATACTAGAAATAACTAGTGTAAATCAAATAGATATTTAGAAGATAGAAAAATACACTCATTTTGTATGTTGAATAATCATTTGCTAAACATAATTTCACCCTAAGCTACGATCAATTTAACCATTATAATTGGATTAATAATGATATTTATATAGTGAGATTTAGATCAAGCAACCTTATACTATTCTCCTATCTAAAACTGGATGTCTTCATTTATATGAAATTGATCGCATAATAGAATTCCATAGCTTATAATTTTCTTGCTATGATAAATATTAACCATGCATATCAAGATTTGTATCTTTCACTATATGTAAGATATTTATAATAGATTTTTTTTATATAAAACATTGACAAATAGAAAAATAGTTTTACCTACTCACTTCCTCGTTACCATTAAAATTGTCCATGTTAACCCTAACTACCATCATAACTATCAGTTTAAATACTAGAATACTCCCACATTTTATTTTATTTTCATAAAATATTCTAAACAGCAAGTACATTGTTCATCTTGGGCTTCACACACACCAAACAAAAATAGTGATGCCTATTCTTTCAGCTTATTTTCAGCTAACCAAATAAATTTACTGTTTTGAATTTATTTTTTAATCATTTCAACAATTATAAAGCATTCAAAGTCAAAATAAAACCCCTAAAAAAAATGTACATATTATTTGGAAGATTGATCTCTATCAATTGTAAAAAAAAATTAGTAATCTTGAACTAGCATACCAAAAGGTATGAGTTGCTTAAAGCATGGATCTTATTCATATTTACCATATTGGATTTGATTTGATTTTCTTAACAAACTCAGCAAAGATTGAGATTGTAAAAATATGGTGCATCTACAAAGATTCTTTTTCAAACAAAATTTAAGCAACATGAATCATATTCAATTCTATTTCACTAGCTGTTATTTCTAACAATGGTCTTGATTGTGCTTTGATCGTAGTTGTCACTATTACTACTATTGAAATTACTCTCTTATTAGTTTTTATACATTAAATATGTACTATTTAATTATTAGTACCAATTTACCTTAATTTGTATAAATATTTTTAGTGATGTGGTTATGAGAACAATTATAAAATATCTCAGCTAACATTTATTTCCTTTTCCATTGAATGCAGAGTATCCTTTATAAAAATTCTTATACACATGCATGAATGGGATGTATATAGGTGTGTGAGGGGTATAAATACGTAGTTTAAAATGCGTTGCCCAATGACAATACCTATGCTTCTATGCAGACTGTTGTTATTCTTTAGCACCTCCATTACTTTTATCTTTTTACCCATAATTTCACTCAGCCAATGTGCATTCACAAACAATCAACTGCTTTGCTTCTAGTGGTGTTACACTGCCTCCATTCAATGGCCTGATAAGTACTAAAAATGCAATAACCAACAAAATGATAATAAAAGTAATAATCGCATGAAACCCATCTATTTTGTCTAATCAACATTGTGTGAGGACTTATAGGTTTTCAAGCAATGAAATATGTAGACGTAAGGCTAAGATCTGAAACTTTTATTAGCTCTTTGTGCCAAAGGAGAATGTCAAAAAAAATTGTTGCATCTACACTGCTAAAAAGGGAATATCTGATCCACACTAAGCTTTACCATGCACGAGTTGAAATTATTCTTTAACCTATAAATCTATGAGACTTCCAAATCACCCACCAAATGCAAATACAAATATAGCATTATAAAAGTGACTCTGTTTCATACCAAATTATTGCAGATTAATATATAATCTTCTTTAATACACTTAAATGACAATGCATCGAACACACACATACTTTAAGAATTTGATCCTAAGGGGCCTATCGGTCGATGAATTATGCGTTATATGCCAACATATCTTTGTGTGGAGAAATAGATAAGGTTCTACCATAGCATCAAATATGAAAAGAGGCACAAGTAGAAAAAAAAACACGCAACAAATGTCTTCATTTAATAGATAACAACCGAATTGTTTTTGAAGTGAAATAAAGTATAGCACGAGGTGATTTAGCCATGTACAACTTCCCATTATTTTTTTCTTTTTTTTCAAACTTGAAATCATGGAAAGAGGCTTACCTCAAGATTCCGCAACAAATCGTTTCATGGTGTGAACATTGCTGGTGATAATAAATTACAAAATCTGCAGCATGCCAAAGCGCCCTTCTCACACATGTGAAGCTCCTAACGGCAAGAAGAAGGTCGAGGTTTGTCTTGGAAATCCATGGCATGATCTAGTTCAAATTGGGATTGTGTTATATTTCCAACGTCTCCATCACAAACATCACACTAGTTACTTTTACAAGCCTTCCCTTCATATTCTTACAAACATGCATAGAGGTCGACCCACATTTGGAAAGAAGAGCAGTGCAGGTTCTTTGCTTTCTCTGCTTGGCACCCATATCGACATTTGGCATGTTGCAAAAGCACTTGGTAGACCCAACCTACAACCTTTGAACTAGGCCGAGACCTCTCATGCAACTCGCAACCTTCAAAGCATCACATAAGCTACACCATTCATCTCCAGATTAGATGCCAGCTTTGGATTTGTAGACCTAGTGCTTTCAAAAACCCTCAATTTGGAAACCAGATGGGATTCTCCAATGCTGGATTGCTTTTGCAGACTAATACACTCCTCGCCATAAGTTGTTGTGCAAGGCATTATACAAGTGAAACCTCATCGCAATCATAGGCTCTATTTTCTAAACAACAGCAAAATCCATTCCTACCTAATTACACAACACCTCCTGCACATCATCATTAAGGGATACCATACTTCTTTAATGGTGTGGCAAGAGACTCTCCTTGTTTTCAACATCCAAGTCCTTTCTAATAAATGCCCACACAGTAAACCCATATGCAGCCCATAACTCATAATTAAAATCTGGGAACTCCCACTAATAGTGATGTCATCCGCTCAGTTGATGTCATGACAGAATAGATAACTTGTGTTTCAAATTACACAATGGTGGCCCAAACCTACCACTCTCCTCATTACTTAAGATTTTTATTATTCAATGTTCATTTTATGTCTTCTTATGTTGTAGTCGTGGTTGCTCCACTAGTCATGTATGCAAAAGAAATCATGGTTTACAAGATGCCACTGCACATTTGAAAAATTATGTGGACTTTATTCACCACCGTAAATCCCTTGACCTCTTTCAAATGAATTCCCTATGCACTAAATTTTATAACATACATTTTCTCATTATTTAGTTGTTCTATTCACATTAATATTTTTAACAATACATATATATATTGATGTATTCTTTATTATATTAATACTCTTCTATTTTATTTTATTTTCACTTTGAAATTATCTTATTATTCATATATGTGTTACTATGATTTATGCTACTATAGTATAGATATTTTATTGCTACATTATAACTATAACCTATTGTGTATAATCAATATAACATATAATATTAGTGTCAAATCCTAAGCATGCAAAAATAATATAATTTTCAATCACTAACTAAACCCTAACATGAGTTGATCTAAATATTCCATCATGAGATCGTAGATTATTTTACTAATTGAACTTATGAGTTTCTTGCACATAGTATTATTGATTTGTATATGGTTATGTCCTATTTCATTTTCATGTTACCAACTAAATATTTATTCGTCAGAGTGTTTAAAAATTATTGAAAATTTAACCAAATCCACTACTCATAACTATTATACCACCAACTGTAATTTTTAATCCAATAACAATTACATATAACTAAATATTTAATATAGCGTGTGTAAACATAGACAAATAAATAACAGGGTGAGATTCAATTATAAGGCTCATACTAGAAAATCCCTACAAGAATATATGGGGAGTTGACCAAGTGTCCTTACAATTGACATGTTTTTGTTGCTTCTTATATCTATTAGTAACATCAATAAAATCTAAGCTACGCCTCATTCTTTATTTGCACTAAAATCTATATAATCAATAATATTGTTTTCTAAGTACTTATATTTGAATAAGTAATATTAAGATCCTTTCAAGCAATATAGTCACATAGGCAAAAAGATGAAATCCTTTTAATAATAAATGTTATAATTGTTTATATTGTTTGACTACCCAATCATGTTTCTCCACAAGGACCATAGGGAATAGAGCATCTTGACTCAGATATATAAAAATATTTACATAAAGCTCTAGATAGATAAAGACAAGCATAACTAGAGAAAATATAGTGAAAAGAATTACAATAATGATGACTTTATATTATAAGCGTTCTCACATGATTTAGAATTAACATTCACATATTCATTATATCATCAACAACTAAAAGTATAATCATGCTTAATCACTACTAGATCATGTATCATCAAAATGATGCACTCTTAACCTGCATAATAGGGTAGTATAAGTTTAGAATAAAAGGTTGCAACACTGATATAAAGGGAGGGGTATTATGGGTTATCATATTCTCATATGTTCTGCATCACAAACTAATTATTCTTTTGTTCAAGCATCACAACACTCTCTTCATACATATATAGATATTTGTTCAATCATTTGTATTTCATAGTTTACCATTTATGTTTCATAGGTTATGCATTATCATTGACTCTGCTTATCATATTCTCATATGTTCTGCATTACAAAGTAATTGTTTTTCTGTTCAAGCATCACTATTTTGATTCTAATTATTCTGTGTAGATGGCCAAGGGCAATGCGGTGGTGACCCGTACTGGGAACAAAAAAAAGAAAAGAGCCACAATAAGGTTGCCCGATGAGAAACGAGGATGCAGATTCCCCACTGAAATAGATCATGTTGCACAAGTAGATGAGGTTTCTACTCCTCAAATACTGCAAATTGAGGTTACTACACCTCAAATACCGTAGAAGGTAAAACAAATACAGAAGTTGTGGTTTGAGGATGACATGAAAAGGGCACTCTATGACGTTGAAGAGAATGACATGTTGATAAGGGAGGTTTCCAAAAAGTGGTCAATCCCAACAGCCACACTATCCAAATGGCTAGGGGATTTAACAACAACTTCCAAGAATGGTTTGCCAACAGTCCTCACCGAAGAGGAAGAAAATCTTATTGTGGAATGGTGCGAGCAAATGGCTAATATTGGTCATGGTCTTGATATTGTCAATCTTAAGTTTGAGGTTGCTCAAATATGTCAAAATAGGCCAAACCCTTTCACCAATGGCTTCCCAAGGAAGTCCTGGTGGACAGGCTTCAAGCACATACATCCTCAACTCGCATTACAAACTGTTGAAGGCCTAGACAAAGATAGGGCATTCAATCTTAGAGTTGATGTTGTAGATGCATTCTACAAAAATTGTCTGTAGCATACAAATCCATGTCATATGGTCCTGATCGCATATGGAATTGTGATGAAACAAGCATCCAAGCAGGCAAAATGGGTCCATGAAGGTGCTCACAAGAAAAGGTAGCAGTAATGTCTCTTACATTATCCCAAAGAGTCGTGAATGGATAACTATTCTATGTTGTGTCAATGATGTCGGGCAGAGCATTCCAGGATTCTACTTGTTCAAGGGGAGTGTGAACATAGATAATTACATCATAGATTGTGAACCAAGTGCTTGCATGGCAGCCCAACCACATGCATGGATGACCAAAAAATTGTTCATAGATTGGTTGACCCACTTCAAAACCTTGATTCCGGGTGGTGTCTCGCACACCAACAGGGTCTTTCTGATCTTTGATGGTCATGGAAGCCATGTAGCACTCGAAACCATCTAGGAAGCAAGAGAAATCGGTGTAGAATTGTTAACATTTCCATCACACACATCACATAAGCTACAACCATTGGATGTGAGTGTGTTTGCACCTTTCAAAGCTTACTTCAAATCAGAACGTGCAAATTTTTTGTCAAGGTTTCCAAACATTGAAGTGAGGAGGAGAGAACTTGCAATGTTAGGCAACAAAGCAATGAAAAGAGCTTTGGCAGTTGACAACATCAAAGTTGGGTTTAAAAGGACTGGTATATGGCCATTGAATCCTGATGCACTTGTCAACGACATGTGTCCTAGTGATACATTTGTGCTCAGCGAGGATGTTGATGTAAGACCCCTCTGTTTTGCTCTTTTGATTGAACAGTGTTCTTCTCTTGTATGTTGTATTTTTGTTAGTACTTTGACGTGGTACTCGGTTACTATTTGATCGCTATCTGTAAAGCGATGTGAATGATGTATTTTGATGTGGTGGTATTTTATTCAGATATTATTATTATGGCATGCTTTGGATTAGCATTGTGGATATTTGAATTAATGATGTTATATATTTGGATTATATTATTGATGTTAGACTCGTCAGTTTGTAACACTGTATTGGTGAAGGGGACAAAATTGCACCACTCGCTTGCGAGCGCCCTGTAATTCCATGATTTCCTCTTCACGGTGTGTTTTATATGATGCAAATATACATGTGTGATATACTCTTTGTTCGCAGGTTGACAGGTACAGGACATTGACTCCACCTGGTTTCACAGGTTTGAGTGTGTTCATTGCCAACGGCATTTGATTGGGAGATAGTAGCTAGGTTTTCCATGCCAAGTCATTACCCTGGTCATAATGTGTCATCAGTTGTAGTCTGGTCCAGTTGTTTTAATCTGGTTCAGTTTGCCTGGATTTTATTTAATTGCAAGTTGAAAAGGTAATTAAATGGCCTATGTAGTTAAGTTGTTGATTAAATGAATCTGGTTATAATGTTAGAAATGTTATTGAATTTATTAATTAATTTAATTTAATTAATAAATAATTTAATCTCGGATTAGATTTATTTTATTAATTAATTAAATTAATGGTGTTGAATTGAATTAAGATATTCATTTTGAAATTAATGGATTATTGTTTGAAATTGAAAATTAAAGAAAAGGATTAAAATTTCTTTTTTAGAAAATTTTAAATTCAAAAATTGAAAAAAAAGAGATATTTTGAGATATTTTATGTTTTCTGCTTTCAAAAATTGATTATGGTGGTTGAATAGATATTTTCATTTTTTCTCTATTATTTGGATTTTGGTTGAGTTTGTGAGGAGGAGGAAAAATTGGAAAAATAGAGAAGGAAGAAATGTCTGGTTTTGTGGATTTGGGATTTGGGATGGTGAAAAAACTTTGTGGATTTGCTTGGAGGAACTAGAATCTGAAGAAGGATTAGTGCACCCTTTGGCATCTTCTCAGACTGTTGGAAACCAGGTTTTCTACTTAATTATTATTTTTTGCATTTTGATAAGATTCAAAAAAATTTACATGTTGTTGAAGAAGAAAATAAATTTTGTTTTAAATTGGGGGAAAAACCCATGTGAAAGATTGCATGAAATAAATAAAAAAACAAAACCTCTTTTTGGAAATGAGTTTCTTCAAGAAAGATTGTGTTTTTGACTGTATTTGATCTTTTTGGAAAACATTTGCTCAACTGAATTAGTAAAATTAATTAATCTGTATATATATATATATATATATATATATTGAACATAATATATATATATATACATCTATTTCTATATTTCATTTTTTTTTGTTATTGGGGCATAAGATTGAAACCTTGTTCCAATCGATTCTCGGATTTAAAAATCCGCAGTTGGGTTTTCTTTTTAAAAAAATAAATTTAAGAGTTCGGGGTTTTGGGGGGGTTCGCTAGGGGTTCACCCCACTATGCCCCATGGGAGGTGAGTGGGGGAGCCGCGCCTAGCGCGCCTCTCCCTAGCCTGTCGCGCCAGCCACCAAGGGCTTGGCTGTGTGAAAACACAGTCGCGCCCCATGTGAAGGGGTCGACTGTGTTTTCACACAGTCACCCCTCTTTGGCGTGGGCGCACGGTTCTAGAAATCCGCATCCCTTTTTAATTCGTTTCTTTTTTTGTTTTGTTTTTTTAATTAAAAAATAAATATATTTTTAATATTTTAATGTTATTTTATTATAAAATTAAATATTAATATATATATTAATATTTAATATTATGATATATAATATTAAAGTATTAATTTATATAATTAGTAATTATTAATTTTATATATATATATTGGAAATTCGTTAATAAGGTTTTATTTTATTTTAAATAAAACAATTGGGTATTTGTAAAATGATGGTAGATAAATTTAATGTAGATATTATATGAGTATATACATTTAAAGTGGATATTTAATATTTCATCTTATGTTATTTTGCTGCATGCAGTTTAGTTCTATTGGAAATTTAAAAGGAAATGATTCGTATGCAAATTTTATTTGATAGAGAAAGGGGTATTTTAAATAAATTGAAGAAATTATATGTTGTTAGTTGGGGAATTGAAGGGATTTACTTGCATGGATTTACGATGATTTTAAATGTAATCAAGGGATTTAATTTAATTGTTGAGTTAGTATTTTCCCTTCTCTACAATTGATGAGACAATTAATTATATTAACCAATTATTCGGTTAAGGCAATTATTATTTTGTTGTGGAATTATTTTGAAAATAAAATGGATTTAGAATATCCAAAGGTAGTTTATTTCAATGGCTTTCAGTGAATATTTCCTTCGTGTTCCTATTTAGGGAAATGGGATTAAATGTGTCTTTGATTTGTAAGTCTTCCAGAGGATAGGGGTTGTCAATTTGTTATGTCAGCCTATTTTGAATCCCTTGGGTAGTGCATGGTGTCTAGTCAATGTTATTACCCGGTTTCCACGAACGGGGATGTTTTGTGCCTCCTATGGAAGGAGTGGATTATGTGATTGGTGGCTCCTTGTAAGGAGTGGTGTTGTTATCTTTGTTACCTCCAGTGTTTGGAGAGGGCTTTGACTTATGTTTCCTCCTAGTGTTGGAGTGATCGTCTTATCTGATTGTATGCACTTGGGCTTCCCTTGGTGTTAGTTTGTTTGTGTGTTGTCAAGTAGAAGAGTGGCTTTCGTCAGGGGCCAAAGCCGTGAGAGGTAAACTGGGTAACCTTCGGAGGTAGTTTATTCGAGTGTTAACTATAGCAATGTATTCCATGTCAGTATGGAAATGGTGTACTTGTAGTTGGTACTTGAATGCCATATGTTGGTATTTGTTATGTGTGTATGGTTTTCTTAACATACTTGATCTGTTTATTTCTGGAAGCAATGTGACCATGTTAGAGTTGTACTAGTGTGGTACTTGTGTTGTACTTGAGTTGTACTTACATTAAATTTGAGTTGTACTTGTGTGGTACATGTGATTGGTTGTATCAGTTTGGTTTAGTTATGATTCAGCTTGTGTCTAGAGGTAGTTGGTCTTGTCTTGAAATCCTTGTTACTATCTCCTAGCACGGGGGGTGGGCCCTTGGGTTCCACTTGGTTGGGTGGCGTGCACCTTACTTTGTTGGGTTTTTCTTCTTGATCGTGTGGATGATATTTCTAGTTGGAGAGCTCGTGGGATCCAATTTCATGCTTTATTTATTTCTTTTAATCTTTTAATTTATTACCCCTCTTTGTAATCGAGGTGGAAGTTGTAATATGTAATCATGCTTTTAGATTTACCTCATTCGGGGAATGAGAGATGTAATCTCCTTAGTAGATTATTGTACTTTGGGATCTTATGGTATCTCTTATTCTTTGATGTAATTTATCTTGTTTGGAATGTATGTGTCTTTAATGTCATAAGTAATTAAATGTTGTGGTTTCAATTCATTAATGTTGTTCATGGGTTATTAAGTAATCTCAGTCTCGTAACCTTAGAGGTTGTTGCAATAGTTAGTGATCTTGCATATTAATTATACTTAAAAATTAAAAAAATTAGTTCGTTTGAGTAGTTAATTGCAACTTCCTCTAGGGTTGCATGGCGGGGCATTACAGTTGACGCAGTTGAAAACATTCTCAGCCTTTCTGGATTTGGTGTGTCAAGCGATGATGTCGTAGTATTACAATCCACTCTTCCAGATGGACACATGCAGCCTGCAACAGAAACACAGCACTCACCTCATACCTGTCCTGTTGAATCGGTTGCACAAGTGGTGGTTAATGAACACACCCCTCCCATGGTGGACAGGGTCGTTGATCAATTCAATGAAAGTTTAGATCTTCCATCACAACGAAGCCAACCATCCTAGCTAGTTGAGGGAGCAATGAACTTGGGCATTGATTTGGAAGTGCCAGAACAACAGGATACCTATACTTTCCCATCACCACCACCAGAAATTGACCTTTCTCAAGTTGTGCATTACTATGCTCCTTCTTGCAATTCAGATTTACAAGGCAATGAAGATGTACCACAGGGCTCACAAGTAGTTGAGGAGGTCATTGGAACACAATCAGATGGGACACAAGAAACACAAACAGTTTCGCACATCAACAAGTTCCTCAAGTTGCCTGTGCACACTATCTGTCAAATGAAATCCAAAGTAGGTGTAATTTGAATTAGTAGACAGTCTCAATTGTTGACAACAGATGACTACATGAGGTTTTTAATGGAGCAAGAGAAAAGGAAGAAATAGGTCAAGGAGATAAAAGAAAGAAAGAGACAACAGAATGAGGAGAAAAGGGTAGCAAGAATTGTGGCAGCGGAGTTGAAGGAGAATGCCAAAATTGAGAAGGACATACTGCGAAAAGAAAAAGAGCAGCAAAAATTACAACAAAAAAAGGATAGAGATGCGAAAAAGGAGCAAGAGAGGCTTTGCAAGGAACAGGACCGAAAGGAAAAAGAGATTGAGGAGGCACAAAGGGATTTACAAAGAGAGAGGTAGTTAAGGAACACTTCTAATCTGTTGTCTCAAAGTAATGGAGTCTTCTATGATATTCTCAACATTAATACCCCTCGATTCTCCACAACAATGAATTATTCAAGCCTCTCCCAATCTGACTTCAGGGGCAGTCGATATCCATATCAATTTGGTACTCAGGATGGACAGATGTGTTCACCACCACCCCCAACACATGTCACTTGCACCCAATTTACCACTCCAAGTCCCATTCATGTATGCAGCAATCCCCGTCGACTAGAAGGGGATGAGAACATGGCAATTGACACCCCAACCAGCCAAGATCCTTTTCACAACAGCAGCAGCTAGATTACAAATGCTAGTTTCATAGACTTTAGAAGTATTGATATTTACAAATGCACCGAAATTGTGGACAGTTGTAATTTTTTGATAAGTACAAATTGACCATTATTGTTTTGGTTTGTGAAGTAATCTGATCATATTTGAAAAAGTGTTGTATTTAATTTTCAATGTGTGTTATTGTTTTGATTTGCAATCTATGCTTCTTCATTGATAGTCTTAAATATATGAAAATTACAAATGCATCGTTATTGTTTTGATTTGCAATGTATTATGATCATATTGCAATGTGTGTTCTATGTAATTTGCAATGTGTCACTGTTTTCATTTCAAATGTTTGCTTCTTCATTGACATTTTGTCATTTTCTATTCCTTTTCCAATTATTTTACCACGTGAGAGGTCAAAATTTGTCCAGGACTTTTAAAAAATGCAAAAATGACCCGTCGACTGATGCGTAGGCACCTTGGGTGCCACTTCCTACGTGGCTCGACGTCTGAAGTTGATAGCCTTGTCACGTCAACTTCTCTCAGTCTGCCACACTAAGAATCCACTAAGTCGCATTTATCACTCACTTCCACTTCCTATTCCTATTGATTGTCGTGTTCAATTGTTGTCACCTCTCCTAAGCTCCTCGCCACCCCGTAATTTTATTCCAACCAACCTATACATATACGTATGAATATACATATACATATGAATATACATATATACATATGTATATACATATCCATATACATATGTATATGTATATGCATACATATACATATACATATGTATGTATATGCATACATATGTATATGTATATGTATAGGTATATGTATGCATATGCATATGTATATGTATGTAAATATGTATATGCATATAGATATGTATATGCATATGCATATACATATTTACATACATATACATATGCATATGCATACATATACCTATACATATACATATGTATATACCTCTACATATACATATACGTATGTATATACATATCTATATACATATACATATGTATATGTATGTATATGTATACACACATACATACATATTTTCTGAGCCAACTTGCATTGAATGCTCCCTAGTGCCTCACTCTTGTCGCCAACTTTTTAGCCTTTCATTCTAGCAAGTTGTCATTCTTTCTTCACTTGCAGGCTACTACCTGCTCAGTTCATCGTCTACAACCTTAAAACCTTTACCACAACCTGCGATGCTCAGAGACTGGTTTGTATTTGGGTAGAAGTTGATTAAGAGATAGGTACATGCCGATTATTGAACGTTACCAACGGCTCCACTTCTGCCATGCAAGCAACGAGTGGGTTCCTCGCCACCATGAATGGGTTCCATATACATATACATATACATATACATATCTATATACATATACATACATATACCAATATACATACACATACACATACA
Source organism: Sequoiadendron giganteum (assembly GCA_007115665.2). Taxonomy (NCBI): domain Eukaryota; kingdom Viridiplantae; phylum Streptophyta; class Pinopsida; order Cupressales; family Cupressaceae; genus Sequoiadendron; species Sequoiadendron giganteum. Next base: position 375,612,272 of record CM021101.1, read on the forward strand.
CATATACATATTCATATACAATTAAGTCGTGCAACTATTCTATCTTTTTAGGGTGCCATTGATGAATTTGGGGGTGTTTAATTTTTCATAGGTGATGCTTCATCTTCAATTCAATGTAAATGAATGCATATATATTATTCTGTTGTGATTCAATTCATTCATGGAAATGAATGCATGTAAGCAATGCTGCAATTTTTCATTTCAGTAACAAATAATATAGTTGGTTGTCTTGATGTCATTCATAAACCTGGGGTTCTCTTTTTTCATAGGTTCTGCATGTAAGCAATTCTATATACATATGCACATATATATACATATATGTATATGTAAATATATATACATGTATACACAAATATACATAAATGTATACATATAATATATATACACATACACATACACATACACATACACATACACATAATATTGTATGTTGTTTCCGTGCCATAGATAAATTTGGGGCTGTTCAATTTTTCAAATGAATACATATAAGCAATGTTGCAATTTGTCATTGTAGTAACAAATAATATTGTTGGTTGTTTCAATGCCATAGATAAATTTGGGGTTCTCTTTTTCATAGGTTGTGCATGTAAGAAAATCTATATACATACACATACACATCCAAATCCACGCATGTATATGCATAAAACATAGACATACAAATATACATATAGGTTTTGCTTCATCAATTCAGTCAACTAAGCAATAGAGACATGTTTTAGGGAGACTTGATTTCATGAACGCTCGTTTGATGGAAACCTATGCTGCATGGGTCCACAACTCCATTTGAATTGTGAAGTGCTACATAGGTAACCATGACAAGCCTTCACAAAACCAAGTCCCCTAAGCCATTCAAATACACGGCTACAATAGTTGCATGATTCAATTGATGCACCCTAACCTATTAAAAATATAACACCCCCAAATGAATCAAAACACCTATAAAATAGAACACACTTGCACTTAATCAAAGGCACCTAAAATTGATATAATTTTTGCAGGGCTGATTTGATGAAGGATAACCTATGTAGAAGAGAACCCCCAAAAAAAAATTGAATAGTAGAGCTTCATGTTCGAAACATGAAAAGAATTGTAAATTCCAACCATACAAATATTAAACACAATTTGCAGTGTCAAAGTATGTGCAATTGTTACAAGATGTAATGGTTTAGGGAGACTTGATTTTATGAACGCTCGTTTGATGGCAACCTATGCTGCATGGGTCCACAACTCCATTCGAATTGTGAAGTGTTGCATAGGTAACCATGACAAGCCTTCACAAAACTAAATCCCCTAAGTCATTCAAATACAAAGCTATGGTGTCCACAATTAGACCTTTCAACTGTGAAGTGCTACATAGGCAACCATGAAAGGCCTTGGGAAAACCAAGTCCCCTAAATACATGTTGTAAGAAAGCTTTACTGCTCATTATTGATCTATGGTAATACATGTGAATACTTGAAGGTTTTCATGGCTATTTGAATTGGGAATTATTTGAATCTGATTGATGGTTGTTTGGTGAATCTGATTGATTTCGGCCATTAATTATTCAGTTGATTAGTTTGGTGTATTGTTTGCAATTGTTTCCATAATTTTGTATTTAATAATGGGTGCCTTATAGCTTGTAAAAATGGAAGCAGATAGGATTTTGGAGTTCACTACTACTACGTTCACACCGTACTTGGTGAGATGGAACAGATTGGTGTTGATATGTGTTGTAGGTTTCATGATTGATTAGATAGGCGGATGCATTTTCTTGTTGGTTTGGTTATGCTACGATGGGAAACATGGTTGTAATGGGTTTGGCAGTCACTCAAAGATGGGTGAGATGGGTTTGAATTGTGTTGACTTGGCACCTTGTTTACGTTGTGTAGTTGTGATTAATGTGAAAGTGACGCCTGCATTGGTGCAACAGTTGGGTTTACTATTTTACGGGGAAGGGTGCAAGTGTTAATGTTTGGGGTGTTTAAATTCCATGTCAAAATGGTACTTGCTATATGTCAGATACAAGCTGGATACACTTCATCATGTTTGGTTGCCTCTGTGTACTTGTTTTGTTTTGTTTTGAAATGAATGTTATTAAGTGTGCATTTTAAATCTGATCTATGTTTGATGTCATCGTGCCTATTTAAGGATGAGCTATTTTTTAAGTTGTGGAGGACCGGTGTATAGGTGCACATCATATAAAGTTGAGGACACTCCCAAATTAATCAATGGCACCTACAAAAGATACAATTGTTGTTGGTCTGAATTTATGAAGCATATACATAGACATACACATATACATAGACATAGACATAAGTGAATTAAACATGACTATAGAGAAGTATAGCAAGGGGCAGAAAGTGATAAATGTGATGCAGTGGAGTGTTAGGGTGGCTGACTGAGAGAAGTAGACATGGCAAGGTTGTCCACTTAAGATCTCTTCACACATCTATACACACACACATTTACATATAGACATACACATTTACACATACACATTTACATACATGCACACATACACATACATATTTACATTCACATAGACATAGACACATAGACATAGACATACACGCAGACATAGACATAGACATAGAGAAACATATACACATACACATACACACACAGACATTGCCATCATTACGAGAAGTTGCTAGAATGAAAAGTTGTAAAGTTGACAAGTGTGCGAGGCACTACGAGCATTGGATGCAGGTTGGCTCAAAAAATATACAGGATGTTGTGAAAGTTGTATATGTATATGTATATACACATATACATATACATAAATATATAGACATATTCATATACATATATATATGTATATACATATACAAAAACATAAACATATGTATATGTATATGAATATGTCTATACATATGCATATATATAAATAAGATGCAAAGACCTTAAGCATATATAAGTTGGATACACTTCATCATGTTTGGCTAGTAGCGTGTAATTGTTTTGTTTCAATGTAATTACAATTACGTGTGCATTTAATATCTAATATACATATACATATGTCTATGTATATGTCTATACATATGCATATACATATGTATAAACGAGTAAACATGCATTTAATATAAATGTCTATGTAAAGGTACAATATATGCATGATTGATTTGATGAAGCAAAACCTAAAAAAAATAGAACACCCCCATATATTTATCAATGAAGACTAACCATGATGAAGTTGGGTATTCGTTTTTTGATAATGGTTTTTTTTTTTTAAATGCTTTTGGTCCACATGGACTGTGTGATTTTGGGTGTGTACGTATCAGCTCCTATCCCCTACCTAATCAAGTAGATCCTATTAAAAAAACAAGACCCAAATTTGTGTAATGCAAACAAAAAAAGCTCCAATAATTGCATGTTTTAATTGATGAATCCTAATCATTGGGAAACATAACACCCCCAATTTAATGAATGTCACCTACAAAAAAAAGCAATAATGAATGAATGAAACAACACGTATGAAAAACCTAAACCCCCAATTTTATCAATGACACGTAGAAATGGTACTCAACAACATTAATCGAAAAGTGAAAATTAACCCATGATTGTAATGGTTGTAATGAAGAACAATATAAAGCTTACGAATAGAAAACAGTAAGAGTATATCAATTATCACATATGTATATGATTGAATTGATGGAGCAGAACCCAAAATAAGTAACACCAACATATTTATCTATGGCACAAAAACAACATAAATTTTTTAAGTGACTGAAAAGATTAAGCAAAACCTAAAAAAAGATTAACCCACATTTTTTTTTTGGTTAATGAAACATAGAACACAACCTAACTCAATGATAATGGCTTATGATAATATGATAAGAAGATTCAATGATAATGCGGAACCTATGAGAAAAGGATAAGCAAAGTCAATGATCATGCAGAACCTATGAGAAAACAATAAGGAGAGTGAATGATAATGCAGAACCTGTGAGATTACAATAAGCAGAGTGAATGATAATGCAGAACCTATGAAACATAAATGCAATATAAATAACACCAACATATTTATCTATGGCACAGAAACAACATAATTTTTTTAAGTGACTGAAAAGATGAAGAAAAACCTAAAAAAAGATTAACCCACATGATTTTTTTTGGTTAATGAAACAGAGAACACAACCTAACTCAATGATAATGCAAAACCTATGATAATACGATAAGCAGAGTCAATGATAATGCAGAACTTGTGAGATTACAAATAGTAGAGTGAATGATAATGCAAAACGTATGAAACATAAATGGTAAACTATGAGTGTAATATTTGCAATATAAATAACACCAACATATTTATCTATGGCACATAAACAACATAAATTTTTTAAGTGACTGAAAAGATGAAGCAAAACCTAAAAAAAAGATTAACCCACATGATTTTTTTTGGTTAATGAAACAGAGAACACAACCTAACTCAATGATAATGCAAAACCTATGAGAATACGATAAGCAAAGTGAATGATAATGCAGAACCTATGAGAAAATGATAAGCATAGTGAATGATAATGCAGAACCTGTGAGATTACGATAAGCAGAGTCAATGATAATGCAAAACCTATGAGAATACGATATGCAGAGTCAATGACAATGCAGAACCTATGAGAATAGGATAACCAGAGTCAATGATAATGGAGAACCTATGAGAAAGAATAGGATAAGCAGAGTATATGATAATGCAAAACCTATGAAACAGAAATGGTAAAACTATGACTGTAAAATTTGCAAAATAAACCTTAGGGAAATAGAAATGCTAAACTATGTGTGTTATATTTTCAAAATAAACTCTATTGAAAGAGAAATGCCAAAATATGAGTGTAATATTTGCAATATAAACCCTACGAAGCAGAACCCATATAAAGAAAAATACAGCTTCATCTATGGCATGGAAACAACGAACATTATTATTACTGAAAGAAGAAAACAACCCCAAAAATTTCAATGGCGAGGAAACAACCAACTACATTATTATTTATTATATAAATAGAGCGATGCTTGAACAGAAGATTAATTTCCAAAGATTTAGTGTGTTTATGAACACAAATAGGACAGTTTTCATAAACACTAAACTTCAACAAAAAAAACGATATCTGCAACACCAAAAAACCAATAAAAAAAATTGAAATTGCAAACCAAACTCAAACAATCGAATAATGGCGAACCTTAGTGAACAAGATCACCTGGGTCGAACACGCGACGAACCCATTTGTTGCTTGCGGTGACCTTCATGGTGGTGAGGAACCCCTGCATGGCGGCAAGGAACCCGTTCATGGCAACGAGGAACCCATTTGTTGCTTGCATGGTGGAAGTGGAGCCGTCGATAACGTTCAGTAACTGGTGTTTACCCATCTACGTATTGGCTTCTACCCAAACACGATATGGTCTCCGAGCATTGTAGGTTGTGGTGAATAGATGAAGGTTGCAGACGATGAAACGAGCAGGTATTGGCGTGCAAGTGAAGAAAGAATGTCTACCTGCTAGAATGAAAGGCTAAAAACATGGCGAGAAGAGCGAGGCACTGGAGGATTCAATGTAGTTTAGCTCGAAATAAACGCAGGGTGGCGTGGAGATTAGGAGAGGTTATAGTAATTAAACCCGACAGTCGACAGGAATAGGAAGTGGTGGCAAGTGATAAATGCGATGTAGTGGATTCTTAGGGTGGTGGACTGAGAGAAGTTGATGTGGCAAGGCTGTCAACTTCGGATGCTGAGCCACGCAGGTAGTGGCACCCGAGGTGCCTACATAACGGTCGACGGGTCATTTGGGAATTTTTTTAAAGTCATGGACAAATTTCGACCTTCCACGTGGCAAAATAATTTGAAAATAAAAAAAACATAATTTTATATTGTTTAATATCTTTTTTTGCATAATGGGTTATTTTAAGAAAATGCTATTGGTCCACGTGGCCTGCCACATGGACTGTGCAATTTTGGGTGTGTACGTATCAACTCCTCTCCCCTAGAGAAGCAATATATTGGTTTGATATTAACGTAGCAGCATGTATTGTCACAATTTGTTAATAAAAGGACTTTATATATATCTTTATGTAAAATTTTAGTTAAAATAAATATGGTAAATCGGGCATCTAAGTGATAGTGTGAGGATTATGTCCCAGCTCACTATGGTATTTTTATAAGAAAAAAATCAATTGTTGGGAATATTGGAAGAAGAGTAATATTGTTACTAAATTAAAAATGAATTTTTAATAGATCTATTATTTATCTAATATAAATATGGGTATATATATGTCAATATAATTATCAAATTAGTTAATATCAATGCAATTAATATTCTTATTAATGTTAATATCAAATCAAATTAGTTAATATCAATGTAATTAATATTCTTATTAATGTTAATATCATAAATGTATTGTCACTATTATTATTGACACATGTTAGTTAACATGATTATTTTTTTCATAATAAAGTTAACATTGTAAAAATTATTATTGTGGCTAGTAAAAAAAAAGGTTAAATAAAACAAAATGATGATATGTAATATCTATATCAAAAAAGAATTGACTACCACTAGTATAATTATCACAATAAATAATTTATAAATACAATTATGTTGTAATAATATTTTAATAAATCATATTAAATCCAAATGATTTAATACTTAGTAAACAAAGAAGATCTTTATCTCTAAGGAAGTGATACTAAAAAACAACAACAATGTAAGGTAATATAAGTTGGTCCCAGTTAAAAATAAAAAAATAATATAAATGATAATTAGCATCAATAAAAATAATGCACCCTAATAAATATTAGCACTATAAAAGTAAGAAGAATAAATATTATTGATAAATACAATTATATAATATAGATAATATTGAATAGTGAAATTATTAAGATGAAAATTGATAATGGGAAGAGACTAAGGAATAATGATAACAAATAGAATAAACAGTAAATTGAGATTATAATAGGTATTAATATTGAGATTATTATGGGGTTAATATTAAAATTAATTTAGTTAGTGATTTTAATATTAATATGGAATAAGAAATAAATAATGTTAATTTGATATTCAACAATAAATAAATAAGTATATGTTATTTTATCTTTTAAATTTTAACCATGTGGACTAGAGTAATTTAGAAGATTTATTCAAGTTCAACTTTCTTTCACCCTATTAACTTTTGGGTAAATATTATGATTGTAGATTTATTAGGTAAAATGAAATGTAATATCTTTATAGTTTTTAATTACAATTTGGTATTTTGGTATTAGTATTTTAGTATAATAATAATAAGTAGTGGAAATGTAAATATTGAAAAGGTTTATTTCTATGTGTAAAAATATTGGTATTATAGGGTAATAATAAGCAAGAAATTTAAAGATGATAGTAATATAAAAATTAATATTTAAGTTACCTCCAATGTTAATATTGGTATTAAGAAACATTTGGATTTGAGTAAAATAATAATATTAATATAAACAAAATAATAATTGACAAGGATAGTATAGTATTGGGGTACAATTAATGATTACATTATTTAGTATTATTATTTTGTAAATGAATCACATGATTCTTAGTTGATTAAATAGTGATAAAATTACTATTGTAATTCACCAGTAAATATTATTGTTATTAATTTGGTTAAATAAGTACAATGTATTAATATTAAATTGAGATTTGAAAATAATAATATTATGATGGTTAAATAGTAATCCTATTATTGTCATATTATTTTAAAGTTAAGAATAACATTTAAAATGTATTTGATTAGATATCGTTATTATCATTATTAAATTATTGTTAAAGGATAATGTCATCATGATCCTCATAGAAGTGTTTTAATACATAAATTTATGCTACCAACTTTTAAATAAATAAATGTCGATGCTACTCGAAAGTCCTAGAATACTAGGATCAACCCTTTCGGCTTAGGGGGTGCGTGTAAGGATCCACACTACCCGAATTTCTCTTGCTCCCCTCACCCCACTCTCGGATGAAGTGTACATGACCACGTTGCATAAGAAACTCATTGGATGTGTGTATTTTACATAACATGCTTAGTCATGATTAGTAATTAATAGTGGTTTATATGTCATTGTTCAAAAAAAAAAATTGGTTGTGTTGTGTTGTGTTCAAGGTGTAAATTTTGGGCATGACAAGAAAGTCAAAGTGAAGGTAATGGTTAATTATTTTCATTATATTAATGAACATACTCAGTTGTATGAAAATGTTGTAAGGGATGGAATAGTCTCATTTTGGTGGAGGAGGTCAGATATTAGTGGGATGAATCCACCAAAGAGAGGAAGAGAGTAAGGAGCAATTTTGAGAGAGAGTTGTAATTTGGTGGATCAATTTCTATGAGAAGAGAAAAGAGTAAAAAACAAAATTTAGTCCAAGTTAAGTGCTAGAATAGGAAGAGGAAAAATATTTCAAAGATGTCTTTTGAAATAATGGAGTTTCTTGCATGTTGTTTACAACCTTGAAGGGTGATACTATCACCTAACTCCATTTTGTGATACCAAGCTCACAATTTCTTTTTACCCTTGGTGTCTAATGGAAGAGAATCCTAGGTGCAAGGGAAATCTTGCATTAAAATGTTTTTTTTTAATAATTGTTTTTGCAAGTCTAATGAATAAATTTGACTATTCGATTAATAGTTTTACTATTACTGACAATAACTAGGAGTTCAATTACAACTATTGTTTGGGAATATTATTTTAAATTTTATGGACATAAAATTTGAATTTGAAACATGGGAAAATGGTGGAGGTTGATGTATGATGTTCTAAATGAAAAGAACCTAGCATCAATTCCACTTTTCTAAGGGTGTTTCATTATGATGTAAATCCAAAAGGTGCATAGATTGACTTTCAACCTCAAAAGTGAGCCAATCAGACTTGGATCTAATCCTTTCGAGTCTTAGAAATGAGTTAGAAATGATTTGGAATGATTGACCTAATTGAACTATATGACCTAATATTAAAAATGCAATATTCTAAAGATCCATAGACTAAAACTATAAATTGCAAGTGGATTTGGGAAGTGTCAAATGAGGGTGCTGGCAAGAAGTTGAGTCCACTTTTTGGCCAAAAAGTGGAAGTGTTTTCCTTGATTTTCAGAATTTGACACATTTGACCTTAAAATTTAAAGCACTTAGAGATGGAATCTTCAAAAAAGTCACTGATCATAAAATGTAGTACTCAGAGTCTAGTTTCCAAATATGTAATTTATCTCAATACCTAGATGGTACAAATTGAGTTTCAATAGGCGTTTCTAAAAACCACTGTTTAAAAGTCACTTTTTTTTACCATACCACGCACATGTATGTCATCCATATTTTGACCTAAATTATCGTATTTTTCTAAATCCTTTTGGGAAAATATTTGTAACTCACTGAAGCACGTTTTAGATATTTTTTTGTTATTTTTTATTGAATTATTTTTTTTTGTTATTTTTTTACTGGCCATATTTGGTGTTTTGAAAAATTGTCGTGTACATCACGCATAAGATGACCTAAACTTATCATTTTTTTTTTTATTGAAAAGAATTGTTTGAAGTACGTTCTTGTGTAACCCATTCGTTAAAAAATTATGATAATAAAAAGTTATTAAAATATTAAAAATCCCTGATAATTCAAGTTTATGGACTTGTTTCATCATAAATTAAATAAAAAATAGAAAAAATAATCCAATTATAAAAAAATTACATATTTGGAATCTACACTGTCTCATCTATAATGGGTTTTAATTTCGTCGAAAAATTCAGCAAAAAAGGTCGTCAGCCATATGTCCAAACTCACTATTTTTCTTTGGCATTGTTAGGACCTTCAATTTGCAGGTCAAACCAGTTTCAAGGCCTAGGTTCGAAATCCCAAAGCTTTCCCCGAAACAAAATCCAAGCCAAAAACCTAACCACAAAGCTAGGTAGATTTCAAATTTTTAGAAATGGGATCCCGTTTCTTTTTTTACCCTTTTTTTTAATTACTGGCAAAGTTTTACTGTGAAGTCTACAATTTCACATGTAAGGTTGATTGCAACATATTGGGCTATTTTCTATCAAATTTTTTCTTTACAAGTGTTCAACTTGCATTTTGGATTGAATTTTTCAAAGGAGGCATCATGCGATTAGTTTTTGAAGTGGAATTGTGTTAGTTTTCTACTAGTTTGGAGGAATAAAAGAGGAAGACTTTTATTTTTATAGTTCTTCAACTTGCAATTTGGATTCAATTTTTGAAAGGAGGAATCATGTAAACAGTTTTATAAGTGGAATTGTGTTACTTTTCTACTTGTTTAGAGGAACAAATGCAGAAGAATTTTCTCCTTACAAATCTTCAACTTGCAATTTGGATTGAATTTTTTGAATAGTTTCACTATTGATATTCATTTTTGCTTGAGAATTTTATAATCATGGGTTCACGAGCTCGTAATAAGAGGAAAGAAAGGAAGACATTGACTCTTAAATAAATTAAAGCAAAGAAAGATAAGGAGAAACAAAGACAAAGAGAAAGAAGAATGAGAATTAAATCAACGAATGATGGTGGAGCATCCAATTCTAGAACTATTGAAGATGAAAACATTGAGGAGACCACAGTTGTAGATGAAGCTAATTTGCAAGAAGTCAATTTGGAAAATAATATGATTATACAAACAAGTCCTAGTATGTCTTCAAATCTCTCTTTCAATGCTATGGAGAATGTCTCAATAGGCACAAATCTAGGTACGTCTTCAAATCCACATTTTAGTGAAATGGAAAATTCGTTTATAGAAGTTTTACAAGATGCTCGACTTAACAATGTTGACAATGATAATATTCAGAGAGATTAAATTTTTATAGAATTAGTCGAAAATACATTAGAAAATTAAAATGAAAATTGTTTAAATGTTGTTGAAATGAAAATGAAAAATATTTTGTTGAAAATGAAAATGAGAATGATCCTTTTGTTGAAAATGAAAATGAAAATCGTTTTGTTGATGAAAATGAAAATAAAAATGAAAACCTTTTTGTTGATGAAAATGAAAATGAAAATGAAAATTATCTAGAATGTGATATTGAATTTAATGAAAATAATTTTTTTTTTAAATTGAAATTGATGTTTTAGATAATATTCCTGGTAAGATTTCTTTGAGGCAAATAAGAACACATGCGAATAGAATATACCAAAAATTACTTTATCGTAAAAAATTAATGTTGCAATTGATGAGAATGCTAAAAATGAGGAAAATAATGAAAAATTTAGGCTTTTTTCTTAAACCAAGAAGAAAAGATGAATCATTAAAACATGTTATGTCTATTGTTACTAGTTCCATTCAATCTATTGGGAAAAATACTCGATCTAAAGATAAAAATGCAGCAAGAAGAGCTATAACAACTGCTATAGTTAATAAAACAACTTTGAATAAAAGAATGGTAAGTAATATTAGTGAAGTTCTACAAATACATCCTAAAACATTGCTAAGAGTGGCAAAAAGAAGAGAAAGTATAGAAAATGATCCAATTAACCAATGTTGGAGTTTTAGTGGTCGACTCCCTAGGTCTGACATGAAATTGAATGTTCAAACTAAATATTTGATTGAAAAATATTGGCATGATAATACTAGGGTATCATCTAATGCTAGAGATATATTAAAACAAAGAGTGGAGTCCAAAGTTCGTGATCCTCATCCAAAACACCTATTAGATACAACACAAACTGAATTTTATAGAAAACTTTGTGGTGATTTAGTGTTACCTGGTAATATTAAAATAAGTTAAAGGTCTTTTGAAAAATGTAAACCCTAGTATATAAAAATTAATAAGCAACAAATATCTTGTTGTTGTAAAACACATGTTCAATTTCATTATTTTTATGATGTTTTTCGATATATACGTTGTAGTTTGCATACTAACATGATTATACAAGAACGTGGTATTAATATGCCACCTGAAACAATTAGGGAGTTTATATCAAGTTTGTTTTGTGAAAGATCTAATGGTAAATTGTTTTATTTAAGTTCTTGTATTTCTGAACAATGCACTAGCTGTGGAAATCTTTCATTATTAAGAATTTGTATGCATGAAAGTGTTGATAATGATTTTGGACAACAATTAGTAGATGTTAAAATATTTAAGAATGTTAACTATTCATTAAAAGATGGGAAAATAGGAAAGTGTTGTGATTTAGTTACAGAAAAAGTTAGTGTACATGCATTCATGAGTGAATTTAAGAATAAGATTGTACCAAATTATGTCATGCACTCTCCACATGCTCGATGGCTTGATGGCCAATTTCACGCATGTAGAAACACATTTCCAATTGGTAGTTTCCTTTCAGTGGTTGATTTTGCGAAAAATTATATTTTAGCTCTATAAGAGGAAATTCAATCGCAGTATTATAATTTAGTGTAAGTATCTATGTTTGTCCATATTGTTTATAGACATGCAGATGATAGCACAGAGGATGATAGAATTTTTTTGAGGGAGTATCATTTTTATTTGAGTGACAATCGGTTACACTCGTCAGAGTTTGTGCAATACTGTTTCAAGATGTTTTATAGAAATTTAAGAGAAAGAGGAATCCAGATGAAAGAACACCTCATATGGTTAGATAATTGTATGGGTCAGTTCAAGAATGCTCGAATGCTCTATTGGTTAAGTAAGGTTCACAAGGAACTTAATGTCCAACATATATGGAGTTTTTTGAAGCTGGGCATGGTAAAGGAGAACATGATGGAGCTGGTGCGTGTGTCAAAAGGATTCTTGCTAGAGAACAATTAAAATTTGAAGATGCAGTAAAATTTAAAGATGCACATGGGATTGTGGATTGGTGCAATAAAATATTATATGCACCTAGTTCAAGTGAGTACTCTATAGTTCGTCGATTATTTTGTTTGGTTGAAGAAGAGAAAATTTTACCTAGAGTTGACTGTGAGACAATCAGTGGATCTACTAAATGACATTCATTTAGGAGTTCGACAACAAGCACATGGACTATCTGGACAAGGGAGATTGCATGTTTCTGTCAGTATTGTATCTTAGGAGATTGGGAAGCATGTGAAAATACATAATGGGTTGAAGAGTGGGAACAAAGATCGTTGACACCTGCACAAGCACACAATCAATATGAAGGAACTATTCAAGAAAATGATCAAGTGTTTGCATCTGAAGACTATGACCATGTTTCAAACCTTGTACAAGAAGGTAATTAATTCAATTTATTTCATTTTATTTCACTTTATTTTATTTATTTTTTAATACTAAATTATTTATATGGATACGCGCAAGTTAAATTAAATCAAAAAAAAATTGCAAGACATGTGTATGTTGTTGTTGCACCTGAGGGGAATGAAGAGGAAACATAATATTGGTTGGCTCATTGTGTGGATACTAAACATAAGTTAATAGCACCTCGAGAAGATGATGATGGCTATCATTATCCAATAGGTACGGTGATCCCCTTAAGACATCCCCTTAAGCAAATTTTGATAACAAGTATTTGATCGAGCCTTAAGCAAATTTTTAGAACAAGTCTTTGATCCCCTTAAGAAAATTTTGAGAGCTTATTTGATGATGGTTTTCATTTTTTCGAATAGGATCGATGGTGGTTGTTGGAACTTGGCTACGAAAATACTTGATAAGGAAGAATGGTCTACCTGCATTCGAAGATTATGAAACACATAAAAGTATTATATACTATTCACATTTGGTGGTAGCAACAAATATAAAACTAGATCGGTATCGTGGAATACCTACAAATAAAATGTTATGGACAATTTCTATGGAAGAGCATGAGATAATCATAGATGCATTACAAAAAAGAGAGGATGCAAATGGTACAATGGAATAAGTAAATATAGGTAAATATAGTTTTAGTTTTATATCAAGTCCTTTTAAATAGATAAAATACATGTTTTCATATTGCTCAAGTGTGTTATTAATTGAAATTGATTTAAAGTTTCCTTTTATAGATCCTTAAGCCATAATCACAAAAAGGAGATTGCATGTAGATTCAACCTAGACAACATGGAATACCTGGTAAAAATAGGTAATTATTAGTTAAATTATATTTAAATACATGTTTTGATTATATATTCATAGTGTTTGTACATTAATAGTTAAAATTGACAGTTTTATATAAATTAAAATATGTATGTTTTGATGATTTCATTGATATTCCTTGTGCCTTTTTTATATTAGGTGATGTGAAGACCTACTACATTCTAAGCATGATTTTAAGATGTCGTATAAGGACCCCTTAAGACATCCCCTTAAAGCAACCTATAAATTATTGTTGGATGCTATTATTTTTTTTGACAACTTATAAATTAGTGTTGGATGCTATTTTTTGTTTTGACAGCTTATAAATTAGTGTTGGATGCTATTATTTATTTTGACGGCTTATAAATTAGTGTTGGATGCTATTATTTGTTTTCACGGCTTATAATTTAGTGTTGGATGCTATTTTTTTTTTTGGCATCTTATAAATTAGTGTGTGATGAGTTATTATATGTTTTGACAACTTATAAATTAGTGTTTTTTATGGAACATGAGGTCAAGAGGACTTTTATGTTCTTAAGTTTTCTCTAACACTTTGCATGATTTGTAAATATGGGACTACATGATTTAATTTCAAAACTTTAGCCTACTTTTGGATAATTAAGTTCTTTAATTTAATGTTGTAAAAGAACTAGGAAATATGGTGTATACTTATAGAACAACTTTTTTGGCAAAACTCGTTGCATTTTAATTGGTATTTTGTTTAGTTTATAGAAACCCTAAACCATAAACCATAGGACCTAAAGCCTACAAGATGAGCTCTAAACCATAGGAACTAAAGCCTAGGAGATGAGCCCTAAAAAGACCTAGAAACCCTAAACCATAAACCATAGGACCTAAATCCTAGGAGATGAGCCCTAAACCATTAACCCATATAGATTTGTTATTCTAAGCATCTCATGAACCCTACAAACCCTAAACCATAAACCATAGGACCTAAAGTGTAGGAGATGAGTTCCCTAAACCATTAACCCATATAGATTTGTTATTCTAAGCATCTCATGAACCCTACAAACCATAAACCATAAACCATGGTACCTAAAGCCTAGGAGATCAACCTTAAAATATTTTTTATTCTTAGCATGTTTTTTGTGTATTTTATAATGATGTTTCTCAATTTCTCTCATTTTATTTTGGAATATGCTTTCAATAATTTATCCTTTTCTTGGAAACTTTGAAAACCTAGGAATGTAACAAATTAAATTATAAAGTACCACAAACTCTACTTGATAAGGGTATCTAAATTGATCTATTTGATGAGGTTGTTAATACAAATGCATTGAACTTATGAGTTTCCATAGAAAATGTTCACTTAGATAAAGTTCTATTATGGAATATTTTTAAACATATTTTTAGGTGTTTCATTTCATCATTTAATTGTTAGGATAAATCTAGAGCACTATTCATCATAGAAAGAAGGGATAAATAATTAGTCTAGCACTTGTGAGAAATATCTATTACCCTATCATTATGGACTTATTCTTGAACTAGATGTCCATGAACATAAACATGCTTGATTAAAATCCAACGAAATGGTAAATGGACTAGTATATCTTTTAGTTTTTAAGGAAATTATGCATCATGTAGACCACATTGATTGTCTTATATTATACTCTTCTTTGATCCCCTTAAGACGTCATATTAGGACCCCTTAAGACATCCCCTTAAGACAACCTATAAATTATGTTTAGTTTATAGAATTTATTAATGCTTTTGTTCTCTAATCTTGTATGTTATTGTGTATTTCTTAAAATTTCATCCTTTGTGGTATATAATCGGATTGCTTTTGTTTGTAGATTATGATTTTTTTCTTATTTTATTAGATGTAAATTGTGTATTACAACCCCTTAAGACATCCTATTAGGACCCCTTAAAACATCCTATCAGGACCCGTTAAGACATACCATTAGGACGTGAATTGAATAAGTTCATTGATTAATTATCACTAATTATTGAATGTACATATCATGTATATCATGTACATGGATCACTAAATTTGTAAAGTACAAATATTAAAATATCATATTAATGTCAACTTTAATTTCATATTTATATTTAATTCCACATTAATATCATGTGTACTAATGTCTTGACTATGAACATAAATGCATAAATGTACATGTGTAAATTAAAATTGAACAATAAGAAGGGTTAGGTGTAGGTTGAGCGGGTAATTATGGTGGTTTGGGTGGCTAAGATGTAGGATTTGATGGAGACATAACGGCTTTTTGTTGGCAATGAGAAGGAAGCATAGACCGCTGATAATTCATGTTTTATTATTGTCATTGTTGACCTTTTTTCCATTGAGGCTACCATTGGTTCTGTTGTATTAGCTATTGGGGATTGTAATTGGAACCCTAGAAATTTTGTTGTGACCAAGGATTTGGTTGTTGTTGGTTCTAATTTTTCTAAGGTTGTGGCCATTGTTGAGGGTTTTTCCATTGATTTTGGTTAGCTAGCCAGGGCTGAGAACTCCAAGCAGATTTTTTTTTATTTCCAATGGGAAAGGATGAGCTGAAGGTAAGAGGGTCTTGTGGAATAGATTTTCTTTGTTGTCATGGCATCCTTTGAGCTATATAAAATAGTTTTCCATCCTCTCCTTCAAGTAGCTAAAAATAAAGTTTCTTAGTTTTGTCTTGTTGGATACTAGCCACCCTCTTGCATTTACAAATTGCTTTCCTTTTCCCATAGCAGAGGTAGTATTCAATGAGCATTACTTCAATTTTATATTACTTATTATTGATGTGGAGAGTGTCCAATTGATTTTCTAGGTGACTGATAATGTCCTCCTTCATGTTGGATAGCAAATTGCTTAATTCTATCTTTGAAACCCTAGTAGATGATTTACCGATAATGGATGTCCTCTCTCCTCTTGGCCTCTTAATGAAGGTCTTGGAGTAATTTTTTTAGAATTTTTAGATGTATTCAAATGGAATTTGATAGATATCTCCTTTCCCAATAAGATTGAGAGCATCCATATAGTCCTCATTGACCCCTCTCAAAAATACTAACTTGAGGCATTTTTCAAATAACTTATTATGTGGGTTTTTCTTCAAGGCAAGCTGAAATATCTCCACATAATCTTCTAATGGTGCATCCTCCTTCTGTGACATTCTGAAAATTTCATCTCTCCTCCTATCAAGTCCTCTATAATAGTCTTGGTACTTCTCCAAGAATAATGTTTTCATGGTATCCCAATTAGGAACAACATCTTTGCCTAATCGCATAAACCATCTTTGGGTTGCATCTTTTAGAGTGGTAGGGAAGATTTTGAGCCTATGAGAATCAACAATATAGTTATAACTCCTCCATAGTACATCAAATCAAAACATAAATGTATCTAGATCTTCAATCACCAACACATAAAAGACTAGTAATGTTGAAGGATGAATATTCTTCAGCATAGTAGCCCTTTCTTGGTTGTGATTGGGAACTCAAATGTTGCACATTCAAGATCATCCATTGCATCACCCATGGTTCAGTATATCCCCTTTTTTTATGTGCTAGATGTTGGTGATAGGGAAATTTCTTCTTCAGTATTACCCTCACTCTAAGTATTGGAGTCACCAATTTCTACTACAACTTCTTGGCATGTAGATGGGAGGAATCTGCCCAAGGAATCTCTCTACCTTTGCATACAATAAATATGGCTTTGTATAGTAGAAGTCCTGCATAATGTTAGTGTAACTTTTTGGTATATTGAAAAAGTTTAAATCTAAAAATCCTAATGTTGTAAACTATGAAATCTTGGAAAACAAATCTATGAAGATAGCACCATCCCTTAAAATGGTGCTAAAAATGTAGAGTCTAAACTAGTTTATTGTAAACTTGGTAGAAACCACACAATTCAGAGGTATGACTAGTTGAATAGTCCACTCAATATTGTAATGACTACATTAAATTGTCAACCAAGTTTTCAAACTTGTAATGATGTTGCACTATATGTGCCTTTAAGGACTTGAGGCTACCTAAGTTATCCTACCAAATTATTCTACTTGCTGGAAAAAAAAAATGCATAACAATAAAGAAGAAAACTAGCGCTAATGGCTATGGGTGCCTGTAGCTTAACTTGTAACTGAATTGCTCCTAACAAATAATTATTGTACTAACTCAAAACTGATCAAGACTAATAACTGAACTTATCCCAACCTCTGGAGTACTATAAGTTAACTGAATGCATTCATGCTCAAGAATATTCATTACTGATAATCAAGATATGAGAATATATTCTAACTTGCATGCAATCTATGGAGTAATGATAAGTAGAAATAACTACTAACCGAAATAAATAACTGCAATATAGTGAAGAATAGTTACCTTGAGTGGCTTGCTCAAGTGGGTGTCTTCACTTAACTAAACTAGATCTAAACCTTCATATTCTATGCATTCATATGAACTTGAACTTCATTCATTATGCATCACAAAGGTTTACACAAAATCTTCTTCAAAGATTGTATTCAAGGAAATCATTCATCAACATGTTTGTATATGATAACTTGAAAACTAAAAAGTAATTGATAACAAAATACTGAAAATCAACTAACTTATCTAAGGACTCAACCATTGGCTATATACAAGCATAGGGGAGTTTATTCTAAGAATAACTCCTAGCTACAATCATTAACTACAACTCTTAGATATTAGAGTATATAGTTAAGACTGAATTGTTCAAACTATAACTGAAAAGAGACAAGAGTTCTAATAGAATTAAAACTTTGAAAAATAGACTTGCATGTCGAACACACAAATAGTTATCCAAAATCCTATTAACAAAATAATTCTTCTTCTCAACATCTTATTAACTGTCATAATGATGCATGACTAACTCTAGCAAGTGCCTCCACATGGTAGTTATTACATTCAGCTTGATCTGGCACTTCCCTTGTTTCGTTGTCCAAATACTCCTTTTGTTTGCGGGCTACAGCTTCCAAATGTTGCGGGCTATAGTGTCTTCTTGGTTGCAAGAAGTTAATCCACAAAACATATACACAAAGCTAACTCCCATGATTAAACATAGAATTCCATCCACATTTCATACATACTCACATATAAACCATGCAATGCTACTATATCATAACTATATTTCTATTACTATAATTTAGGTCCAAGGTTGTATAATAAGCATGAAAACATAGCATTTGAAATTATGCATAAAAACAATAAAAAATAGGCTAATAGATGAACCCATCACCCATAACAACCATACGAAGAGTTATACTCCCTGATAACCTTGATAAGGTGTCATAAGATGCAATGCAAATGCTACACTAAGTTCAACTCTCGTGAACAAAGAGAAGTAGAGAAAATGTCAATGTCAATGTCAACACACCACTAAGTCAATCTCTTGTGGACAAAGCAAGGAAAAATAATGCCAATATATGCCCCCACTTTAAAAAATTTGTGAAACACCATGTTGTGAGCAATTACTTTAAAGTTGAAAATGGTAAATTTCATGTAACAAGAGATCACAAGAGCTTATTTAGAAAGCCCTATGATAATGATATGCTTCCAAAAAAATCTACATAATGATAAGGGGTTTTCCCAAATATAATGCAAAAAACAACATAAAAAGGTACACTGAGGGATCCACAGATCTAGGTGAGCATATGTCTTAGTACAGTAATATAATAGAGCTGAGAACTAACATCATTCCCCAAATACTCATGTAACAATGAACACAAAGGAGGAATGACACATAGAGAGAGAAGAAAAAGAAACCTTTTGGGTCAACATGGAAGAAATCTAAATGTATCAACACTTTACATCGTCCCAAAAAGGGAAACACAAAATAAAAGGAACAAAATTTACGACATATAGAAGAATGAAGATACAAATAGAAGAATGCCATGACATGTTCATCTCCTTTGTATCCTTGTGCCAATGGAGCAACAAGGGTCATCCAAATAAAACTCGCAAACACAAAGGAATACCAAGCAACACAAGATGGGAGATCATATCATGTGTAAGCAAACACATGAAAAAAATATAGAGTACCACACATACAAGTTGACCTAAAGAAATCCATTTGCATTCCAATCTTTCTCATCATAAATGGAAGGTGGGAAACTATGTAAAGGGACTACAACAATTTTAATACTAGGATCATTTCCAAGTGCAACACATGGTGGGTCTCTCTCATCAAGAGGATCATCACGGTTGATCCCATCTATTTTTTTTGCTTTACGAATAAAACATTAAGATCATTATGCACCTCTTCATCAATTTTATCAATTTCTTCATCATCATCCAAATTGATCATAATGGGAGGTTTTACGAAAATTACATTTGAATTTCCTTGTTTCACTTCTTATTTTGGTTCCATGTCTTGTTTTGGTGAAAGTTAGATTTCTTCTTGATTTGTTTCCATGGGTGTTGGATTATTATGCATTGTTTTATTCTTTTTTCCAATTGGTGAGATTTTCAATTTGTGATGGGGTAGGAGCGAGTTTATCAACCATTAGTTTATTTTCTTCCCCTAAGGGAGGAACTGAAGGAACCATTGGGGGTTGTGAAACCACTGTCTCTTTAGGTATATATACTTGTTTTATCTTTGATGGCACAAAATAAATCATTTTATTGTCTCCTAGTCTTTTATAAGAGATTGGTGGAGGAACAATTATATATTTGTTTTGGTTACTTGGAAGGTTCTTTGGTTCAAGCATGGGATTATCTATGATGGATTGGGGAGAAGGAACGACCACAGACCTATCATTATCAGGAATATTGCTAAGAGATAACTTTACTATGCGCTTTTCCTTAAACTTTTTGTATAACTTGAAAAATAAATATTCACAAGGATTTATAGGTTCCATAGGTTGAGGCCAAATGAAATCCAATGAAAAAATCCCACGAGAAGACAAGGGATTAAACCCACTATGATGCACTTTATATATCTCATTTTGAAAGAGGAACTTTATGCACTTGTGAATAACCGATGGGATGATATTCGTGGATCATAGCCATGGGTATCCTAGCTTCACACAAAATTGGTCTGATGACAGGATGATTGAGAATGAGACATCTAATTATTTTGGTCCAATTTTAAGAGGAAGAGTGATCGAAGCTATCCTAGGGAAAGAAAAACCATTGTGAGTTTTTATCCATGCTTTCGATTGTTCATATGAATCTTGATAAAGCTATTGCACAAACAAGAACTCCTCAATGATCACATTCTCTACGCATGCAAGATAAATGAGTATTCCTTGTACAATATTTTTATTAATATAGCCAACAATATAGAGACCATCAAGCTCAAGTATAAGTGCATCACTATTGGTGAAAATAATGTCAAGTAACTCAGTAGTTTGGACCTTATGAGTTTGCACATCTACAAAACCAACCGTTGTTTGTAGACCATCCTAATTATTATTATAATCATTATTCATGTCATTATTTGTATCAATATTCATATCATCATTCTTAACATCAAAAGCTTGCACAAAGTTGGTTGAATGATTGGTCATTGGATTGGTAAATATTTGCAAATTTTGGTTAGGTAGGGCAAAAAACTTATTCCCTTTATCATTAATATCACCCAACTAAATATGATTAGAATCAGTGAAGTCGCTTTCAAGTTTAAGACACTTGCACCATTATGTATCATGTCTATTTATGTAGTGATATTGACAAAAGGCACTTGGATTAAAATTTGGAGGTAGAGGTTTGGTTGTATCCATAGGTCTTATTGAAGGCAAGCAGATTAGATTCTTACTCAGAAGTTGTAGCATGATTGTATGGAGGGAATCAAGTAGTAGGGTAAATTGTTTATCTTTTGCTCTAAATTAGTATGGAGTTGGACTTGTGGCCACAACTTGAGGCTCAAAATGATTAGTTATTTGAGGTGTGTTTATCTTTAGAAAGTTTTTTTTTTTGCTTCTTGATGTATGGATTCAGATTTCTCAATATGAGTTGGTGAAGATGCTTCTTCATACTTATTAATTGAATTTTGATAGTCACGAAGAGCCAAACATAAATGTATAAAGGATGGAAATTTCATCAACAAGACTATTTCTCTTATGTCATTTTTCAAATTAGCAATGAATTCTCTTTAGATATCCACATCAGGAAGAGTTAGATTAACTTGTGATATATCAATTGATAGAAGCTTATGAAATATGTGACCTTTTCACCTTATTTTTGTTTGCATCTCGTTAAATCGGCTATGTTGATCTTAGGACCAATTTTGACTTGGAAATGGTTGAGGAAAGCATAAAAAATCTTATTAAACAAGTAGATTGATCTATCAGGTAATGAACAAAACCATTCCAAGGCCATGTCTTTCAATGACCTAGGGAAAAGTTGATCTTGGATCTTATCCTAAAAAATAAAGTTACTAGACACGGTAATATATGTTGATATGTGGTTGCTAGGGTTCCCTTTACCATTATAATTGCCAAACCAGGGGATCTCTATGTTTTTTGGCATTTGTACTTTCAATATTTCAAGTGACAATGGGATCCTTTTGATATATTGTGATGGATGTCCACTTTGGTCTTGGTTCATTGTTGAGATTTGTTGTTGAAGTAATGTCACATTTTGTAAGAGTTAGTTTATGAAAAAATCATTGCTTGATATGTTTTGGGAATGAGGTGAATATGGTGGAAGTGTGTATGTATTGGGTGGGCTATTATGTTGCACATTTATGAGTGGGGATGGAACTTGAGGTGTGACATGTGAAGATCCAAGACCATAAGGATTTCTAGTGGAAAGACCTATTGTTAAAGTTATGGGACAATGCTTGGTTGTATTGTTGAAGCAACAGTAGGATTTGTGTATGTTGGAATAGAGGCTATGGTTGTAGGGAAGGATATTTCACTTCCTCCTTGACTTTGAGTGTATCCCAAAGATTGAGCATAGCTAGCCATTGTAGGCACATTATTAACAACTATATGGGATAAGCTACACATAACCTCTAATCCATGGTCATCATTAATCAGTTTCTTCATGTTGTCAATTATAGGAACTGCTATACCAACAAAGTATTCATCGCTCACAAAGTCTTGAATTTTTTCTAGGTCTCTATCCAATTTTTTCAATTTGTCTTCAGGAACATGGGAAACCATAGTCTCAAAATCTATAAAGATAGGTGTTTGTAAGGTTGTCATTGGTATGGTTGCATCAATAATATATTCTAAGATGGGTTGAGTATTGACAACACTATTCATGAAAGAGTTGGAAGACTCATGATCCACAACGGATGTAAAGTCAGTGTAGGATGCCATAAGTATAGAACTACATCTCACTAAAGTATTAGCAATAGGACACTAGGTTGTGAAACTCATTCAAGTTTCACAACACCAAAGGTGCACCCAAGATGAACACCAAACTACCAAATAAGCACAACAAACATTAAAAAATAGATAATATATAGTAGGAGTAAACAGGGAACACAGTAATAGAGATCTCAGAGAAATTTTGTTTGGCCAAGACAAGCAGGATAGGGTCACCCAAGGGTGTTTGAGTCCTAGTCAAGGGTTCTAAAAGTTTAAATTATGACTATGAACTACACTATTTAAATATGTTGATTCTACTTGCAAACAATTGTAACAATAAATAAATTTCCATAGTTTGCTTAATGTATCCCAATTTGATGTGAAATGCAAGTACACTTGATGATGTTGAATATTTTTGAATAAATTTGAATGTAAGCTTCAGATCTAAAATGTAGTAATTGACTAATTCTAATGTGCATATGAACTAAATGCACTAAATTCAAAATTCCTTAAAATATGTAGTTATGAATTTCAAACTGAAATTAAAAAAAAGTACAAAAAAGCTGAGTAGATAGAAATAGAAAAGTGTGAAAAAGACTATTGATGCACCTATACAAGGATAGGGTCACCCAAGGGCGAATGGGTCCTTGTTTAAAGTTTTGAAAACTAAAAAAATGAATCTCTAAGTTGTTGTTTAAGTTTAATGTTCCTAATTGCAAACAGGTTTGACAATGATTGCTTTTCCAGAATTTTCCAATGCAATACAAATGCAAATGTATGAAAATTTTGAAATAAAATGACACTCTTTGAATGCAATTTTGAAATGAAAATATAATCTAAATGACTGAAACATGCCCTAATGTAAGTTATGATGCAATATGGATGCAGTATTTTTAGATTTTTATGTTTTTTATGATGCAAATATGAAACCCTCAATGAGAAATATAAGTCAAAATGATGCAAAACCTAGATTTAGGGTTTGAATGACTACCAAATTAGAAAGCTATGATGTCAAATGTTAGGTTCACCAAAATGAAACATGGAAAAATGGGGGGGTTGATGGATGATGTTCTAAATTCAAAGAACCTAGTATCAATTCCACTTTTCTAAGGGTGTTTCATTAGGATGTGAATCCACAAGGTGCATAGATTGACTTTCAACCTCAAAAGTGAGCCAATTAGACCTACATCTAGTCCTTTTGAGTCTATAAATTAGTTGGAAATTATTTTGAATGATTGACCTAATTGAACTATATGACCTAATATTAAAAATGTAATATTCTGAAGATGCACAGACTGAAACTGTAAATTGCAGGTGGATCTAGGAAGTGTCAGATGATATGTACCTATCACCAAAAGCATGGTCTGGAATGTGCAGAGGGACTTAGTCACCCCTAGGCAATGGGTCTTTGATGAGGGGTCTTAAAAATACTTTTATAATCCTCTGATGTTGGATCTAAGCTTATGATTCCTGATTGTAGAATGGTCAGAATGTCATCATTAAATTCTATAATTGAGTTTTTGTAGCTTGACAAATTTTAGGGCTTTGAATGCAACAATGGAGAATTTATCTTCAATCTTTCCTCAATCCTCTTCAAACCTATAGCATACACATTTAAAGAGAGATAAAATGTTGGGCCATTTAGGGGCTTGCCTCAGTCAAACCCTAGGTAAGTGTTTCCACTTTCCACAATGGAAAATGTCAATGGATAAATGATAATAGAAAGGAAGGAATGATGAATAAACAAAATTTTGCAAGTCACCACCCTTCAGTGGCTTCCTTGAAGGACTAAATTCATACACATCACCTCAATGATTTTTATCTTTCTTTTCTTGAATGATTGAATGCTTTGAAGACCTACAAAAGGGGTTACCCTTCACAAACAATGAATATGAACACACATAAACTCGCATAGAATTTTACATGATGTTAGGATCTTGGATTGCTGCAATAAATCTTTGAAATGTTGCTCTTTACTTGCTGAATAATGCTCTTAATCATAATTTTTCCAATATATTTCATGTTATATTTCAAATGATAAAATAACTAGGTATTTATATGCAATCATACTAATTTCTCAAAAATCAAATTCCAAAAGCCAATGCTTGATATTTGAATTTTGGATGTTAAAATTCCACAAACAACATATTTGAATTTGGGTCTCGACTAAGAAGGGGGACCCATTCACCCATGGGAAAATGGGTCCTGACCCAAATTTCTAAGACACTCTTAGTCGGGAGTAAAATAATAATTGGATGCATTTATTCAATGCTTGTAATCCTTTGGAAAACGATAAAAAATAGGCTTGGAATGCATAATTTGGAAAATTAGGAGCTTAATTAAATCCAATACATTAGTGGGGCCAAAACATAATGTGAAATTGTTAAGGGTGATAATTTCCAACACTACAAAATTCAAAAATCAATTATGAAAAGTCAGCAAGAGTTATGGAGGAGCATTCAAATTAGATGCCTTTCATTTTGATTTTCTTACATCGACAATAGGAAAATCAATTAATTTATATCATGCATATGCTAAGTGGTATCAAGGACAATTTTTAAATTCAAAGTGGGAAAATAAGGCATGGAGATTGAGGGGAACCATTATAGAAATATATAGGCACCATAACTAGTAATTTATGTTTTGATTATGTTGAAAAAAATAGGTTTTGAAGGGACCCGAAACCCTTTACATCACTTAGGAAAAAAATGTTCCTATAGGAGATAAACACATTAAAGTATAAGCAATAGCCAAAAGAAAACCAACAGCCAAAAAGCAACAACCCAATAGCAAAGAAGCAGAAACAAAAAAAACAACACAAACACAAAAACTATTTCATATTTTTCAAGGTGTTGGCCACCCCGATCTCCTGGTTGCAGTGTAGGTTAACCATGTCCATTAATTATTTATTTTCTTCTTCAAACTTCTTCCTAAGGTTCCCCCTTGTTCTAGTTCTCAGGCCTTTGACCTCTTCTTTAGCAATATTCTTCAGCCCTTGTTCTAGTGCTCGGGCCTTTAACATAACTAGTAATTTATGTTATTTTAAGTAATAATATAATATTATTTTCAAATTTGGGTGTGGGATTATAGGGAATAATTTAGAAGCATAAAATTTGGCATCTAAAATGATAGTCGAATCATTTTCAATTGATTGAAACATATTTAAGTTAAAATAAATAAAAAATAGCTCATTCAAGACTCAGTAAGATGAAGTGAAGATGAAGAGAAGCACAAGATGGAAGCATACAATCAGGGAGGCATCTTGTACAAAAATATACATAATATTAAAGTGTGTTTCAAGAGTGTGAAGCTTGATAGTTGAATAAAATCATATTTTACATCAAGATGTTCAGTTCATTTGAAGTTTCGTAGCTCTAAGTGGTAGTGAAGTTACATTATTTTTATTTGTAGTTTGAATCCAGATAGGTATGCCTATATAGTCGATGTATAATAGCCCTTGTTTTTGTAGATGAGGTCTTGAGACCCTTACTAGTCTGTAATTTTGAATTTGAATATGTTTATTTTAAAATGAAAATATGAAGTTGTGTTATTTGCACTTATCTTATGTAGCTACAAAAAGTGTAGATTGTTGAGTAAGATTTTGAGGGAAGTTGAGTGTTATTATTTTTTGATTTGAATGATTTTTTGTAGCTCTTATTATTGTAGAAGAATTTGTAATCATATTTTTAAATTTTAATGGAGTTATTTTCATTCCATATTTATGTGAAAATTGCAATTATTGAGCATGTATGCTTTTCAGGGGGAGTACCCTTCATATGAAGATTTAATTTTTTGTTGTGAGAATGTGTGTGAGGGGTGTACCCTTGCATCAAATAAGCA
This sequence comes from Sequoiadendron giganteum, assembly GCA_007115665.2. NCBI lineage: Eukaryota > Viridiplantae > Streptophyta > Pinopsida > Cupressales > Cupressaceae > Sequoiadendron > Sequoiadendron giganteum. Next base: position 375,639,310 of record CM021101.1, read on the forward strand.
TGGTAAATACTATAACTGTAAGATTTGAATGTGTTAAGATTCATGGACATGGAACTATAAAATATAAATGCATAAAGTATTGGTATTATAATAATGGTAATCATAACATGAAAATAACCTCACAGTTATGAAGAGAAAGGATCACAAGGATATCATATGTGTCATTATAAAATCATGTAGTGTAGGTTACTAATAAGGGAATTTTGAAAACCCACTTAGGTGGTAAATATAGAATAGAAGAGGACATAAAATTCAAACAAGGCACATAGGCAAGCATAGAAAGATAACATGTGAGTAATGTAAGAAATATACACTTGAGTGAGGAAAAAAGAATAAACCACAATATAGAAGTTGAAATGAGAATAGGATTTGCAATAACATGACATAATAAAAGGGAAACAAATTTAATGAAACACAAGATAAATGGATAAATAGTCAAGGGTGATCACAACATACATGGAATATGAAAAAGGTCCAAGTAGAAATGATTCAATGTAAGTAATAAGTGACATGAAAAACACAATACATGTTTGAATCATTTGTGTTAACATGCACCACTAAAGGTAGCTTTGTATCATCCAAATGCTAACTCAAAACATGAAAAAATAAACATAATAAAAGAACAAAACATTGCAAGTGTTGAGAAGGTTAAGTGAGGAGATATTAACCATGAAGTTGTCCCCCATCATGTGTGTCAAGTTGTTTTTATTTCATGTCATGCATAACCTAAATATAAGATGTGTTATGGTAAATAAGACCAATTTATTAACACATGTGTGATTTTATTTCATATGATTCACCTTTTTAAGTAAGAGAGGATTGGATGTTTGTCTTCTCTTTTGTAAAAACCCTCCATTTGTTCTTCAAATTTTCATCCCATTTTTTTGGTTAAAATTTTATTATCTTATTAAGTTTTAATTCAAATATATACTCAGGTAATCATCTATCCATCCAACAAGATAAACATTTTTCCATCCAATAAGAAAAGTATAATGCTCTGGCCAAAGCCTTAGACTTAGGGATATTCCATCACCCTAAGTCTCTTTGGGGATATAGTCTATTGCCTAAGTTTCATTTGAATGACTTAGGATAGTCCATCACCCCAAGTCTATCCTTAATGACTACAATTCCCTAATGAAAGTTCACCGAGCTTGTCATCATTCAAGGGTACACAAAAATAAAAGCCTTGAGTCCCACCTCAAAATTTAGCCTAAAGCCTCAGGGAGTCAAGAAAATCCATTTGATATTCTTATGAGTATGCAAAGAATATATTTTGTTTTGATATTATGTTAAAGATTACTATTCCCCCCTAATTGAATGGTTCTCTTGAATGATTATCTTGTATTATTAATTAAATTGACATAATTATTCTTGAACACTTTCTAAGCCCCAACCTCGAACTCTTGTGTATTGGAAACATTCTTTGTTCCCCAGATTGCCAACTTACACTACTTCCAAACAAGATCAAGGCGTAATATATATGTAGTTTTGTTTTCTAAACTAGGTTTGATGTGAACTATTTATGTGGGAACACAACCCTTTCTAGGGCCATTTTTTCTCAGACAATTCCTTTGCAACTGCTACCTATGAAAGAAAGCAATTAAATTCAAAAGTGATTGATCGCCATGACCATCACTTGTTTACTATTTTCATCTGATTCCTACTCCTGATTAAGTAAAAATAACGTTGCTCAAAAGTTCTACTCACATGTTTTAAAAATGAATTTAAAAGAGAATATTTATCTTTTATTTTAATTTATTTTATTTTTAAATTTTAATAATTTTAATTTATTTTATTTTATTTTTAAACTATCAAGATAATGTTTAGATTTTTCAATTTATTTTAATAATTATTTATTTAATTTTTAATTATCATTAATTATTTTTATTTAATTTTAATCATTATTATTTGATAATTAACCATTTCAAATATTATTATTTTTATTTAATTAGTTAATTAGTTAATTAATTAATTAATATTTTTATAATTATTTAGAGTATCAATTATAAGGTTTTATAATTTCAATAAAAATGGATCATGACACCTTTGTTTATAAGTTCTTAAATTTTGTGTTTAAATACAATGCATCTATGCATAGAATATCCATGCATATTATGATAACTAAACAATATTTAGACATGTGGAGTGCAATCTTAAAGTTTTCCATCTATTTGATAAGAAGTAAGGCAACGAGATTGTCCTTCAAAATCTATTCTAAAACCACATCCATAGGCTTAGGATTTACATTAGTTTTTTGTAATGTAATATTGGCCTCTAGATAGTATAAGAGAGTATAACTTATAAGATGAAAGGAATGTTTATTACATGTGTAATACATGTGGATGATAAATATCAAAGAATTGTAAGAAGGTACCACTATGTCCACACTATCGTCATGGTCATAAGGCTTAAAAAAAAGCAACAAAGATGTGTATTAAAATCATAAAATAAATATAAATCAAATAAGATGACTCAAACCATTACAAAGCTTTACCACTTACATAAAGTTTAAACTCACTAATCAATGAGGTATTATCATCCATGAACTCATAACTAGTGAGCATTAATGATTTAACATGCAATGAAGCATTATAAGTACCATCATAATCATCAGTATTAGTTCCTCACTAAGAAACATGATGTCATCATGTAGTGTATGGGAAGGCAATGAACTATCAATATGAGCTTTGTAAGAAATAAATGAACTAACATCTAGGTATCATGAATATCCATAATACTAAAATATAGTATGTAGAAATGAGATCATCATAAAACACATCATTGTGTACAAGAGAGTGTAGTTCACTAAAATCATACGTGTCTTTAGATATAGATTTGACATGGTATGAAATATAAATTTCATCAAGAGCCATGATGATGAAATGGTATGGAAGGTGTAAAGACCTTCATGACCATCAACTTTTGTATATTAAATGTTAACTCCTAATTCGGTAACAAGCTATAAAATGAATAGGATCCATGTGATATTTGTGGAGAAGTGAAGTGAGTATGTTTAAAGTAGAAGGATAAGCAACAACAAACTCCATGAAGTAGGAAATTCACAAACCATATAAGAAACATCAAGTCCATCCATGAGATAAAAATTTACAACGGAACCAAGGATTAGGGAATTAGGAAAAATAAGATATGAGACCTCAAAATCTATAGTCTATGCTAGAATAGAGGCCAGGGGCAATGGAATATGAGAATCGATGATAAAAAGATGGAATAATAAATCACCATTGGATTTTGTAGGTAAGTTTCAACAAAGGATGAAGCAATATAAGTATAAACTTTAATATTGATATATCAATACTAGGAAAGCAAGGGTGGATCCAAATCCTAATCAAATATGAGATGAAGGACAAAAAAAAAACATGTATGAAAATGAACCGCTGGAGGAAAATCCAAGGATAGATATAGTAGGCAAAAGTAAGATCATACAATGAAACACAAACCCTAAAGAAAAGGTAAAAAATGAAGTACCAATAAATAGTGACATAACCCAATACATATATGAAAAACCTAACGACAATGAGAGTATATGGGTTCACCTAAATGTAAGTATAAAAATAGCCATCATGGATTAATTTAGGTTAATTAAACAAAAGCATACAATTAAACGTAGTTAACCTAAATTAATCAAATCTAATAAAGATAAATTAAAATATTAATTTTAGAAAGAAAATGTAAAAGATAGGTGTACCTATCTCTCAATTTGATAATGAAATATGAAAGTTGAGGATACGTAGAACCAATTCACCATTTTCTTTAAATTAATGCTCTAAGGATGAAAACTACCTCAAAATTAGAAAAAATCTAAAATTATTTGTGGGTAAAATATGAGCCCCTTCATGTTAAACCTAAGCTCCAAATAAGTGGTACAATGCAAGGAGTTATCTTGTAACTTGAAAGATTAATCTAGTAGACTAACTTCAAAAACTAGCTTCACCTCAGTCTCTTATGTTTTAATTTTTTCAAGGAATATGCAATTTACAAATACCTCAAGGGAGGCTATCAATCTACAAGGTTTTCTTCTCAATCAACCTACTTGTTACTTGAACTAACTTTATGAACTTGAATCATGTGACCTATATGTAAATTATGATTTTGACATAGATATGTTCACTTTAAGCTCCAAATAAAAAATTGTATAAAATGGTTTACCTTGATTCTCCTAATGATTCATCACTATGAATATGAATGCACATTAAATGCATTTAAATTCCAAGATAATTATTAGTCATGTAACATGTGCCAAGATGGCTTTGAATGGCTTATGAAAAATGACAAGAGTCAATCATTTTAAATTTGAAAAAAAAAAATTGGGTCAATCCCAAGCAACTCAATACTAATCCTAAGTAATGCAAGATTGACATACAATAGGGAAATAAATATCTCAAGGTAGACAATGAATATGTAAAATTATATGCTAGTAATTGTGGCCATATGAGGAATTAGATACAACTGAGGATATGATAAGATTAAATATATGGAAATATGTGAAGATGAGAATAAATAGGGATAGAAAGGGACCAAGGAATAAGGCAAAATTAGCATGAGAGTGAACCGCATAATGTCATGTATTTGTATTAAGGCATCATCTCAAAATATTCCCAAAACTAAGTAGGAATTGATATGGCTATGCAAATTTCATCATTACAATATTTTATTAAAATTATATTGGTTATGCATCACTTTTAAAGGAGATTCAAGGTAAAAGTATAAAATTGTGTCACACTTTTGGCCAATAGGAAAAATATTTCACCCTAAATAGTTTCAAGTGAAACAATTTTTCCCAAAACTACTTGGCACTTACATGGCACATTGAGTTACATACAAAACCCTTTCACTTGAAACCACTAAATAGTTATAATTCAATTTAAAAACTCAATGTGGGTTGAATTTGAATGTGCTTGAAATATTTTGAAGCAAGTATTCCAATCGAAACACTTTCACTTGAAACTATCTATGTGGTTGTTTAACCCCTCTTCTAGAAGGCAAAGTCAACAAAATTTCAACTTCAAATCTAAATTTCTCCAACCAAGCGTAATTTCATAAAAATATGAAAATACTCTTTTTTAGGGCTTAAAGTCTAGAATAAAAAATGATATTTTGATTAGTTCTACTATAATATTAAAAAAAAAAATTGTAAGTTATTATAATCAAACATGAGGTTGATTAGAAATTATGTATGTATGTATGTATGCATGTGTAAATTGCTCTTTTTTTGCAACATCCCATCGACCTTGCTTTAAAAAAAATCAACAAGTAGAATTCTTCTCTTTCTAACTATTTTTTTTTAAATTATAAACCTAAGCTAGATTAAGAGTTCTACATCTCATTAGTTTATATTTTTTAAATTAAAACATAAACATTACTTCTAAGTAGACCAAGTTAAAAGTGTATTTGTGTTGGTTGTTTCATTTATAAAAGTATGACACAATTATAAACTTTTACCTTTTAAAATAATTCATCACATGCCTTGTAAGTACCATTTTTATTATTAGTGTATTGATATGAACCATAATAAATTTTATGATTGATTGGGTGTAATATTTGTAATGGTGAAAATTGCATACCATGTACTATTCCCCTCCATTTTGGATTTATTTTAACCCAATTATCTTTAATACAATGACAAGAGAATAAATGGAATGATTTGTGATAATAGTTGACACATAACTTGAGTGTTTATCTATGTCCATCTACACTCACTCCCAAAGGCTAGTCTTGATCCTTATGTTTACTAATTTCTCACCCTAGGTCATATTCGCAATTGTGCAAATGACCTTGGTTGGATGTATGATTATAAAAATGACCCTTGAAATTTTAAAAACTAAATTTAAATTTAGGGTTGACCTTACCCTTATAACTTGTATATACTTGACATGTAAACATTTCATATGTGACTCTTGGATTTGTATTTAAGGGAGTAACCATAGTTCATTAAATAGGATTTGAGATCTAAATCTTAGCTTGCATTATTTCTTGTATAATTATTTAGGGACTGTTGGCACTCTCAAATTTTGCAGATTTGAGATGCCTATTTCAAAATTTTGTTTCTGCACTTTCAAAAGTGCACTTGAGGGGTCAGTTTGAATGACCCACTTTGGAGAATCAGAACTTGAGGCATGTTGTTTTCCAAGAAAAACCCATTTGCAGACATATTTGATTGACATAGATGAGCATGTGTATCAATTTTCAACTTCCCACAATAAGTTTTTTCGGGGTTTTGAAAAGTGAAGTTGGAGGGTTTTTGCACTAATCTGCTATTTGCAGATTTGTCAGTTTGTGAAACAACCTCCCGTTTGAGCTTGGATTTCGCAACCAGTTGACTGCTATGTCAAAATGAATTTTGTTCTATGTTCTCCATACCTAAATGATCTCAGATGTCAGTTTGCAAAACTTCATGATCTGATTTTCTATTTTTAGCAGATCGAAACCAAACGCAGTTTGTTCTGTTTTGCAATTGCATTCCTGACAGCTTTCCTGAGAAGCCAACTTCAACCATCAGTATCTTTTGATCAGTGATGATTCAAGAGAATTCCTTTTGCATACATGCTCCGGGTATCTTAGTGTTCCATTGTATCTGATGGAAGATCGCCAGGAGTTGATTTGATATTTTTGCAAATTGGAAAATGGGTTAGTTTGTGTTGGTTCAGAATTGTTGTTATTCCAGAAAAGCCTAACTGGGCAACTTTGCCAATTAATATCCGTTTCCTCATAATACATTTTTCTGAGCTATCTTTTGCACTATACTCTTGGATCAAATGATTATATGCTTGCAAGTTTTTATGTTTTCACGTGGCCGTTTGACCAGTTTCCCAGATTGATTCCTAAGGCAACTTGGCCAGTTTTGCACATTTTCCAAAAGGGGCAGAAAATAGTTTCTGATGAAAACCCAGTTCATTTTTCAGCCTCTGAAGTATTCAAAAGGTAGTATCAGACCGTTTGAGGGTAAAACTTTTTTGAAAATGAAAATTTTTTTAGCCGGACCCACATGGGGCCCGACATGCTTTGCATGGTCATGAACCTATAATGGTTCCAATGTTGCTATCCCATCAAGTGAACTGTTTTGAAATGGGTCACAAGTATAAATATGTATTTTACAGGCATAAGATAGTTGCCTGTGAACAATTCACAAACAGTGAAATTGGCAAGGGGATGATAGCGAATTTTCAAACTTATGCCATGTGATGGAGTAGCCATACACTAGCAAATATGGGCATTGTTTTAAAGTACAAGAAATGTATTAACAGCTGCACCAGGGTATACTTTGTTCATCAATGCTCACGAAACAAATAGCAATCATGTTGGATATTTTTCAAAGAAACCATTTGGATGAAAATATTCATGGATGTGACATGGTGGTATCCTGTCAAAGGGTGGGATTTGTGATGAGAAAACACATACAGCAAGGAGTAAATTCCATGAGTGGAGGAACACATTAAGTTTGCAATATGCACACAATGAATGTGTTCAAAATGCCTCAATAATTTTCAAGAGAGATTGATTTGTAGCAGTTGAGGGAGCGCACATTGACCATATTAAAATTGGATGCAAGGAAACCACCATTATTGTTGAGGAGCATGATGCGTGGCCTGGGGGAGATATTATAATCATCCATCAAATAAATATTGCCTGTAACTTGGCTTAAAGCTGTGTGGGAATTTGAACAAGGGTCGCGGCAGGAGATAGAGAGATGTGTGGGAAAATCTTAGTTAGTAAAGCCCCATCCACTAGAGGCTAGCCCGCGCCATGTAAGAGGCCTGCCAGGGATATGAAAGGGGTACAACCAGTAGCTACATGAGGAGGGATTGATAAATGCAAGGGTGCGACCAGGGAAGAGTATGGACGAGGCCCACGCATATGAGAATAGCAGAGAGCCCGCGACCAGTGGTGGATAGGGGTCGCTGCCAATAAAGGAGGAGGAAGGTTCACGTGGGAGGAAGAACCAGGTGAAAACCTGTGGGTGAGGGAGAATCACACCCAGCAAAAGGAGAACCAGCGCCAATAGTGGAGGAGGCTCGCGCGGCCAACACAGGGATGGCACCAAGAAGTGAGCCTGAGCCAAGGTGAACACTATGGACACCAGGTATGAAGAGGGCACGAACCAAAAGGAAGCTCGAGCACAAGGTGTGAGTGGCGGCCAAGCATGGGAGTTACAGAACAAAGGAAAAACAATGAAATTAGGGTAATCCCGCACACCTCACCAGATTATTGGTGACGTTTGCAATGGTTGTGCGAGGTATGCGAGAATGCTCCTCGTGGTTGTGGGCCATAAAATAAAAAACATAGGAGGAGCTTTTCTTTAAATATTTCCAAAGTTAGTAGTTTGGGATGTGAAACAGTGTGGGATCCGGTGCAATTTTTTTTGGTGAACAGGTGGTGGGGGTAAAATTTTAAATATTTACTCCATAGTGCAACTAGGTGAATATTTAAATGGCATTAGTATTTTATTTTATCGAGTGGAGTATTTTTATCCACAATGGTAAATGGTTTAAATGGTAAATATTACTTTGATGAAAAGGAAGGGCACAGGTAATATTTTTCCTTGTGGATAAAGTGATTTTATTAAATTGATTACTTTATTTATGAGAGGTGAATAATGCAAAGGCATAGTTGAAATTGAAATGAAGGTTCCATTATAAAGTTAAATACTTTATATTGGCTGGAAATTGCAAATAAAGTGCAACATTGTGAAGTAAACTGAAATAAGAGAGCTTAAACATGAGTTTTCACGGGAGGAGATATTCTTTTGCAGAATTGATGATCAACGGTAAATGAAGCTTCCAGATGGAAATTGTAGATTAGTTCTAGGGCTGCTCATGTTTCCTTCTATTTTCTATATCTTATTTTCTCTTCTCAATTGTACAGGGTTTCAATTTCTGAAAGCTCTGCAAGTCAGGTAGAAGCTATGGGTAGATTGTAAAGCTAGGGGGAAATATGACTGTTAGTCATTTTAAGTGTATGTGTCCTGAATTGTTCTGTTATGTTTATTTTAGCTAATAATTGTCTCCATGGCTGAATTGTAATGTTGTTTTGGATTCAATAATAAGATTGTCTAAATCTATTCATGCACATTTGTTGCATTTGAGTTACATCTGTTGTTGCCTTCTTTTCTATGAATGGTGTAATTGCTTTAATAAAGCACAAGCTGCTTGTATTATTGCCTATTGTTCAAGGATAGTGTAATTGCTTTGACAAATGTGACAGGAGTGTTATGTTTCAGGTGGATTCATAAGAAGAATTATCAGAGAAAGCTTCAGTGGTTTGGTTGTCATAATGTGACAACATTTGCAAGACCTTCAGAGCATGTTCAACACTGAAAGATGAATGCTAGTTATATGACTCCATAGCCCATTTTTATGGCACTGGTCCATTATCATGTTTATGTTGTTTTTAGTTTGGTCCCAACTCTTTAAATCAAAAACCATTTCCAATACATTTTGTTGAGTTGTGTTTGTCATGTTCTCCATGCTGATTAGTGAAATTCATTCCATATCTTGCCAATGTTGAGTGATATTTTAAGTTTCTCAGCAATTCTATGAGAGCATAATCTGTTAAGCAATATCATGTTACTTATGTGTCCAAATTGTTATATGTTGCTAAAGGGTTACCCCCTAGGTCTTACAAAGCCTGAAGTGCAGGGGAAATGTGTATCCATTCCATTTCTTGTCAGTTGGCCACTAGACTTTGTGGTTCTTTATAATGGAGGTTGGCTACCTCTTAGAGAGTTTCAAAGTCTAGTTGGGTTGCATTTTTAAACACCAACAAGGACATTTATCAAATTACATAAATCACACCATTATCTAGGTCACCCATTAGATCCTTGTCTATTTTATTAGGTTGTTTTTAAAACTATTGGTGTTTGATACAAGGAAGTATTATCTCTCTTCCATGGAAATTGAAACCATAAATATTTTTTATCTGAAATATGCATAAAATCTCATGAAAAACTAAAAACAAAAATTTAGAGATTTATAGAGATAGATCCTTGCTTATGAGATTTGAATTCATGGGTGTGCAATCAATCCAAGGTTTACAAAAGTGACCTACAATATAAGGCATAAACTTATCACTTGTGTGACATTTACTCATTTATACAATTGAAAAAACCACTTCCTAACATATATTGTAGCCAATATGCATTGAAATTCTAACTATAATTATTTATTATTTAATTTCCATACATTTAATCTTATTATATTATCAGTCACATCACTAAGTGAATTTTGAATATTTTGTGTTATTTATTTATTTACCCTAGATTTATCTAAAAGGTATTGTATTCTTCCTTTCACTTTGATGAACTATGCCCTTACACCCCCTTAGGGTTTCCATTTAGGAATTTAACTTTTGATTATGTATTTGTTGATTTTCTCTTATAAGACATTATATTTATGAGATCCATATTCGTAGCTACCCTTGATTATCTTATAGGATTTATTTATGACAACCTAGCTAGTCAATACCCTAATTTACCTTTATGAAGATTCTCTTACTTTAATCTTTATATGACATCCCAATCTTCTAACTAGGAAACTACCATTAAGGCCAATCATAATGAGGAATATGATTTCAATATTGTGATACATAACTATCTCTTGCTTGACAACTATTTTTTCAAGAGCCTTTTAATGCTATTTCTTCTTCACATTTAGTCACATCTCTTCATAATTTATTGTTTGGCACACCCTTTGGTATAAATAGTCTTCATGACATTAGTAATATTATGACTTACTCTAAATATTTAAATGTTGTATCTTTCCTCTTGATCACCCACCCTTAATATTCTCAAACAAGGTAGATCCCCATGGTATCTACCTCTCCTCTTCCAACTTCTACTATGATCCCTCTAGTTTTTTATCTCTAATGTCATTATTATTGGCAAAGGATAGATCATACACGCAACAACATTCAAAATCCATTATAATTGGCCACAAAAGGAATATGAAGCATAAGATCAACTAGGCCAAGTATAAACAAACATATTTTGTAAGGGAAATGTCCCCATTGTATTTATATGTATAAGAAACGATGATGTAGAATGTGATAGGTAAGAAGTAAGAAAGACATAATATAAGAAGAGTAGAAATAAATAGTATGTGTTATTATATATATGGAAATTTCCTACACTTATCCCCAACCCTAAACCCTAATCCTCGACCCTAATCATATCCTTAAACCCTCAAAACCTAAATCAATCCTCTTTCAATGCCTACATAGGTGCTTGTTTAGCATATGCATCAAAACACCAAGCTCTAGCACTAAACTAGACTCAAGCATTAAAACAACTTACAAAAGTGCTATGCTAGGCACATGAACTAAATTAGACCTTGTATAAGTGCTAAAATAGGAAAAGGCACTAAAATAGGCCTTGCACAGGGGTTGAAACACCAAGTTCAGATGCTAAACTAGACTCATGCACTAAAACACTTTGAATAACTGCTAAACGAGGCAGAGGCATTGAACCAAGCCTTGCACAATCCCTGAACCAAGCTTAGGTGCCATTCTATTTTGCAAAAGTGCTAACCAATATCCCTAGTTCAATCCCCAAAACCCAATCATTCATAACATTAAAAAATATGCATAGATAAAGGCATTGGTTACTCACTGTTAGTCCTACATCTACTAATTTCTCGTACTCCCAAACCTGCTTAGCACAATGTGTATGATGAGGGATATTCACCATCTTTCCTTCTACTCTAGAGCTCAAAATTCACCAAATGAGAGAGTGAAAGTGACCTCTCTTTCATCCTTTGGACCTATTTATAGGATATTTTCACCCCATCCCCTTTACTCTTTTGTGTTGAAAGCCCCACTCCTCATCTTCTTTTTGAATCCATTTGTCTATTTTTTAGTCTTTTTCCTTTGTTCCTTCACCAATCATTTTTATTTCTCCTCTTTCTCCACTAATTTTCTTCTAATTTTTCAATCATTAACCCTGAAAACCCTTTTTCGAGGTAGTTTTAATTCAATGCTCCAAAATACCCTCCATTTGTATTTGCATCTCGTCCACATCATTCATTATCCCTTCATCCATTTCATCAATCCTAATACCAACCTTACATCATCAATGAATCCTAATCCACGAGATCTAGCACTAATCATTTAACCACAAACTTGATCTTGTTTTTAGATTTTCTCTAGAGCCTAAATCCACCCAGTCATCATCATCAAGATGTATCCTTCCCAATCCTTATGGTGTTTAGGGATATATCATTCCCACATCAACAACTCTCCATCATCAATCAATCTTGGATTTTTAGCATAACTAGGGCAACATCATGATTGATCTTGAATCCTTTTGTGCATACTCGCTCACAACATTCTCCATCCATTATCTCTCCCTCCTTCCATCTTGCTATTTGTTCATCCTCTTTCATCCTCTCATCCATTTCGAGAGCACACATGTGTTCTCTTGAACTTGCATGTCCTCTCGAGGGGGTATTATTACACCCCGTTCTCCTTACACATTCTTATTATCACTCAAAAATTCTTACATTCAAATAACCTTACATAATACCATTTCCCTTAAGTCAACTAAGGCATATTTTCACTTTCTTTGATGTGATGTTACTAAGAGGGACAAAATATAGGCACCCTAAATTAACTCTTTGTTCATAATTAATTAATTATTGTCTTAATTCATAATTAATTAAATAAAATATTTTATTAATTATTATCCTCATTCTTCTTATTTATAAAATTATTTATTTGATTAATTCCCCTTAATTACCGCATTTAATTTAATTAATGCTCCATTCTTAAAAGTTTAATTAATAAATTTATTTTAATTTAAACTTAATCTTTATTTCCCTAAGTCTTCTAATCCTAATTAAGTTAATCAATCCTTGATAGATTAACTTAACCTGCTTCTTAATCCTCATTAACATTTCTTTCATTTTTTAATTCCTCCCACTTCCCTAGACTTGTAGACATGTGATACATGTCCTACAAACCCTCTTAAATACTTGTATTTACATGTCACTTTCTCTCTCCAAGTCATCCTTTGACCTCCTTTTCTATTGTATGCTCACACATGTGTGAGATCTTCTTCCCCATGAAGCCACCCTACACTTTCCATTTCTTCCTACTTGTCACACCTCCAAGCCTACATCTCTTACACTTTGCCACTTTTGTTTCCACTTGTCATCTCCTTGTTCTTCCCAATGCGTTCTCACACATGTGTGAGAACACTTTGTTCTCTTCCCCATTCCAAATATCATATTCACATGCCCTCATCTTGTGACACTTGTCACAAGGCTAAGCCTTCACTCCTTCAATCCCAATCATCCATCTTACGAGAAAATATCAGCCCTTCATTCATCCTTCCAAAAATTGATAAATTGGAACCTTTCCATCCCATTTTGATCATCTCATGTTTGCCAAACTTATGCTATTGAATTCACTATCAAAACCTCTTTCATACCCAAGTTATGGTGCATTGGAGAGAAACCACATAGTTTCATCATCAAGGAGCACATCAAGTAGACATGGGTGCTGATGGGTTTCTTTATTAGCCTATTTTCTATTGCTTTTATGCATACTTTCAGAAAATTTTAGACATACCTTTCAGATAATGTTCCTATATTATGATATCTTTTCATACTTATTATACAGACTTGGACCTAAATCATGGTAATGGAAATATGGTTATGACATAATATTTTTGCATGGTTTATATGTGAGTATGCATGAAATGTGGATGGAATTTTATGTTTTAATTATGGTAGTTAGTCTTGTGTGTATGTTTTGTGAATTAACCTTTTTGTAGCCAATGAGGAATTGTAGCACGTAGCAATTGGAATTTGTAACCTAGAGCAAAAAGAAGATCGAGACAACAAAACAGGGGAGTTCCAAATGAAGTTGAATGCAATAACTATTGATTGAAGACACCTGATGGAGATTGAACGTGCATCATTATAACAAGTCAATAAAGCACTGGAGAAGAAGAATTATTTTGTTGATAGGATTTTGATAAATGTTTGTGTGTTTTACATGCAATTATGTTTTACATGCAATTATGTTTTACAAAGTTTTAGTTCTATTAGGATTCTTCTTTCTTTTTAGTTATAGTTTGAACAATTCAATCTTAACTATATGCTTTGATATTTAGGAGTGGAAGTTAATGATTGTAGTTAGTTGTTTCTTAGAATAAGACTCTCTCATGCTTGTATATAGCCGATGGAAGAGTCCTTAGATAAGTTAGTTGATTTCAGTATTTTTGTTATTAGTTGTTTTCAATTTCAGTTATCTACAAACATGATGGTTATTCTGAATGATTTTTATTGAATACAATTTGTGAAGAAGATTTTATGTAATCTTTTGTGATATGCAATAAATGAATTCAATTTCACATGAATGTGTAGAATTTGAGAGTTAGATTTGGTTCTAGTTAAGTGAGGAAATCCACTTGAGCAGGCCACTCAAGGTAATTATTCTTCACTTCATTTATAGTTGTTTATTTCTATTTACTAGTTTTTTTGTTTATCAGCACTTCATGAATTACATTCAAGTTGAATTAAAATCTTATACTTTGATTATTAGTAATGAATTTTCATGAGCATGCATGTATTTGGTTAACCAGTAGTACTCCTGAGGTTAGAATAAGTTAGTTGTTAGTTTTGATTAGTTTTGAGTTGATACAATAATACTTTATGAGCAGTAGTTTAGTTACAGGTTAAGATGTAGGCACCCATAATCATTGTTAATGTTTCTTAGATCAGATTAAATAATGAAAGCACATAATAATATTGCAACACATAAGACAATAAACACAACAAGATACCCTGGGAAAACCCTCCTCTTGAGGGAGAAAAACCCAGCAAATGAATCTCTTATATAAAGTAGAACAAGAGCAGAAATTTGCTTACAACTCAAGCCCAGCAATGGCCAACAATAATAAAGTCGCACCTCTCTTAGATGCACTAGATACAAATGAATATGTTCTTCCTTGAAATCGAACTGCTGTTATGAGAGTGCGAACTGCTACTCTAGATGCAAATTTACTTGAGGAAATGCGAACTTGAATGAATGAATTACAATGACAAGAAGACCTTGTATAAATACAAGAGAGGCGCCTCTTCAAGGTAGGTCGGCCTTCTCAAGTAGTATAATAAATAACAAATTATAAATAAGGTCGGCCCAAGTGAAATTCAAGACAAGTGAATCATATAGGGTCGGCCCTCTCCATTTAATAAATGTTGTAGTCATGAATTAAATAGCTGAATGGCTATTCATTTAATTCATGCTCTTCTCCTTGGAATTCATGCAAAGGAAGTGCAGCCCATAGCTGCTATAACATCAACACTCCCTCTCAGCTAGGGATGAACTTCCACCTGCACAAGACACATCATATCAAAATGAAAACAAAATAGAATATCACCTCATCGTGATATCAACCGTCATGGCTACCTCCATAGATGGTATGAACAAGTGCTCATCACTTAATGTGATGTTGTCACCTCAATGTGATTTTCACCATGGCTCTCCCAGAGGGTGATACACAAGCACAAATAAATCATCACGGATTCCCTCACGTGATGCTATCATGGAGTCACACACATGACATCCACCATCGCTCTCCCAGAGGGTGGAAACAAGGGCTTTCACCTCAAATCTCAAAGAGAAATGCATTATAAAAAATCATCACGGATTCCCTCACATGATGTTGTCATGGAGTCACACACATGACATCCACCATGGCTCTCCCAGAGGGTGGAAACAAGGGCTTTCACCTCAAATCTCTCTCAATAGAGAAATGCATTATCAAGGACTTGCACCTCAAATCTCTCTCAATAGAGAAATGTATTATCAAGGACTTGCACCTCAAATCTCTCTCAATAGAGAAATGTATTAACAAATATATGGATCACTGATACTAAGACTCTTTCTCAATCAAGGCTGCATTCTCCACCATACCAAGCTTTTCTCGAAAGTACACAAACTTGATCCTAGAGAGAGGCTTGGTGAGAATGTATGTCATTTGCTCTTCAGTGCTAATATACCTCAACTGAATATCTTTCCTCAATGCCATATCTCTAATATAGTGGTATGCTTAGTTTTGTCATGAAACACATGGAAAAAACAAAAAGCTTCTCAAAGCTTTGATTAACACAAAGGATGACAGTTGGCTTCAATACTTGTTCAACCAATCCCACAAGGAACTTTCAAAGCCACGAGCTACCACACAATCTGTAATGTACTCAGCCTTTGTTGTACTCAGTCCCACAGACGATTGCTTCCTATTGAACCAGGATATCATCGCAGGCCTCAACTGAAACAGCATCTAGAGAAACACAACCATCTTCTTTAGGTTCACTAAGCTCCCTCTGAATCTTCAATCTCTTGCATCAACCACTTGACCTCATTGCCTGCAACACTTGCTTTTAGAGAAATGGTTTCCAACGCACACCTCTGTAGAGATTCAGGGTTTTCCTTTTCGACCGCATCCCAGATCACTCTATTCTAAATAGGTTTGTGGAGCTACCAATCCAGGTTGACTTGAGCAATTCAGAACCCAACTGCTGAAGAGGTACTTCAATAATTTAACATCCGACCTTGCAACACTGCAACCCTTACTTATTCTCAGTGAGTCATAGAACTCCCTCTTGATCCTAGCTTCAGAGATTGCAAGGAAGACTTATGGAGATGTACTCCCTCTAGCCCCCAACTCAGTCCCTCTAGTGTTTACTCCCTCTTGATCATTTCTTTGGTTGACATGACTTCTTCACAAGATGCCTCAATATTTTCATCAATAAGTAATCTCTTATCATCTTCTTCCCCCTAAACCTGTCCAGGAAGCATTTTAGATAGAGATTACTAACAGTCCATAATTATCCAAAGAAATGTCAAGATTAGAATCGTACAAGTTATATCATGAGAGAAATTTTTCAAAAGATCTTATGCTAGTGAACACAATACAATTCAAGAGAATCTACTATCTCTCTTAATTACAAGATCCAAGAATAAATAAATGATATAACTGAGAAACCAAAGAATACTTATCTTTTTAACTATTCTGATAGGTCCAAATGCTGGACATAGTGTGATACATTGTACTTGAGCTCAGATCAATCCGTACCCTTCACAGTTTGAACACAATGACAACCTGAAAGGTACTTTGACTTCGAGAGATATCTCCAGCCATCAATATAGTCGAAAGATTGCAAGCTATGACTCCAAGCTTGATCATTTCTTCATTCGGTATGACTTCGATATCCAATCTTTCCAAATGCAGATTGCTTGATGCTCAGGTTATCTCAATGTTATAGCATGAATTAATAATTACAAAAACAATTCATGAACATTATTCAACCATGCAATACTTATCTCATGGATTTCAAAATCTCCTGAGTAATAGATAATTAATTCATCAATTATGACATGTCTTTCTTTCAATTTCACAGAAGAGCTAATCTCAGCAAATCAAAAGACAATCTTCACAAATTAGCATGATCCTACTTGCAATGAATAAATCTAAATAATCTTATCACAGTGATCACTATTTACTGGTCACACATAATCCTAAGTAAATAATGTTAGATTTGCATAACTCAACAAATTGAATTTTAGCCTAGAATAGTAAATACAATCAAAAAACAAAGAATACTTATCTCTTAAATATTCTGAAGGGTGGACACCGTATGATATGTTGCTCTTGCGCTTGGTACACAACCTTCACAACTTGAACATAGGCCCATGACTAGAGTATAAATTCACTAGAATCATTTTGGGGAGAGATCTCAATCACATCCGCAAATGAAGCAAGTTGATTAAGCCTGGTAGGACAATCCTTTGCATAGTGACCAAATTTGTCACATTTAAAGCATTGAACACGAGAGAGGTCCCACTTCTTCTTGAATGCAGGAGCACCATCTGACCCATTATCTCGAATCCTCTTGAAGAATCCTTTCTTCCAAACTTTTCCTTTCTTCGATGAATGAGAGGTGAGAACATGTAAATCTTCATTCTTTGAACTTTGACCAATACCCCTTGCCGTTAGTCTCGACTCCTCTTGAATGCAGTCAATCCTCAATCAATCAAACTTGGGAAGTTTAGATCTTGCACTGATTCCTTGAATAAACGACTCCCATGAAAGTGGAAGACCACTGAGAGCAAGCATGGTCAAATCCTTGTCATCAACAATATGACCAATGGTAGAGATTTGATCTCTCAATTCGGAAATCTTCATGAAGTAGCTGATGAAAAAATCTCCTTCCGCCATCTTAATGTGAAGTAGTTGTTGCTTCAAGGTTAGGGCACGACTGGTGTTGTTGATTTCATACATCTCTTCCAATGTTTTGAACATCTCCCTTGCGGTATCCAACTTGAAGACAATCAGAACAATATGATCTTTGACGGAATCAACCAACACTTTCTTTGCCCTAGTATCTTTCTTCCTCCACTGCAACTTTTCTTCTTCAACCTCAGGTTCAGGAACTTTTGTTTTCACAAACTCAGCCAAATCATTCTCTTCCAATGTGAGCATGATCCTGAACCTCCATGATGTGTAATTAGAAGCTCCTTCGAGTCTATCCTCGATTTTCAGACCATTCACCATCTTGAAATTTGAATTAGGAGATAGACTGAAAAAGATTAGAGTGAGTGTTGCAAAACAAATCTGATCACGATCTTTTTCAAACCCGCTCTAATACCATATTAGTGTTTCTTAGATCAGATTAAACAATGAAAGCACTTAATAATATTGCAACACATAAGACAATAAACACAACAAGATACCCTGGGAAAACCCTCCTCTTGAGGGAGAAAAACCTAGCAAATGAATCTCTTATATAAAGTAGAACAAGAGTAGAAATCTGCTTAAAACTCAGGCCCAGCAATGGCCAACAATAATAAAGTCGCACCTCTCCTAGATGCACTAGATACAAATGAATATGTTCTTCCTTGAAATCGGACTGCTGTTATGAGAGTGTGAACTGCTGCTCTAGATGCGAATTTACTTGAGGAAATGCGAACTTGAATGAATGAATTACAATGACAAGAAGACCTTGTATAAATACAAGAGAGGCGCCTCTTCAAGGTAGATCGGCCTTCTCAAGTAGTATAATAAATAACAAATTATAAATAAGGTCGGCCCAAGTGAAAGTCAAGACAACTGAATCATATAGGGTCGGCCCTCTCCATTTAATAAATGTTGTAGTCATGAATTAAATAGTTGAATGGCTATTCATTTAATTCATGCTCTTCTCCTTGGAATTTGTGCAAAGGAAGTGCAGCCCATAGCTGCTATAACATCAACAGTCATTAGCGCTAGTTTGTTTCTTTTATTGTTTTACAATTTTGTGAGTTTTCCGCAAGAACATCTTGAATAGGGTAACTTAAGTAGTCTTGAGTCTCTAAAGGCACATACAGTGCAACACCATCACAAGTTTACAAACCTTGGATTGACATTTTAATGTAGTCTTTGCAATGTTGAGTGGACTATTCAGCCAAATATACCTCTGAATTATGTAGTTTCTACCACGTTTACAATACATTAGTTTGGACTCTATAAGTGCATCTACTTCAACTCAATCCATGAGGTGAGAAAGGTAAAATGCATGGTAAATTATGTGTTATTTGTATTTATCTTTTATTTTCTGTCATTTATCTATTTCATCATATTCAATTACAATTTCAAGTAATTATTTTGAAGCTAGGATTTTATTGAGTTGATTAACATTGGATAAGTTGTTTGTCAAATGAATATATATATTTTTACAAATAAAATGTTCATGGATAGAATTTTGACCACAATATGATTTTTATATGAGTTCTCATTAAATTGTTAAGTAATCTTTTTGCTCTTGCTAAATACCAAACACAAAATGTGTCTCTCCATAGTTCATTTTTTGTAATCTAATGTAGGAATTATAATTAATTGCATTCAATGCAAGCATGAATCAACATTGTATGCTATATAGATTGACAAAATGTTTGAGTACCCAATTCATAGTTGCAATACAATATGTAATGGCGTCATTACATATTTCAATGAAAACTTAGTGAAAAATGAAGCAACAAATCAAATAGACAATCTCCTACATTGTCTATACATGGATTTATTTTAAACATATAGTTTTTCTCTAATAAGGGAAATGCCTTACTTCTTATTTATGTTTTGGTTGATCATTGGTAATCCTTTTTCTTATAGGCACTTTACAAAGGAACAATGTCAATGTTATTTATCAAGAATTAGAGATCGATAAACTATGTAATTGTACACAATAAGAGTGCATAATTCAAATGGTAAAAATGAACAATGTCAATGTTATTTATCAAGAATTAGAGATCGATAAACTATGTAATTGTACACAATAAGAGTGCATAATTCAAATGGTAAAAATGTTGATTTAAGAAATTGTTCAATAATCTTTTTAAATTTCATAATATAATCATTATTGAATAGGAAAATTATTCATGTTTTTTTTTTTCAATAAATATTTAGACATCTATTATAAGAAGCCATAAGAAACCTTATTATAATTGCTAATAAAAATTTGACCCATTTTAACACATAATAAGCTACATAACTTTCTATTTCATGACTCTATTTTCCTTTTTATATTATTTTTTATATAATTTAAATTATGCATGCATAAATAGAAACAAAAATCGATACTTTTTATATATTCCTTTGGCTATGGTTCTTAATTCTTTTATTTTATGTCTTTTGTAAAATACTAATATCAATGTTCTTTATCAAGAACTTTAAAAATAAATTAGCTATGTGAAAAATACAATTAAAATACATAATTGAAAGTAATATGTATGCTTGATAATAGGGTGGAGGGCCTAGCTCAATTGACTAAAGCATTTTGTTGTAGGAAAGAGGTCATGAAGTCTAGTCTCCCCCCAAACTCGTGGTACTAGAGGGTGTGTTGCACCAGCGTCACCAGTCATGTGAAATTTTTTTACCAGACGCATTGCAGTTTATAGGGAGACAGATACCCGGTCAATTCCTACAATCTATATATATATATTCTTGATAAATATATTGGATTTCATTGCTCAATTTTGTGACTCCTTGATTTCTAACCATTATTTAGCAAAAAAAAAGATTTGTAAATAGAATAATATTAGGATATGTTATAAGTATTTTTTGTATATCGGTACTAGAATGTATAAAAATAATTATCAAAATAATCATAATATTTGATTTTGAAAATAATTTATTCATAACTTGAATGATGATTACTACATTAATTTTATTTTATCCCATATAATTATTTAATAAATACACTTTGTTGATAAAATTATATGAAAAATAACCATTGCTATTAGGAAATTTTATTTCACACATTACAAATAATTTAGCTTTTAATTTCTCTTTCATTAATAAAAAAACATTGAAGTCTTTTGAGTCCCACCAACAAATTGTTCCCAAACTTTGATGATTTTTTATTAAGGCCATTTCTCAAGATGTTTGGTATTGCTCCTTATTGGAGGAGAACCTAGTATGTTTCAACCTTGTTGGTAAAGAGGAGTTTAAAGGTATTACTATGACATGGAAATGTATGATAAAGAGTCAAAAAAATATTTTATTAAGCCTGGTGCATGCACATAAATTAAATTTAATTAAAGGCCCAGACTCACCTAAACTATCCAATTGTGAAATGATCTTATGATTCAATAAAAAATAGCAAGATCAAATGGTCAAGGCTTCAATATTTGAGTAAAGTTGCATGTGATCTAATAACACTATTTAATCCCAAGTGAGATATAAACCCTCAAGCAATATTATGTCTATGACATAGATAAAATGAATGTTGCACAGTAAGATGGTTAAATCTAATCTAACATGCATAAATCTAAATCAAACAACAAAGAATGAAGCAAATGAATTTGATGGGACTTTTAAAAATTTGTCACAATTTTGCCTGGTTTGGGCATGATTGGTTACTTTTCGTGGCTGGAGGTCTAATGCTTAGGGTTTTGGGTTTTGGTCACCCATGGTAAAATTGATTGGTACCTTTTAAACCCTCACGTTATATTTTAGCATTGACCTATTATTGGGGGTTACCGGTCTCTTAAGTCATCCACTGAGCCTTCCTTTGTGCTCTCACCGGCCCCTTTTCACCCGACCTACCGGTCTTCTCTTTACCACTTTGGCCCAAATTTTTGTGCCACCGAAGGTTTTTTCCGGTCGGCCCCACCATTATATTTATTTTTATGCAGTTTGGTGGACCATCTAATCATGGGTTTTGATCTGGACCGTTCCTCATGAACCTCACAAGTTTTGCTGGTGATGTCACTAAAGTGGTGCAAGGTGTGCTAGGTGCCACCATTTGTCAAGTACGGAAGAGTGGGGCCCTATCCTGATGCGCCAACAATGACAAGTGGATGTATTTTCACCGGTGGTTGTTAAATGTCGGGGATTAATGATGACCGTCCCTCATTGGCCTCGCACGATCAGATTAACGTTCTCAGAGCTACCGTGAGGTTTGCGAAATGGTGACACGTGGCTTGGCTCCTGGAACAAAAGGGGTTGGGTGGGGCCTACTACTGGGTCGCGGTTTCCTATTTTCGAGGGGTGTGATTAGCTGTTGTTTTTCCCAAGCAGTGATGTGGATTGTCAACGATCATTGACTCAATCTGAGTCGTCTAACTTGCCAGGTCTTTTTCACATCAACGGTTTGAATTCAAAGGGTTATTGTTCACCCATGTGAGAATTTTTTGTGCTCTGCGGGTTATTTTCATTAATGACGTGGGTTTTTCAATGGATTTCCTCCTGATCTCCTTGCGTGTGAGCGGTATCCACCTGATAAATGCAATGATGGGTTGTACGTCATTTTCTACAAGCCTAGAATTATTTTGTGGTGGCAAGATCAACCACTAATCGCTCGCATGCTCGTACTACAATTTGGGCAATTAATATTCCCTGCACTGGTTTGCTCTATAAATGCCTACTAAATTGCTCATCAGTATCATCGCATTTTAAGTTGGTTTGTTTGCAATTGATTGATTTGCTTGTTGATTTTGAGCTAGTATTTTCAATGGATAAGTCTGTGGTACAACGAAGTGCCAGAGTGGGTGCAAGGAACTCGCGATGCAAGGAGGAACAACCTATTCCTGATGCTCCTAAAGCGGTTGCTCGAGGTGTGGGTAGGCAATCTGGACATTGCAGTTCCCCTGTTCTGCTCTCTTTGGGCTTTGGTGGCGATGGGTCCGAGACTGATTCGGACTATCGTTGCTATCTCACGGCCATGACTGAGCTCGTGGGGGTGGACAAGGAGGTCCTTGCAGTTTTCCCAATTGATGCAATGGCACTATGTTGTGTTGTTGGATCTGGTGCTGGTATTGGCAAGAAAAAGGGAGTGGTTTTGCTTCACACTGAAGCGAGAACCAAGAGCGGTCACCTGTATCGGGGCCGTGTGTTTACTAAATGATGTTGGAAGGTGATGTGGGTTGCTGGGGTGGTGCTTTTGTTGTCTGATGTTGTTTTGGTGGTTCAGTTTTGATGTGGATGTGCGCGTGCGTGGCACGATGCTTTTTATTTTTTCTCTGACTGGTTACTAGGGTGTAACCGTTTTGATTCCTCAGTTCGTTTATTGTTATTTCTAATCATCAGAAATTTTTGGAATGTGAATTTGAATTTCATTTCACTAGGATGAAATTCATTTTGAAATGAACAATGGAGCCCGATGCTTGTTGCTCTCCTGTTCTATAAAGGAGATTTCACGGCTCATTGTTAAGGTCATATTTTTGTGTCTTGAAGCTTAAAGTATGTACAGCCAATTTTTTACTGTGGGTTTTTTGAAGGTATTAACTAGGAAACCTTTCTAGGTCATGAATAGTATAAAACAAGCATGTTTTGCTTATGTAATGATGGATATTGAAGTAAATAAAAAATCTATTAAAACAATTTCTCTCCTAGTTATATGTCATGGATTATGAATGAGTTCATCAATGGTTTATTCATTCAGCTTCAATGGTATATTTGAATGTGTCTTTTGTTTTCCTGCTTTAACTTAATGAGTTAATCAAATGCTTGAAAATGAGTTACAGGTTTGTAATAATATGCTCAGGATTCATTAAGGAGTATTGTTTTAAAAATACTGAAAGATCTCATAATGTAAAGCATTATGGTGATAAGTTCATAATGTATGGGTTATGTTTTATATGACTCTCACCCGATGGATGAGGCACTAGGTAGTTTTTTCAAGATTCTTTTAGAAGTGCAAGACTGTGGCTCTAAGTGTGGTGATTCAAGATCTGAACATTTTAAAAAATTAAATCCTATCTCTTACGAGATACAAATCTTACATTAATTTTACTCTCCTTGCTCTAGATAGTTGTTATTGTTCTTTGGTTTGCCACCACCAGGGTAATTTCTATCTAATTGCGTTGGTGGGGAATGTATCTATATGAAGAAGTGTAACCATTTTTATGAACACACTTAGGAAAACCCTCCTTGGTTTCACAGAGCCAAAAGTGTACGAGATCTCAGTCTTTGACTGAATCTCGTTAGTTGGCCACTAACTTTGTTAGTTCTTAAGTATAGGGATTGGAAACCCCTTAGGGAATTACAAAGCCTTAGCTGGAAAAGAACACCAACAGAATTAAAATAGTAAATAACGTAAAACACAGAACGGTCTCACTGATAATCAATCCATTTTCTCGAATTATCTTGATTGTCCTTCTCCATTTTGTCGTGTTGGTATTCTTTCCCTTAGATTTTTTGTATGTATGCAAGCATAGCCTTGATGTATGTCTAAGAAAAATATCAAATATTAAGTTCTTCCAAAAAATATATTAATTTCTGGAGGAGGAATATTGGCAAAGATCAGCCAATTTATAGAAAGTCGATTTTCGAACGATCAGCTTAGATTCGAAAAAGAGATCAACGATCGAGATTATTGAATGTCATGCGATTGAGATTTATCTCAGTTAGAACTTGAGTTGGGAAATTCTGCAAGATAAAGATTAAATTAGAATAATAATTTAATCTGGTGTTAAGACTGTTCGAAAATTGAAAGAATAAGAGTTCAAGATTAAATAAATGATTTAATCTTCAGTTGAAAGTCTTCAAAAATAGAAGAATTGGACTTTGAATGAAAAGAATAAAGTTAGTGTAAGACCCCGCTTCGTGTGTGATTGATACAACCCTAATTTGTTATATGTCTCCTAATTGAATAGATGGTGAGATGTGATGTGAGAAATAAATAGTGTGGTTATATGGAAACATTCTTGTATTTTATTTTGACGTTTTGTTTCATTGTCATTGCCATAAGTGCATTAGGCTTGTATGTAAATCAAGGAATACAATTGAAATGTTAAATTGAATTATTGTAAGGTCAAAATTGGGGATATTTAACTAGAAAAAAATGTGATGTATGATTGTTGATGAATGCATTGGTAATGTGCAGGAAATTCAGGGTACCAGTACGAGAAGGGAAAACCAATGAAAGAAAATGGAGACATCCCCTTGTGGTTACATGTATTTGATTTATTTTGGGCTTAGAAGGAAATATAGTTAATGTGTTGGTAGACTAGGGTGTGATGGTGGATATTAAAGGGTTAATTTATTTATTTGTTTTGTGAGGGGGTTTAATTCTGTCATGTGAGGTGTAAATGGGGATTAAGGTTTAGGAACCCTTATCCAAGTGTGAAACTCGTATGGATTCTTGTGTGGATTTTAAAAAGGGATTATTGAGTCAATTTCCTTGGTTTTTGAACAAGAATAGACCCCTAGGACCTATACCTATGGGTATGGAACCTTTTTGACATGTGAACTTGTCTTTGGAGTGTGAAAAGACCCCTCAAAAGTTCACATTCATGAATGTGGCGAATTCAAAAAGTTTTTGGGCTTGGGAAGAGTGACTCGTCACTCTCAACCTCTTACTCCCCAAAAGTTCTTGGAATTGGCACAAGACTCACACATGTGTGAGCACTTGTGGGAAGGAGAGTAGGTTTGGAAGATTCCTATATACCTCAAGAAGATGGAAGATTTGGGCATTGCCCACTTCTCCTTTTGGAGAACTCAAGTTGAGATAGAAGAAAGGATGAGAAGAGAAGAGGAGTCCTCCCTCAAAGGAGAGAGTGATCAAGATGGCTTGGCTTGGAGAGGAAATAAGGATAGAAGAGTTCAATCTCCTCATCTAAAGAAAAGAGATAAGTTATTATTCCATTTACCCTTGTTTATTGATATAGTGTATGGATCCTAGTTGAGAGTAGACAATAGAGAACTAAAATGTATGAAATTGGTGATATGCTAGTTTTAGCCTTAAAAGAGAGAGAGAGAGAGAGAGAGAGAGAGAGAGAGAGAGAGAGAGAGAAAAGACTCCATTTATCATCATGGAGCTTAAAGAATTCCTTGCTCAGGGGTATGGATAGAGCCCACGAGGTTCCATGATGCCATTATGGTAGGGTGGAGAGCAAGACCTTGTTCATGGGTGTGCAAGTCTTTTGTTCCTCAAATATAGTGGTAATATTGTATGTTTTAAAAAGATAAGTTTCTTATTGTTCAATGTAGAAATTGATAGAGAAAGCTTGCATTCATTGACATGATATTAGTTCCTTATGTTGTATCATTTATAATATGAAAAAAAAATTAAAAAATAAAGTAAGGATTTTGTATTTTATTGCAATTAGAAAGATAAAAGCTTCTATGCACTTGTAGTATAGAAAAGTGTGGAAGAAAGAGAGATTTTCTCATGAAAAAAAAGAAGGTATAAACTAGTTTATATTATCGTTTACATTTGAATAAAACAAAAAAATATGTTCATTGAGAAGCAAGAAGGAAAATGGGAATATTATCAACTAAGCATAAATACAGATTCAGGAATCAGAATGTAATGGAAGTAACATATTCCAAGGGATCATTGGCCAACCTGATTATTTGCCTCTTCCATTTCAGTTTATTTGCACATGAATAGTATGCATTTGTATCTAAGTAAGTGTTCAAGATAAGCATAATTTTACATCTTCCTTATTAGAAAAAGTAATGTAGATTAAATACCCTTTCCATGCTTAATGTGTAACTCTGCAGATTTGTGCCCAAGAATAAATGAACTTAACCATATACTAGAAAATTAAACTAAACTCATTATTTTTTTATCTTCACATTAGAATGTACATGAGTCAGGTTAAGCGGATATCATAGAAATTTTTTTAGGAAATGATCATACTGCTGAGAAATTTTAATCTGTTTAAACTGAAGAAAAAAAAAGAGGAGAAACTATTATTGCTACACTTGGGCTTCAATCCATGTCAGGAATTTCAAATAATATTTTAGTTCTAGTAATAAATCGATAAATCACATTTGTCATAACACATATATGTAAGATATTCATACATAAAATATATGGAAACTTTATATATATACAACAAACTGCTAATATTTTTAACCAAATATATTCAATATTTATGATATAGCACTGAAGGAGAAGCAGATTTATAAAATGAGAAAACAAAAAAAAAGATAGGCATGCATGAGGCCATGGTTTGTGCCTACATAAGGGTGTTCTTGTGTGGAAGGCACAGGGTCGCGTAGAGAAAACCACAAGCTTTGTGGAGGACGTGTCCCTTCTCCCAAGAGATTGTGGCCATTGTTCAGCAAGACACGACCTTGTAGCATGCTCAATCTGCAAATGGAAACTCTCTGCCCTTAATTTGTACCACATCAAGTCGTCAACCTCTTAGAAATGCATTCATGGAATTGGAAGCAGAACAAAATAAAAATTAAAAAAAAACACGGGGGTGAAGCAACATTCAGATTTTATGCTCAGACTAAAACCTTATTTTGAAACAGAAGTAAATTAAAGCAAACACTATTGAAAAGCTACAGAGGGAGAGTGAGTAGCCAAATTGCTGGCTTCAGATGATGGTCAAGGAAAATACTTCTATTAATTTGAAGTCTTAACCCAACCTAAACTCTGTGAGTGATGGGCTGGTGAGCGGTCCATGCAGGATCAGATTGCATGGTGTTCTCACCAAAGTGTCAGGAAACTACCAAGGTAGGCAGAAATGTTTGAGTCTTGGGCCAATTAATGTTTTGTACTTAAAACTTGTTCTTTTGTGGCCATTGTATTAAACTATCTAGAGATGTGTTGCACACGGTACAATCTTTATTGGAAATCTTAGCGACTTCATTGAATTCCATCTCATGCAGCTCTGAATTGATGGATACTTGACAACTACCAGTTGCATATGCAGATTAAACTTAGTGGTAGGTAGTTGGTTTGTGTACGTATTTGAGTAGAGGTTGTACATTGTATAGGGTGGTCTAATAATCTGATGGGATGGGACATACAAACTTATACTAAGCAGCGAGATCGAGTAACTTGTAGCAAGATGCTATCGTACCGATATTGAGGAGAGAAAATTGCATGCATCTCTCATGGTAACAACGAGTTGATTGGGGGAGGCAATAACTACTCAATTATATTTATCTGTCCAACAAAAAAAAAAAATCACTTAAGTTCTTTGAAATTCAATAATGTCACTCAACTAAATCTCCTACCTTCCTGTGTGGGAACTGATTGGCGATTAAATGTATTTGGACTCTACTCGTGGCAATCAATATAATTATCTATTATCTATGCAAGCATATGGATGCTATCGTCAACTCACGCTTGTTTCCTTAACATTGAAAATTTTGCCATAAGAGTTACTTTGACAATATAGTCGATTAAATTTCAATGTAGATATTTTCCCGAGCTGGTGGCATACTAATATCCTATTATCCGTTATTGATTTACTTATAAGCATTTGTTCCCGTATGCATGGGTGAAAATATCTTTATAAGTGGTGTGGGCATAAGAACTGTCAAGACTACCAATTGTAGCGAGCATATGATATTGAATAACATTGAATCCTCCAAACTATATCACAAATTTACAGGTTGCCAATACACCCGTAAATAATACACATCGTCAAAGTTTACATAAATAATTTGCTGAAAGCATAATAACGTTGAAATTACCAATATTTTATTACCGTCGCCCTTAAGTAATTCCAATGTCACTATTTATTTATTTACTTTACTTTATTCCCTAAGGCTTTCAATGATGCCTTCAGCATTATCCCGTCACAAGGTAAAATTAGTATTTTTTAATAACCACCGTAAATTATTCATCGTTTAATTTTCCAAACATCACAGTAATTATTTTGTCTTTAAATTGCCCTCAATATTAATAAGATTATTGTGATTATTTTGTCTTTAAATTGCCCTCAATATTAATAAGATTATTGTGAACCTTTGTAAATAAATTTGTGCATTCATTTTTTTTTATTTTTTTTTATAATTACATATTATTATTGACATTGGAAGCAGTCAAAATCATTAATAATAAAATTGGGATTTAACATTGTTAAATTATTGGCATTGGGAGTAGTCAAAAAGTTAAATAGTATTAATAGTAAAATTAGGAATAAACAGTTAATGAATGGGAATGATTTATCATAACATCTTTACTGATAAAGTGCAAGTATGTTGAAATCAACTATTAGTAATAATAACTACCTCTCAATAGATTAGCAAGTAAATTATTCTTGTTATCTATTTTTTTTTTGGCTATAAATAATAATCCATATTAATAATAATATATGGTCATTAGACTATTAGTAACATTAATATATTACTTAAGGTGAAATTATCATTTAATGATATTACTAAGATGTTAAATATTTTTATGATGGAGGAAATAATATCAATGTAAATAAGTTTAACATTAAATAGTAATAATGTTAAATAGAGAATTCAAATATTCTTGATGAATAAATAATTCTTAAACAAAGATAAAAATAAAATTACCTTTTGTCAACAGTTAACAACCATCCGTAAATATGATGTTAAATTAATTCTAATTCCAATATTAGAATTAACATTGATGGTTAATAAAATTACTAAAAAATGTATATTAGTATTAGAGTTAAATGTTAATTGGACAAAAGTTGATATTAAGGAGTATTTTTGTATTAGCAAGGTTCAATAATACCTTTATCAAACATTAATGATGTCATATGTTTATGTTGTTTTGGTTAAATAATAATAATGTTTTAATTATATTTTGAAAAGTAAATGTTTGAAGAGTAAATATTATGTAAATAATAATATAAAAAATTGTTGTGTTTTTTTAGCAATAAATTTTGGGCACTACATGAATTAATTAATTACATAAAAATATTTAATAAATAAATATGTTCATACATATGAGTTAGAACTAGTTAATTGACTGGTTGTGGCAGAGAGTCTCTTCGCAGAAACGATCAGATATCGAATCTGGAGATAACTGACGGATTTAAATAGATCTCGAGTCAGATGGTGAGTGAATAATTAATTAACTGGAGGACAAAAGAATGTGACAGAAACAATTAATTATGAATTAAATGTTAATTTAATTCAACATTCGAAATTAAAATGATTTAATTAAATAAATAAATAATAATTTATTTAATTGACTGAAAAGGTTAATTGAATAATTAAATAATTTGAAAAGAATATTTAATTATAGTCGAAATATGATAAAAGGTAAATTAAATAATAAATTATTTAATTCAGAAAGAGAATTAATTAATTAGTGACGTAATGAAATAAATATGATTTATTTAATTAATCAGAGTTGAATAAGGGTCATAATGAATTAATCAAATAATTTATAGGTTATTTAACTAATAGAAGAAAGATGTGTTTAGGAAATAATTTATGACCATGGACATTAGAAAATTATGTCAAAAGTGGTATTCGTAGGCCTATACCAATTTTCAATGTCTATAGTTTGTCCCTCTTTGATACAATGTTGTTTATCACATTGTGTCAAATAAATTGAAAAAAAAGATATGCCCCAGTGAAAGTAGGGTGAGGAAGGATGACGAGGAGGTATTGGTATGCCCCCTCAAGAGGACAGGTGGGTTCAAAGAATAAGAGTGTGCTCTCGAAATGGATGAGAAAACTAGAAGATGAAGGATAAAAATGATAGAGGAACATAGATAGCGGTGGTGAAGATGCATAACAAAAGAAATGTTAGTGTGGATTAATCAAAATGTTAGTATTAGAAATGTTTGTTAGAAGAATGTAGAATCTTCAATATTTTGCCAAATTTATACTAAACTTTGCATTTTATCATCACTAGGCGGGACTGACACAAATGGATAGTACACCCTATGATATGAGATAGACCATAGTGTACAAAGTCATCCACTTGCAAAAAATATACAGTCGTAGACAAGGAGTGTCTTAACTCATACTAAGGGCAAGATTGCCCTAGTCTTTTTGTCTAGACAAACCACAAACAGCAAACAAAGATGGGTCATGAGACGTCATTGCTCCTCTAAATCCTTCATGGGACATCCTTGAGGAAACTAGTAACATAACTCAAAATCCAAAGTTTAAAAAGACAGTTCACAAACAGCAGTCAAAGAAAAAGAGTCCTAAGACATCCTTGCTTCTCTAAATCCTTCAAGGGACATCCTTGAGAAAGCTAGTAACCAGACTCATGCACAAATCAATAAAAAGATAAGACAAAGTAAGATATAAGTCAAAAAGCCAAATAAAAGTATTTGCCAAAACTTGATCTTGTGTAATTGTTTGATGTTTGACATAGCTCGATGTGAGGGATGACACATACCGTATAAGATGTTGAGTCTGGTTTTGACTTGGTGACTATCTGTGTAAGGCATGACAAAGCCTGGTTTCAGAAAGACACATGTCATATAAGAGGTTGAGCCTGATATCGTTGATGTGACAAGCTACATGAGGCTATGACGATTGACGATGTCCATTGACAAGAAAGATATATCTTTCTTAAGACATAAGTTGATCACTTTGACAATGTGTTTGATTTTGACTTGATGACAGTTTTCAGATGTTTGCCTTGTTGATGCACGAATTTTTTTGATTCATTGATTGTTATAAGTGTGTGTGTGTGTGTTGACAGTGTATGACTTGAGATGATGTACCCTAAAGGACTGACCTAGTGCGGCCTTGGGGGCTCATCGATTGATAGCCTTGCCTACATTGTACATGTAGAGACCTCGTAGTTCGACCAGACTTTAACTGACATAATTGACTAAAAATATGTACTTAAGTTGATATGCAACGTGTGTGATAGTGAATGTGATAAACCCTGTTGGACTAACCTAGTGCAGCCTCGGGGGCTCATCGATTGATAGCCTTGCCTACATTGTACACGCAGCTCGTAGTTCGACACGACCAATGACTTTGATATATACAAAGAATAAGTAATTATTTAATGTGTGTGAGATGTGAGACACCTAGACAGACAGACCTAATGCCTTCGGGGCACATCGACTGATGGCCTTGCCTATGTCCAGTCGTAGAGGCAACGTAATTCGACTATGTCTACTTTTGACTTGACATGACTAACTCCAACTCTATTTTGGGGATTTTTGACATGTTTTTTATTTTTTTGCCTTTTTGGAGTTTTTTTATGTTTTTGGATTTTTTCAGGACATTTTCTAATGTTTTTGGATTTTTTTCAAGACATTTTCTGACATTGGGTTGCTAAGTACAAGGTCCACATGACACAGAACGAGGATTTGCCCCCAGTCAGGAATAAGACATAGAGGATGGAGTGGGGAAACAGAGTGGACTTGATGTCAATCATTCCAAGTAATGGATAAGACAACCATTTATTATGAATGAAGGTGAAAATTCTGATTGGAATGATGGTAGACAAAGGAGCGAAGTCGACTACACATGGCGCCTGTTTGCCAGGTTTTCACCATGGTACTTATCCATAGCGCCACCGAAGTGGTTTTCACTATTGGATGGATTATTTCTCTTTACTATTTTGTTGATTTTCCAAAAAAAAATTGGTGTTACAAAGACGCATGTTTTCCAGGTTTTCATCAAGGTAACCGTTTTTTTGTTTTTGCCATTTTTATTTTTTTTTGTATTTTTCGATTAAGACATGGTTCTCAGAAGCTACGCATAGAACCTCTTCAAATGAAGGTTGTTGATTGGTGAAAAAATTGGTTCTCCTTCAGGGGTAGAGAGTTGATACGCTCTTGATCCAAAAGATTTGGTGACAATATAGGGCCCTAACCAGTTAGGTTCAAACTTACCTGGTTTTTCTCGTTCAACTTGATTCTTGGGGTTCTCCATTAAGACCAGGTCACCAATGTCAAAATGTCGATTTAGAAATTTCCTATTATAGCTACGACGAAGACAATTCTAATATGCTTGCAAATGATCTAGTGCCTTTTGTCTTCGTTCATCTAGGAATTCTAATTCATGCAATCTGGATACACGGTACTCTTCATCGTCAATATGACCTTTCAAGGATACCCTTAGGGAAGGAATTTCAACCTCAATAGGTAAGATAGCTTCATATCCAAATACTAGGGAGTATGAAGTGGCGCTAGTGGGAGTACGAATGCTTGTGTGGTAAGCCCATAACGCAGGATTAAGCTATAAAAGTCAGTCACGGCCAACGTCACTGACAGTCTTTTTGAGGATTCTGATAATGGTTTTATTAGATGCATTGGCTTGGCCGTTACCTTGTGGGTAATATGGAGTGGAAAAATGATGTTGGATATGGAATTCTTCACATAGATGGCGGACTTATTGGTTTTTGAATGGGTTGCCATTGTCCGTGATAATGGATTGAGGTACACCATACCGACAAATTATGTAGTTTATGATAAAATTGGATATTTGTGTGTCGGTTATGCAGGTCATGGGAATAGCTTCAATCCATTTGGTGAAGTATTCGGTGGTGGTTATGATGAACTTATGGCCATTGGATGATGGAGGGTGTATCTTACCTATGAGGTCAAGTCCCCATTGGGCAAAGGGCCATGGTGAAGTAAACGAACAAAGCTCATGTGCTAGCGCACGTATCAAATCTCCATGTATCTGACACTGTCGATATTTCTTGACAAAGATATATGAGTCCTTTTCTATTGTAGGCCAATAATAACCTAATCTCATAATCTTGTGGGCTAAAGTAGGACCGCTAGAATGGGATCCACATATACCCTCCTGTACTGCTCACAAGGTTGCTTGTGCTTCTTCTGCATCGAGACATCTCATTAAGGTGTTATCTAAGGTACATCTATATAGGGTATCTCCAATGATGGTGTATTTGGCAGACTTACGAATAAAGGTTCTACGTTTGTTGTTTGACAAGTCTAAAGGTACGATTTGGGAATTTAGATAGTCGTATACATCCTTGTACCAAGGGGAAGTAGGACCAACAATCATACACACCATCGCGGAATTGGGGACATCATAGGTAGGGACCAACAGTTGTTCGACCAAAAACTCGAATTTAGGCATGTTGCTAGGAATATCCAATAAGGAACCCACGGTTGCCATAGCATTTGTTGTCTTGTTCTAAATGCGTGGTATTTGTTGAAAGGTGATTTCATCAACGTACTATTTAAAACTATCAGCCATCTGCTTGTAGGGGGAAAGTTTCTCATCTTTAGTTTCATAATCATCATTTACTTGTCGGACTACTAGCTGAGAATCCCGATAAACATGTAGACTCTTAATCTGCCATTGGGCTGCCATTCTTAGTCCTATCACTAAGGCTTTGTATTTCGCTATGTTTTTGGTACAAGGGAAAGCAATCCTTAATGATTTAGGAATAGTATCACCTTGAGGTGTAACAAATAGTATACCTGCTCCTAAACCATGATTAGTATGTGACCCGTCAAAGTATAATTTCCATTTGGTTCTAGTGTCAACTTTGAAGATAAACTCATCAAGAAAATTTTCCACTAAAGGATGGTCTGCCTTCATGGGTGCATCCACTAACTGATCTGCAATTACTTGCCCATTTATAACTTTCCTCTCCACATATTGGATGTCATATTCACTAAGTATCATCACCCATTTAGCCAATCGGCCTGGTAATGCTACTTTACTTAGGAGATATTTGAGAAGATCAATCTTTGCGACCAACATGGTTTGGCGGTTTAGCATATAGTGTCGAAGTTTTTGAGTAGCAAAGACTACCACAAGACATGCACGTTCTATGTTACTGTAGTTTAGTTCATATCCCACCAAGGTACGATTGATGTAGTACACTGCCCTTTCATGACCTTGATCATCATTTTGTGTGAGAAGGGCTCCTAATGCTGACTGAGTTGCTGAAATGTAAAGTATCAAAGGTTTGTCATCTGTAGGTGGCATTAACACAGGTGGAGCAAGCAAATAATCCTTGATCTATTGGAAAGCTTTCTGACATTTAGGTGTCCATACAAATGGTACTCCTTTCTTGAGCAAATGTTGGAATGGATGTATTTTGTCTGCGAGTTGTACTATGAAGCACCTAATGGACTGTAATCTTCCCTGTAGTGTTTCTAGTTAACCAATGTTGGTTGGAGGAGGCATTTCTATGCTAGCTTTTACCTTCGTTGGGTCTACTTCAATGCCTCTTCTAGAAATGGTATATCCTATAAGTTTCCATGATTTCACTCCAAATACACATTTCTTTGGATTTAGTCTGACTTGGTAATTTTCTAGCCTTTGGAATATCTTGTCTAGCACTTTCAAATGATCTACCCTTGTTATTGATTTAGCTATTATGTCATCGACATAGTCTTCCATGAGAGTATGTACAAGGTCATGGAAAATAGTCGTCATTGCACATTGATACATAGCCCCAGCACTTTTGAGCCCAAAAGGCATAACATTCCAGTAGTATGTTCTCCACGGACATGTGAAAGTTGTCTTGTGTTGGTCTTCAGCTGTGATTTTGATTTGGTTATACCTAGAAAAACCATCCATGAGGGATAGAATCTCGTATCCTGTTGTAAGGTCCACTATCATGTCAATGTTTGGCAAAGGGAAGTCATCCTTAGGACACACCCTGTTGATATCTCTAAAGTCTATACAAATGTGAATTCCCCCAGTTGGTTTAGTCACTGGCACAAGATTTGAAATCCAGTTTGCATAGTCTATGGATCTTATAAATCCGACATCCAATAGTTTCTTAAGTTCTTCTTTGACCGGTAGAGAAATTTATGGATGCATCTTCCTTAGCTTATGTTTGACGGGCTTAATACCTGGTTGTAATGGTAGATGGTGCAATATTAGATCCGGATCCATCCTAGGCATGTCATCATACGACCATGCAAATTTCATCTGTCTCTTTGTAAAGAAGTCTCGAAACTCTTGTTGCTTTGTCTCTGTCAAAGAGGCTACAAAGTATATTACCCAAGGGTTTTCTTTTGTGTTTATGTTGACCTCAATAGACTCTTCTACTAACAT
Source organism: Sequoiadendron giganteum (assembly GCA_007115665.2). Classification (NCBI taxonomy): domain Eukaryota; kingdom Viridiplantae; phylum Streptophyta; class Pinopsida; order Cupressales; family Cupressaceae; genus Sequoiadendron; species Sequoiadendron giganteum. The sequence continues at coordinate 375,675,506 of CM021101.1, forward strand.
TGGTGACTTTTCCTGAGCAACGGGGAGAATGTTCTAACCTCCATCCATGGGTGCCTCAGAGAGGTTTTCGCCCTCGAATACGTCCTTTATTTTTACTATTTTCTCGCCCAAAGGCACCTTTCAGTTTTCACCTAGGGACTTGTCATTTTCCTCATTTTCATTGTTTTTCTTTTTATTTTCATTTTTGTGATTAGAGGTGTAAACAGACTCCCCAAAATATGCTTTTTCATCCAAGTCTATGGTAAAGCTAGCTTTATGATCCCCTCTTGGTATGCCTTCTCAAAGTCACATGAACTCAGCGATTGCTTTGTCGTTTTGAATATGTCTAAGATGGGTGTACCTTGTCGATCCCAGTTGATAAGTTGGGGATATAAGAGGGGCATGTCATCATCAAAATTATCAAATGTGGAGGATAACAAGGTGAATATAGAGTGGTTAACATGGTTACAGAAGTTTTGGACTAACTCCTTTTTGTTCTTTTTCCTATGGGTAGGTAAACTCTGATGTGAGACTACTGTAAGGGCTAGGTCGTCAGAAGATGGTTCGTCAAGTGCCCAAGATGCAGGATCAAGGGTTTCCCAATAATAATGCTTAATCCATTCTTCTTTGGACAAGGGCTTTTTATGTTGAGGGCTAGATAGATTTGGTACAGGTTTTATCATTTTTTCAAGTTCCCCAAATAGCTTATCTAGGTTCATGGTGTTGGTAGAGGAAAGGGAATCCCATTCATAGTCGCTTGAGTCAGGGAATTCATCATAAACTAGGTCAAGTGGTTCGTGAGATATCTTGATGTCTTCATAAGCACTTACTTCCTCTTGAAATGGTGATGAAGTACTAGAAAATCCAATTCTAAGTGGTTGAAACCCTAGCCCTAGGCCTTTTGCTCATGGTGAGATAATGATCGGTTCAATCCTTCCATTCTGATGTAGTCCTAACCCACTATGTCTGTCATAGCCTTTGCTTTGCATTATCATAAAGCCTTTTCCATATTGATCCTTAGCTATTTGAATAGATGGTGAGGGGTATTCATTGTCTTCCCGATACAACCAGGAGGTAATATCATCTTGGTCCACAACTTCTTCACTTAACTCTCCCCATTTTGTCAATGTCATTGTAGGAGGAACATGAAATGTGACTACTGATTGTCTCCTATCTGTTATGGGTAAACCATATGTCTTAGGTGGAACCAACTGACTGACACAATAGGATGCCTTCATGTGATATTCTCCACAGCCCTTGCCTTGGATCTCAACCTTAGGAGTGGATGATGGTGGCTATGATGAAATGGACTTGGTAAGAGTTGATGGATCAATGTACAGGGATAAAGTAGATGATGAAGCTTCTTGATTAACTGGCACCTGTCGTTGTGGAATTTCTCGTAGGCTTGTGCAATATTGAAAAGGATATGGATCACCATCAATCATGATCTTGATGTCATTATACGAGAATTTAAGACACTGGTGATATGTGGAAGGTATGACTTTCATTGCATGTATCCAAGGTCTACCTAACAAAAGGTTATATGGAAGGGTGAGATCCAAGACTTGGAAGCTAGTGTCTATAACTGTAGGGCCAATCCTGATAGGGAGTGTGACAACTCCTTTGGATGATATTTCCTCATCATCGTAGGCCTTAATGACTATACTCTTAGTGGTGTCACGCATGCTTCTAAGAATCCTAATGCCTTAACCAATTTCAACGTACAAAGGTTCAAACCTACTCCTTCGTCTACCAAGACTCATCTAACTTTGGTTTGATGGACTAGGACTTCAAGGTGTAATGGGTCATTATGACCTGTCTTCTCAATTGAATAATCCTATTGAGAAAATGTGGCATGATGGGAATTGGTTAATTATCCTATCATTTCTTTGAAATGATTGACATCTAAGTTGGTAGGGACAGTTGTGCTCTATAACCCTTTGTCGAGAATGGCTCGATGATCTAGTGATAAAGTCAACAGTTCCAAGATGGATATCTGTGATGGGGTCTTGCACACTTGATCAAGCAAATTATACTTAGACTTGGAAGACTGTGTAGGTGGCTCAGAAGAAGGACCTAGAAGGGTTATCTTAGTTTTGTGTGTATTTACAACACATTTAGGATGCTTCTTAATGGTGATGGTACGGATATTTTCATTTGTATCTCAAAGGTGATTTATGATCGTACCTGGTTCATAATCATACTTATCACTATTATAATTGGTCGAGGTATTATTCTTCTTGAACTAGAGGCCTTTCCTTTCCCATGGTCATGTAATGGATCTGTGAAGACCTTGTGATCACTATTCTTGGTATGTTTATATCTATTGACCTCTATAGTTCCATCTTCAATAAAGTCTTGTATGATATTCTTCAGTTGTCGACATTGTTGTAGGTTATGTCCCTTTGTTTGATGGTATTCACAATAGGCATTATCATCCCACCATGAGGGTTTAAACTGTCTAGGATCATACTATTTTGGTTCCAGAGGTTTTAGGAGATTATGTTTGATCAGTTCTTTGAAAATTGTCTCAAATGGTTCTCCTAAGGGTGTAAACTCACGTTTAGGAAATCTCCTCTGTGGTCGTTGTTGTTGTGAATTTTGGACAAAATTTTCCATTTGATCTGGATTACTTGTCATGTCTTGATTGGGGTTGTAACCTCTAAGTGTGATGACAGCTCCCACATGTAGGGTCTTAGCATCAAAAATACCGTTATTTGTAACATTTTTGTTTCTAGACTAGAACTTGTTTCTATCGTTGGGAGCATTTTGATGTTGAACAATTAGATTTCTACCTGGTACTTTAATTTCTCCTTTGTCAATAAGGCCTTTTTCAAGGATAATGCCCTTTTGAACCAAGTCTAGGAAAGAGGTACAATAATATACTCTTAAGTCACTTCTCAGTTTCGAATTAAGATTTTCAAGGAATATCATGACTTTTTGTTTTTTTGGTATCTCAACTGGACATCTACTAGCTAAACTTCTCCATCTCTGGAAGAAAGTGGTGAAAGTTTTGGCTTCTTCTTGCATGGTGTGACACAAGGTAGCTATTGTTATTTCATTGTCTGTGTTGAAGGAAAAGTGTTCAACAAACTTCTCAGCTAACCCCACAACCGTATGCCATATGGTATTTTAGAGAACCATTCCAGTGCTATCCCGACAAGGGTTCACGGAAATAGTCTCATCAAGTATGTGGGGTCATATGATATGTCCATGCATGTTGTAGAGAATTCTCTAATGTGTTCTAAAGGATTCCTCCTCCCATTATACTTAGGCAAATTCAGTATAATGTATCTGTGTGGGAAGGGTGTCATGTATAGAGCTTTGTCAAAAGGACATGGACATAAATCTTGCACTGAGATAGTTCATTTGCCTGACATAGACATGTTGTCCATCTGTTGTTGAAGGATTTACATTTGATTTTTGAGAACATCTACTTGTGTCAAGGACATGTTTTTTGCCTTGTTAGGATCAATGTAGGTGTTTCGAAATGCTATGTTCTGTGACGGATTGTGATTTGGTGAGGGAATATATCCTATTTGAATGTTTTGATCCGGTGTAGGGATATATCCTATCAAAATGTTTTGATTTGGTATAGGAATATTTCATGTCAGAATGTTCTGTGGTATAGTTGTGTTCGTGCCAACTTTGAATCTTTTACCAGTAGTGTTTGTGCCAAAGGGGTTTGATGAAGATGCTCCCACAGTGAATTGTAAACCTTGTGTTATGTTGAATGGGGTTGTGTTTACAATTGACGATGTTTGAGTAGGTATGCCAGTTGGTATTGTTGCAGTAATTTGAGGAATAGAGACACTTGATGTCATGGTTTGAGTTGGTTGAGTAGGTGTTATTTTTAAAGTGTGAACATTAAATCCTAGTGGTAGTGTGGCACCTTCTACTAGCAACTTTGCTAGATATCATTGGGGATCATTTTCCAAACACTCATCCATAAAGGATGCAAACTCAGGATCTTGTACGGTAGCATGTATGTCTTCAGTAAAAAAATTACATGTGTGTCTCTAGTTAAATGTTTTTCAAGCAAAGTTTTGTGTGGTATCTCTTTCCCTAATGGTTGGTTTCCAAAAGGATTGACAAATTCGTTAGGGTCCGGCATTGCTCTATGTTTCTTCTTAGACCTTGTTTCAACCATTAAAAGTTGCTCAGAATGAGGTAATGCAAACTATGTCTAAAAACTAATATGTCCCATTTCTATGTTTTTTGGGATTTTTTGAATATAAAGGATGTCACTAAAAATTAAGGATTTCTAAAATGATGTATACTAGGATGACGTATGCTAGGATGGACATTATGCAAAATTTTTGAGTAGATTATGACGGTATAAGATTCTAAGATGGGTATAACCTACCACCTATGGAATAAATCCAAGCAATGATCTAACTTTACCAAGGAACCTAATTGTAGGACAAAGACAACTGACAAGGTGAATTTCCCAAACTAGACTGTTGAGCTAGAAGGATTCACTAATAGGACAATAGTGACTAGGTTCAATGATAATGACAAATTGGAGCATGAATGTATCCAATGACGCATAAAGTTGTTCTATTCTACGATATGCAACTTCCTATGGGGTGTCTAAATGTTTGCAACTTAGGATGACTATGGCTAAGACATAAATGACACCTAATAATGCAAGGGTTTTGAGCAATTTTTTCCAATTTCTGTCCAAGGTTGATCAAAAGAAATAGAGGCGAAAAAGATAGTTTTGCTTTCGAACTGAGTTTGTAGTTTTTTGAAATTTTTTGTTGACAGTCAATTGTAGTTCACGTTTCAGATGTGTTGATGAATTTGATAGATACGTTTCAATTTTCAGATGCAGTTAATTGACCAAACCAGGTCTCGAATGCTGACATATAGATGCGACCTTTTCTGACAAATGCGGTTATACTATGACAGATGTGACTCATAAATCAGATGTGACTCACAAAATAGATGTGACTCAGTAAGTATATGCAACTCGAAATATAAACTCTATGAAACTAAATATGTTGACAGATACATGCGGTTTTTTGTTTAACGGTTGCGGCTCGTAAAAACACATACGATTTTAGATATGACAGTTGCGACTCAATTTACAATTGCAGTTTTCTTATGACAATGTTATGACAGACTCGGTTTAATGATCAAGTTTCGACAAATAAAGCAAAAACAAGCACAAAATACAAAGTAGTTTTAGTTTGACATGTATGAATATGTTAAAATCAGAAGAAAAGTACAACCTAGACTCTGTTGGACAATATTTACTAAGTTCTCAATTAGATTTCTCCAGCTACACATATCCAAGGCAGATGAATAGTAGCTTGACCCCACTAGCTCCCCTCCACGACACTCACTTATACGGGGCAACCAAGCTACTGTACCCATGAAACTCCCATGGCATACATTTCATCTCTACACATGAACCGTAAGAATTTGAGATGGCTTCACAGGTCTGACCTGCTGCACCAGTAAATAGATTGGGATTTTGGCAAAACTCCAGCAAGGTTTTTAGTAAGGGCATTTCGTTCGTGGGGCACCATCCAGTACGGCGAGAGACCATTTTTTCCTTTCTCGTCGAAACAGTGAGCATGATTTTTGTGGTTTCCCCCAAAAATCCACTTTTATATACCGTTTGGAAGTTGTTGGTGACAAGCATGTTACCGGTCTAAGTCATCTCGGGGTGAGTACTTTTTCCCACCAAGACAGGCCTAAGTTCTAGATTCAATAACCGTTTCTCTTACACCCAAGATCGCACGAATGCACAAGGGGAGAGGATACTTCAATATACCGAATCGTAAGGGTAATTACAAAGTGTGCTTTCACACCAGACAAAGTAAACACTGGTTAATTTTAAGCCAAATGACAATTATCTAACTACCAAACACAAAATTTAATTTTAAATATTTAAAGTCTTTGACAATAGGTCCTGCATGCAATTGATTAGTAGTTTACTGGTTGTCTTCGTCATTCATCCTACAGAAAAGAAAGGGTTTTGGTTTTCAAATTCTTCTACGCTTCAGCCTACAAAAACGGTGTTATCCTCCTAAAACACAGTTGTAAAAAAAAGATTAGCAAAAAATAAAACAAAAACAAAAACTATCAAAATGCGAAAATACGAAAGTTTAAAAAAATTGAAATTATTACCAGCCAGATGCGTCATTTCAATTCACAGATGCGTCGTGATGTTGACAGTCAGATGCGTTGTGGGAGGTCACAAATGCAACTCGTGTTGTTAGATGCAGTTCATGAACCTAGATGAGTTGTTTCATCAGTTAGATGTGGTTTATCGTACAATACCTGCAAAACAAAAAATGAAAAAGCAGAATGGAATCACGAAGTTTGAAGTGTGCTTCACGTTAGGTTCACCAAATGTGATAGATAAAATGAATGTCGCACAGTAAGATGGTTAAATCTAATCTAACATGCACAAATCTAAATCAAACAACAAAGAACGAACCAAATGAATTAAAACAATAAATAATGTAAAATATAGAACAATCTCATCGAATATCAATCCATTTCCTTGAATTATCTTGATTGTCCTTCTCCATTTTGTCGTGTTGGTATTCTTGCCCTCATATTTTTTGTATGTATGCAAGCATAGCCTTGATGTATGTCTAAGAAAAATATCAAAGATTAAGTTCTTCCAAAAAATGTTGATTTCGGGAGGAGGAATACTGGCAAAGATCAGCCAATTTATAGAAAGTTAGTTTTCGAACGATCGACTCAGATTCAAAAGAGAGATCAACGATCGAGATTATTGAATGTCATGCAATTGAGATTTGTCTCAGTTAGAACGTGAGTTGGGAAATTCTGCAAGATAAAGATTAAATTAGAATAATAATTTAATCTGGTGTTAAGACTGTTCGAAAATTGAAAGAATAAGAGTTCAAGATTAAATAAATGATTTAATCTTCAGTTGAAAGTCTTCAAAAATAGAAAAAATAGACTTTGAATGAAAAGGATAAAGTTAGAACTTGGAGAATGATTTATTCGAATGCACACATGCATTAATTAATTTTATAAAGATATTTAATTAATAAATATGTTCATACATATGAGTTAGAACTAGTTAATTGACTGGTTGTGACAGAGATTCTCTTCGCAAAGACGATCAGATATCAAATCTAGAGATAACTGACGGATTTAAATAGATCTCAAGTCAGATGGTGAGTGAATAATTAGTTAACTTGAGGACAAAAGAATGTGACATAAACAATTAATTATGAATTAAATGTTAATTCAATTCAACATTCGAAATTAAAATGATTTAATTAAATAAATAAATAATAATTTATTTAATTGACTGAAAAGGTTAATTGAATAATTAAATAATTTGAAAAGAATATTTAATTATAGTCGAAATATGATAAAAGGTAAATTAAATAATAAATTATTCAATTCAGAAAGAGAATTAATTAAATAGTGACGTAATTAAATAAATATGATTTATTTAATTAATCAGAGTTGAATAAGGGTCGCAATGAATTAATCAAATAATTTATAGGTTATTTAACTAATAGAAGAAAGATGTGTTTAGGAAATAATTAAATAATTAACATTATTTAATCATGACCGTGGACATTAAAAAATTATGTCGAAAGTGGTATTTGTAGGCCTATACCAATTTTCAGTGTCTACAATGTCTAATGCTTTATTTCACTTAATGATAGTAAAATAAATTTATAATAGAGTTAAGTATCTCATTAAGAAATAAATCCAATGCTTATAATAGAGTTTTTTAACTCTATTAAACCCTTAGCATATTTGACAACAAAGGATTTTAAATCCAATTTGTTAAGACATCAATCAAAGTAGTCACTCACTCACTAGGCTGCATAAACAAAACCATGACATGTAGCAAGCTCATATAACATTGTAGAAACAAAGCTAATAGGCCATTTGTAAGAATATAGAGAGAATAGCCAAGCTAGTGCTTGTGATGTTGCATAATAGTTGCCAATAACACTTGCAATATGATAAATAACTCAAGAACTACACAGAGACACAATCTTTGATCCATGCATAAATATAAAAAAGTGTGAAAAAATAAGTCAAATGCTAAACATATTACATAATTGAGTTGAATAATTATTTTGACCCCACAAAAAGTTAGAGGAGATTGATTAATTCAATTACATGTGACCTACTAACACGTAGATTGTCATCTTCATGTTATAAAGAGATCACTTAAGAGCTTAGGAATTAACTATCATAATTCAACATTAAAATAAAATAAACATGTATTTGAATAAAACAAATCTTGTTTAACAATGATAATCCAATGATGAAATAAAAGCATACCGAGTTCAAGAGTTGAGGATTAAATGGTAAAAGAAAAGTTTTTTATTAGCAAGAAACATGATTTTTATTAGCAAGAAACATGAGTTTTAAAGAGACCCAAAAACCTTTACATCAAAACACCACACAAAAATAATTAACACATCCAACCAATAGCCAAACAAACACCTACGGGCTACTTCATTTTCTTGAAGGTATCAACAACCTCTAACTCCTAGTTGTAATGCAGGTTGACTAGGTCCAATAACTTGTTCTCCTCCTCTTCGAAGGAATTCTTCTTACTGCCTTAGGTTCTAGCATTAGGCCCCTTAACTACATCCAACATTTTTTTTTTCCCTTTTCCTTTTATAACCTACTCTTTCAATTTGTTATTTTGTGTTATGCCTTGCATAACTACCTCATTTTGTTTTGGTCAAAATGGGTCCCCCTTTTTGTTTCTTGGTCTTGTCCTTGGTCTTTCATTCAAGTCTTAGGATTTTTTCTTTCTTCATATGACTTGGTTTATTTTGTTCTTCGGGTTCGGGTCTTAGGCAGGAACATACACTTGTTCCTTTTCACAAAGTTGGGCCTTGTTCATGTCCCGGTCCTGACCCCATCTTTTTGCCTTGTTTGTTTTGTTTTGTGTTCTTGCGGGCCTGAGTCGCGGGTCGACACTAGCACTTGATGTTTTCGACTGGGTGCTAGTTCCTTCCAATGTCCTGGTCCCAATTGCTTTTGTCTTGACCATTTGTGTCTTTGTCGAGGTCGGGTATCGGGTTGGAAATGGAACTAAGAACTTTCCAAAGTTCTTGTTCCCGTTCCTTACCTGATCTCGAGGTCTGACCTCTTCTTAGCTTCCATTTTGTTCTTGTGGGATCGAACTTTGGGAGGCAACTGAACTTTGGACTCTTCACAGTTCTAGTTACTTCCAAAGTCCCGATCTCAGTCTCTGTGTTGTTTCGTTTGTTGTCAGGATCGGTTCGTGGACTTTTGATTGAACCTTGCACCTCGTGAGGGTTCGGTCTCGGTCCATACCCCGACCCGATTTCCACTCACCTTCTTTACTGCACCTAGTAGTTATGAATATACATGAATCCCAAGGCACGACCAACCCACCATTAATGCCATAATGGATTGCACACACGAGTGGGTTTTAAACTTAGTTGTTCCTTTGTTCCCGTTCTTTCTATTTTCAAGAGTTTGAGTGAGAACCAGAGCGACAAGGAGCCAGGGTTCAAGATTTCATCACGATTCATCGACTTGCTACCATAATTCTTGGATGCGCTTGAAGGTAAGTTTTCTGATTTTTGTTGTGTCCTCGTTTTTGTGTCTTTTGGTTCTGGTTTCTTGTTCCTCCTCTTTTCTTATTTTTCGTTCCCTTGTTTTTTTTCCCCATTCAATTTTCACCTTTTCTTCTTTGTGTTTTTGTTTGCACCTTTTGGTGTGTTTTCGCCATCACATTTGAATCCTTTTGGGTTCTTTCTGCGTTCTTTGTTTTCTAGTCTCACCCTTTTGTTCTTGGTTGCGAGATTGTCCATCTCGTTGTGCCCTAGTTTCCTATGGTTTTTCTTTGTATTTGGTCATCATGCTTTAAGTTGTCAATTTTGAATTACTAACCATTTGAAAACAAAAAAATGTTGGATCCACAATCTAGTCCCGAGGGCATATTGTTGAAAGTTGTCATGTTTATTTTTGCCTCGGTGATCCATCATCATCCCGATCCCCACATTGACATCGGGGTCAAGAGTTTAGAAGACACTTACGTCTATTTACTTGTTGGAATCAATTCTTTCGCTTGCCCGATTCCTGCATTACTATCAGGATCGGGGGTTATACCAACCCCTTAACTTTGATTTAAGTTTGATGACAAAATAATTCTTTGACACCCCGAGCTTGACTCACACTTTATAATCAGGTTCGAGAGTTATTTTGACACTCAACCTTTAAGTTCGACAATTAATATTCCTAACAACACCCCGTTCCCCAAGTCCCACTTTGTGATTGGGTTTGAAACTTAAACTTGACAAGTTCCCATTGTTCTTTTTGAGATTTATCTGTCGAGGACCCGAGTCTCGACACTCGATATTCTATTAGGTTCAAAACTCGGGAGTGAATTTACACTTTTCATTTTGGATGGGTCTGGTGCTTGGCCATGACCTGATCCCGACTCTCAATCACATTATGGGATCGAACCATGGGTTAATGCCTAACTTATTTACAACCAATTGTCTAAATATCGAAACAAGACCGAAACCTGATCCAGATTCTTGAACATTGTGGGGTCCAGCTTTGAGATGATATTGAACCATTTCTTAAACATCGGTCTGGTTCTAAATGATGACCCGATCCTGACTCCTGACCACATGGTGAAATTGGATTGCGGGTCCATAACTCAACTCATTCTCCAATATGGGTCTAGTGTTTGTCCACAACCCGACCCTAACCCCCGACAAAACTTAGTTTATGCATAGAATTGGCTAAGTCCTTAGCACTGTTTCAACCCAAAGCTTGAAAATGATCAAATTAACGTATTGAACTGAATTCTTTCTGAATTAATGTTGATTTATTATGAAAGCCTGCATTATGATATTATGAATATGTTTCTTTATGTATCTAATGAGTGTCAGTAGTGCAGGATATTTAACCAATGTCTGACTCGAAGGAAGAGATACCTGCTAAGGGATTGCCTGGTGAGGAAACATCTAAGGTAGCATCAAAGAGAATCAAGGCCAAGAAACTAAAACCAAAATAGTTGCCCTACACAATGAAATACAAGTATCAAGGGAATCCAGTCCCATCCAAGTTGGACTCCCAAGTTGTGAATATTACTGACACCTTGGTGGGACATCTGGATTTAGAGCAATTTGTCAAAGACACATTTTCTGAGGATGTTGTTCCAAGAGCAAAAATAATTGCAGAATCAAGGTTGGCTCATGTAGCTTCCTTTCCTGTTGCAATGCAATGTCTTGAGTTTATCTTAATAGTTGCACAGGCATATAACCCCACTCAAAGACAATGCATTGATGTTGAGGGTAATGTTATTATAGATTTGACCCCAAACATGATTAGATTGGTGTTTCACCTCCCTCCTTACCCTAATGTCAAAATGATGACTAAGGCACATGCACTTGAGTTATGGAATAAAGATGTGGAAGAAAACAAACAACTCATTAACAAATGGTGGTTAAAAAAGGAGAAGTCAGTAAAGAAGTTGCCACCCAATCCTAAGAGGTCAGATTTCTCCCAAGATGTAGGGGATATTATTACACTATTGGCTAGAGCATTTGGCAAGTCTGAATCTCGCACTTTTGAGCATTGGATGTTTCCTTTTATCCAATTGAACCTAGAGGGAAAGCAGTATTTGCATTGGGGGAAATCGTCTCAGACAACATTCATAACCAACTCCTCCAGGTAACACAGGGCTGAGTACTATAGGGTCAATGGAAGAAGGTCCAGATCAAAAGAAGGTATGAGAACACTATGACCAATTGGAGATTAAGGAGTCAGAAAAGCAATTCAAAAGAGTAAATGATGCTTTTTTGTATGTCATTATAAATCAGCTCACAGGGGATGTAGGTTTCAGATTGTCCCAAGAAGCCATGGAATTTATTCAGGAATGGTGGTATTGGTTCATCCAATACCCCAAATCTACATATTTTAGATTATTTAGATTTTATGGCCATCCATTTAAGCTGCCAAGATGTTTTGGCGATAGGTGGGTTTTAATGGAATTCGCTAGGCAAGCTGAAGAGGTAAATGTTGTTTTCTCTTCACAACATAGGACTGTTATACATTCTTTTCCCTTTGAATTGGGATTTTATTCTTGTTCTTTTACAATAATGGCTAAATCAGCTAAGGCAGAATTTCAAGCTTAAAATTTTCAGCAACACACTTCTAGAAAGAATTTTGACCCAAAGACAAAGATGCATCCACTTTATCCTTTGCACTTTACTCATCATGTTCCTCTTCTTGAGGATTTTTTCGCTAACCTTCAGGATCAGTTTGAGGTAAGAAAAAGAGGTTACAAAAGGTTGACAATTCCTCAAATGAGGGATTTTGAGGTTAAAACTAATATTCCTGATGATACTATATGATAGAGCTTAAAATTTTGTTCTTTGAATTCCATTATTATCTTGCCTTTGTACTGGTTTGTCTTATTATTTGGAAGAGACCTAAGGTTGGGGTTTTATTTTTTGTTTTCATGAAAATCCTAATGTTTTATCTAATACCTTGCATAGGATCTTTTCGACTGTTACCTTTTTGAAGGGGTTTTTAAAATGACTTATGTCCCATTGATTCATCTAGGCCAGGCCCCTTTTAATAAACAGTGTTAAATATTTTTGCCTAAGTTTAGGTTGGACCGTGCCCCATTTTTAAGAACAACATTAAGCCATCGTTTGTCATTGGCCCAGGTGATGTCCACTTGTCCCTTTAATAATTGTTTTATATTTCGTAGAGAACGTTTTTTCATGACCATTGATCATCAAACAATTGATCTTGACTGTTCCACACGATCCCGTGATGGCCTCACCGCTGAGTTTCAACTAATTGCAATATCATGAGCAAGCGCCACGTGTCTTAGCTGCTGACACCAAAAAAGATTAACAAAGTGCTTTAATTTTTATGTCGGGCTTTAATACGTTATATAGTGGGTTAATAAAATAGCTGTGAGATGCACGTTCTCAAGATCGACAGTGGTGTTATAATCTTGATGAAAACTTTGCTCAACGGTTATGTTCAATACTAGTAACTACTATGAATGAACACGATTGTTGATGGTGGTGATCAACGGTTGCCTGCCATCGTGTGATCCAAAGATTCAGGGTGTTTAGTGATTATGATATCATAGGCAAGCGCCATGTGTACTCCTTTGGTGTTGCATACTATGGTGGGCCCTCGATTCTGAGATGGAGATTACATCAACCTTTTTGAAGGTGGTCATTCGATGATCTGACCAAGGTAAAAGATCAATGGTTAGAATTTAAATTCGCATCAAATGCGATTGGAGCCATTACCACGACATGTAAGTGAGCTTTAATGGCGGATGAGACATTTACTGGCTCAATTCGAGCGACATAAAGCAATTTTTCCTTCATCTTATTTCACCATAAAGCATTCAAGCACCTTCGCAAAGCAATTACAAAGCTAGCAATGAGTTTTTGAGCAATCACAGCGAGAGTTTGGTCTTTTGCAAAGCATAATCCCGTGAGTTGTTCTTTGTATTGCTTTAGTTACTCTGACTATGGTTTTGTGAAGAATTGTAGTGTGTTGGTCAAAGGGTTTGTTGATTATTGTTGTAGGGTTACTGGTTTGATTGAATTGTGGGGAATTGCAAGGTTTTATTGTAGTTTCATTGTTTGAGTAGCCCTAGTCTATTCAAATTTTAAGTTTTAAAGAAGACCTAGTTTATTTGAGATGGCACCACCAAAGCAACATTCTGGCCATGTGGATTATTTACAAAGGAATTTGTATGATGATTTCCTCGAGCAATTATCGTTGTCAACAAATGATAAGAGGAGGGGTTTAGTTCTGATGAATGGAAAAACCCTAGGTGAAGGATTAGTGTGCAAAAATTATAACATTGCAAATGCTAGGGTTCCTATGACAGGTTTAAAAATGTCCAGGCTCTGGTATGGGCAATGCAATTTACCTCACCCTTTCTCTAATGCCTGGAGATATGATATGGGGAAACTAGTTGTACCAAACGTGTTCCTCGACGTGGACCTGCTCAGGGTTGTGGCAGCACGATATGACCCTATCACTAGAGTGATTAGGGATAATGATGGAGGGGTTCTGTTGAGTATAAGCAAAGAGAAAATTCAACAAGTATTTGATTTGAGTGAACCCAGTTCATTTCTGGTTCAAATCGATCTTGAGGAGATGAAGCAAGAACATGCAAGATCAAAGTCGTTGTTCAAGTTGAAGTTGCTTCCTCCTCATTTGGCTGAGGTAGGCAGTTCTATAGTTTACATCAGTCCCAGTGACCAGGAGCCTTTCAAGCTAAGCTGCTTTGCCAATTACTTTTTGGCCACTTTCTACTCACTTTGCTAGATTCTTGGTTTTAGCCCAAATACTGTTATTCCAATTGCATACATGTTCATGTGGGCCCATATACAACACCCCAATTTCTCTGTGATATATGACTTTGCATCTTTTCAGGCAGAAAAGATAAATGATGGATTGTTGAAATTGCAAGTAGGAGATACTAGCAATCCTTTCTTCTGGTACTCATTGCTAATGTACATGTTTTTGTATAAGAATGCCGACTTCTTCTCAGAGAAGATGGAGTTAAGGAAAGACATAAATGGAGAAAGGTTACCCGTGCAGGTCCAGACTGCAGACCTATCATACAACAGAGGAAGCACCAGTTATGTGCAATTTGACAATTGCTTTGCTTCTAGACTCAGGGCTTAGTTAATTGTTAATGTGCCCAAGATTCCTGAGGATCTTCATGAATTTCTCAGATCTAAGGGGTGGAAGCCTAATTTAAAGGTTTGTCACAACTGGGCTGACATCATTTTGTACCCAGTCAATACTGTTCTTAGACTGTATGGTTTCCAGGGAGCCCGACATATTCTCCCTTTAATGTGCCATCCAGAATGGGGTTTGTTGAGGTCATGTGGAAAATAGGTTGTATTCATGAGGAAAACCTGATAGGGAAGGGGAAAGGGAATGAATTTGATTTGAACAGACAGGAATTGAACAAAGAGAAGTGGATTGCATATGAAAAATTGCTGGTTGTAGTGCATAAAATGGATCCCAAGTATGATCCATTGATGGAATTCACTCCATTCCACAAGAAGATTGATTTCTTGATGGATAATTTCAGAGAGATCATGGGCAATCTGATGACCAAGAAGGTTAATTTGGATTTTGATTTTGGTATACAAAGACCAGAGGTGAGGCCTGAAGAAATAAGGTCGAATTATCCACCCACAGTGAGTTGGCCTCTTTACAAGAGAAAGAGGAGTGATAGTAGCAATGAGGAGGAAGAGGATAAGAAGGGAAATTAGATAATGAAGACCTTAGCTCACCCAGGGCCAAAGATCAAAGCACCTGGAGGAATAAAAATAATTCATTTAGATTCTTCACCACAAGTTGATCCTGCATTTCCACCATCAGAACCAAGCCCTGAGAGGCAAAGAGTTGAGGAAACACAAGAAGCTCTGATGGATGAAATAATTATTACTAATCAAGATATGCAGATTGGTATTCCATCCCCTCCTAGATCAACTCAATTAGTACTATCTGATATGGATGTAAAAGGCTAATGTGTACAAGATGCTAGAATGGAAGCATGCAAGGCATTCTTGGATGATGATGCATTTGTGAAGACTCTAGTTTTCTTGCAACTAGTGTGGAGGATGAAGTTAGAATAATACCAACCCAAATGTAAGGAGAGAAGAGAATCAAGGCCTGGTAGGTCTAATCAAGAGAATGATGATGAGGTGAAGGTTGATCTCATGATTGAATTCAAAAGCATCACTCATGGGGAGGGAAGGAAGTTGGTGACCCAGGCTGGTGTTCTGATTTTACCTGAGTGGGACATAGCAGATGCAGTGGCATTTAATGCTATTCTGAAGTCCAAACATCCCATGTAGAACACCGAGGAGGAGGTCAAGGTAGCACTCCAAGATTTTGTCTTTAATGAAGAATATGAGACCCTAGCTATTTGGACATTGGCACCCCAGGGCAGAAAGCCAAATGTTACTGATATTAGCCCAAACCTAAGGGGAGGGTTAATCATCAAGAGATCTTCTAAGACGTCAACTACAAAAGCTACAAACTTAACTATAAATATGGCCAAATTATCCAAAAAGACACCTGAAAGAGAAGAAGTTGAGAAGAAAAGTTTGATGGAGAAGTATAACACCATTATTGGAGAGTATAGTAGAATAGAGCAAAGGAATGTTGAGCTGCAAACTGAGGTAGACATGTTGAAGTACAAATAAGTGGGGGAGTCTTCGAGTGCTCCTGGTACCTTAACCTTACATTCTACATCAAGGTCAGTACCTCCAACTTCTTCAATTGTTTCAACTTCGAGATCCCCCATCCAGACTCCTGCTCCCAATCCTTCATTAGAGCCAGTTGAAGAGGAGGTTGAGTACTCTGTAGATTCCACCAAAAATTAGATGCTAAATATGACTACAGAGCTATAGGCAGCTCTAAAAGCAAGTGAGGAGGGAGTAGTTGACAAACATAATGAAGTTGTGGATACAATTTTGAGGCATCTGAATGAGACAGTTGATGGTAGATTGCCATCAATTTATTCTTTATATTCTTTATTCTTGAATTCAATAAAAAACATTACTAGGGATCAGGAATTAGTCTTACCTTTAGTTGAGAAATGGATCCCTAGGGCCAATGACCTAGATGTTATGTATAAGGCCTCTAGATTTGATGCAGCTAACAAGCCTCAATCATTAAGGCCTACTCATAATTTTTGTATAGTCACTGCAAGGTTTCCAGGCCTTACCTGATGATTTGAGTAGGAGGATTAAGGAGTTAGTAAAGAATTTTGATGACTGGAGTGACACATCTTTACGAGATATAGTAGATTCTCAAGGAAATGTTAGATCACTGCAGTGGTGGCAGAATAGGGTAGATGAAGTCATCAATGCACAAATCAAATTGATTTGTAATGACTCGGATTATGACATGCTGGTGAGTAGTATGGATAAAATCATTAATACCAGCACATTTTTGGAGTCTTTTGAAAAGGAGGCAAATCAGGTAGCAGTAAAGTATACACCTTACAGTGCTAAGGTGAATGAGGTGGTAAATTTTGATTGGCCAATGGATGAAGAATATCAAAGATGGGTGGACAAATATTTAATTGAAGAAAAATAGGACAGAGTCTACTACTGGTAGTTAACAGCTCAGCGGTTATGGTTATAACAGATTTTGGGTATGTCTCGATGGTAGTTTTGGCGCAGGTTTTTGAAGTTTGGCCAATGCAGCAGCTATTCTCCAGTGGACGGGATAAACAAGAAGATTCTCCAAGGACTCGGTTACTGTAACACTTTTTGAAATTTTATAGGGCGGTCCAAATGATCGGTGACATGTGTATTTCTAGCACAATGCTTGTTTGCTCCTTCATTCTCTATAAGAAGGATTTCAAGGCCAAAAATACGGGTTAGCAAGTTAGATATTTTTAGGTCGAGTCTAAGTAAAGTTGCAGAGTGGATTGTAAAGAGCCTGATGTTATAGTGGAAACGCTACTCTTAGGTTTTATGTTATTCTATTGTAGGTTTTAGTCCCATGAGTGCTTGATGTTTTAGGACAGTACTAGCATCTAAATGAAAATTACTCATTTTGAGATCATGTCTCTCCATTGTATGAATATACCATTATCCTGAATAAAATGATCAAGGGTTATTTTGCTCATCTCACTGTTTTGGTGTGTATGATTCTCGTTTTAGCTTTAATTCAAGGAATTAATTAAAATTCTTAAGTGAGGTTATAGGTGGATATGTTCATGTAAGGATTTGATAAGTAGCATTGGGTTAGAATACAGATTGATAGTATTGTAAGGCAATATGATTTGAGATTTTATATGCTATTTGTCTAAATCTTTCATGGATCCTTAAATGCTTGTGAATTTGACTCCTCCAATGGTATATGGCAATGCTTATGAAGAATCACCCAAAAAAGAAACTGGAAGGTGAACTTCCTAAGATGAAGAAGAAGGACTAGATAGAGAAGAAACCAGAAACTAGCAATGTTGCTCCCGCGTCACAGAATCCTGTACACCAAGGTACAAGTAAGACTTTACATCCTATCCCTAAGACTTTTGAGCAAGTGTCTAGACATTCAAAGTCAGATAGCTATGGATTTTTTGATGCATTATTTAATACACCTGTTCAAGAGGATGTAGCATGTCATAATAAAGGGCCTGTTAGTGTCCAATATGCTGAAAAAAAGAAGACGTAGGAGTAGAAGTCAAAGCCATCACAAAGAATGCACCAGTGATGTGCCTCCTCCTCCTGCTGAAGATGATAGAACTCATTTATTATCTAGGAATGTACTTGAAAAAGTAAACCTGATAGACCTAAGTGATACATCAAGTTCTGATATGACCTTGCCTAACCCTGATGATGTTTTTGGAGATATTGATTCCTTAAGACAAGAGATCCAAAAGCAATCTAAACTTACAATGAAAAAGGATAAGGAGAGAGAAACATAACTGATGCATGTTATAATTGAGAGGGATAGATTAATTAGACAATTGGTAACAATGAAACTCCTGAACCAAAGTAGACCTGAGACAGAAGAGGAAGGTCCTATTGTACGAGAAATTGTTGATAAAGGGGTGAAGCCAGTGTCTAAAGTGAGTCATCTAGGTCAGACCGATTTCCAACCAAATCCTGCAGACCCAAAACCCTTGAACCCTGTTAAGACCCAACCAAGTAATCCAGATCCTAAACCTGTTTTGGACAAGGGAAAATAGAAGGCTGAAGGGATTAAGATAAATGAGAGGGTTGCTTCTCACCATCCTAAACAAGATCCCCTTCCACATGTGTCATCACAAGTTGAGACTGCCTTGGAAAAGGTTAGGAGGGAAGGGGAAGCTCTAGCAGAAGAGCTAGAGAGGACTGAAATTGAGGCTGCAAATGCAAAAAAGAGAAGAAAAATAAGTTTCCTAAAAATGTCGAGTGTGGATGAGGTTACACAAGCTACAACTTCATCAGGTCACCAAGATGTTTTGAAAAATGGTCCTAAAACCAGTCTGGAAAATACCACAAATAACTCTGGCCCAAAGGTTCATGCAACCAAATTTGTAAATCTACATCAAGATGGTCCTAAGACTCAACATACACGGTCTGTTGATGACTCTCAGAGGACTGATGGACTATTTCAAAGGAGACCTATACAATTGGAAAGGTATAGGCAGTTATTCTTTGATGGTATTTCGGGTTACCCAAATCCCATCCCTGATGAGCTAAGAGAAAAGATGAATAAGTTTGTTGGAAATAATGCTTTTTCAGTAGATGAACATTTGAAATCCTTCATGGATATGTTAAATGACTATGAGGTATAGCATGAAGATGTAGTAATGAAATTATTTGTACAATCTTTGATAGAAGATGCAAGGGATTGGTACTGAGGTCTACCGAATGCTAGTATTGGTTCATGGGAAGAGTTTGAAAAATGCTTCAAAGAAGAATATGGTGATAAGACTAATGCTAGTTTCATGCTAAATGAATTCAATAACATCAAGAAGTCAGTGAATGAGCCTGTGACAGAATTTAACCTTAGATTTCAAAAGGCAATGTATAAGTTGTTTCAGGTGATGAGACTTGATGAAAATGTTTCTTTAACCACTTATTTCAATGCTTTTGATGCCAAAATGGCATATCTCCTCAGAGATAGGGACCCTCGGACCATGAGGGATGCTTTCAGAGTGGCCATTAATATTGAAAGTAATAGGAAAGCTTCTGGAAAATATGGTGGGAGGGAGGAACCTACTCTGTTAAAAAATCCTAGGGATAAGACTGGGAAGGTCTTTACTGCAAACGCTAAGGATGATGAGAAGTGGGATAAGGTCCTCAACACTTTGAAGGACATAAAGTATATTGTTGCTAAGTAAGAGAAGGGTCTTGGAAATGATAAACAATAGTATAATAAAAATGACAGACCTCCTAAACTGTAAAGTTATCCTTACAATACAAATTGGAAGGATGGAAAACCAATATTACCGACCCAGAAGCCTAAAGTTGGTCAGCAGACACCGGATCCTTTGCAGAAGCATTCTATAAATTTGGTACAAGATAGACCATGGTGTGAGGTGTGTGAACATCCACATGATCAAAATTATTGTGGCATTGCCTAGTTGCTTATGGCTGAAGGAAAAGAAGAGGATGCTCATGAGAAAACTCCTGATTATGAGCAGGGTGATGTAAATGTTTGTATGGCCCGGTCATATATTAATGAAGCTGAATGTTCTTCTGATGAGGAATTGCAAGAAACTGATGTGGATAATCAACGGCAGAGAAGTGAAATCTATCATCAACAGGTTTTTTCTGATGAGGAGGTTGATTTTGACCATCATACCTGCAATATGGAGCAAGCTGAAGATTCAGTGTCTCTAAGGAGACCATTAGAAGATGAGATTGCCCGGTTGACTAAGGAGATGGCTGCTCAGATGAGAAGTACATTTCAGCTAAGAAATAGAATTGCGGGTGGCGAGCAAGGTAAACTTGTTGGGCTTTTTATTAAAGAACAGAAAGTTAAAAACAAGGGTGTTAAAGTGGATAGCAAAAATGATGTTGTCAAAATCAAGGAAGTCAAGAATGACAAGATTTGGGTGAAAAAGACTGAAACCCCAAAGCTCCATGAAGATGTTACTCCTTTATTGGTAAAGACTAAAGTGATTACCAAGTCTGTTGAATCTGCTCTAGAAGAGAAGCAAAAGAAACTTGAAGGAAATCAGCAACTGGAGAAGAAATAAAATAATGAAGGTATGATTCCTGACCTGCCTAAATACACACCCTTAGACATGTTTCAAATACCATCTCAAGTTAAATTTACTGTACCTTTGTTGGAAATGATGAGAATAGTTGAGCATAAGGAAAAAACAATAGCCTTGATTACGGGAGTTGCTAGTAGTAAATTAAACAAGGCAATTGTAAAGAAGCAAAGGAAAAAGAAGAAATAAAAGAGAAAGAACTGGAGGGAATTGTGTCACAAATTCCCCCTGTGTGTCTAGGGAATTCTATCAATATGTGCCTTGAGAATATAACCCCTTTTTTCTTGAGTGTTGATATAAATGGGAAGACTCTGAGAAATTGTATGATAGACTCAAGGGCGTTAAATAATGTTATGCTAGTCAAGATCATGGAAGCAATGGGCTTAACAGTAGACACTACTCAAGGTAAATTCTATGCATTAGATTCAAGAGAAGTGCCAATTATTGGGACTATTAAATCATTGCCTTATAAATTGACCCAATACCCTAAGAAGGTTCTGGCCATGACTGTTTTAGTTGCAGACATCCCACCTCATTTTGGGATGCTCTTGTCAAGGAAGTGGAGTGCATCAATGGGAGGTAATATGCACTGTGATTTATTATTTGCTACCTTCTACAATGATGGGAAAGATGACAAGATTGAAAGAGAGTCTAAAGTGCCTCATATGATTGAACATGATTCGATTGAGAATATGACATGTTTTATTGATAATGGCATAAATGAATTCAAGGCTGAAGAATCCCCTAATGATTATGATAAACTTGTTGCACCTATTGATACAGAAGTGCAACTTCTATCAGATTTTGATGACTTGTGGACTATGTACTTTGATGGTGCAAGTTCAAAGGAGAGATCTAGTGCAGGTGTGTTGTTAAGGTCTCCGAGTGGAAAGACATTTAGGTTCTCTTTCACTTTGTTATTTGAATGCACCAACAATGTGGCTGAGTATGAGGCTTTGTTATTAGGGCTCAGGTTAGCTAAAAAACATGGGATAAAGAAGCTCAAAGTAATCGGAGATTCTGAGCTTGTAATTTCTCAAGTCTGGTCTAGATATGTGTCAAAGAATAAAAGGTTGAAACAATATAGAAATGTTGTTTGGGATGAATTGGAAAACTTTCATGCTTTTGGTATAAATTGGATGGAGAGAGGCCACAATAAGGTGGCAGATTTGCTAGAAAATATTGCATTGAAACCAAATGACATGACTTATGCTGGAATTTCAAAGGTTGAAGTGCAAACCAAACCATTTGTTCCTGATAATATCAAAAACTAGCAAGTTTTTGATAGTGATGATGATATATTGAGGTTCTTAAATTACGTGGATGAATATGAAAGTCAAGAAATTGACTTTGGAGCTTTTGTTGAAAAAATTGATGGTAAGGATATTGTGTTTGGGAATGAAGTTATTCAGTTAAAGACAAATACAATTCCTAAAGGTTTAGTTGTTCTTGAAAGAGTGTTTGACAACCAGAATAGGACGAAGGCTAATTGTTTTGCTTCCCATCCTAATGACTTGGAGGAAATAAACCTTGGACCAAAGGCATCACCAAAAAATGTGTACATTGGAAATAAATTATCACCAAAGGTGAGAAGGATGTTAATTGATTTGTTAAGGAAATTCAAACATGTGTTTTCTTGGTCTTATGATGATCTCAAGGCTTATAGGGAGGATTTATTTCAACATGAAATTCCTTTGAGTGATGGTGCTAAGCCATTTAGGCAAAAGCAAAGGCCTATTAATCCTACCTTGGCTCCTAAAATGCAAGAAGAACTAATGAAGTTGAGAGATGCAGGGATCATCAAGCTAATCAAACATTCATCTTGGGTGTCAAATTTGGTTTTTGTGAGAAAGAAAAACGGAGACATTAGATTATGTGTGGATTTCAGAAACTTGAATGTGTCTTCATTGAAAGATAACTATCCATTACCAAATATGGAAGTCATGTTGCAGAGGGTGACAGGCTGTGAGTTGATGTCTATGATGGATGGGTTTTGTGGCTACAACCAAGTCATGGTTAAGGAGTCTGGACAGTTTAAGATAATTTTCACTACACCTTGGGGAACCTATGTTTATGTGAGAATGCCTTTTGATCTAACAAATGCAGGGGCTACTTTCCAGAGAGCCATGGATGTGGCATTCTCAGATTTCATTAACTTGTTTTTGGACATTTACCTGGATGATTTGACTGCTTATTCCAAGAAAGAAGATGACTATTGTGAACATCTAGAGAAGGTATTTAGCAAAGCATTGGAATATGGTATTTCCTTGAATCCAAAGAAGTGTTCTTTTGGAGTGAAGGAAGGAAAGTTGTTGGGACATATTGTTTCTAAGGATGGGGTCAAAATTGATCCAGAAAGGGTGATTGCAATAGATAAAGTCCCACAACCCCGAAATGTCAAGGGAATACAATCTTTCTTTGGACAGATTAATTTCCTAAGGAGATTCATAACAAATTTTGTTGAGATAGTTCGCCCTATTTCTAAGATGCTTAAGAAAGGGGCCAAGGTTGAATGGGAAGAAGAGTCAGTATAGGATTTTCAGGCCATTAAGCAAGCTATAAAGGAAGCTCTTGTGTTAAGAAACCCTAATTTTTCCAAGCCCTTACAAATTTTCTCATTTGCTTCATTCCACACAATTGCAGCTGTGTTGTTGCAAAAGAATGATGAGGGTTTTGAATAGCCTATAGCCTTTTTCAACAAATCCTTGCAAGGGGCAGAACTCAAATATGACATAAATGAAAAATAGGCATATGCACTAGTAAAAGCAATAAAAACTTCCAGGACATATTTGATGGGAGCTACTGTAATTGCCTATGTACCTAGTGTTGTTGTGAAGGACATTTTCACACAACAGGAAGTGTCAGGAAGAAGATGTAGATGGATCAACAGGATCCAAGAATTCAATATTGAAATCCAGATTACTAAGCTAGTGAGAGGATAAGGATTGGCCAAGCTCATGGCCCAGAGTAATCTGGAAGCAAATCAGATAAATTTGCTTGAAGAAGAGAACAAATCACACATATGTGACATGGAACATTTTGATTGGTACAAAGGTGTGATCTATTATTTACAAAAGATGAGATGTCCTGATGATTTGAGTGAAAATGAAAAGAGGACATTGAAGTTGCATGCTATCAAATATGTTATCATAGTAGGAAAGCACTGGTGGAGAAATGGAGAAAGTGTTATGTTGAAATGTATGGACCAAGATCAAGCACAAGAACTCTTAAATGAAATGCATAGTGGAGTTTGTGGAGAGCATTATATGGCCAAAATAACTGCACAAAAAGTGATGAGGGCTGGATTTTGGTGGCCTACTATTTTTAAGGATGCACACCAATTAGTGAAGACATGTGATGCTTGTCAACGTTTCTCTTGTAAGTTGAAATTCTCTAGTAACTTACCTCTAAAACCAGTTGCAGTGCAATCTCCATTCCAGCAATGGGGTATTGATGTTATAGGAGAGGTAGCATGTAAATCAATTGGAGGCCATTCATGGATATTGGTGGCCACTGATTACTTTACCAAGCGGGTGGAAGCAATTCCAACAAAGAAAGCAACTAGTAAGGTGGTAATTGATTTCTTAATGAGGAACATAGTGACTAGATTTGGATGTCCAGATAGGATTGTGTCAGACAATGCAATGTGTTTCAGGTCTGAAGAATACATGGAGTTCTATGAGAATCATGGCATCCAAGTCTCTTACTCATCACCTTACCACCCACAAGGAAATGGACAAGCAAAATCAAGCAATAAAAGCTTGATGAAGATTATTAAGAGAATCCTAGATCAAAATAAAAAGGCATGGGATTCTAAATTGAGATTAGCAATCTGGGCAGACAAGGTGACTGTGAAGAAGGCAATAGGTTGTGCCCCATTTGACTTAGTTTATGGGATAAATGCAAGGTTTCCCCACAATAATCTGATGGAGATGTATAAGTTTTTCCAGATGTATGATAATGAAATAGAAGATGAAATGCAGTTGAGGGTGGAAGCTCTCATAGAGTTGGATGAGACTAGGAGGGAAGTTCAAATGAAAAATTCCAAATTGTAGTTGCAAGTAAAAAATTTGTATGACAAAAGGACAACTATAAGGAGTTTCCAAGACAAAGATATGGTTTTGATGTGGAATTCCATAGTGGAGGACAAAGAAAAACATGGTAAATTTGACGCAATCTAGTTAGGTTCGTTCTTGATATGTAGTAAGTGGGGAGAGGATTCATACTTTCTTTAGGATTTGACAGGTTACATTCTATAATTTCCAGTTCATGGACAATTCTTTAAATTATACTTCACTTGAAGTATTGTTTTCCATGAACAATAGCTTAGGTTTGTATATATGTTAGTTGTAGGTTCCCTTCTTGTTGGATTGTCTTGTCCGGACAATCCTTTTTTGGTTGTCTCTGCAACTGGTCTGCTCTACCTGATATTCTGAATTCTCGCTTCATTCCAATGGAATGAACGTCCCCAACTGGAGCCACTAATAGAGCTTAAAATTTTGTTCTTTGAATTCCATTATTATCTTGCCTCTTTACTGGGTTGTCTTATTATTTGGAAGAGACCTAAGGTTGGGGTTTTATTTTTTGTCTTCATGAAAATCCTAATGTTTTATCTAATACCTTGGGTAGGATCTTTTCGGCTGTTACATTTTTGAAGGGGGTTTTAAAATGACTTATTTCCCATTGATTCGTCTAGGCCAGGCCCCTTTTAATAAACAGTGTTAAATATTTTTGCCTAACTTTATTATCTCCTAAGTTTAGGTTGGCTCGTGCCCCATTTTTAAGAACAACATTAAGCCATCATTTATCGTTGGCCTAGGTGATATCCCCTTGTTCCTTTAATAATTATTTTATATTTCATAGGGAACATTTTTTGGTGACCGTCGATCATCAAACAGCTGATCTTGACCATTCCATGCGATCCCGTGATGACCTCAACACTGAGTTTCAACTGATTGCAATATCACGGGCGAGCGCCATGTGTCTCAACTGCAGACGTCAAAAAAGATTAACAAAGTGCTTTAATTTTTATGTCGAGCTTTAATACGTTATATAGTAGGTTACTAAAATAGCTGCGAGATGCACGTGCTCAAGATTGATGGTGGTGTTATAATCTTGATGAAAAAGTTAATCGACAATTATGTTCAGTACTGGTGACTACTGTGAATGAACACAATTTCTGATGGTGGCGATCAACGGTTGCCCACCATCGCATGATCCAAAGATGCAGGGTGTTTAGTGATTACGATATCACGGGCAAGTGCCACGTGTACTCCTTTGGCATTGCATACTATGGTGGGCCGTCGATGCTAAGATGGAGATTACATTAGCCTTTTTGAAGGTGGTCGTTCGATGATCTGACGAAGGTAAAAGATCGATGGTTAGAATTTAAATTCGCATCAAATGTGATTGGAGCCATTGGCGCAACATGTAAGTGAGCTTTAATGGCGGATGAGACGTTTACTGGCTCAATTCGAGTGACATAAAGCAACTTTTCCTTCATCTTATTTCACCACAAAGCATTCACGCACCTTCGTAAAGTAGTTACAAAGCCAACGACAAGTTTTCGAGCAATCACAGTGAGAGTTTGGTCTTCTGCAAAGCATAATCCTGTGAGTTGTTCTCTGTATTGCTTTAGTTACTCTGACTGTGGTTTTGTGAAGAATTGTAGTGTGTCGATCAAAGGGTTTATTGATTATTGTCATAGGGTTACTGGTTTGATTGAATTGTGGGGAATTGCAAGGTTTTATTGTAGTTTCGTTGTCTGAGTAGCCCTAGTTTGTTCAAATTTTAAGTTTTAAAGAAGCCCTAGTTTATTTGAGATGGCACCACCAACGCAACATTTTGGCCATGTGGATTATTTACAGAGGAATTTGTATGATGGTTTCCTCAACCAATTACCACTATCAACAAATGATAAGAGGAGGGGTTTAGTTCTGATGAATGGAAAAACCCTAGGTGAAGGATTAGTGTGCAAAAATTATAACATTGCAGATGCTAGGGTTCCTATGACAGGTTTACAAATGTTCAGGCTCTGGTATGGGCAGCACAATTTACCTCACCCTTTCTCTAATGCCTGGAGATATGATATGGGGAAACTGGTTGTACCAAGCATGTTCCTCGATGTGGACTTGCTCGGGGCTATGGCAACACGATATGACCTTGTCACTAGAGTGATTAGGGATAATGATGGAGGGGTTTTGTTGAGTATAAGCAAAGAGGAAGTTCAATAAGTATTTGATTTGAGTGAGCCCAGTTCATTTTTGGTTCAAATTGATCTCAAGGAGATGAAGCAAGAATATGCAAGATCAGAGTCATTGTTCAGGTTGAAGCTGCTTCCTCCTCATCTGGCTAAGGTAGACAGTTCTACAATTTACATTAGTCCCAGTGACCAGGAGCCTTTCAGGCTAAGCTGCTTTGCCAATCACTTTTTGGCCACTTTCTACTCACTTTGCCAAATTTTGGGTTTTAGCCCAAATATTGTTATGCCAATTGCATACATGTTCATGCGGGCCTAGATACAACACCCCAATTTCTTCGTGATATATGACTTTGCATCTTTTTTGGCATAAAAGATAGATGATGGATTGTTGAAATTGCAAGTAGGAGATACTAGCAATCCTTTCTTCTGGCACTCATTGCTAATGTACAAGTTTTTGTATAAGAATGTCAACTTCTTCTCAGAGAAGATGGAGTTAAGGAAGGACATAAATGGAGAAAGGTTACCCCTGTAGGTCTGGACTGCAAACCTGTTATACATTAGAGGAAGCTCCAATTATGTGCAATTTGACAATTACTTTGCTTCCAGACTCAGGGCTCGGTTAATTGTTAATGTGCCCAAGATTCCTGAGGATCTTCACAAATTTCTCAGACCTAAGGGGAGGAAGCCTGATTTAAAGGTTTGTCACAACTGGGGTGACATCATTTTGTACCCAGTCAGTACTGTTCTTAGACTATATGGTTTCCAGGGAGCCCCACATATCCTCCCATTTAATGTGCCATCCAGAATGGGGTTTGCTGAGGTCATGTGGAAAATAGGTTGTATTCATGAGGACAACCTAATAGGGAAGAGGAAAGGGACTCTCTTCCCTGATTACACTGTTGTATCAAATTTTGTTTTCTCCAAGGGAGGATGGGTCCATTTCGGGAGATATTTTGATGACTTTCATTTGAGGAATGGTCCCAGGCGGTAGCATGATCCAGAGGGTTTATTTACCTTGTTTAGGCAACAGATTAAGGGTGGCAAGTTTACCCATGAGTTTAATTTTCTTGAAGACTTAATCAGGAATGAATTTGATTTGAACAAGAATTGAACAAAGAGAAGTGGATTGCATATGAAAAATTGCTGGCTGCAGTGCATAAAATGGATCCCAAGTATGATCCATTGATGGAATTCACTCCATTCCACAAGAATATTGATTTCTTGATGGATAAATTCAGAGAGATCATGGGCACTCTGATGACCAAGAAGGTCAATTTGGATTTTGATTTTGGTATACAAAGACCAGAGGTGAGGCCTGAAGAAATAAGGCTGACTTATCAACCCACATTAAGCTGGCCTCTTTACAAGAGAAAGAGGAGTGACAATAGCAATGAGGAGGAAGAGGATAAGAAGGGAAAGTAGATAATGAAGACCTCAACTTGCCCAGGGCTGAAGATCAGAGCACCTGGAGGAATAAAAATAATTGATTTAGATTCTCCACCACAAGTTGATCCTGCATTTCCACCATCGAGCCAAGCCCTAAGAGGCAAAGAGTTGAGGAAACACAAGAAGCTCTGATGGATGAAATAATTGTTACTGATCAAGATATGCAGGTTGGTATTCCATCCCCTCCTAGATCAACTCAATTAGTACTATCTGATATGGATGTAAAAGGCCAATGTGTACAAGATGCCAGAATGGAAGCATGCAAGGCATTCTTGGATGATGATGCATTTGTGAAGACACCAGTTTTCTTGCAACTAGTGTGGAGGATGAAGTTAGAAGAATACCAAGCCAAATGCAAGGAGAGAAGAGAATTAAAGGCCTGGTAGGTCTGATCAGGAGAATGATGATGAGATGAAGGATGAACTCATGAATGAATTCAAAAGCATCACTCATGAGGAGGGAAGGAAGTTGGTGACCCAGGCTGGTGTTCTGATTTTACCTGAGTGGGACATAGCAGATGCAGTGGCATTTAATGCTATTTTGAAGTCCAAACATCCCATGCAAAACACCAAGGATGAGGTCAAGGTAGCACTCCAAGATTTTGCCTTTAATGAAGAATATGAGACCCTAGCTATTTGGGCATCGGCACCCCAGGACAGAAAGCCAAATGTTACTGATATTAGCCCAAACCTAAGGGGAGGGTTAATCATCAAGAGAGCTTCTGAGACCTCAACTATAGAAGCTACAAACTTAACTGTAAATGCGGCCAAATTGGCCCAAAAGATAGTTGAAAGAGAAGAAGTTGAGAAGAAAAGTTTGATGGAGAAGTATAACACCATTATTGGAGAGTATAGTAGAATGCAGCAAAGGAATGTTGAGCTGCAAACTGAGGTAGACAGGTTGAAGTACAGACAAGTGGGGGAGTCTTCTAGTGCTCATGGTACCTTGACCTTACCTTCTACATCAAGGTCAGTACCTCCAACTTCTCCAATTGTTTCAACTCCGGGATTCCCCATCCAAACTCCTGCTCCCAGTCCTTCATTAGAGCCAGTTGAAGAGGAGGTTGAGTAATCTGTAGATCCCACCAAAAATCAAATGCTAAATAAGATTACAAAGCTATAGGCAGCTCTAAAAGCAAGTGAGGAGGGAGCAGTTGTCAAGCAGAATGAAGTTGTGGATACAGTTTTGAGGCATCTAAATGAGAGAGTTGATGGTAGATTGCCATCAGTTTATTCTTTATATTCTTTATTCTTGAATTCAATAAAAAACATTACTAGGGATCAGGAATTAGTTTTGCCTTTAGTTGAGAAATGGATCCCTAGGGCCAATGACCTAGATGTTATGTATAAGGCCTCTAGATTTGATGCAGTTAACAGGCCTCAATCATTAAGGCCTACTCAAATTTTTGTAAAGTCACTGCAAGGTTTCTAGGCCTTACCTGATGATTTGAGTAGGAGGATTGAGGAGTTAGTAAATAATTTTGATGACTGGAGTGACACATCTTTACGAGATATAGTAGATGCCCAAGGAAATGTTAGATCACTGCAACAGTGGCAGGATAGGGTAGATGAAGTCATCAATGCACAAATCAAATTGATTTGTGATAACTCAGATTATGACATGCTGGTGAGTAGTATGGATAAAATCATTAATACCAGCATATTTTTGGAGTCTTTTGAAAAGGAGGAAAATCAGGTAGCAGTAAAGTATACACCTTACAGTACTAAGGTGAATGAGGTGCTAAATTTTGATTGGCCAACAGATGAAGAATATCAAAGATGGGTGGACAAATATTTAACTGAAGAAGAATAGGACAGAGTCTACTATTGCTAGTTAACAACTCAGCGGTTATGGTTATAACAGATTTTGGGTATGTATCGATGGCAGTTTTGGCGCAAGTTTTTGAAGTTTGGCCAATGCAGCAGCTATTCTCTTATGGATAGGATAAACAAGAACATTCTCTAGGTACTCAGTTGTTGTATCAATTTTTGAAATGTCATAGGGCGGTCCAAATGACCGATGACATGTGTATTTCTGGCCCGATGCTTGTTTGCTCCTTCATTCTCTATAAGAAGGATTTCAAGGCTAGAAATGCGGGTTAGCAAGTTAGATATCTTTAGGTCGAGTCTAAGTAAAGTTGCAGAGTGGATTGTAAAGAGCCTGATGTTATAGAAGAAATGTTACTCTTAGGTTTTATGTTATTCTGTTGTAGGTTTTAGTCCCATGAGTGCTCGATGTTTCAGGACAGTACTAGCATCTGAATGAAAATTACTCATTTCGAGCTCATGTCTCTCCATTGTATGAATATATCATTATCTTGAATAAAATGATCAAGGGTTATTTTGTTCATCTCACTATTGTGGTGTGTATGATTCTCATTTTAGCTTTAATTCAAGGAATTAATTTAAATGCTTAAGTGAGATTATAGGTGGATATGTTCATGTAAGGATTTGATAAGTAGTATTGGGTTAGAATACATATTGATAGTATTGTAAGGCAATATTATCTGAGATTTTATATGCTATGTGTTTGAATTTGTCATGGATCCTTAAATGCTTATGAATTTGACTCATCCAATGGTATATGGCACTGGTCTAAGTTGTAATAGTTTGTGAG
The DNA here is from genome assembly GCA_007115665.2 of Sequoiadendron giganteum. NCBI lineage: Eukaryota > Viridiplantae > Streptophyta > Pinopsida > Cupressales > Cupressaceae > Sequoiadendron > Sequoiadendron giganteum. The sequence continues at coordinate 375,706,495 of CM021101.1, forward strand.
GTTTTGTATTCATTTGACTTTTCTTAGAGCTTGCTACAAATTTCAAATTAATAACTATCTTAAGTTGTGTAATATTGTTGTAGTATCTCATGCACCAAGTAGTTGATATTATTGATGAATAGCCAATTCATTTCAATCTTATCCTATTATGTTGAGCTATTAAGTGAGATGATTTGTTACTATTGATGTTGTTTATAAGTTTGGTGCAGAGATTATAAACACTTTAAGGGGATCACCCTCCTAGGTTTTGCAGATCCCAAAATGTAGGAGGTTTATTAAAACCCTCTTCAATTGGTCCAAGTCCTTCGAGTTGCCCCTGATTGGGATTGGCAATTCCATAGGTAGATTAGAAGATAAACTTGGTTACAGTAAAAACAACCAACACTATATATGATGGGATCACTCTTGATCCCAAGTATGATATTGATCAAGTGGATACACAAGCGTTGCCACCCATCAATTGGGCAGAGAAGGAAGTGACTAAAATTACAAAAATATCATGAGTAGTAGCAAATAGAAGCTTAAAGTGGATAGAACTCTGTTTCAAATAACCAAGGGTTGCAGTGAAAAAGAAAATGTGTCTCAGTAGTGAACCCTCTTCTTCTTTAGAGACCAAGCAATATAAGAGATTGAAGAAAGGTGTTGTAACGGGAGAGGAAGCCACTAAAGAGCCTCAAAAAATAGAAGAATATGTTACATTACAACAAATAGATGATGCTTTGTGTAAAGAAAAGGTTACTTATCAGGTGGCTGCTGCAGGAGTTGCTTCAGGTTTTGGTGTTGTACCTTTGGTTGTTGTTCACTCAGGAGAGGAGAGTCCTGTAGAAAAACTGGTTGTTGTTCCTCCACAAGCTGGGGGAAGTGATCCTACCATGCCATCAACTTCAGGACCACCAATTATTGGAGAGGAGGGAGAGGTCGAGGTAAATGTTTAGGATATCTCTTTAGATTCAGAAAGAATACCATCCCAAGAGGTAGAAGCACCTGAATGGGAAGAATATTTATGAAAGGTGGAAGAAGATCTAGGTGAAGAAGAAGTAGAATTTGAACTCGGGAGTTTACACGGCTAACAACTAGAACTTGATGATGTTTTGATAAAACAAGAATAGGCTGAGTTGATTATAGAGTGATCAGAAACTTGCTGCTAAGCAATTAGCTCAGAAAGAAAAAGAAGAATCGAAAAGGGAAAAAGCTAATGCACTGAAAAAGGTGGAAGATGAGGCCTTGGAATTGGAAAGGAAAGTTGCACAAGAAAAGCCTATAGAAGAAGAGCTCTAAGCCAAAGAGTTAGAGCAACAAAGACTTAAAGATGAAGAGGAGGCTGCCAAATGAGAGGAAAAGATAAGGAAGATATAAGAGATAAAAGTTGATAATGAGAAGAAGGAGCAAGAAAGATTACAAAAGGAGTGAGAAGAACTTCAAAAAGTTTTTTCTCAACAAACTATTGAAACAACTTCCTCCACACCTCTGAGTATTCAACAAGTCTCCACTCAACTAGCTGCACCCACTTGGTTGAAACTGAATTTAGAGAAGAGGCAACAAGTAAAGGCCCAGCCAGTAATATGGGAAGATATGAGGGAAAATTTGATAAAGTGAAGGCAAAGAAGAAGGCCCGTGCAGTAAATTCGACCAAGCTTATTGATGAAGGAGATTTGGTGGTTGAAATTGCTACTCCAATTTTTGATAAGGATGATAGGGAGTTGCAGCCAGAAGATTATCAGATAAGTACTATTAATCTGGGAAAGCGCACTAGAAATTGACAAGTAAATTTAATTGATATTGTTGCCACTACTACTAAGTCCAGGATAATTAAAAATAAGCAAGATAAGGATGAGCTTAAGGCTCAAGTGAATAGAATGAAATATTTCTTGAAGGAGTTAATTTCATCTACTCCTGAGCAACCCACATCATCAGAGGTCTCCGTTCTAATAAGTAGAAAACAAGTAGATGATTTGACTGAAATGAAAAAGGAAGCCACATGGTTTGATAATTGGCTTAATACCTTTAAAGCGGATATGGATAATTTTTTAGATGAAGCTTTTAAGTATTATGTCAGGGGGCTTAAATTAGTCAAATCTATAGAAGAATCTATGAAGAAATGGTGGGAAGAAGAGGAGAAACTCAAGGAATATCTAGGAAAGCTTAGGGAAATTGATAAAATTTCTAATAAAAAGTTGGTTCAATCCTAGATTTTGGGTGAGAAAGATTCCCAATTTATTGCAAAGTCAATTCATATCTCTGCTTTTAAGTCATAGACTCTTGTTGAACACAAGATAATCATGCTCAAGAGTGTTCATGAGATATTTGAGCACACAGGTACCTTTGAAGAAATCGTTTTAAGGTTTATTGGTAAAACCTTACCTCCATATCAAAGGCTATAATCATTGGGAGAATTCAAGGATGCATGGGAGGAATGACTGGATGGGATGTTAAAGGAGGGAGATACAGATGAGTCTCCACTTATGGACAGGTTGTTGGAGTTGAGATGTGATTTGTGGTGGGAAGCTAGGGATGTTGGTCAAATGAAAGTAACTATTGATATAGTTGAAAGGAAATTTAATGAATCTGAATTTAAAGTAGATTAGGTTGATGGGCCAGACGATGAAACACTAAAACAAGTCTTTGCCAATTATGATGAGTACCTTGAGACCCATCATTGAGGTGATAAATGAAATAAATTGTTTATAATTAGTTGGTGGACAACAATATCTTTTTGGACGAATTTTTGAGTTAAGGGATGGTTGGAGAGAAGAACTGCCAATCAGGAACAATTTATGGTGATGGAAAGTGATCTGAATGAAGAGAGTTATAATTTTGGTTGAAGGAGTAGTTGACGTGTCTATTCAGCTACAACAATTATAGAAGACTGGAGTTATCTGAGTGCCCCTATAATTGTGGATCTAAATTTTTGATGAGAGGAATTAGTGTTGAAAAGGTCTACATGTAGAATTTATCTCCATATTGTAAGGGTCAGATAATTGAAGTCCAGATTAACTGCCTAAAGAGAGATTTAGGATAGTTTTATAGTTTTACAGTTTTTATGCAAGGATACTTAGACATTTTTACAAGTTTCAATACAGTTTATGTTGTTTCCAGAATGAATTTTAGTGGTAATGTTGATGAACAATGGTCATTCATATTCCAGTGAATGTTGTGCAAAAAAGTTTCTTATTTGATGAAAATCAATAGAAGATTCTAAATCTGAGACTATTTCATTGAGTTATCTATGAATGAGATTCCTTTGTGTTTATTGATTTATTAATTTTAGTAATGAGCTGGTGATGTGTTCTTATTTGATTTTGAGGTTTAGTGATGATGAATGATCATATGTCTTGAATTTGTGCTATGAATGTAATGTAATGGTGTAGAGTATTATATGGATTGTATCAATTTATGGTTTTAGTTATTTGAAAGAAATGCTCATTATGAAGTTTATATGTCTGAATTAAAATAAATCTACGTTTATGTTTTGTTGTCCTGAGCTATGTTCTATCTTTTGATGTTTATTTACACCCCCCAAGCATTAAATTAATTTGTATTATGTAATTTGTACCCCTTGCTAGCAAGCCCCTTGAATATTATAGTTGCATAGGCCACTGAACAACATTAGCACAATTGAGAACCAACTACAGAGACCTTAGAAGATAGGTGGCTATAGGTTATTTATCTTTTTCAGGAGAAATAGAGTAGAAATATTCAATTTTAACGTTGCTGTGTTACTTTGACCATAAACATAATTGGCTCTAGAATGAGGGCCCAAAGAAACAAACTGGAGTGAATAGGGTCATTTTCATTGGGAAGGTTCAAAAGAGTTCTCAGATCCACTGCAAACCCTGACCCATTTCTCAAACTTTGAATTCCTGCTAGGCCCAGAACTCGTAGGGATTTAACACCACCACCCACTCCACGTGGATTTCCACCAATACCACAACTGGCACAACCAAATCCACCACCACCAATGGCGTTCTTTGCAAATAATCTTTCACCATTGGGAACCATCCCTGTGGAATTCATGAAATGCCTAAGAACCCCTAGAAGTCCTATCCTAGGTACTCCCATGGAGAATCATGAAGTGTTGAAGAGCACAAACATGCATTTAAGGATGCTTGTACACGAGCTCAAATAGCCCACCATGATGTTGCATGCAAGATGTTTCCCTATTCATTAGGAGATATGGCCTATAATTGGTATTTAAACTTGCCCACTGGATCCATCCTAAGTTGGACAAACTTAGAAGATGCTTTTATTAATAAGGTTCGGGTCCATGTAGATCCTGTTATCTTATATCACCAATTTGCTATGATTAGGAAGGAACCACATGAGTCACTTCCCCTCTTTAATACTCATTTCCAAAGGATGTATAGACGGTTGCAAAATCCCTATCTAGTTGTTGAAAATATCACCATCAGATCCTACCTAAAATCCATAGACCCACTGATTGGTTTATTTTTGTAGAGAACCTATATTACGGCAAATACCGATTCACTGTCCAAGGTGTATCACCTTGCCATTAAATTGCAACAATAGATAAGTTTGCAATCAAGTAGCCTCAGAGGAGTTTTTCCTCCCTTGGGATACCCTTCGATGCCTAATTCAAATCCACTATTTAATACAGTCCCAAGGATGTCTCACTCTGCTTATGGACCTTTAGCTGAATTACAGACGCCTTCCTCGCAACCATGGGTTAATGTGGGGATTCTAGATCCATCCCAATAGGCTCAAAACCCCCATAACTTCACTCTACGATCCAATCCTGCAACTCACTCACAAGCTGTAAATTTTGTAGAAAGTGAGCGTACCACCCAGTTGACTTCAGAGGTAGAAACTTTGAAGAAAAATTTATCTCAGGTGACTAATGAAATGGCTCAACTTAAACTAAATCCCTCCCAAAGCCAAAATCAAAATCAGGGAAACTAGAATCAAGGTTACCAAAATCAAGGATATCAAAACCAGGGAGGGTTTTCCACTCAAAATAATTATTTCAATCAGAATGCCAATCAAAACCAGAGGAATTTTCAAGGTCAAAACTTCCCTAATAAAAATTATCAGAACCAAAATAGGGGATATAATTAGAGATCAAACAACAATAGGCAATGGAATATTGGACCAAACAATGGGGGAGCTCCCCATAATTATCAGTCCAATGAAGAAAAGCCTTACACTACAAATGTTGTAGATTTGAATCTCACGACCAATTGGTGCAGGTTACATGACACTGCTCTACATTCTGAAGTTAATTGCCCTGAAATGGAAAAGGTTGTCAAGATAGCACAAGCTGACTCCCAACCACCACAAGAAAATCTTAACAAAGGTAGTGGGTTAGTGGACACAACTATGAATTTTGAGACCATTGATGAACGATTCTAGTTTCCCATGCAAGGAGAGAACAAATTGGAGGAAGACACCTATGATTATCAAGCGTTTCAGACCAAGGGAGGCCATTTCTTGAGGAATCAAAGCAAGGGGCCATTCACTACATCTACCCCCCTAAGACTATGGTTCCTCCGAACCATAATGTTGACAACAATCCACCTCCACCAAAAGGCTCATCCGATTCACAAAACAAAGGTAACTCTGCTTTTGTTCCTTGGTTTCCGATAAGGAAAGATATAGAATTCAAATTCATTTTAGAAATGCAGAAATAAAGGACGTCTCTGTCATTTTTTGACATTTTGAAATGGTGTCCTTCCCTATTTGATATTGCATTGAAAGCTTTGGAGGAGGCAAATAAGTCAAAAGGAAAGAATAAGGTGACTCCAACCACTGATATGAATGTAGCCCTGTACAGAGGTAAGACAAGGACACCCCCATTTCTTTTGAGCCTAAGAATTTATGGAAAGAATCTACACAACTATCTCTTAGATTTTGGAGCCTTGAGTAATGTTATGTCCTCCATTTGTAAAAAATTGGGTTTAATTCCGGTTCAGACTCACAAGAAAGTGATACAATTAGATTAAACTAAGGTTAATGTCATTGGTGAACTCAAGAATGTGAATGTGCAGATCGGATTAGACCCATGAATCCAGACATATATAGATATTCAAGTGGTTGACATCCCTGAAACATGTGGCATGTTGCTCAATTAGGACTTGATGAAAAGTCTTGGGGTTATCTTTCCCTAGATTTCTCACACATGTGGCTCCCATGGAAAGGGGTGGCAACCCAAATTAGGATAGAAAGTGAACCTCGGTTGAAACATATGATCACAAAATATGATTGTCTTAACGAGGTAGTGTATTTTGAAACTGAGATGGGACTGTATAGAAGAGAAGAAGAAATTTTGACCTTCTCAATGGTCAACCCTGGACACTCACAACCTTTAGAACACATTGACAATATGACCACTGCTAATCACCAAGTACTGATGAGAAAATTATAAGATAGCCTGGTTTTAGAAGATGATATTAATTTATGGAGTTTGTTACTCCCAAACTGGTGTAGGGTCCATTACTAGAGTCATTCTGAGTTGATGTGTCAACCCTATATAAATATCCTAAATCATGTCTGTTAGTCGGGAGACACTTGTGAACCCCACCTCAGAACATCTCCAAGTCAATTCATATTTGAGGCTAGGAATGCGACTATTCTAACGAGGAATGATCATATCTAGGACAAAGTCCCTCCCCATGCCACTCAGACTCGGGTCCTATTGCCTGATTCACAAGATGACACTAAAAAATCTTAGAAGTTGATCAAAACACCTGCCCCTGTTAATCTTCCAATCCCCAAGGGATTGCTCGATAAGATGACCAATTATGGGAGTGTTGATGAAGGTGAGGTGTAGGAAACAGTTTTTGCACAAGTTTCAAATTTGATTGAAGTACCCGATCAACATCATTTGCACCAAACTCCTGAGCTTGATGGGCTGAACCAGTTCATGCCACCATTTATTCCTCACAATCAAATGCCCATGACTCACCCTAAGAAGGAAACCCCAGCCACATACCAACTTTGGACCCTTAAATTTGATGGATCTAAGTCTAAAATAGGGAATGGAGCTGGAGTTGAACTAACAAACCCGAAAGGGAAAACATATTTTGCTTCTTACAGGTTGCAGTTGGTTGCACTAACAATGTCACAGAATATGAAGCACTTGCTAGAGGACTAATGTTTGTGCATCAGAAGAAAATTACAGTTCTGATGATAATGGGAGATTCTGAGGTAATTATTAAACAAGTTCACAGTCAATATACATGTCATAATAAAAGGTTAGCTACATACAGGAGCATGGTGTGGAATTTAATCAAAGATTTTGATGCTTTTGGAATCAAATTGATTCCCAGAGAAGATAACCAGATCGTGGATGTATTGGTTATTGTTGTGATAACTTTAAAGCCCATGCATGATTCCACACTAAAAATATTTTATGTGGAATTAGTGTCCATCCTTGTTGTTCCTGACAACGTCTGAAATTTCAAAGTTTTTACGATGACTAGCATATTCTCGTTTTCCTTGCAAGTTCAAAGGTATTTGAAGGTCAAATCATTGACGAATCTGATCGGGATCAGGGAGATTACGATCCAGAAAATTATGATGCAGAAGGCATAATGAACCTGAAATCCAACAACATTCCTAAGGGAATGGTGGCATTGGCGAGAATCTTTGATTTTGATCCTCGAGCTCGTGAGAAAGTGCCTGCAAAGGTTGAAGGAGGGAAGTATGAGTCATATAACTTAGTAGACTCAGGGCTAGAGAAAAACATTTTTATCGGTAAAACCTGACCCAAAGAAATTAGAGAAAAAATCTTGGGAGTACTAAAAAGAGACATCGTAGCAATAACTTGGGGATATAAAGACTTGAATACTTTTGACACTTCAGTGATCAGACACACCATCCTCCTAAAACCTGAAGCAAAGCCATTTCGAGAGAAGCAATGCCCAGTCAATGCTCTCATTAAGCTTTTGATTCTTAAGGAGGTATAGAAGTTACTGTCAGCAAGGATAATTTTTCCACTAAGGCATTCAACCTAGGTTGCTAATCTGGTCCTTGTTCGTAAGAAGAGTGGAGAAATCAGATTATGTGTCGACTTCAAAAATCTGAATAAAGCTTCAGAGAAAGACAATTATTCGCTCCCTTCCTCGAAGAGGTGCTGAAAATAGTAAATGGTTCACAAATGATGTCATTCTTAGATTGATATTTAGGATATAATTAGGTGTTGGTCAACCATGAAGATAGAATGAAAACTACCTTCACTACCAAGTGGGGGAAATTTGCTTATTGGAGGATTCCATTTGGTCTTATCAATGCTAGAGCCAACTTTCAGCGAGCGATGGATGTGGAATTCAAGGATTTGGTAGGTAAATGCATTATTATATATATGGATGATTTGATTGTGTTTTCAAAGAATAGAGAAAACCATGTCGCATATCTGTCAATGGTCCTTCAAAAGTGCATAAGTTATGGTGTGTCTCTTAATCCAAAGAAGTGTGTATTCAAGGTTTTAGAGGGGAAGCTCTTGGGTCACATGATATTAGAGAGAGGAATATCAATTGACCCTGATCAAGTGGAATCCATTCTCAAGTTGACAATGCTAGGTAGTAAAAAGGAAACGAGATATTTCTTCGGGAAGATAATTTTTTTAAGGAAATTTATAACAGGGTTTGCAGAGATCGTTAAACCCCTGAATGAAATGATGAAAAAGGATGCAAAGATTGAATGGAGCAATGAGGCCAAGGCTACCTTCATGCAAATCAAATATTCTATTATAGAGGTGCCTGTTCTAACTAGTCCTGTTTACTCACTGCCTTTTTATATTTATTCTTTCGCATCTGATCATTCGTGCACTGCTATCTTGACATAGCGAAGAGGTGAGGGAAACAAATGACCTATTGCTTTCATGAGTTCCCCATTCAAGAATGTTGAAGTCAAGTATCCACCTTTAGAAAAGAAAGCTTTTGCATTGGTATGAGTTGTTAAGAAGTTTAGGCACTATATCCTCCGTAGTCAAGTCGCTGTCATAGTTCCTGACTCTGTTGTAAAGTCTCTTCTAATGCAGAGCAAATTGGGAGAAAGGAGAGGGAAGTGGATGGTGATTCTACAAGAGTTCGACCTTGAGATACACCAAATGAAGTTGGTGCAAGGACCAAGCCTTTCCAAGGCCATAGCAGATGTAGATCCTAATATTACATGCCATCGGTATATAGTACAATCATTCACAAATGACCCTTGGTATGGAAACCTGATTTCTTTATTATTAAATAATAAGTGTCCAGATGGAATGAATGCTATGCAGAAAAGGGCACTAAGATTCAAGAGTTCTCACTAAATGATCAAAGGAGGAGATTTTTTTAGAAAGAATTTTGAGGGTATCTATCTATGTTGTTCAGATCAACAGCAAGCAAATATGTCATTACGAAATTTCATGGTAGATATGGTACTAGACATGGTTCCGTTGACGCCTTAGTACACTAGATTTTAAGATAGGTCTTTTATTGGCCTCATGTGTTTTGAGACACCCACCAGCATGTCAAGACATGTCACATATGTCAAACATCAGTATCGAGAGAATGCAATCCAACGATACCCCTACAACCTGTTTACGAGGTGAGACCATTTGCCCAATGGGCATTAGATTTTGTTGGGGTGATTAATCTGAACTCCTCTGTAGGTCACAAGTTCATTCTAACTATGATGAACTATTGTACATGTTGGACTGAGGCACAATCTTGCAAAAATTGCACTACTGATGTTGTGATCAAGTTCCTCAATGAATATATCATTACCAGGTTTGGAGTATCATTTGATTTGGTCTGTGATAACGACCCTACTTTCTCTTCTACTTAGTTAATTCAATGGGAATTTGAATATAAAATAGTTTTAAAATATTCCTCTAATTACTATCCATAGGGGAATGGGGTAGTAGAGTCTACCAATAAGAATTTGTTGGAAGTCATTAAGAAGTTGTTAGAGAGTAATCCTAAGGATTTGCACACACAACTGGGATTTTCCTTATGGGTAAATAGGACTAGGATTAAAGCCGCCTTAGGGAACTCACCATTTAAATTAGTCTATGGCCAAGACCCGGTATTTCCTATCCATCTACAACTACCCGTTTTGCGCTTCATGCAGGAATTTTATTCCCAAGATGATAAGATAGAGGCCTGGCTAGCTAATCTACTCAACTTAGAAGAATAGAGAAATATTTATTTACAACAATTTTCTAAACATCAGGCTATTGTCAAACGTTGGTTTGACAAAAGAGTTAAATCAAAGCTTTTAGAATATTAGACCTTGTACTGTTATGGGACAAAGCTGGAGAAAGAAAAGGTGACCACTAGAAGTTCGATCGGCTTTGGTTGGGTCCATATCAAATAGCTAAAATCCTTGGTGAGAATGCTTTTTGGTTAAGTACTTTGATAGGAGAACATGTTCCCTTACCAGTCAATGGACAGTTTCTCAAACATTATTTTGTCTCATGAAGGTCTTATCTTTTGATTGATTGTATATATGTAATTAGTTGTTTCTCATTTGTAGTTTGTTTGTTTGTTGTCTATGTTTCTATTGTCTTGGTTGTTGTCGTCTTTCTCTGTTTTGTTTGTTTTTGGGGCTTTCATTTTCTCCATTTCGAGTGATGGGTGAGGTTATTCAAAGCATAATGAAGGTACTAGGAGATAAATTGATTTAGGTATTTTCAGGTATGTCTATTGGGATCTTTCATTTTGAAATTTGTGCTTTAGTGATATTCCAATGATAGTTCGAAAGGTTAGTAAAAAACAGGTATATTGTAAGTAACCTCATAAACCATGGTTGAATCTATCACAAATTAGATAGACTCATCTGACTTCAAAAATAATTATTCATCTTAGGATGACTGTAATCATGATTCAGGTGGAAAATCTGAGTCCTAACACTGTCATGATGTCCACCGTATTTCTCAACCTACTGTTCAGATGACTATGTCTAAGTATCGAGGAAAGATGACAAAATGATTGCTCCAATATAGCCAATAAAAAGAAGAAGAAAGAGCAGGATTGAAAAATGGAAAACTCAATATAATAAGGGTGATTCAAGTATCTCTATCGAGGCTATGGATGCCTAGTTGGCAGTAGAGCAATACTTTGAGAGAACTAGAGGTATCTCCATCGGGGTCATGGATGCCTGGCTGGTAGTGGAGCAATGCCCAGGATATCATTGCACGATAGTTACAATGGAAAAAACTCATGTAGCTTGAATCTTAATACAATCACTCAATGATATATAGGCTATTTAAAAAAAAGGATGCACCATACATGCACACACTCAGATTTAAAGTTTTTTTTGTTGATTTACATTTGAGATTCCAGCTCAACCTTGTTTGTAGTAACTAATCATACTTGAATTAAAATATTTCTAAACTAGAGGTTTTGGGTGACTAAATTCTTCAGTGTTAAAAATGGGTAAACCATTTTCCCAGTCGAGTCGCCAATTGTTATGCCTTGCATAACTACACCATTTTGTTTTGGTCAAAATGGGTCCCCCTTTTTGTTTCTTGGTTTTTTCCTTGGTCTTTTGTTCGAGTCTTAGAAGTTTTTTTTTCTTCCTATGAATTGGTTTCTTTCGTTCTTCAGGTTCGAGTCTCAGGAAAGAACATACACTTGTTCCTTTTCACAAAGCTAGGCCTTGTTCATGTCCTAGTCTCAAAACCCCATCTTTTTGCCTTGTTTGTTTTGTTTTGTGTTCTTGTGGGCCCGAGTTGCAGGTCAGCACTGGCACTTGATGCTTTCGACTGGATGCTAGTTCCTTCCAATGTCTCGGTCCCAGTTTCGTTTGTCTTGACCGTTTGTGTCTTTGTTGGGTTCAGGTATCAGGTTGGAAATGGGACTGAGAACTTTCCAAAGTCCTTATTCTTGTTCCTTACCTGATCCCAGGGTTCAACCTCTTCTCAACTTCCATTTTGTTCTTGCGGGATCAAACTTCGGGTGGCGACTAAACTTTGGAATCTTCACAGTTCTAATTCCTTCTAGAGTCTTGATCTTGGTCTCTATGTTGCTTCATTTGTTGTCGATATCAGTTCCCAAACTTTTGATTGAACCTTGCACCTCGTGAGGGTTTGGTCTCGGTCCATACCTCGACCCTGATTTCCACTTGTTGGTATGTGGCGACTGATCATTCTATATTGTACACTCTTCATGTATCCTAAAAAAGGGAAAAATCATAAAAAGGGAAAAAACCCCGATTTTGTATAACCCTAATTTATAAAGGGTTTGGGATAGAGTTACAGTATCATAAGAAATAGGCGATTATTCGCAATATTGTAATAGGGTTTTGCATTAGTTAATAATATCATTGGATGGCTGCAGTTTGGTGGATGTAGCCCACATTGGGTGAACCACGTTAAATTCTCTGTGTTAGTTTTATGTGTGTTTTATTTCTGGTTTATTTGATAAAATCTGCATTTAGCTTTTAGATATCTGTCTTTGAAAACCTAACAAGTGGTATCAAAGTGGGTTGTTTTCGATTATCGTTTGCAGGAAAGTCTCACGGTTGAGTGGGAGTCTCACAGTTAAGTGGGAGCAATGGCAGACGAGGGTAAGATGAAGGTTGATACGTTCAATGGGCAGAACTATCAGTTATGGAAGATGCAGATGGAGGACTATCTCTATCAGAAGGATTTATGGCGGCCATTGGAAGGGAAAACCAAGAAACCCACAACAATGACGGATGAGGACTGTGATATTTTAGACAAAAAGGCACTTGGCAGTATTCGCTTATGCCTGGCACAATCGGTGGCGTTCAATATCACAATAGCAAAGACAACTCTAGAGTTGATGGAAACCCTAGCAAAGTTGTATGAAAATCCTTCCGCTTCGAATAAGGTATTTCTTATGAAGCGTTTATTTAATATGAAAATGGTAGAAGGTGGATCAGTTACTGATCATTTAAATGAGTTCAATACAGTTACCAGTCAATTAACTTCTATAAAAGTAAACTTTGATGAAGAAGTTAGGGCTCTTTTGATTCTGTGTTCTTTGCCTGAAAGCTGGAATAGCTTGGTAATGGCTGTTAGCAATTCTGTTTCTGGTTCAAATACATTGAAATTTGATGATGTTGTTGGTGTTATTTTGAGCGAGGAAATTCGTAGGAAAAGCTCAGGTGGAACATCCACATCAGGCAGTGTTTTGAATGTAGAAAGCAGGGGTAGAACAAATGAGAGAAGAAACAATTATGGAAGTCGTGGGAAGTCATGAGGAAAATCAAGTTACAGAAGGTCCCAATCTAGAGACAAGAGGGATTGCTGGTACTGTGGTAAGCCAGGTCATTTAAAGAAAGATTGTTGGTCTCAAAAAAATAAAGAAGGAGACGAAAAGGAAGGAAATAAAGAGGCAAATGTGGTAAGTAATAAATCTAATGAGGGTGCTTTGATTCTTTCTCTTGACAATGTTGATGATTCTTGGGTGTTAGATTCAGGGGCTTCATTTCATGCTACACCCCATAGAAATTATTTTCTTGATTATGTCCAAGGGGATTTTGGGCTGGTTTATTTGGGAGATAATGAACCCTGTCAGATTGTTGGAAAGGGAAGCATCAAGATTAAGTTGCAGAATGGGAATCATTGGCTACTACATGAGGTAAGGCACGTTCCAAAGCTAAAAAAAATTTAATTTCAGCAGGGCAACTAGATGATGAAGGTTGTGTTGTTACATTTAGTGATAAAAATTGGAAGGTTACAAAAGGTGCCTTAGTGGTAGCAAAAGGTGTGAAAGTAGGCACCTTATATCTTTGTACAGGTCATACTGTTCCTTCTACTTTAGCTATTGTAGATAAAAATCAATGTTCAGGAATAGTTGCTGCAGTTCAGCAGGAAGAAAATCAGATAGTTATTGCGAATTCTGAATCAGCACTATGGCATAACAGACTTGGTCACATGAGTGCAAAACGTATGAAAGTACTTCATTCAAAGAATGCTTTACCAGGTTTAAAATGTGTTAATATGGATTTCTATGAAAGTTGTGTGTATGGCAAACAAAAGAGAGTTAGTTTTCTCAAGGATGGGAAACAAAACAAGGATGAGAAATTGGAGCTTGTGCATACGGATGTATGGGGACCAACTCAGGTATCTTCTCTCAGTGGCTCTCATTATTATGTCACATTCATCGATGATGCAACTAGGAAGGTATGGATTTATTTCATTAGGCAGAAATCTAATGTATTTGAAACTTTTAAAAAATGGAGAAGCTTGGTTGAGAATGAGACAGGTAAAAAGTTGAAATGTCTCAGATCTGATAATGGTGGTGAGTATTGCAACAAAGAGTTTAAGATTATTGTTCCTCTAATGGTATTCGTAGGTAGAAAACGGTTCCAAGGACTCCAAAGGAAAATGATTCTCGCATTACTATCAGGATTGAGGGTTGGACCAGCCCCTAAACTTTTATTTAAGTTTGATGACAAAATGATTCTTTGACACCCCGAGCCTGACTCCCGCTTTATAATCAAGGTTAGGATTTATTTTGATACTCAACCTTTAAGTTCACCAATTGATATTCTCGGCAACACCCCATTCCCCGAGTGTTGCTTTGTTATCAGGTTTGGAATTTAAACTTGACAAGTGCCCATCGTGCCTTTTAGATTTGTTTTGTCAAGGACCTGAGTCCCGACACCCGATATTCTATCGGGTTCAAAACTTGGGAGTGAACTTACACTTCTCATTTTGGATGGGTCTGGTGCTTGGCCACGATTCGATCCCGACTCTCAATCACATTACGGGATTAGACCATGGGTTGATGCCTGACTTATTTACTACCAATTGTCTAAATGTTGAACCAAGATAGAAACCCGATTCCAATCCTCAAACATTGCGGAGTTGGGCTCTGAGATGATATTGAACCTTTTCTTAAACATCGGTCTGGTTCCAAATGACGACTTGATCCCGACTCCCGACCATAGGGTGAAATCGAACTACTAGTCCATAACTCAACCCGTTCTCCAATATGAGTCTAGTGTCTATCCACAACCTGACCTCGACCCCTGACAAAACTCAGTTTATTTATAAAATTGGTTAAGTCCTTGGCACTCTTTCAACCCGGAGCCCAAAAATGATCAAATTAACATATTGAACTAAATTCTTTATGGATTAATGTTGATTTATTATGAAAGCCTTCATTATGATATTATGAATATGTTTCTTTCTATATCTAATGAGTGTCAGTGGTGCAGGATATTTAACCAATGTCTAACTCGAAGGAAGAGATACCTGTTGAGGGATTGCCTGTTGAGGAAACATTTGAGGTAGCATCGAAGAGAATTATGTCCAAGAAATTGAAACTAGAACAACTACCCTACATAATGAAATACAAGTATCAAGGGAATCCAGTCCCATCCAAGTTTGACTCCCAAGTTGTGAATATTACTGACACCTTGGTGGGACAATTGGATTTAGAGTAGTTTTTCAAAGACAAATTTTCTAAGGATGTTGTCCCAAGAGAAAAAAGAATTGCAGAGTCAGGGTTGACTCATGTAGCTTCCTTTCCTATTGCAGTGCAATGTCTTGAGTTTATCTTAATAGTTGCAAAGGTATATAACCCCACTCAAAGACAATGCATTGATGCTGAGGGTAATGTTATTATAGATTTGACCCCATCCATGATAAGATTGGTGTTTGAACTTCCTCCTTACCCTAATGTCAAAATGATGACTGAGGAACATGCACTTGAGCTTTGGAATAAATATGTGGAAGGAAACAAACAACTCATTAACAAACGATGGTTGAAAAATGAGAAGAAGTCAGTAAAGAAGTTGTCACCCAATCCTAAGAGGTCAGATTTCTCCCAAGATGTAGGGGATATTATCACACTATTGGCCAGAGAATTTGGCAAGTCTAAATCTCACACTTTTGAGCACTGGATGTTTCCTTTTATCCAATTGATCCTAAAGGGAAATCAGTATTTGGATTGGGGGAACATCGTCCTAGACAACATTCATAACCAACTCCTCCAGGTAACATAGACCAAGACATTTTACATGTCTTCTTATGTTATTTATTGTGCAGCAAGGATTGGAAGGTTTCCTGGGCTAAGTACTATAGGGTCAATGGAAGAATTCCCAAATCAAAAGAAGGTCTGGGAACACTATGACCAATTGGAGATTAAGGAGTCAGAAAAGCACTTCAAAAGAGTAAATGATTCTTTTTTCTATGTCATTATAAATCAGCTCACAGGAGATGTAGGTTTCAGATTGTCCTGGGAAGCCATGACATTTATTCAAGAATGGGGATATTGGTTCATTCGATACCCCAAATCTACATATTTTAGATTATTTGGATTTGATGGTTATCCGTTTAAGTTGCCAAGATGTTGTGGCAATAGGTGGGTTTTAATGGAATTTGCTAGGCAAGCTGCTGAGGTAAATGCTATTTTCTCTTCACAACATAGGACTGTTACACATTTTTTTCCCTTGGAATTGGGATTCTATTCTTGTTCTTCTACAGGTATTGGCTAAATCAGCTACAAAGGAGTTTCAAGCTTAAAATTTTTAGCAACACACTTCTAGAAATAATTTTGACCCAAAGAGCAAGATGCATCCACTTTATTCTTTTCACTTTAATCATCATGCTCCTCTTGAGGATTTTTGGGCTAACCTTCAAGATCAGTTTGAGTTAAGAAAAAGAGGTTATGAAAGGTTGGCAATTCCTTAGATGAGGGATTTTGAGGTTAAAACTGATATTCTTGATGATATTGTAGATGATGAAATCACTCTTGATCCTAGGTATGATATTGATCAAGTGGATACACAAGCGCTGCCACCCATCAATTGGGCAGAGAAGGAAGTGACTAAAATTACAAAAATATCATGCGTAGTAGTAAACAAGAGCTTAAAGTGGATAGAACTCCATTTGAAACAACCAAGGGTTGCAATGACAAAGAAAAGAGGTCTCAGTAGTGAACCCTCTTCCTCTATAGAGACCAAGCAATATAAGAGATTGAATAAAGGTGTTGTAACGGGAGAGGAAGCCACTGAAGAGCCTCAAAAAATAGAAGAATATTTTACATTACAATAAATAGATGATGCTTTGCATAAATCAAAGGTTACTTATGAGGTGGTTGTTGCAGGTCTTACTTTAGGTTTTGGTGTTGTTTCTTTGGTTGTTGCTCACCCAGGAGAGGAGAGTTTTGCAAAAAAATAGGTTGTTGTTCCACCACAAGCTAGGGGAAGTCAAGGATGCATGGGAGGAACGACTAGATAGGATGTTAAAGGAGGGAGATACTAATGAGACTCCACTTATGGACAGGTTGTTGGAGTTGAGATGTGATTTGCAGTGGGCAACTAGGGATGGTGGTTAAATGAAAGTAATTATTGATATAATTGAAACGAAATTTAATGAATTTGAATTTAAAGTTGATTAGGTTGATGGGCCAGACAATGAAACACTAAAACAAGTCTTTGCCAATTATAATGAGTACCTTGAGACCCAACATGAAGGTGATAAATGAAATAAATTATTTTAATTAGTTGGTGGACAACAATATATTTTTGGAAAAAAAATTTAGTAAAGGGACGGCTGGAGAGCAGAACTGTTAGTCAAGAATGATTTATGGTGATGGACAGTGATCTGAATGAAGACTTGGAGTCCTAATTTTGGTTGAAGGAGCAGTTGGTGTGTCTATTCAACTACAACAATTACAACTGACTAGAGTTATCTGAGTGTCCCTATAATTATGGATCTGAATTTTTGATGAGAGGAATTAGTGTTGAAAACATCTATATGTAGAATTTCTCTCCATATTGTAAGGGTCGGCTAATTGAAGTCAAAATTGGCTTCCTAAAGAGAGATCTAGGATAGTTTTATAGTTTTACAGTTTTTATGCAAGTATACTTAGACATTTTTACAAGTTTCAATACAGTTTATGTTTTTTCCAGAATGAATTTTAGTGGTAATGTTGATGAACAATGGTCATTCGTATGCCAGTAAATGATGTGCATAAATGTCTCTTATTTGATGAAAATCAATATAAGATTCTGAATCTGAGATTATTTCATTGAGTTATCTGTGAATGAGATTCCTTTGTGTTTATTGATCTATTAATTTTAGTAATGAGTTGGTGATGTGTTCTTATTTGATTTTGAGGTTTAGTGATGATGAATGATTGTATGTCTTGAATTTGTGCTCTAAATGAATGCAATGGTGTAGAGTATTTTATGGATTGTATCATTTTATGGTTTTAGTTATTTGAAAGAAATGCTCATTATGAAGTTTATATGTCTAAATTAAAAGAAATATACGTTTATGTTTCGCTATTCTGAGCTCTGTTCTATCTTTTGATGTTTATTTACACCCCTCAAATGTTAGATTAATTTGTATTATGTAGTTTTTACCCTTTACTAGCAGGCCCCTTGAATATTAGAGTTGCATAGGCCACTGAACAACATTAGCATAGTTGAGAATCAACTACAGAGACCTTGGAAGATAGGTGGCTATAGGTTATTTATCTTTTTTAGGAGAAAAAGAGTAGAAATATTCAATTTTAACGTCGTTGTGTTACTTTGACCATCAACATTCTACAGGACAACTCTAGCCACCTATTCCTCCCTTAGCTCCTTAAGCTTCTTCATGAGGACCCTCAAACCCTTAGAACTATTCTTAATTGATTACTGACTTATCTTTAGGAGATTCTTAATATTGGTATTAATCTTGTAGATACCCTAAATTGTCCTGACTCTGTGAACAACACTTTTTGACTCTCACCCTTCTTCCCCTAAATGATCAAATAATACATTATTATTTAATTATTATCATTTCCCATATTCCACTATTAATTAAGTAATTTAACATTATTTAATTAATTCATCCTCAATCATCATTTTTGACTAATTAAATAAATCATATTTATTTAATAAAGTCCCAATTTAACATTATTCTCCCAATTAATTAAATAAATCATATTTATTTAATAAAGTCCTAATTTAAATTTATTCCTCCCGATTAATTAAATAAATATTAATTATTTAATTATGTCTTTTAACATTTCTTATTCTTCTAATTTAATTAAATAGTTATCCTTGATTATTTAATTAAACTACTTTCCCTCTTCTCAATTAAATAATTAACTTTATTATTTGATTCTCCAATATTCACTCAACGTGATCTTTTAATAAATAAACTTTTGTTTATTAATTCAATCTATGTTTGCACATTCCTCTCAAAGATTAATTAATTATCCTCACATATTTTGATTGATCAAATCACATCCACTAATTATTCAATCTAATTTGCTAGCTAATGAATCATTTCCACCAATTATTCCAATCCCACTAATTAATATATCAAATTTCTATTGATTATCCAATCAATTCCCTTGATTGGATTAATTAGGCCAATTAACGACTCAATTTGTTTTCTCTCAACGAACATTGATCATTGATATTGATCTTTAATCTTTGCATCCAAATCATTCATTTGAAATAAGCATTTCTATAAAAGAAGCCTTCTCACATTTTTGGCTAACCATGAATTCTTGATATTTGTCATCCTTCATCATATTACAATATTTTAAGCTTGAAGCATGCTTAGCATACGAAATTTGAGGGCAATATTCAAGGATACAAATGGAGAGGAACAATGAAGGTGATTCAAAAATAGCCTGGAAAGGAAGGTGAATTTGTATCATTTTTTTACATTTTTGTGTTGCTTTCGTTCTTCATTAAAAGACTTGGTTTGGGTTTAGTATGGAATTCATAGTTTAGTGGTTTTCATTGCAATATCTCCCTTTCCTATTTAGTCAGTTAAAATTCTTTAATCACTTCTCAAATTGACTATTTTTTGTGTTAGTATCATTAATCCACACTTTGAAAAAATCAAAAAAAAAAAGAAGATAGGGATTCCTAGAGTTTGTTTGTTTGCTTAAACTGTTGCACCGCAATTGTCAGCCTATTTGTCACAACTGGGTATTTGTGTTGTAGAAAAGTGTGACGCATCTATTGGCTTGTGTGACACAGTCATTGGGTAATACATTACAGCTTTATTAGTCGATTTTCCTTAGAAAACAAAATTTTAAACTACAACTGTGTGCGACACAAGTGAGGAAAATTGCAACATATATGTGATCAACTGCATTGCAGTTGCAATCTATAGCACCCCATTCACAACAATGGAAAACATTGCATCTATGGTTTAGAATGCCATATTTACCTAGAAGGAAAAATAGAGTAAAAAATCACAAATTTCAGAAAATCAAACTTTTTAACCAAAAATTCAAAAGAAAATCAGTCACTGTTTCTTGCACTTTTCAGCATCCTTAGCTCTTTTAGATTTCTTAGGTTTAGAGAGCTTCATCATTTAGCATCATCTGTCATAGAGTCCTTAGAACACCTTATCATTAAAATATTATAAAATTGAAAATCTGCAAGCAAGTTAAAAGGTCAAATTCTAGATTGGTCATTTGGAAAGATCCCAAAAACCTCATATTTACATCGTCATCATAAAAAAAAAATTAGTTTGCAACTCATAAGTATAGTTGTCAAAACACTTTTTACAATATTGTTTGAAAAAAAATAGGGACCTAACTTATTACTCTAGTTGAGAAATTTTTTTTTATAAAAAAAATCCATACATCATTCCACTTTGAGGTTTTAGAATTTTTACATGTGGTCACATTAGTCTTCAAAACTAGGAAACTTAACCAAAAAATTGTCAATTATTTTAAGATCATAAGTCAAGGTAACACCAAAGTCTTTTGCATCTAGTCAAAAATTATCAAGGAAAAAATCACAAAAACATAGTCTTGCATCATTTCCAAAAAAAAAATCACAAAAAAAGAGTCTCATTCTACTTTTGCACATTCATTATTTTTCACGAAATGGAAAAGTACCAAAAACATTAAATAGACTCATTTTAGGTGCATTCATACCCAAAATTTCACAAAACAAAACAAAAAATTAAACAAACTTAGAAAAAAGCAAACTTCAAACAAACATCACTTTTATGGTTGTTACACATTCCCAAATCAAAAGGAAAAAGATGGATTCGTCTTCTCACCTATTATACAACCCCACTAGTGAGTTAAACTTTGGTGAGAACCCTAATGCTCACAAGAACATAAAAAATCAGGGTCCTATCCCTTATGGTGACTACACTATAGATGAAATAGATGATAGTCTTAGACAAGAAGAAGTCAATAACGCATCTCAAGATCCTAGGATTTTGAAGATTATTGATGAAATGGTCAAAGAAGACCTAAATACATACTTCTTGTCATTGGCACAACCTGGTGCTAAAATCCCTTCTTACTTTTATGTATCCATAATCGTTGAGGAAGTTCCAACCATAACATCAATAGGGTTAGGTACTACAAATGGGGCACCATCATTCAAACCTAGTGCTACACCCCCCACATCACAATGGAATACATGCATGCCACCAAATAAGAGAACACATACCACACCCATTGTGAATGTTCCGCCATGACTTTCTAAATCCTTGGAAAACCCATTTTCCTCTACATCCACCACTGCAACACCAATGCATACCACAACTACAGCCAAAAAATCCACTCTACCGAATACACCCAACAAAATTTGGAAGGTAAATCCTTCATACATAGGACCAAAAGTGGAAACCACATCCAATACGCAAAACATAAATCCACTACCAACAAGGACTCAATCCTTTTTTGGTACAGGTCCTACTATCACTCCACCATAACAGTAACCCAACAATCTAGGTTCACAATCAACATTTGGGTTTAATCAACCCTCACCTCCACAACTACCCAATAATCTAGGTTTATCCTCATCATTTGGGTTTCAACAACCCTCACATACATAGCAACCACATAGTCAGGGTTCTGCATATACATTTGGGTTTAACCATCCTCCAACACAACCAAATCATCTTGGTTCACAATCCACATTTGGGTGTTCTTAAAACCCAACACAACAACCAAACTATCATGGTTATGCATACACAACTGGTGTTAACGCTCCTAACTATTTTGACTCACCATTCACAGTTGGTGTCAACATTCCTCCATCATCCTCTTCATTCACTAGAAACCGCACATATACCTCACCATTTCACCATTAAAATTCATCCATGCATCAAAATCAAAACATGAATGGATCCAATCCAATACATAATACACACACATTCAGGAACCCACCACAAGGTTTCTCTCATTATGTCACACCCACTTTCGTTCCAACGACACCTTCACCTATGGAATTAATAGCACAACATTTACTAATGTTGCAAAACCAAATGTCAAATATGCATGTAATTGGTAATCGAAAAACATACTCAGTGGAGGACTTATGTCCTTACACATTTGATAGGAGCATTCATATGCCTCCCTTTCCCACAAACTTCATTATTCCCAAATACGATAAATACAAGGGAAAGGGGGACCTCATAGAATACATACAAGAGTTCCACACTTCCTCCTTAGATGTGGCACATGAGTACACTTATCTCATGAGACTATTTCCACAAAGTCTAGGAGGGCAAGCCCTTGAGTGGTTTGCACACTTATCGACAAGCATACAAACTTAGAGTGAACTGATGAAAAATTCATCACCCACTTTTTATATAACATATCAACAAATACTAACATAACCCATTTATGTGCCAAAAAACAAAAATATGGTGAGACCTTCTCATTATTTTTACAAAGGTGGCAAAGCCTAGCTAGTAAATGTGCATGTCACATACCAGAAAAGTAACTGGTCAAGATCTTTGTGGACAGCCTCAACAAAGAGGTAATGTTTCACTTACAAATCCATTGCTCAAACATATTTGAAGAAGTAATCCAAAATGGGTTATCCATTGAAAAATCCCTTATCACCAAAGGGCTAGTCAAATTTTTTAAGGAGAATAAATATTCTTCCCATAACTTGAAACCAAGTGAAAACAAATTTTGGTCATGACCAATGACAGTGTATTAGACACAAAACTTATCAATAAAACTCATCTCGTTTTGAATTTGAAAGGGCACACAATGATGAATACCACAAAAACACCGCATAAGTAGGAACCAATTGCTAATGCAACTCAAAATAATGCATCACAAGGTCCTCCTAAGGCCCCTCTACCTAAACAAAAATATACTCCCTTAGGGGATCCAATTGAGGGAATTTTAAAGAAATTGATACAAGGTAAAGTTATCGAACTACCAAAGGTTAGACACTATGAACTAGGGCCATTCAAACCAGCCTAGTGGAATGACAATGACTTTTGTGAATACCATAGGATAAAAGGCCATAAGACCTTTGCTTGCTTCTAACTAAAAAATCTCATACAAGACCCCATAGAGCAAGGATATACAAGTTGATAACCAACCAAAAGCTTCAAACAAAGATCACATGATCTTAAGGACCCTCTACAAAACCATGGAAGGGAAAAGCCTCAAGTTTTGGAACATGTGAAAAGGAAAATGCCAATTACACCAGTGTCGCCTATGAGTACATGGTGAATAACATCCTTTCATCTCAAAAAAGATCCATACCCACACCCACTAAGCATTCCAATGTTGAGTGTCCCATAGTGTTTGATAAAATTCATATGCTTATGCAAAACCCTAACCATATTGATTCTCTCTACATTGAAGCCTTTATTGAGAGGTATTGAATCAAACAAGTTTTGATAGATGGAGGATTAGGGTTAAATATCTGCAATTCAAGCCTTGTCAAAAAATTGAGATATTCATCTAACACCATCAATCACAAATAAAAAATAAAGATTAAAGTATATGACTATGTCGAACGAGAATTGGTTGGCACCATCAGATTGCCTCTACAAGTGGGCCCAATTATTATGGAGATCGTATGTCAAGTCATAGACATATAAACCCCATATAACATTCTCCTTGGGCGTCCATGGATCCATTCCATGCAGGTCATGCCATCCACTCTACATCAATGCATCAAGTTCCCATATAACATGATAATGGTGACCATACTAGCAAACTCAAGTCCCTATACACCACGCAAACCCTCACCGATTGATCTTGGTCTTCTAGGGTATTGTCTTCCTAATACCATCATCCCATCTTCTTCTACAATGATCGAGCCTTCAGTATCACATACTTCTCCTTCTCCCACAATCCAAGTTAATACTATAAGTGTGGGGGTGGGAGAATATGAGTTATAAGCATACCTTCCAAAAATTGAACCCTTACCATCTACAACTCAATCATTTGATGTCCAGGATAATCCTACATTTCAACAAGACATCTATGATGATACAATTTTCTAGAATGATCCCATGGGGAATATCCATGAACATCCCCCATCATTTCAAGATCATATCCACCCAAGTGCACTATAGGAATTAACACACTCTCTTCTTGAGAATCCAAATTTTAGGCATACATCAATAGATATGATTTTCATTGGCATTACCAGCTTTGAAAAGGATAATCTTTACAGATGTGTTGATGACATCACCGACCTCTACAAAAATTATTTACATTCACCAACCCATTTGATCCCTACAATTTCACCTATCTCCTAAACTTGGATCAACGAGTGGTAACTACACAGGATGATAATGTCGTAAATCAAAAGATAAGAATACCCAAACTTGTATTGAAAAAGATACAAAGTCAAAACAAAAACAAAAAAATCAAAGAAATAAGTTGACCTTCAAGGGACCCTTTATTCCCACAATAATTGGGGACATATACAAAAGAAGGCCTTCTAGATGTGAACTTTTTGTTCTAACATTTTAGTCCACATCATTATTTCATAATCCATACAATTTGATGGATACCCCTACATTCATAAATCATCCACCTCATAAGGAATCGATTGGCGATGCCATTCTACATATCCTCAATGACAACCCCTTAAGATACTTAGTGAACCATATCTGAGCATCATCGGATAATAATGTGTCTACCATCACCATAAAGAATAGGAATCCCGATTGTGTGGTTGCCACTAGGTGAACGAAGGTGACTATGCAAGGAGCCCCTCCCAAACCTTGGCCGACACACAAATATAACTTGATCAACCATCTAGGAATGAACCCCACTCAAATCTCAATCCTTGAGTTGTTGTGCACCTCTCCCAAGCACAAGGCTATCTTATACTAGGTATTATAAGATTCATCGATCCCTATATACCTAAATGTAAATCAATTTTAGGCTATGGTAGGTTTATTAGCTACCACACACCATATATCCTTCACCGAACATGATTGTACTTCACAAAACCTGAACCATAATGAACCATTGCACCTTGAAGTATACGTCAATAAACACAAAATCAGATGAGTTTTGATAGATGGTGGATTGTGTTTGAACATATGTACATCAAAACTAGTAACTACCGGGGATACTCAGAGGTCTATATAGATGAGTCCAAAATGATTGTAATACGTGGATATGATGTCATGGAATGCCCTTCCAAAGGCGTCATAGTACTACCCATAAGAGTGGGTCCTCCTGTATAGGACATAGTGTGTCAAGTTCTAGATCTGAACCTCCCATACAACCTCTATCTTAGATTCCCATGGATTCACTCCATGAAGGTTGTCCTTCCACATACCATCAATACTTGAAGTTTCCTTACAATGGTGCGAAGATCACTATTTCAGGTGATCCTGACCCATTTCAATATTGTAATAATCTAAGAGGAACACCAAAAATTTAGGTGCCTAGCCATAGGCAGAGTCCATCCACCCCGTCCCCATCACTACATGTTGAATCAAATTCTCTTTCTAAAGATACGCCAAAACCAACAAAATTCCCCAACACCAAGATTCGAGTCTAGGACAATGGAGTGGGAGAATACAGTATTGAAAATCTGTTATGTGTAGGGAGATTACCATTTGTTCCAAAACATTATGGCAAACCTCATCACATTAAGAAGGAACCCGAGGTCACAATTCAATATCACCCAACAAAAAAATTCATCAAATGTGGTGAATTGGGAAAGGAATACATCAAGGAGGATATCTCCACATGGATATACAAGGATGAAGAATACAAGATACAAGCAAACCTACTAGTGGATAAATACAATAAGGGATTTCACATAATGAAACAAAAAGGATATGATAGTCACAGTAGCCTAGGATTACAAAAAAGTTGAAACCTTTCGGGAGCCTAACTAATCTAATCATATGAATGGCCATATCGACACCTTTTGGGATCCTAACCATTCCTCTATCTTTACCCTATCAAATTCACCCCTGAGATTCATTGATATTGATGATAAAATTCCATTACTTCATCTTAAATTAATTGATTGGGACCAACAAGTACCACCAAGCTTAGATCAATTTAAAAATGATGAATCCATTACTAAGTTTATGGGACTTAGAAACGATATCCCAAGTGGGGATCACAAGGCTAGATTCACCATGGATCTCAACCTGGTTGCATATTATGGGGAGTTGGCCAACCTTTCAGTCGCAAAATAAAAGAAACAAAGAAAAACAAGTTTGTGGATGAAAATCAAAAGACTCCCATAAACATAGCAAAAAGCAAGAAAAAGGACGTATCTGAGGGTGAAAACCTCTTTGAGGCACATAAGGATGGAAGGTTGGACCCACTCCCAAGAAATAAAGAGAAGTCCCCAATATTGGTTGAAAGGTCACAAGAAGTCAACATTAGCACACCAGAAGATTCGAAAGTCATCCACTTTGCAGCATCACTGTTAAACATTGAGAAACCAAAGTTCATAGGATTCTTCACAAAACCAAAGATCAATTTTGCATGATCATATGCGGATATGCCTAGACTAGACCCTGAAGTAGTCCTTCATCACTTACCTCTTCTTCCCGGTGCCAAACCTTTCAAATAGAAGTTGTAGAAGATGCACCCTCAAATTGCTTTACTTATCAAGGCAGAGTTAAAGAAACTACTAGATGTTGGCTTCATAAGGCCAATAAACTATGTAGATTGGATTTCAAATCTAGTACTAGTCACCAAGCCAAATGGGGGCATCCACATTTGTACCAATTTCAGAGACCCAAATAAGGCTTGTCCAAAGGATGATTTCCCTTTGCCCAATACAGACATGATCATGGACTTTACCGCGAGATAAATATGATATCACTAATGGATGGTTTCTCTAGATATAATCAGATCAAGTTTACAATGGAAGATCAACACAAGACAACTTTCACCTATGCTTGGGAGACCTACAGTTGGAATGCCATATCTTTCATTCTTAAAAATGTCGAAGCTACCTACCAGAGGGCAATGAGCATGTAATATTCAATGATATGATGCATAAAATTATGGAGAACTATGTGGATGAACTCTTAGCAAAATTTGTCAATATGGAAGATAATTTAATGGTACTAGAGAAATTTTTTACAAGGTTAGAGGAATACAAGGTTCATTTGAACCCAAAGAAATGTGTCTTTGAAGTAACCTTAGGGAATCTCCTTGGATACATAATTTCACATAGAGGCGTAGAGGTTGATCCTAAAAAGGTGAAAGCCATCATTAACATGCTACCTCCTTCCACTTTAACATAGTTAAGAAGTCTATAGGGTAGGCTACAATCTATCTGAAGGTTTATAGCACAACTAGTAGACAAGTGCCACCCTTTCTAGTATCTCTTGCGCAAGGATGTCCCTTTCAAATGGATGAATCCTTATCAACATGCTTCTCAATAGATTAAGGATTATCTCCTAACACCACCAATATTGGTACCACCTATCAATGGTAAATTTCTCATCCTATATGTATCAACAACATCATCAACACTAGGAGCTCTCCTAGCTCAAAATGATGAAGATGGGAAGGAATGTGCAATATACTACATCAGCCATACCCTTGTGGGATATGAGCTCAATTATACTCCCATAGAGTGGGAATGTCTTCCTGTGGTTTTTGCTAAACAAAAACTACAACACTACATGTCAAACTTACAAATAAAGTTAATAGCAAAGAGCGACCCACTAAAGTATTTATTCAGTAAGGCTTCATTATTAAGCAGACTAGCAAAATGGGTAATGTTTCTTAGCGAGTTCAACATTGAGTATGTGGAGCGAAAAACAATTAAAGAGCAAGTCATTGTTGAAAAGTTAGTAGATACCCCTACACAGACATTTACACCTCTTTTATATGAATTCCTAAACAAGGTGATCTTCAAGCTATATACATCTACAAAGTAGAAAATGTACTTTGATGGGTCATAGACGAATCATGGTTCGGGAGCTGGCATCTTGTTCATAAAACCATAGGGGCACATCATCCCCAAATCATATAAGATCACATTTCCCTTCATAAACAACATAGAAAAATATGAAGCCTTACTCACAGGTCTACGGGAGGCAATCAAATGGAAAATAAAAGACCTACAGGTATATGGTGATTCCCAGTTAGTAGTCTGACAAGTCAATGATGAATACGAGACTAAGGATGACAAACTAGTGCCATATAAGAAAATGATGGACAACTTAAAAGAATACTTTGACACCATCCTATTCGAACTTATCCCAAGAGTGCAGAATAAGGCAACAGATGCAATGGCCACCATTAGGTCTCTCTTGGACATTCCTAATAATGTACATTAGTGCAATTTCTTGGTGGAACAACTGTTGATCCCTGAATTTGACATTCTCGAATCTGAGCTCATCTACAATATCGTTGGTCCCAATTTACCTTAGTATAAAGAGATATATGACTACCTTAACACCCAAATCCTACCTCTCGACTTGTCCAACAATCAAAGAAAAATCTTTATCCGATGAGCGACCAAGTACATTATAATCGTCAACACCCTTTACCGTTGTAGCCTAGATACCACCCTCCTTAGATGTCTCAACATAGAGGAATCAAAGATGACTTTACAAGAAGTACACAATGGTATATCTGGGGGTCACTCTAGCAGTCCTACCCTATCCAAACAACTTTTTTGGATGGGATACTATTGGCCAACAATGGAGTGTGATTCAAGAAGTATCGTTAATGTCAAGTACATAGCAACTTGATACATGCACCCGCACAAGGACTTAACCCAATTACCTTGCCTTGGCCATTCTATCAATAAGGACTTCACCTTTCTATCAATAGGGACTTGACCTTGCTAGAAAGACACATCCCACATTTTCTAATGGACACAAGTTCATTATAAATACCACATAGTATTTCACCAAATGGATCAAAGGCATATTGATGACCTATTTCACTAGAAAACAAATCTCCAAGTTCATTTTGAACTATATAATATGTCGGTATGGTGTTCCTTTATCCATCGTAATCGATAATGGGCATCCATTCAAAAACCAAGATGTCAAGGAATTATGTGAACAGCACCACATTCAACACCACTTTGCTACCCCCTATTACCCACAGGGTAATGGTCAAGAAGAGGCATCTAATAAGACAATTGTAAAAAACCTAAAAAAGATTGTCAATGATGTTAGCTGAGACTAGCACATTCAACTAAATCTAACCTTATGGGCTTATTGTACAAGCATTCATACACCCATGGGTGCCACACCTTTTTCCCTTATCTACGGTTTCAAATCCATCTTACCAATTGAGGTCGAGATGCCATCATTGAGAGTTTCCATGCAGAATGTCATTGATGATGAAGACTACAAAATATCCAGATTACATGAGCTAGAATTTTTGGATGAAAGATGACAAACAACATTGGTCCACTTATAGGACTATCAAAATTTCCTTAAACGAAGCTACAATAAAAGTTTCAAGGTCAAACTTCTTGACATTGGTAATCTAGTCTTGAAGGAAAATCCCAAAAATTAGCAAGAACATGAGAAACTAGGTAAGTTTGAACCTAACTGGTTAGGCCCTTACATCATCATTGCAACATACGGATCTGGTGCCTATTAGCTGACTACTTTAGAGGGCAAACCGTTATCCAATCCCATCAATAGCATGCACCTTTTGAGGTACTATACATGACCTCTATGAAATCCCATATGGTAAAAATTATAAAAAATGGAAAGGTCAAAAAATCCAAAAACATGAGAAATCAACAAGAATGTGAGAAACCAGGTAAGTTTGAACCTAACTCGTAAGGCCCTTACATCATCACCGCAACATACAGATCTAGTGCTTATTAGTTGGCTACTCTAGAGGGCAAACAGTTATTTGATCCCATCAATAACATGCACCTTTAGAGGTACAATACATGACCTCTATGAGATCCCATGGGGTAAAAATATAAAAATGGAAAAAATAAAAAAAAAGAAAAGAGAAAAAAAAATAATTCGTCCTATAGTGAAAACCATTTCGGTGGTGCTTTGGATAAGTACCATGGTGAAAACCTAGCAAACAGGCACCGTGTGTAGTCAGCTTCTGCTCTACCATCTATCCCCATTCTATTTAATTCTATCCATAATACCCTAGGCACACAATCCTTCGTAATAAAGAGTTTTCCCATAGCCTAAAATTGAGTAACACTTAGCATCAATATCTTATCACATTCAACCATCCATAAAAATTGGTCCTATTATAGACTGGGGCAATTCAAGACCTAAGGTTTCAAAAGGATCCTACACATGGTATCTGGGGTTGTTATCACATAAATCCAAAAACCTCAAAAAATATCAACATACAAAAACATTAGAAAAACAATCAAAACACAAAAACATTCAAATATCCTTTGAAATTCCAAAAACATTTATACCAGAAAAGACAAAAACAATGTCAATTTCTATAGTCGAACTACGATGTCTCTACGTGTGTCATGTAGGTAAGGTCATCATCGATGAGCCCCCGAGGCATTAGTTCTATTGAAATCAAGTATTTATTTTAGTCTAAGTCTCATAAATAAGGTATCATTTGTCACCAATATAGGTAAACTATGATGTCTTTTCATTCATCACATAGGAAAGGCCATCATTGAAGAGCCCCTGAGGCATTAGGTCAGTCCCCTTAGGGTCCGTCATGAGCGTTTCTTGCATCACAATCCAAATTGCATAATAAACTATTCTTTTGAAGAGAACTGACACGTTGAACACAAATGATATACCTTACACAAAATCAAGCTTAACAAATCAATGAAACAAAAATATTACACTACTCAAATAAGCCTTCAAAATAGCGAATTAATAGTTTGCATATCTATCCAAGGTACCTATCAAATAAAAAATCATTTGTATTATATAGGATGTGGCATTATCGAAACCAAACCAGTCGTCTTATATGAAATGTTTTTTTCCCTAAATTGGGCATACTATTTTTTTATCGTGTACTTATTGTTAGACAAGAAGATCCTAAAATCTTGTTGACTTATTTGTTTCAATTAATCTTATCTCTTATCTAATTTATCTTATGTCATTCTCATAAGATGCTCGATGATATTCATAAGTTATTAGAGTGATGATGACAATTCTTTTTGTTGATTTATGTATGTGGTTTGTCTTGATAATTTACTAGGGAAACTAAGGTCCTTATGTGTGATTGAGATTCTATCTAGCATAATTCAAACATTCTATACAAGTAAAAGGAAAATCTAAAGCTTTCTTGTATCAAGATAAATATGCTTTATGGTGATTTACGCACATGTTCCTATAAGGGTCTATTGTCACTAATCTAAATTAGGACACTTCTTGTTTGACATGTTTAAATCTTTGACAAATGTATATTATTGTCACCAAAATTTGTCTCAACTTGGTGTACATATTCCACTTGTCCATATATTATAATTTTTAAGCAAACGAAAAAAAATCTACCTTCGCAATCCATGCTTAGGTATGCATACATCCGCTTGTTCCATGTCCCTAATAAAATGCTCTATGATGATAAAACATGCACTTCTACAAGCTCAAGTAATATCAATCATTATATTAAATTTGGATTTCAACAATCTATTTGAAAAGTTTTCTTCACTCCTTATTAACCATTTCTTTTCTTCACATTAATAGTTCTACTAAGAGGTCTCACAGTCATTTCGATAGCGTAGCATGACATACCAAACAAAAAAAAATGAGCTGCATCATCTTGCATCAATAAACATGTTAGAATATCATGATAATCATGTACATATAGGTCATACATACTGCATAATAAAATTACAAAAATATAAATCTTATTGCATATCATTTTGTAAAATATTATCATCCATATAAAAATCATATCGCATATGTCATAACATGTTCCAAAACATAAAGCCATCATCATATACAAACATATAAGCATACAAAAAATCATATGCATCCATCCATAGATCATAAGTAATATCATAAATATCCATATGCATAACAAATAACACATCATATAATCGCCTCAAAAAATAGTGCATCCCATATATATCCAAAAAAATAAGTGTCACAGTACAAAATTGAATATCGATAAAAAACATGGAGCTTCCAGGCTTAGTCCAAAAAATAATACATGTCTACAAAATCAAACACTGCTAGTGCTGTCTCTATCCCTTGAAGGAGACAGTTTATCCTCTATATGATGATCCACTGGCCCGTGACCTGTCCCTTTATGAATTTTGTGTTGCATGGTAGGGAGAGGGTTGGGGCTAGGAGACACCCCCACTACTCTAAGATCGTCTAGAATGTGTCCTACCTTAGGATCTAGTCATCACCTTGGTGAAACTAGGCTCTCTCTATGATGGAGGCACTGCCCTCTTGTATAAATCTCAATAATATTGCTCTGCTCTACTAGACCTACAAAGCTCTCGAACCAAATCTACTATCCCAACACTGACTATGCTAATTAAATCTAGGTCACTCTGATCTACTCGTTGCGCTCAAATCACAACCATATCCCTCTCGATTCTCAACTTCACCCTCTAGCCCCTATACTTGCAATTTTAGAGCTTGTACCTATGCTTGTAGAGCTGCCACCTAGGGACCCACTGGCCTGTCCCCCACATCCTCCTCCATCACCTCCAAGATGGGTATCTCCTCCAAACCCTCCTCCATGACCACCTCATGTCTCATCTATGCCTCTCTATCCTCTACCTCCTCTCTCTCCTCCACCTCCTCTCTCCTCTCTCCCAACCTCCTCGACCTCGATGTCCATGTCGATGTATACATTTAGTTGTTGATCTCTCTGTCCCTCCTCTTGGTGAGGAGGAATATCTATCTGCATTTGAGAAACTAGGACACCTACTTTGACACCCTTCGCTTGACGAGGAGCATCCTCCCCCTAGTTCGCCTTGATGCTCGAGGTGGACATCCACCTCTATCACCTCTCCCTCCTCTATCAACTCTCCCTCCTCTACCACCTCTCCCTCCACCACCCCCATCATTCCCACCATCCCCCCTACCACCATCATCCCCTCGCCCCCACCCTCAACCACAAAATTTGGCTCGTGAGCCTCTCCCAAGCCTCTCTACTAGGTTAGGCTAATTTGGATCTATATAAGGAATGGATTTGTGCTCAACCCACCACACGTCATACTCAGGTGTGGTACCCGCATCAACGACCTCTAGAGGGGCACCCCACTAAACAAGCTACAATGCATCAATCTCTTGCTTCGCTACCTCTACAGTAATCATGTGTCCCCATTGATTAACCTCTTGGGAGGATCTAGCAAACTCCGCAATACCAAAAAGAAGCCCTATCACTCCCTAAATTGCTGATAAACCCACTTTGGTAGGTAATGATTAATAATGTGTTATGAATGCACTATCCTCCTAATAAGGAATCGTGGGTGGTGGTAATATGGTAGATGATCAACATCATCCTCCCAAGGAGAACACTATTGGTATGGTCTCCAAGTAAATGAATCAAGAAGGCTAATAGCATGATGCCAGTACTTGACGTCACCAACTCACACTTGTGTCACAACATACATGTATACATACGGAAGTCCTACTGTAAGTTGTCTCTAAACAGGTGGTCGATACACCACAAGATGCTCCCATGCCTAGACCATGAGAAGTGTTGTCGCAACTAATTGACTGAGCATCTCAATAGGCTACATTGTGAAGTTGAACGTATAACATGGAAAGCATGCAAGGTCCCCAAGCATATACTGTACCATGCATCATCATATCTACAAGCACCTCTCCCCATCCAACAAGGAACCCCTGTCCTTGACAATCAAGACACACAACACCAACAATCACACTATAGACAACAATGACCATCCTCTCATATCTATCCACCAAAATGTCCCATTGGATCTCATAATCCTCAATGTCGAGATCTGTTATGTCCTCTTGATCAAAGGATCAGTCAAGGGAAGAATACCCATGACTAGTATTGTATATCACACGCTCCCCATGAATTGGAAGACGTAGGATCCTCCAGATGTCCTCCGATGTAATGGTGACATCCTCGGTGGGTAAATGAAATGAACAAGTCTCAGAATGCCACCTCTTGGTGAGAGCTGTCAGTAAACCTTGGTTATCCCAAATGATAGGAATAAAAGTGACATGATATAGCCTAAGGAATGAAGGTTATCCCTCTCCTTATAATTCAACTGATCTCACAATCAAAAGGTAGATAGTTGACTCTCTCGGGTATAAATGGGTGGATATTGCACCTGTAATCACAAGAAAATCACATCATGTCAATTAAAAGGCCTAAGCAAACCTATTAGACTTTAATTGCAGAGAAACAATTCTCACAAAGTAGGCTCAATTTTACAAATAGTCAAATGTGTCACATTGTTACAAGAATGCGACAAACAAATCGATTGCGACATACTGTTAAGCGGGAGTGGTGAACAAAGCACATGTGAAATACTATTAAGTGGGTGTGACAAAAAAAGCACATGTGACATACTGTTAAGCGGGTGTGGTGAACCAACCACATGTAGCGTACTGTTAAGTGGGTTTGGCGAACCAAATCAAATGTGACAAACTACCCTACATATTTGTTGCACCACAAAAAAAGTGCAAAAATTAATTGCAAGTAGTCTAAACGAAGGCAAATCTATTTTTCAAATGCGCTGCATCGAACATATGTGGCGAACTAGGCCAGACATGCAGTAGATGCGATTGCAGTTGCGACAGACAAAGTGTACCACATCTTCTTGCTCAAGTTTAAGCACTAAAATATATCAAAAAAAATTATGAAGAAAGGAAAGAGTACATATCATGTCCCTTGAACCCTCTGGTTGTTGGAAGGTCTTAAACCGATATTCATGACGTGTAGTGACTGGAACAAGAGACATTTTGGCAGCACCTTCGTAGGGAAATCACACTCAGATGATCCTAAAATGCACAAATGAGCCTATTTCACCCCCTAGGACCTATATTTACCCTTCTAGGGTGGGATATTTTACCCCCTTCTTAACCGGGTGCATCAACTTTTGACTTCAAACACTAATATGGACCCCCTGGAGGCCCTAATATCCAAACCCAAACCTACAAATGTAATCAACACCATAAAATTTACTTTTCGGAACAATTTATCAATTTTTTTGAATTTTTTTGAATTTTTTTTCGAGGGGGCATTAACCTATCTTGTTGTCACTGGGACATACCGGGACAACTCTTGAGCACAAATTTTTAAATTTTCTTTGACATAAATCTATAAACACACATTATATCAAAGAAGGGCAAAATGTAGATACCCTAAATTGTCTTGACATGCGAACAACACTTTTTTACTAACTCTCACCCTTCTACCTCCGAATGATTAAATAATACATTATTATTTAATTATTATCATTTCTCATATTTCCCTGTTAATGAAGTAATTTAACATTATTTTATTAATTCATCCTCAATCATCATTTCTAACTAATTAAATAAATCATAATTATTTAATAGTTGTAATTTAACATTATTCTCCTAATTAATTAAATAAATCATATTTATTTAATAAAGTCCCGATTTAACCTTATGCCTCGTGATTAATTAAATAAACATTAATTATTTAATTATGTCTCTAACATTACATATTCTTCCAATTTAATTAAATAGTTATCATTAATTATTTAATTAAACTACTTTCCCTCTTTCGAATTAAATAATTAACTTTATTATTTAATTCTCCAATATTGACTCAACATGATCTATTAATAAATATAATTTTTCTTATTAATTCAATCTCTTTTTGCATATTCCTCTCAAAGATCAATTAATTAATTATCCTCACACATTTTGATTGATCAAATCACATCCATTGATTATTTAATCTAATTTGCTGACTGATCAATCATTTCCACCAATTATTCCAATCCCACTAATTAATATATCCATTTCCACTGGTTATTCTAATCCCACTAATTAATATATCAAATTTCCATTGATTATCCAATCAATTCCCTTGATTGGATTAATCAGGCTAGTTAACTACTCAATCTATTTCCTCTCAACAGACATTGACCGTTGATCTTGATCTTTGATCTTTGCATCTAGACCGTTCATTTGAAATAAGCATTTTTATAAAAGAAGCATTCTTCTAATATTTTTGGTTAACCACAAATTCTTGATACTTGGCATCCTTCGTCATATTACAACATTTGAAGCTTGAAGCAACACTTAGCATACAAAATCTGAGGGCAATATTCAAGGATACAAAAGGAGAGGAACCATGAAGGTGATTCAAAAATAGCATGGAAAGGAAGGTGAGTTTGTGTCATTTGTTTACATTTCTATGTTGCTTTCATTCTTCATTGAAATATTTGATTTGAGTTTAGTATGGAATTCATATTTTAGTTGTTGCTTTGAATAGATTAATGCTTAATATTTTGTAAAACCTCATTTTCTGATCTTACAAATCTCTTGAATTTTCTTTTCCATATATAGCATATGACTCTCATAATCTTTTTTTAAAACAATGATGGCTTCCTCTACATCTTCCACCTTGTTCTGCAACTCCCTATTTCTAGACTCAGAATGGTTGCTCTCCTCATTAGAGACTTTTTCCTATAGACCTCAAACTTTGACATTGGTTTTATTAATCTCTGAGAAAAACCATTTGACCAATTTAAAATAATTAGCCATTCCCTCCCTTGATAACCCCAAGATGTCATATATTTCATCTCTATTAGTATGCAGGTAAAAAAATCAAATAAAGGGGGAATATTAGCAACATATTGTGTTTTCCTTGGCAAGGCCTTTCATGGGGGTATGGACTATGTCCATCCTATCTTAAATTTTATCCTTACCTTTACCAACCTCCTCCCCAATTTCTCCTCCCCTTTTTCGACCTCTTCCCCGTCAAGCTTTGAGTTTTGTTTGCCCCTCCGTTACACTTTGAATCCCACCTCCTCATCCCCTGTTTGAGAACTCTCCAATCATGAAATAACCTTCTTAGCTTTCTTTTTTGGAGAGATATTCTTTCTAGTAGCCTTTCTTTTCTTCTTCTCTTCATCATCAGAGGGATACGAAGATAAGACTTCAAAAGAGTCATCCCCTTCATCTTCCTCCTGCCATTCTTCTTCGTCATAATCTTCCAAGGAATTAAAACTCATGTCATAATACTGTACTACCATTGGCTTTTATTTTTTCTTGACAATACCCTACCCCTTTAGATTCGACACAGGGGTCTAGGTCTTAACTTATTTCATGATTAAGAGGACTAAACCCTCATGCAGTACGTGATGTTTAGGGTTTTTAAATGTTCTTTCACAAAATTATCCAATGAAGCTAGGAGAAAATAAGGAAAAGACACTAACAACTTATGCCTAAAGTGATTCAGGAAAATAAAATGGACACCCAAGATAGCCATGTACCTTCTATTCAAAGTAATGCAGTGTATGATAACATTCACAATCTCAGCCCACATGGTTTTTATAGAGAGTCTGTCATAGCCCCATAAAGACAATTCCACCAGCTTTTCTCATTCATCACCCTTAAATAATTGATTAAGGGCTTTATTGTTAGCTTTCCTATCATGTAAGAAATTTCTTCCTTGCATAAACAACTCAATTATCTTTGCAATCACCTCCTCTGTTATTGCAAATTCCTTACCATTCATAGTCAAAATTCTATTTTTCTGACCCTTGACAAATAACTTAGAGGCTTCAGGATCATGCCCATGTAGCCTTTCCATGTAGGGGGTCAAGCCCCCTCCTCCAAAATTTTCCACACTTTAGACTTCCTACGAACCCCATCACATGATAGAGGCTACACACAACTTTTGTCTCCTACCATGGTCACACAAATTCTCCTAGTTTACAAACCCCAAATGTTGTTCCTAAACTCCAAACAAAAACAAAAAGGGAAAAATACCATTTTGCTACCTAGAAAGCACATGAGACGTCTGGGAGTGATTAACTCCACATCCCATCCTCTAACATTTTTGGTGCTAGCAATCATTATTAAGAATGGTAAGAGCTTCAATGGGTACTGAAGAGTACCCATCCCATGTGTTTAATAGATTGCCTTCTCACTCCTTCATTAGCAAAGAAGTCCGCCAAATAATTACCCTCACACATGATATGAGTAATCCTTATGTCATCAAATGAATTGATCATGCCTAAAGGATCAAAGATTATTGACTCAATAGACAAACTAGGGGATGCAATTTATTACTTGACACCTTATAATGTTTAATGAACCCCCTTCCACCCACACTTTCTCGAAGCCTCTATCATAGGCAAGTTTTATACCATTGTATGCTACCACTGCTTCAATTCTAAAAGCAAAGTTACTCACCATTACATTTATTTATTTCATTATGGTGTCAACATGTGGACTCCTACCAAATTTTGATCGTGTGTAGAAGAAATTAGTTAAAATGATTGACATTGAAACAAGACTTAAAGGGTGATGGAATTTAAATAATAGAATTTGAACATAAAACAAAAAAAAGCTAATGAACTTGTACAAATAGCTAGTTCAGTCAATTTTCATTATATTGAAACATGGAAACTTGTTGTGAATGGGACAAGATTGGGTGATGGAATCGATGTGTAAACTATTCTTGACTTGTCTCTAACAAAGTATTTGTTTCCATGTTAATACAATTCTTTACTTATTAGGACATGTGTTAAATTTTTCATCTTATTATACTTTAAAATTTCTATCATGAAGAAAATTATACTCTAAATTTATGACATGAAGTAAATTAACATTAAAAGTTATAAAAAGATTAATTGGTTGAAAGTGCATAAAGTATGCAAAAAATAAATTGTATATATATACAATAGTAGAATAGGTTTTAACATCCACAAGGCTAAAGACAACCTAACAAAAAATTGACCTAATCATTTTAGCTTTCTATATTGTTGATCTTTTGCTATTTATTTTGATGACGAACTCTCTTATTTTTTCAACCTTTAACAAATCTTATAAAGAAACTACTACTAAAGGACCCACACATTTGGCTCAAATGTCACTATACGCTTCAACTCTAAAGTAAGTCTCTAATTCAACTATTCCAAATATGTAAAAAACACATACCCTCCCCTCACATTTTTCTTTTGTTTTCTTCCTTTTACCTATTTCACATTGAAGATGATGTGAGTTAGCTCTCAATTGAACTACGAGCATCTTTGCTTTTTAAGTGATATTTGCCCCTTTATAAACTTTTTGGTGATAATTATACTTGGGGTCAAATTCATCAAGGTAATACTCTCTCTTTCTCTCCAATGTCTTTTCCTACACAAACTTGTAAAATTTATCTATAACAAATGTTTACTTTGTTATTAACTAAACATGCATTTAGTTCTATGTTTCAATTATTTATCTATTTGATGTTTTGTTTTTATCTCTCATTCAAAACTTTTCAATGACAATCCTTGACTATCTATTTGCCTCTATCTATTTAATTTTTTAAAATAACATTAAAAAAAACCATAGCAATTGATTCTATGAGAAAGATACCTATTTATACCCTAAGAACCTCATAAAACCTTCCGAAATAACAAAATAAAAAATAAGAAAAGAAAAAGAAAAAGTAAAACGTTACACGTATATAGAGTCTCCTGATTTAAAAGAAAGTTATATGATACTACACAGGGCTGGGCTCTTGGAAAATTTCATATTGCTAGAGGAAGAAGACGTGATGGGAGGTGCAGAGAAAAATGGAGATGCTAAAGAAGTGGAGATTGAGCAGGAGAGCAGACACATAGATAAAGGACCTGTAAGTTCGTTCTTTCTATCTATTGGAACTGTTTAACTCAGCAGTTTCAAGTTTTAGGTCAACATCGTGCTTTCTTGTTTAAATGTTTTATAAGCGTCTCGCAAGTTGGAATCAAATGGATTGAATGACTTGTTAGACCATAAGTGAAACTATCAGAGTTCTTTTCGCTTTTCGATTTTTTTTATAACCCGATTGCTCAATGTTCGTCTATCTTTGATTTGAATAAATATTATGTAAAAAAGTATCGCAGATGCATATAATATATATGTATATTTTAGGATAGTGTGGGTTAAGCTAATATGTGTTAAAAAAATAGCTTTTCCAGAGTTTACAGGCCGTGTATGTTGCCTTTGTAACATCATACAAACTTATTTCCATGCTTGTTTCTCTCGGAAAATTTTTGGGCGGACAATTTGGGCGGCCTTCAGCAGTGTGTCATGTTAGCTTGGATGGCATGTATCTCATAATCGTTAAACCATCACTTCACTCCATATGCAATGGGGTTATGACCCATTTTTTCGGGGAGGAGTAGATTTTGCTATTTTTCTGATGACATTACAAATAACTTGTCAAGAGTATTCAAGGGTTTTCCTCAAAAATCTTAGTTCACCTTGGAGGGTTTTCGTCCTCCTTGATCAAGATTTGGGTTTTCGTCCAAACTTAATAAGAGAAATAAGGGTTTTCGTCCTTGGATCTCTTGTGAACTTGGAAGGGTTTTTCATCCTTCCTATTTGTAAGTCACTTCCTCAAATTCAAGATTGATTGCTTGATAGATTGATAAACTTATTTTTGATTGGTTGATTGATCTTTTTGATATTTTGATTGCTTGATTCTTGATGGATAGATGAGTGATGATTATTGATTGAATGTCAATGAACTGATTTGCCCTTTATAGCCATTTCTTTAAGGAGTCACTACCCTTCACGATAAATGAGTGCCTTTTGAGAATAATAATTTATTTCCCAATTGATGATTTCTCCAGAAGGAAATGATCTCCCTTTTATATCTTATTATTGAGGGAGTCGCAACCTTTCGTATTTGAAGGTGTCACAATCTTTCACATTAGGAGTCACATAATATTTATTCTTAGTTGTTTTCTTCATCCCTTATTCTCATGGAATGATCCCTCCTTTATACCTTATGGGTGACAGCGTCACCACCTTTCACCATCGCTACCCTTGGAAAATATAATTAATTTTAATTGAACTCTTTCGCTGGTGCTCCCTTATGAATATTGCTGGCACCTCCTTGCATTGGTTTCTATGATATTGCCTAGTCAATGATTTAATATGTAGTGATTTGGGCATTTTGGTAGGGCATGACAAAGAGTATACATTACAGGGTCTAAAGGTAGGTTATGTTTAGATGGTTAGCTCCCATTCTATGGAAAAGCTGTTAGCTGATTAAGGAAAGGGTGTTCAAGTTATTTGGCCTAATTCCACTCTCTAGAGGCTCAACCTCTTTCTCCTTCCCCTTTGTGAGATTTGTAGGGCCTCCTTGATAAGTATCAATGAGTATTTGAAGAACCCAAAGGCTTACCCCTTCCAAGGTCCCATGAACATTTCATTCCCATCATCTTTAGTAGCCATCCTCCTAATATTTGGTCCTATTGGTAACTATTTGAGTAGAAGAGGTAGGAGTCATTTGCCCTAGTACTAGTCCTTACTTCTCTCTAGCAGTTATGGTTCCTAAGAAAGATGGGGGTTGGAAAATGTGCCCTTATTTTCATGAGCTCAAATTAGCCATCAAGGATAATTTTCCTATCGTTTTTATGGATGAT
Source organism: Sequoiadendron giganteum (assembly GCA_007115665.2). Taxonomy (NCBI): domain Eukaryota; kingdom Viridiplantae; phylum Streptophyta; class Pinopsida; order Cupressales; family Cupressaceae; genus Sequoiadendron; species Sequoiadendron giganteum. The sequence goes on from CM021101.1 coordinate 375,748,120, forward strand.
TTATTGGACGAGCTTTCAAAGGTTAAATTTTTCATTAAGCTAGATCTTTGTTTAGGCTATCACAAATTAGGGTCTGTTGATGAATGGTAGCTTAGGTCAGATATAAACGATGATTGCTATAAGCATCATCATCGTTTATATAAGATCAATTGCTCTTCATAATTAATATTTCTAAAATAAGTAAAATCGAATTTTATAATGCATGTATAAAATTGAATTTTAAATAAATGATGTTCGAAATTCTTATAAATATATATCCGCCATGTGTGAGGGAGTATATGTGTTAAGTCGCTTAACAAATGGTAATCGGTTGTAGAGAAAGCCCGTGCGCCCAAAGGGACACGTCCCTTGAGCGGACGTGTCTCGACATGTGGAGACACGTCCTCTCAAGACATGCATCCCTTGGAGGCGAGCCTCTCCACATACAAATAGGAGTTCCAAACATTGAATGCAAACATCGAAATTTATTAATGTTCTGCAATCCGCACATTCAGCAAAAGAGAAGAAATCTGGAAATCGATTTTGACTTAGAATTTCTCACACAGAATTTCAGACTTTAGTTTTTAAAACTTAGATTACTAGGATCCTATCTGATACAGATTTGGTTACATTTACATTGTATCAGAACCATGTTGTGTGAATCCAAATCAAATCTAAAATCAGATTGCTCAAGAAATTCGTATTTTCTAAAAATCGAATTCACATCACATTCTTCATAATGTCAAGTGTGATCAGATTTGAAGATTGTCTTGCAGGAGCAGATAACTTTACATCATGGAAATTTAGAATTCTGATGATCCTAAAACAGAATAAACTAGACTCACTTATGAGAGAAAATAAAAGGGAACCAGAGGTTGAACCTAAGAAAATTGAGAACTTTGTGTTCTATTCAGCCCTATCTAGCCAAATATCTAACAACACCCACAATTGGGTAATTGATAGTGGTTCTTCCAGACACATCACAGGATTCAGATTACACCTGGACACTATGATTGAAAGGTCTGATGAAGTAGTAACCATTGGGGATGATTCTGCACACCCTGTAAAAGGGCTTGGAACTTGCTCCATCAAACTAAAATCTGGTCTCTCTCTTCAACTTACTGGAGTTCTATATGTACCTGGAATTAAGAGAAATCTAATATCCATCTCTGCCCTTGAAGACAATGGGTATAGAGTTACCTTTATGGATGGGAAAGTTTTAGCATGGCCTAAAAACTCAACAATCAAGAAAGCCCAAACCATAGGTGTAAGACAAGGGTACCTCTACAAACTATGCATTGAAGTCAAACAAGTCCTTACTCTTGACACCTTTGATTCAAATGAGATTTGGCATAGAAGATTAGGACACCTTCATTTCCGTGCCCTACCTGCTGTGGAAAAACTTGTAACAGGCTTACCTAAGTTAAAACCATCTCATGAAGGAACTTGCAAAGGTTGTGCCTTAGGAAAGAATACAAAGGGGTCCTTTCCCAATAGTGTGAGCAAAACCCTAAATGTGTTAGAATTGGTTCACTTAGACTTATGTGGACCCATGTTTGTACCCTCTAAAGCAGGATTTCTATACTATGTCATATTTGTAGATGACTTCTCTAGGAAAACCTGGATCTATTTCCTTAAATGTAAAGAGTCAATAGAAATCCTCAAAAGGTTCAAAGAGTTTAAAGCCCTCACTGAAAACTTCTTCGGGAAGAAAATAAAAACCTTAAGGACAAACAATGGGAGAGAATACACCTCTGAGATCTTTAAAGAATTCTGCATGAGTGCTGGAATTAAGAGGGAGTTCACAATTGCCTACAACCCTCAACAGAATGGGGTTGCTGAAAGAAAAAATAGAACCATTGTAGAAGCTGCTAAGGCAATGTTACTAGACCAAAATATTGAAACTTCTTTCTGGGCAGAAGCCTCTAGGACTACTGTCTATATCCAAAATAGATGCCCTCATTCTCATCTTGATAACAAAACTCTTGAAGAAGCCTTTACCGGCATAAAACCTGACATTAGTCACTTTAGGATCTTTGGGTGTCCTGTCTATATTCATGTGCCCAAAGAGAAGAGATTCAAGCTAGAACCTTTTGGAAAGAAGGGGGTATTTGTGGGTTATAGTGAAACCTCCAAAGCCTATAGGATATTCATACCTGGGCAGAAACAAATCGAATTGAGTAGAGATGTCATCTTTGAAGAAGACATTGCATTCAAGAGGGCAAGAAGTTCTAGTGAGATAGAAACCTATTCCCCTAGAGTACCTGAAGAGGAACCTGCTCCTGAGATTCAGAGGGAGCATCCTGAGGAAATGCCACATGAACTACCTTCTAATTCAGATGAGAATACAAATGACATCGGCAGAAAGAGACCACTTTGGGCCAGAAAGATGATCAAAGAAGCCAAGGATCATACAGCACCCAAAGGAACATTCAGGGAGAGTAAAAGACCCAAACGGTTCTCTAGTTATGTTGCTTTAATGAACAACATCATAAACTCAGAACCTGCCAGTGCTACTGAAGCCTTCAGACATCAAGCTTGGAAGGATGCAATGACGGAGGAATATCAGTCCATCCTAAAGAATGATGTATGGGATATAGTGCCTAGACCAAAAGAAAAATCTGTTGTCTCTTCTAAATGGCTCTTCAAAATCAAGCATGCTGCTGATGGCAGTATAGAAAAACATAAAGCACAGAAAAACATAAAGCACGTTTTGTGGCTAGAGGCTTTTCTCAATAGGAAGGCATTGATTATGAAGAAACATTTGCATCCGTTGCCCGTTACACATCAGTGAGAGCAGTATTAGCCATTGCAGCAGCTAAAGGCTGGAAGATCCATCAAATGGATGTGAAAACTGCCTTCCTGAATGGAACCATTGAAGAGGAAGTCTATCTAGAACAGCCTGAAGGTTTTGTGATACATAAATCTAACTCACATGTGTGCAGGCTGAAGAAAGCTCTCTATGGACTTAAACAGGCTCTCAGGGTCTGGTATGAAAGAATTGACAGCTATCTCCTGGGATTAGGATTTTCCAAGAATGATGCTGACTCCAATCTCTACTTCAAAGTAATCAAAGGTGATATGCTAATAATTATTTTATATGTTGATGACCTGCTGATAACAGGAGAAGATCACCTCATTACTCAAGGGAAGCAGGATCTAATTTCTGAATTTGACATGAAAGATTTGGGCATTCTACACTACTTCCTAGGTTTAGAAGTATGGCAGAAATCAGAGGGCATTATACTAAACCAAGGAAAGTATACTATTGATATTTTGAAGAGATTTGGAATGTTGGATTGTAGACCGATGTCTACACCTATGGAAACCAACCTTCACAAATTGAAAGAAGCAGCGGTAGAATGCAAAAGTGCAGATCCAACCCTTTACAGGCAGATGATTGGATCCTTGATGTATTTGGTTAACACCAGACCTGATATTTGCTATGCAGTGAATGTTCTTAGCCAGTTCATGTGTGAGCCAAAGGAAATTCACTTAATGGCTGTGAAACATATTTTGAGATATCTTCAAGGGACTATTGGATATGGTCTTCTTTACAAGAATAATCAACTAGATCTGCATGGGTACTCTGATTCAGATTGGGTTGGAAGCGTAACCGATCGGAAAAGCACATTAGGATGTTACTTCAGTTTAGGATCGGCTATGATCTCCTGGATTTGCAGAAAACAATCTTCAGTTGCACAGAGCTCAACAGAAGCTGAATACATTGCAGCCTCAATGGGAGCAAGAGAAGCAGTTTGGCTTCGTAAATTGCTTGTGGGACTCTTTGGTGAGCCCTTAAATCCTACAATTATTCATTGTGATAATCAGAGTTGCATCAAACTCTCTGTGAATCCTGTCTTTCATGATAGATCTAAGCACATTGAGATCCCCTATCATTATGTAAGAGATATGGTGGAAAGGAAAGTGATTCAGTTGGAGTATATCAATACAAATGATCAAACTGCAGACATTCTCACCAAGCCTCTCTCCCGAATCAAGGTAGAGCACTTCAGGAAGAAACTTGGTATGGTTGAAATGTAATTTGTTATTTATGTTTGAAATACAAATTGTTTATAAATTGTACTAATATATAAAGATGTTTAATGTGTAAACTCTTTTGTCATGTGTGTGACTCCATGACTTTATGGGCTACTCCCCCTGTGTACATTATCGAAAGGTGACGATCTTTCTGATAATGAACACTTGTATTTGACATTGTAAAGTGACGACTCTACAATGATAAACTATCATGATAGATATCATGTGACTTGATATCTGTGGACATGTCATGATAGTATCTCTTGGACACCTTGATGGATATCATGGGACTTGATATCATCTGAAGATCATTGTGATCCATAAGAGATAATCATGGTGGATATTTATATCCGTGGATATGCCATGAATTATGGTAGACATCATGTGACTTGATGTTAGTGCACATACCATAATGAAGATGTGTTATGAAGAATGTCATGTGACTTGACAACATTGAGAAAACATATCATATCTTTGATATCACGTGTGAAGGTGATATCTTGACTTATTTGATTTGAAATATCTTACCTAGCTAAGAGGGAGTGTTGATGAATGGTAGCTTAGGTCAGATATAAACGATGATTGCTATAAGCATCATCATCGTTTATATAAGATGAATTGCTCTTCATAATTAATATTTCTAAAATAAGTAAAATCGAATTTTATAATGCATGCATAAAATCAAATTTTAAATAAATGATGTTTGAAATTCTTATAAATATATATCCGCCATGTGTGAGGGAGTATATGTGTTAAGTCGCTTAACAAATGGTAATCGGCTGTAGAGAAAGCTCGCGCGCCCAAAGGGACATGTCCCTTGAGTGAACGTGTCTCCACATGTGGAGACACGTCCTCTAAGAGACGCATCCCTTGGAGGCGGGCCTCTCCACATACAAATAGGAGTTCCAAACATTGAATGCAAACATCGAAATTTATTAATGTTCTACAATCAGCACATTCAGCAAAAGAGAAGAAATCTGGAAATCGATTTTGACTTAGAATTTCTCACACAAAATTTCAGACTTTAGTTTTTAAAACTTAGATTACTAGGATCCTATCTGATACAGATTTGGTTACATTTATAGGGTCAAATAAGTTGATATTCCTAAAATTGCATTTATGACACATGAATTCCATTACAAATTTTTGGTCATGCCCTTTGGATTATTCAAGGCCCCCTCTACTTTTTAGAGCCTCATGATCACAATGTTTTGTGGTTGTTTACGTAAATTCATTCTGGTCTCTTTTGATGACATACTTGTCTACAATTGGACATGGATTGATCATCATCATTTGGAGATCGCTCTCAGGATTGCATAGGACCATTCTCTCTTTGCCAAGCGCTCTAAGTGTGTCTTTGGAGTCCAATAGGTGGAGTACTTGGGCCATATTGTTTCACTAGTAGGTGTTCAGGTTGACCCCAAGACGATTATCACAACGAAAGAGCGACCATGCCCAAAGTTGCTGAAAAGCTTGTGAGGTTTTTTATTTTGATATGGTACTATTGCAAGTTTGGGTGCAATTATGGTAATTTTTTTGAGCCCTTGACAACTTTGCTTAAAAAGAACTCCTTTAATTGGTCTAAATAAATGAATGTGGCCTTTAATGCTCTCAAAACTGCAATGTGTTCTACTCTAATGTTGGCCCTACATGATTTTAACAAACCCTTCACTCTAGAATGTGATGCCTTTGTAACAGGCATAGGTGTGATGTTGATGCAAGGACAACCCTTAGCCTTCAATTGACAAACAACTCACAAGGCGCAACTTGACTAAATCAACATATGAAAAAAAATGTTGGTTGTCCTCAATGTTGTCTAACAAAGGTGTCCTTATTTATTGGGCTGTTAGTGCTAGATAAAAATAGATAATTGTAGCTTGAAATATTTTTTGTAGCAAAGGTTCTACTCCCTGAAACAATAAAAATAGGTGGCAACGATGAATGGATATGACTATGAGATTGTCTACAAGAAGGATAAGGAAAATGTGGTAGTAGATGCGCTTTCACACCAATATGAACAAGAATGCTCATCTTTTCTCTTTTTGTATTGGTTCCAAATTGTATACATGAGATCCAACATGAATGGGCTACTAACTCTTTAGTTTAAGATACCATTTGATAGTTGGAATAGAATCCACAATTATTGGTGGGTTTTTGTTGGCTAGTCCAAGCCCTTACCTATCACAATTGGATTTGTATACCCTCACCTAAGTGTGTAAACCTTTGTTACTAATTGAATTGCACTCTTCTCCTATTGCTAGACACTCGAGTTTTATGAAGAGCTACAAGTGTGTGAAGTAGGATTTCTTTTAGGATTGCCTTAGGAAGGATGCTTAGGGCTTTGTAGATGAATGTGATGTTTGTGAAAAGGGCCAAAGCGGAAACTCTCAAGGCTTTAGGATTGTTGCAATCACTTTATATTCCTAATCAAGCTTGGATTGATATTTTAATGGATTTCATTGTGGGACATACACTCTCACATGGTAAATAGGTCATCTTGGTGGTGGTGGATCTCTTGACCAAATATCCCTTACACTTTGCTCAACACTTCTTGGATTCAGTCTTCAAACTCCATGGGATGCCTCACTCTATTGCCAGTGATTGTGATCCATCCTTCACCAACAAATTCTATCAAGAGTTGTTTAAGTTGCAAAGCACTACCTTGAACATGCATTCTACTTATCCTCAAACTGATTGTCAAACATAGATTGTCAGCAAGTGCCTTGAGACTTGTGTTGTTTCGTGATTGAGTAATAGGGACAATGGGCCAAGTAGCTACCCTTGTTTGAGTGGTGGTATAATACCGATTATCATAGTGCTTCCAAAATGACTTGTTATGAAGTCCTCTATGGTACTCCCCCACCCTCCTTGAGTACTTATGTGTTAGGTTTTTCAAGAGTTGTAGTAATTGACAACATTTTGGCCAAGTGAGAAGACATCTCTCGACTAATTAAGGCCAATTTGACATTGGCCCAAAGTTGCATGAAACAACATAAGACAACATATTTTTGATATTGGTGATTGGGTTTTTTTATGTCTTCAGTCTACAAGTAGTTTTCACTACTTTTGGGACTCAATATGATAGTGCCAAATTTATTTGAGTCCCAACTCCTTTATGCATTTTGGCCTTATTTTTCCCACCATAGATAACTAATTTGGGAAACTTCCCTAATGGGTCTCCCTTGGTCAAAGTTTGCATAAGTGTTGTTCTTTGTCTTTTCCCATGTGCCTATCATGTGTTGGAAGTTGCTAGAAACCCAAAAAATTCTAAGTGTGGAGATTCTATGTTCAAATTTATGAGGATTGTACTCATGTTGGAGTTTCCCTTCTTGGTATGCCTTTCCTTCTAACTCCACCTTTTCCTTTGTTCGTGCTAGGATATTGGACTTTCCTGTTTGGGTGTACGTTTCATCCATTCTTTGCCTTCATCCCCATTTCATGTTAGGATATTAGAGTTTTCTTCTCGACATCCATTTCCTCCAATCTCCACTTTCCCTTGCCTTTGTTGGAGTTTCGCATGTTTTCTTACTAGCATGCTTTTCATTAGAACACCAACTCCCCAATTTTTACTCCAAGTCACCTTTTGGAGCTAGGGTTCTAGCCATCCCTTTACCTAGGTGCCTTTTCCTTGGTATCTATGACTCCTTGACAATTTTTACATATCCTTTTGGAGTTGGAGATGTAGTTTTACTCTTATTAGTTTGTTTTGAGCATGAAGTATGCTTTACTCTTGATCTCTGACTCCTTGACAATGGTATTGGTTATCAGGTATCCTTAACTCTTGATCCTTGAAACTCCGAAACTCCTGCATTTTGTATTGTTCACTTCCACCTACCTCCTTCCATGTTCCAAGTCGCTATCAATGACCAATTTTGATGTTGCAACTACTCCAAATGTATTTTTTGCTTAAAACCATGTCTATCTTAGGGGTGCAATTTTACACACATTCCAAATAGTGGATGATTGGAGCACTGAGCTGCCATTAGTGCAATGGTTGTATTTCTAACAAGAATGAGTTTCATGTGAGCTTTGAGCCACCATTTTAGCAAATTTTGCAGGATCCCCGCTTGTTTCACATGCAACATTAATGACATTTGATCTTGAGCTGATTCCCTAAGGATTGATTGGCCAAACGTAGTGCTATATATCAATTTGTTTTCCAAAACAAAGTTTGGTCATTTTCTCCATTTTCATGCAATTGTAACATCGAGCAATATCTAGGCTTTTTTAATCCTTACATGTCCAATTGCCATTAGAGCAACTCATTTGACAAGTCACGAAGAGGTAGCTATCGTATAGCAAATGTTTGTAATTGGATGTCTCCTTGGCCAGTTGTAGATCTTTAGGAAGTTTTCTGAGTGAAAAAGAGTGATAGCTTCTTCTTAACATAGGGTTTTCTCTTACCACTAATGGATTGGAGAGTATTATTTGTAACGGTCTTTTCCTTATTGCATGTGGATTTTTGGAAGTTTGGAGAGAGATTATTAAGCATGCTTAGTTATTAATATCATATCTCTTGTTATTTGTGTGTGTTGTGTCTTCTAGTAATTGTGACTTTGTAACCCTATATAAGGCACCGGTCTTGAAAGTCTTTGACACTTATTGCACCTTAAAATGAACAATATTTTAAACCTGTAGTGTAGTAATAGGAAGTAGAGTTGTATGCAATTCATGGTTCAGCTTTGTGACTAAGGAAACATCTCAAATGAGTCTTGAAAGATTGCACCTTAAGGGAATCCAGTCTTGCATACCCACATTTTGCAGCCTTGCAATGATGTTGTCATTAGCTTAATAGAGGTCATAGCAGTAGGTTAATCCTTGATCTAGTGACAGAATTTGGGATCAAAGTGTACATCTAGATACTACTGCAGTTTGTTGATATTCCATATCTTTAGTTGTAATTAAATCTTGTTAAACATTACCTCTAGGAACATCCTCTCGAGTTTAGCTGAGTCCAATGTGAAGAAGAGTTTTTCCACTCTCAGAAATTGGCCTGTCATCACTCACATTTTATTGAGGAGCTGGTCTACCCACCTTCAAGAACAATACATCCTTTACCTTAAAGTGGATTGATCCCTCTAAAAGTGTGAGTAGTGATTTCGGGACCAAACAGCTGTGAAACAAGCAAGGTCATAAGTTTTCTCCCAAATTTTATGGTCCCTATTAGGTGATCTAGTGCATAGGTGAGGTGGCATACAAGTTAGCAGCTCCACCTTCTCAAATCCACCCAATTTTTCATTTCTATTGTCTCAAGAAAGTGATTGAGATTGCTACTCAACCACCAACAGAGCTACTTGAGTTGGATGAGAAGGGCTCGATATTTTTGGAGCATAAGGCTATTTTGGACAAACACACAAAGCACCTTGGAATATTTGTAATTGGAGTGTATGCTCTATTTAGAGGTTGCCCCCTCAAAGTGGCACTGTGAAGATAATAAAAACATTATTATTTCTCTTGTTTCTGCAATATTTCTGTGTGTTCGGCATATTTTTTCTTGCAGGTTCATTACACTGTCTTTTGTCTTTTAAATTGCAAAAGATTCTCCCAATAGGTGAATTCATAATTCAGAGCAGGAAATTCTTGCAAAAGCTTCTTTTCGTTTAAGAGAATTTTTAGCAAGATACCATTATGAATCTTACAGGAAATTTACATAAGGCTTCTGATTCAGATACTTCAATTTTGAAAAATTATGTATCTATCAAAACATAGTTTATAATTATATATTTTAAAAAATTAAATACATAAAACAGAGTTCAATCATATTTTTACCATTTCTCTGGAGATAATGGGTAAATCTCAAGGAAAAGCCTTCTCTGGAACAAGATATACTACTTGAGAGATAGACAATCCAGCTTACAGGAATATATCAGACCGATATTGCCGCAAAAATTGTGAAGTAAAGACCTTTGGTAAGGAGGAGGTAAGTAATGGAATAAAAACAAACGATGGCTATGCAGGCAAATCTCTCAGTGATAAGGGAAGGATGAGAAAAGATATAAGGCAAGAGGATGGCAGGTGTGATGAAGTGCAAAGTTGAACTTTACAAAAGGCATTCGACAATAGAAAGTGCCAAACTGAAGATATAAACTACTGTTTACAGTAGAAAAATGCTGTTATTTCTAACATGGTTGAAGCCTAAAGGATTGCTTTCTTTAAGAAACTCCTTCAAGATAATTATCATTACATTTTATGTTGACCATCCTATTCCAGGAACTTGTGGTGTTGTTTATGCAATGCCACCTTGCCTAGATCTGTTCTGAACAATATAAGGTAAGACATTCCCATAGACTTGCATTTAGGTCTAGGCCACAAGGCATACATTCATATCACTTGGTAGGATCCATCCACATGCATTGCTCCTAAACTCCCATCAGCTACAATTGCACTGTCCTGTTGGATGGGCTCAGAGAATTGAATCTTCACAAATATGCACTTTTGCAACAGCAGCATCCCTCCCTGACAAGTAGGAGGTATTTTTCTCTGTGTATCAAATTATGATCTTTTATCAGGATTCAACTACATAGTTTTCGAGTCAATGAGTTTGCTCAAAAACTATGCAGTTGAATTCTGATAAAATATCATAGTATCTCTCCCTGTTGAGGACCTTTGTTGCATTTCAACATAAACAAATTTTACTTGGGGGACCATATTTGTGAAATTTTAACCACTAGCACAGATCCCAGATCCCAGATCCATCTTAATATGGTTCTGATGTGTGTTAAGAGGTATCTGAAAGAGGAGGTGTAATTCAAGAATAAGAATATTGATTCAGTTGCATTTCACTTTGAAATACATTCTTATGACGATGACTCTGCTTTCCTTCTCTTTCCCTTTTTCTTAAAATTGGATTTTTGCCATTAATTATGGACAATCAATGAGTATGGCAATTGGTGATGATGATAGTAGATGCCCCCTTATAGCAAAATTAGCTTCAATTGTTTCTTTTCGTGTTTAGGGTTTGAAGATTATTTCCTCCAAGAAACTACAACACCTGTTTACCGAGTTCTTTTTGATTTGGCATGTTTGAATTTTTCAAATTTCAGTAGGTACAATCTCTTGGTTGTTGGGATACCAGGGGAACAATATCATCTTAAATTTGTTTAGTGTTTGAAGAATTTTTCCTTGAAAAAACTTTGACTCTTCTTTAATGAGTATTTTTGCCTTTGCATATTTGGATTATTCAAATTTCAATAGGTAGAATTTTTGGGATACAAGTGAACAATATCATCTCAAATTTTCTGCTATGGGCTTGGGTAAATATACTTTTATTAAAAACCAAATGAACTGATTGATCTGGTTTGTATTTTTTCCTTCTTTCTCCTTCATTTTGATTGATTTAGTTTGCCTCTGAAGTGACAATTTGCAAGCATCATTGTTATGTAGTAGCAACAGTGTGCATTTGAGTTGTTCCATTCTTCTAATAAAATGTTTTTTCCAGGCTGAGATGTAATGTCTTTTTCTCAGTTTATTAGTATTTTAGACTTGAAGGACAGGATTGTTGAGGGTGAGGGTGAATAGTGCTTTTTGGGAATCCACAATGAAGATTGAAATGTGTCATTTAAACATAACTATGTAAATCTAAAGACTGTACAATACTTACATGTCATTAAGCTTTGATAACCAGTTGAAAGCAATTTCTATTTGATTTAGATTTTAATTTACCATATTGTGTTTGATTAGGAATCAGTGGGGACAAAGAAAAAGAAGAAGAAAAAGAAGTCTGGGGTGCGTGAGGAAGAGCCCTCAGGTTCACCATCTTTAAATGGCATAGAGGAAGAAGCCACTGCTGCAATTGCTAAGGAAGATGACGAAGAAGATGGGCAGGTAGAGAATGGAGCCGTAGATGGTCCAGCAGGTTGTTTCCTATCTTAGAGCATTTCTGTTTTTACTATTTCTGGCATGATAATGTAATACTCTTGAAGACAGATATGAGAGCACTGCATGGTTTAATTACCGTGCTTGTTGCAAAGCATCATCGGTTGGTTCTAATTAGTTCTGACAGCCAACCCCAGTACTTCTCTTGTTTCTTCTACTTAAATGCTACCTTTAACACAAGGATGCTGGAGATTTGCAGCAGCTGTACCATTCTACCATTTTTATGGTTGCAGGGGTTCGTACAGGATTCTAAAGATTATGTACCATCATGATAGCATAGGTTAGGTGATAATATCTACAATTATATTCATAAATTTTTTATGATGGGTATCCGAGATATTGTTTGGGAAGCAACAACTCTGACATTGGGGAAAATATCCTAGAAGTGGTGTGGAGATTTGTAATGTTTGCAGCTGCAGGGAACATGCACAATTCATTTACATGGGTGGGTATTGGTGTATTTTAATTTCTGGGAAGTGGCTGGAAGGAACATATCTTTGTATTCAAGAATCACCAGCAAAACTTGTGTAACCCATACATGTTAAAAACTGATTGATGTCCAGAAACAAGGCATGATAGTGAGAGAAGAGGAGATTATAGGTGAAATCTCCAAATTGCTAAATTAGTGATTCAGGTTTGGGTATGCTGGTATGGCAAATACTTTTTGGGGGTTTTGTGTACTTCCATACAAAAAACATATAAAAATCACAAATACATACATATTTGCAGCCTACAAACAGGAATTAAGTTTAAAATACCACATACCATGCATATAATAAACAACACTACCATGAAAGTAAAAAAAATCTACTTTGATGCCAATTTAACTAAAATGCCATGATAGATATTCATAGTTCAATATGAAATGATAAAATCAGCAATCAGTGTCATATGGGTCTTCATAAGATCATCATCATTGACAATAGATGATGTAAGTAGATTATAAGAACCATTGATGGTAGATGATGTAGGTAGATTAGAAGAACCACAAGCAGTGCCATTGACCTTCACACCAAAAGTATGTTGGCTATCCAACTCCTCCAAAAAATGCATAAGTTTAGTAAACTATTTAGGCTTTCTTTTAGATGTAGGAGTATCATCACTAGAAGAAGAACCATGAGGAGAAATTTCAACATTTTCATCATCACTATCAGTATGAGTAAAAGATGCATTAGGAGGGTTAAAAAAAGATTCAACTTGAGGATGATCATTCCAACAATAACTTTATTTTGAGAAGATTCAATATCATGCACTTTAGAACAATCATGAACACTATTTTCAGCAATGCATACATCTCTAGCAACTTTAACTTTATTAGTAAGAGGATTATAAACTCTATAAGCTTTAAAATGTTTATCATAACCAACGAAAATATGATAAGAAGATTTAGGATCTAATTTTTGCCTCTTTTGTTTAGGTTTGTGAACATAAGCAATTGAACCAAAAATTCTTAAATGCTTAAGATTGGGCTTCTGACCAGACCAAGCTTCTTCAGAAGTTATATCCTTTAAAACTTTAGTAGGAGTCCTATTAATAATGTAAGTAGCACAAAACATAGTTTCTGCCCAAAATTTTTAAGACATATTTTTAGTATGTAACATACATCTAGCCATTTCAACAATAGTTCTATGCTTTCTTTCTGCTACACCATTTTGTTGAGGTGTATAGGGAAATAGTTAGCTCATGTTTAATACCGAATGATTTCAAATAACTATTAAAAGTATTGTTCACATATTTTTTACCATTATCAGTTCTAAGAATTTTAAGTTTAAAACCAGATTGCCTTTCAACAAATTTATGGAATTCAAAAAATATATCAAGAACTTGATCCTTACTATGAAGAAAATAGATCCAAGTTCTTCTAGAATAATCATCAACAAAAGTAAGTGCATACCTTGATCCTTGGATGGAGTTATTCTCCATGGGTCCCAAAGGAAAAATAAATTGAGCAAAGGAAAGAACTTATTAAAGTATTAATTGAAATATTTAGTGGTCATCTTAGCTTGAGTTAGTTGATAGTCTACTTCTAGTTAACTTAATTAGCTTTTAGTAACTTTTGTTTATGTTTTAGTTTGTTTTAGCATTTTTCCATTATCTCTTTAGTTAACGATGGTTTCTTTTTAGAAACATTATCTTGTAATTCTCTATATAAGGAGTATTCTTCTCCTTTGTAAATAATAGAATAACGAATATCAATTATCATTTCATGGTATCAGAGCTTATGTTCAAACTTTTTTGGCGAATTTTTTAGTAATAAAAATTCATTGTTTTCCTAAATAATTTTTAGAAATATCTTAGATGTTTTTGCTTGGTTTTAAAAAAAAAATCGAATGTTAATGGTAACTCGAAAAATTGAAAAATTATTTCAAAAGTTTTTTAGCTGATTTTTTTAAAGATAAAAGTCGATGAATTTTGTGAAGAGTTCTTATGAATTGATTTTTTGGAAATCGAAGGGTTTTTTTTGAAACCAATTTTTGAAGATTTTTTGAAGAAATTTGGGGTTTATTTTGCATGAAATTGTGGATTTTTGAAGAAGATTTTTGTGGATCTGTTCATGCACTTCTTTGTGGGTTGAGTTCATGATCTAATCTAGGCAATCTTGAAGAATGTTTCTGAAGATTTGAAGAGTTTTTGAAAAAAATCTATAAAATTTTTGCTGATTTTCAGAAGTTTTTTGATCTTGTTTTTTCTGAGTTTTTTGAAGGTTTATTTGGGAAGGATCTTGTTTTTTCAAAAGTTTTTGAAGATTGTTTCTGAAAAAATCTTGCTTTAGAGGTTTTTGAAGATTTTTTCTGAAAAAAATCTTGCTTTTTAGAGTTTTTAAAGATTTTTTGAAAAATTTTTTTAAAAGGTTTTTTAAAGATTTCTTTTGAAAGAATCTTGCTTTTCTAGAGTTTTTTGAAGATTTTTTTTGAAAAAATCTTGCTTGCTTTTTCAGAGATTTTTGAAGGTTTTTTGTTTGGAAAAATTTTGCTGTTTATGAGCCTCTTTTTAGATTTTTTTTTACAAAATCGTGGGAGTTGTGCCAGCTGATTGTCTAGGGTTTAGTGTCAGCTGTCACAGACTTTACCTTGTTTTTCGAGCTTTAAACAAGAGGGATGGCTGCTTTGACTAAGGTCATGTTGGAAAGTACGTAGAGGTTCAATGGGAAAAGTTATAATACCTGGAAGTAGAGAAAGCTCATTTGAGTGCTGGTGTCTACATTTGATTGTTCCGTGGGAAAGGACCAGTAATCACGAGGTGGTTATGCTTCTCCAACTATTAGTCACCGATGATATGTTTCCAGAAGATCATGGATAAAGTTGGTTTATGTTTGTAGGATGACCATTAAGGGAGGGTATTAAAGTATTAATTGTAATATTTAATGGTCATCTTAGTTTTAGTTAGTCGATAGTCTACTTTTAGTTAACTTAGTTAGCTTTTAGTAACTTCTGTTTATGCTTTAGTTTGTTTTAGCATCTTTCCGTTATCCGCTTTAGTTTGCTTTAGTTAACGATGGTTTCTTTTTAGAAACATCATCATGTAATTCTTTATATAAGGAGTATTCCTCTCCTTTGTGAATAATAGAATAATGAATATCGAATTTTAATTATCATTTCAAACTAATCAATGAGCATCATTTGAAGGAAAAGTATTACCAAAGAGAGAGTAGCCAAACCAAGCACCACCACCATCAAGAGGAGACACAAGAATTTGATAAGGGAAAAAAACAAGAAAAAACCCCAATATTATGAATGGAGGCAAAATGCCTAAGAATGATACAAAGAGAGAGAGAGAGAGCACTAAAGCCTTAAGCTTGCTTGCTTGAATGAAGAATGAGAGGAAAGGTATCTCAATATATAGAGGTGAGAAGTGGAGTTAGAATTAGAAATTAACTTACACCTCAAAGAATGCCACCATTCATCTATTTGTGTGCAAGTTGTCAAGAATCTCTTAAGGAGGTGGCTACAAATATTCCTTAATAAAGGAATTAGAAATAAAATGATACATCCTCACACATGTGTGAGAAGACAAAAAACAAAAGACTTGTAGGGATTCCTTTGGAATATTCTTACAAGTTAATAAATAATTACAATTAAAGAATAACCTTTACCAAGTAAAGATTAATCCTCTAACAAGTATTTTAAACATAAAAGAACAAAACAAAACAAGAATGTTCATTTGTATAAGAAAAGATGAACAAAGAAAACCAAAAAAGCTTACTTTTTTTCCAAAAATCTTTCTCTACGATCTCCTTGGCAGCGAATGGGCTCTTGCCTATGCATAGGAATAACAATGCAACCACTTTCAAGCTTTCAATGACCAATATTCACCTCTATTGTGTAATGCCAAGCCAAGAATGAAAGATCAACAAACTAATTTGGTTTTTTTCTTCTGCATTATGTAAAAGTTGTAAATATATCTTGTTTTCAGTGTGATAACTATTAAAGTTCCTCAATTTATTTAAGTTCTCCATCCGCTGAAGTCCTGATTTTGTTAATCTTTTGAAATTCACAAAAATCTCCAATTCATTGAAGGCTGTTGTTTATTCAATACCTCAATTCATTATAGTCCTCAAAGGAATAATAATCTTGTGGAATTCATGAAAGTTCTCAATTCACTAATTTTGTGCAATTCACTAAAAAGTAAATTACATTGTGCTTGATTTTTGCCATATTTCAAAATATGATATGGTGATTCTTCAGTAGTTGTTTATTTATCATCCTGCTTGTAAAGAATGTTAATCATGCGTACTTTGCTGTTACTAATTTCAGTGAATGTGTATGTTCTTAGATGCTGCAAAGAAGAAGAAGAAAAAAAATAAGAACAAGTGAGTTGTTTTATCTCTGTGTGTCTAACAGTCATTTCTATATTTGCTGGCACCTGTAAGTTTGTAGGATACATCTTACTGTATCTGGTCTTGGATGCAAGCCATTTCAAGTGTTTAGTCAGACTTACTAATGGCACACACTTGGCTGTCTTTATGGTCAGAAAGAAGAAGGAACCTTTAGAACAGACTGATCCACCTTCAATTCCTGTTGGTGATCTTTTCCCCTCTGGAGATTTTCCAGAGGGTGAAATTCAGCAATATAAGGACGAGTGAGTACATGATGTTTTCTTGATAATTCATCTGATTTATATATAATCATATCTTTATATTTTCCGTCCATTTCAGTAAATCTTGATATTGTCTGTTCATTTCTACAACTTTTGGAATTATTCTCCAAGGACTGCAACTTTTGGATTTATTCTCCTTCCTTGCTGTATAACACTGGATTAAAGAATCACTTTAGGTAGCAGGAGCCTGACTTCATTACTGACTTGATTTTCAAAGATGAACACCAAAATTTAAAAAATATTCAAGCTCTTGAATATGAAAGAGTCCTTAATGATAGAGAAGTATGGATTTTCACTGCCAAAGTAAATGGACTGACTTAATAGTAACACATTTGATGATGCCTTAAACTCTTTTATAATGATGCCGGGTTCTGCATGTATCAGTTCTATTGCTGTACTGAATGGAAGCGGGAGTGGGTACACATTTGGGATGGCCAGGGCACAGCCCTGCCACGCTGTGTGCCTGGCCGATCCCTAGCAGACACGAGATAAGAGGCAATTTTATTTGGCAATGTGATTTTTTTTTTTTTAGTTTTTCAATTAGATTTGAAAACCAGTTGTAGGATTTGAATTCAATGGGCAATGTTGAATGGTCTGACATCCCTGCTTCTATGTCTTCTTCAATTGATGGTAGCAACTGCAGAAAGAAAGTGGCAAGAGAATGTGGCAACTGAGTGTTCTTTTTGTTTTCTTTCTTTGCTTACCAAAGTTCTCTAAATTGCATTTTCTGCTGCGTAATCAAATTTGATGCCATGGTGATTTTTTTTTTTTCCAAGAGAAGTCAAACAATTTGTGGGCGGCCCTTACATAGATGAACTAAAGTCAAATGCACGATGCCAATTGGATCTATCATAAGAGAAAACAGTAAATGGACTTGTTAAGGTTCTAATTTTTGGGAGATTTGATCCATGTTTGGTGAAGTAATTTCTAGATGGTCTGTATGAGTAGGCATTACACAAATGATATTTTTCCTCATGTTGATAATTATCACAAAGCGAGGTGACCTACACCACACACAAGCACATCATTAAATGAACAATAAATGAACTAGCCATTGCACAGTAGTTAAGGCGTAACCAAAAATGTAAAATTTTAAATGTGATGTCTCCTAGATTATTTGCATTGCAATGAATGTTTAATTTTGAGCAATGTTCCATGCGTACTTAGGTATCTGCATGATGTCCCCAAAATCTTGGAGACTTGAGGAGATGTCCCTTTTTTTTCAAGATCAGACATCCCACACCATTTGGTGCATAAAAATCAAAAGGTAAATTTTAAAAGAAAAAAATACTTAAATCCTCAATAGCATTATATTTACATGGTTATGACATGACAAAACAGAATCCAATTGTGTGGGATTTAAATGGGAAAAACAAGGGAAATTTAAAATTGCTAAAATACTCATAAAAACATGGAATAAAATCTGCATTTGTTACTTCAATGCCAATTAGAGTGTCTGTCTAGAAAGAGAACTGAAGTCCAAACTTGATTTTGAAGACAGATAAAGATTCAATGTTACCAATTGCTCTTGAATTCTCTTTAACTGTTAAATTTTTAGTCTTAAGTACATATTGTTCTATATAAAACATAGTTGGAGAATACAAATAGCCTCTAAGGAATCCATGAGTATAAATGTGAAGCAAAAGTCAATGCCCCTGCATGCATGTTCTCCAGACAAGCATGGTCATGATAGTCGAAAACCTCAGTCAAGATATCCAAATCCTCTTCACTAAATAAAGGCTCATTATTGGTCTCAGTTGTTTGTCTTTCTGAGATTGTATATGTTCAAGTGCTTTCCAAGAATTCTTACAAGCAGAAGAATTGCATGGTTGGGTTAGAATTTATATTGTCATCCAACAAAGTGGTTTGGCATCATGGTTATAGTACTCTTACCTGTGCACTAACATTAGATTAGTTGTAAAAACAAAATTTATTAATAAACTTGTGATTCCATTTAATGCATAACAAATCTGATTGCAAATTATTAATTCAAAATTAATGCCTAGTGTTATTGTCTTCCTTGAGTCCACTATGCATTAGAGAAGAAGCCCATTGCTTGTATAATGGCAACTCCACTATGGCTGCTCGTCTTAACTTTGCATTAGGAAAAAATCGGGCTTGAATAACCTTTCTCTAATTTCTCCATGTTTCTTGTATGATGGAATATAATAGATAGAGGGATTCTAGAAATAGCCTGCAACATTGAGGTGACAATAGATTAGTTGTAAAAACAAAATTTATTAATAAACTTGTGATTCCATTTAATGCATAACAAATTTGATTGTAAATTATTAATTCAAAATTAATGCCTAGTGTTATTGTCTTCCTTGATTCCACTATGCATTAGAGAAGAAGCCCATTGCTTGTATAATGGCAACTCCACTATGGCTGCTCGTCTTAACTTTGCATTAGGAAAAAATCGGGCTTGAATAACCTTTCTCTAATTTCTCCATGTTTCTTGTATGATGGAATATAATAGATAGAGGGATTCTAGAAATAGCCTGCAACATTGAGGTGACAATGCATTTGGTGATCCTATCTAGCATCAATTATCTCCCAAATTGGCACAAATCCACTTTCATCATTTTGTATTTTGGACTGTATTGCATCCTTTGCTTTGACCATGGACTCATAAAAATAACCTTGTGCATGTGTTCAAAATGCCTATCAAAATAGAAGGTGTGGAATAGTGACAACATCCATTTGACTACCATAAATTTATGAATGCTAGGCAAACCTTTTCACACTTGGTCTCTCGAGCTACCTTTCCTTAGGGAAGGATGTTGTAATGCTCAACACCCTATTTTGGTTATATGTGAATTTGGTGATAGATCTCTTTTAAATTTAACTCGATCAAAGTTTTCCAATGTCCTAAATGGTTGAATCAAGGCAATGTGTTGCACATGGGGCCCAAAATAATGTGATGTGCTTCTCCAAGAGAAGTTCTGCCTATTGTCACACAATTTGCTGCATTGTCAAGAATAAATTGGACTACATATTGCAGCCAACCTCTAACACAACATCATCAAATAGTGAAAATAACAAGTGGGTTGATTTCACTCTATCTAATTGCTGGTGTTATAATTTGTCCTTTTCAAGACAAGTTAAATAAGACTGTGTACAAGTAAACTGTTCTTTAAATTATAAGGGGAAGCTCCTTGACATCTAACTAAATTGAAAACCAACAACTATAAGCAGAATTTGCAAGTTTGCACACTATACGATATTTAGGGGTTTTGTATCAAATGTAAATTACTACTATGACTGTTATTGCTCTGAATGCAAGCACCGAACAATCAACAGTGAAGACTTGTAGTAAGATTTTTAAATTTGAAGAGGGTAAAATGATCAAGAATAAGTGAAGACAACTTCCTATTGGCTAAAGCAAAGACCAGTAGTTGGCTATGAATAAAGATTTTAAAGGGAAACACGGGACGCAGACAGTTGGCTAAATCAAAGATCAATAGAACTACATCAACAATCAAGAATTAAGCAAGTAAACAACACATGTTTTCATGAAATAAACAGCTAACTTGCATATAGAGATTATACTTTGGAAAGATGGATAACAATTTTCTATCAATTTTATTCTAAGTTACTGGTACGTTTTTTGGTTCGGGTACGGGTATGAGATTCCGGTATGCGGATTCGGTCAAATTTTTTTTGGGGTTTGGGTACATTAATACAAAAACATATAAAAATCAGAAATATATACATATTTGCAGCAGTTATTAAGTTCAGAATACACCACCATATTAATAGTCAAATAACATAGCAAAAATACACCACCACTTTCATAGTCAAATATTAAAATATTAGTGATACTCGAATATCATGATATAAAATTATAAATTAAAGTTCAAACATAAAAATGCCAAGTGTTTACAATCAGCCATTATTGATCATTGATCAATCTGAATCATATGGGTCATCAAAAAAAGCATCATCAGCATCATTAGATGCTACAGTTTGTGTAGAACCACAAATAGCATCAGTGGCACTCGCACAAGCACTCCCATTGGCACTGACACCACCACTCTCACACTCATTAGCTACCTGAGCCTCAAGTTCATAGTCATCATCAATATCAAGTGCAGCTAAGTGACTTGTGGAAGCAACCAAGTCAAGACGCTCTGGCTCAATATCCCACCTCCTTGAGTCTCCTTCTTTGTAGGAACTTTGTGTGTAAGTAGGCACAAGTTTGAATGCACATACACCAAGTCCTTTGCCTTTTTTGAATGCAGCCTATTGCGCTTTATTGAGTGGATGAAGGAGTATGTGCTCCAATTCTTCTCAGAAGAAGATGAACTAGCAACGTATTAAGACCAAATTAAATAGTTAAGAGTTTGACTATAAATTTAAATTTAAAAGATAAAAGAGTTTGATTATAAAACTTTCTTGGGATAAAATTTTTATTGCAAGAGGTTGGAGGTGCGTGTATTCTTGGCCATGGAAGTACCACCAACTATGAGCATCCACCCTGAACTTGTCTTGAAGAGCATCAAGACCACAACCACCGGAGCATGCAAAATCCATGAACTCAGCTCCCACTCGATCATGTTGGTCACGATTAGTGAAGAGTCTACGAAGTGCTGCCTTGTACCCTTGAGCCACTTCAGCATCTCTATATGGAGCAAATCTTGATGAAGCGGCAAGTATCTCAGCACTATAATATTTGGGACTCAATGTAAAAGCGAGAAGATGCAACGAAGTGGTCATTTTGTTCCATCTATTTACAATGATTTCATGTAGCTCTTTGTAGAACTTTTTCTTAGGATCTTCCTCTTTTGCATTAATGATGGTTTTCATCTTCTCAATCATTGAGTCGATACCATCATATGCTTCGCCCAAACAAGGTCTATCCATGTTAGTGTAACGGATCATGCTCAATATGGGCACAGTGAAATTGACAAGATACTCAACACGATCCCACCAACCATCATCTAGGATCCTTTGCTTAACCCTATTTGTCCTTTCAGTGCTAGATTGCCTCCATACAAACCAATTGGGGTTGATGACCATATTACAGAGTGCCTGACGAACATTCATAAGTCATCTCAACACAATTGTGTTGAGGCAAAACGGGTCTTAGCAACTTGTTTCAAAATCAAAATAAGAGCATCTGCAAAATATGAACTTCCCACTCGATCATGTTGGTCATTAGTGAAGAGTCTACGAAGTGCTGCCTTGTACCCTTGAGCCACTTCAGCATCTCTATATGGAGCAAATCTTGATGAAGCGGCAAGTATCTCAGCACTATAATATTTGGGACTCAAAAAAGCGAGAAGATGCAACGAAGTGGTCATTTTGTTCCATCTATTTACAATGATTTCATGTAGCTCTTTGTAGAACTTTTTCTTAGGATCTTCCTCTTTTGCATTAATGATGGTTTTCATCTTCTCAATCATTGAGTCGATACCATCATATGCTTCGCCCAAACTCTATCCATGTTAGTGTAACGGATCATGCTCAATATGGGCACAGTGAAATTGACAAGATACTCAACACGATCCCACCAACCATCATCTAGGATCCTTTGCTTAACCCTATTTGTCCTTTCAGTGCTAGATTGCCTCCATACAAACCAATTGGGGTTGATGACCATATTACAGAGTGACGAACATTCATAAGTTCTCAACACAATTGTGAGGCAAAACGGGTCTTAGCAACCTGTTTCAAAATCAAAATAAGAACTAAAATATAATTTAAATTTATAAAATCAAAATTTAAAATTAAAAGAAAATTAAAAATATTGAGAATTTCAATTAACTTACCTTCAACAACTCCAATTTTGAGAATTGTCTAAAGATGCCTTGTGTCATATGGTGGTTTGTGACAAACGTTTGGATGTCTTTGGCCTTAGCATACACTCGTTTGATCCACTCAATTTTGGTTCCAATTTTTTGTAGCATTACATTGAGGGAGTGGACAACACAAGGGGTTCAAAAAATGTGTGGATACTTCTCCTCAATCAATAACCCAGCAACCCTACAATTTTTGGCATTGTCAGTTACAACTTGCACGACATTTTGATGGCCCACTTCTTCAATAGCTTGACAAAGGATGTTAGCAATAAATGGACCATCCTTCACCTGTCCTTCACAATCCACTGCTCTCAAAAACTTTGCCCCTTTAAGGGACATGGCAATAACATGATCAATGGGTGATTTTTTGCATCTTTCCATCTATCAAAAACGATGGTCATCCTTTTTCGATCCACGAATCCCTTATGGGCTTCAAAGAGTCTGCTACATTATTCACCTCTTTCTCCAATAAGGTGCTACACACCTTCTCAAAACCTAGGCCCTTATACCCCTTTGGAGCCTCATTAATAGACTTCACCATATTTTGCCAATATGTTGAATGAACAACGTTGAATGTCAATCCATTGGCATAGACACATCTTGCTATGTCTTGATCAACAATCTCTCTTGCCTCATTCTAAAATGAAGCTTCCAATGGTCCCTTAGATCTTTTATTTGAAGAGGGCACGGTTTCCTCTTGAGGGATGGACATAAATGGATGGCTTTTTGTAGGTGGAAAATGAGAAGGCAGTGTAGGGGGCTTCATCAATCGAGATCCTTTCTTCAAAGGATGACTTGTTTTAAGATTGGTTGCCTTTTGTTCTGCTTTTTCTTGCTCAACAATATATCCCAAGATTATATGATGTAGAAGGCCTTTGCCATCTTCACCTGAACAAGCTTTGATGCCTAGTTCAGGGATCTTACACAAGTGCCCTTTCACTCAACTGTATGAGCTCGTATATTGAACATGGCAATGACTACAAATCCAAACATATACTCCACCCCCTGGAACTTGTTGAACCATTTCTACATATTTCCAATGGGGAGAGGTTTTGTTTATTTTGAAACGAGATTGTTGTGAGCCTGATGAGTTAGAAGCGGTTGCCATTGTAATACCTAAGGCACAACACATTGAAATAATTCTGGTATTGAAACTAAAAGACTTAATTAATTTCAAAAAACTGAAAAAATTGAACATGTGTTATAGACGCTTACAAGAATGAAAACAAAACAAAAACTTAAAAAAAAAACAAAATAGTTCATTTGTTGTAAAAAAAAATGTAAAAATAAAAATAATAAAACTTCAAAAAAACCTACCTCTTTTGAAGAAATCTTGCTCTACGATCTTCTTGGCAATGAATAGACAGTTGCAAGTGCTTAGGAATAGCACAACAATCAACTTTGAACAATCTACGATCAGCCTTCAAGTCTATTCAAGCTTGTGCAAGCAAGAGAGAAAGTTCAGCAATGGAGGCAAAAAACTCGTTTTTCATTCACAAATTGTTAAATGAGAGTGTTTTTACCTATTTGATGTGTTTGGAGGCAAAGATTAGGGTTGGAGTCAATATTTTATTATTTAGAAGTCAACTTTAAGTCAAAAATAATTAATTTTTTTCAAAAACGTGACTTTTTCTGCAGCCTGGGCGTTGGAACGAACAAATTCGGCCTGGGTTCGTTTCGGGTACAAATTTTCGTACCTTGGGTGTTTCCACAGACTGCATTTCGTACCCTATGTGTTTCCATAGTCGGATTTTCGTTTCCTGCCCGTATTTGAACCGTACTTGTATCGTACAATGTACCAGAACTGTACCCGTATCGTACCAGAGGCCTCCTAGCCACGTACTGGTAACTTAGATTTTATTCATGAAGTACAAACTTGCAATCATAGTGATAACAGCTTCAACTGAATAACAGTTTCTGTAGCATAAGTTTAACTTCCACCAACATTCATGAACAAAAACACAACACTCTTGACTTAAAAAGTTGGACGTAAATTTTTGCAGTATAGGCTTGACATTTGGTTATCATTCACAAAAACACTAACACTCTTGACTTCAAAAATTGAATGTAAATTTTTACAGCATAGGCTTGACATTTAGTTATCATTCACAAAATCACAATAAAGTTTTATAGACAGTTTTGGCAACATAAGCTTGCTCTCCATCATCCTAAAAATAAGTTCACATCCATCCCTTTGGAAGATAACAACTTTTGTTACTTGAACTATTTTTGAAAATCTGAATATCTTTTGACTTGCAAATGTGGTTGGATCCTTCAAGTTTGATGAACTATTTTTGGATCTTTGAAACTTGCTGATCACTCCATTTTTGACTGGTTGAACACTCCTTGCCATTTAGGACTTTCTAAAAATGAAAACTCTTAATCAAAACCTTCTCCAAGCAGGATGCCATGATGATTTTCTGGCAACTTTGAATCATGATAATATTGGATCAACTTATATGATTTGAATAAAAACTATAGCATAAACCCCTTTTTCTGCAGCAAATCTCGTAGCATGATTGGATATTGGATCTTTTGCTCTTGTTTGTGAAACCTAAAACCTTGAAATCCTTGTTCATGGATGCCTCCACATGTTTTGAACAGCAATTTACCTCTCTTGACTTAGCCAATTTTCACTAGGAAAAGCTTTGTTAGGCATTTGCTATACTTGGGTGCACTTTTCCCTTGTTCAAGCCACCCAAAATTAGCGCCAAAAATGACTTATTCCATGTTTCTATTCAAAGCATGTACTATTTAATGATTTGCCATTATCTAGGTACCAGTTTGACTTGGGTAAACGAACACCAAAGTGCACTTTTGACTTGGCAGTTTGTGATTTCTCCTTGGCCATGAATTGCTGCATCATTTACCATGTTCCTGCACTAGTTTGTATTGGCTCAACCATTGATAATGCATGCTTGATTTGTGGCAAAGTGATTACGAAGACGTACCACTCACCTGTCATGGATTAGAATTGACAACAATGCACTTGGAATGGTTTTCAAGTGGTTGGTGCGGATTTATGGTGTCTAACCATGCTTTTGGTGGAACTTTTGACTGGTCTAATGACCCTCCAAGGGTGCTTCCTCGCTGAAATTTCCACTTAATTTATTTGGTTTGATTCATGTACCATTTGCCATGTTTTAGGAAGAGATTTGCAGACTTAACCAGCCTTCAAGGACTTAACCAGCCTTCAAGTGCATGAGTCGTCTGCCATTTTTCAACCGAGGTTTTATATTTACTCAACCCATCCAAATGTTAGCATCACATCTGGCAATTTTGACTTTAGAAGTAGGGTGGCGTGGATTTGGTGTTAATTTTTCGTACTTTGGGTGCAGATTTCTAATGTTCAACCCTTCTAAATGTGTGCCAAACAACTAGCATGTCCCTGTATTGACTTGTGCATGCTTTGGCAGCCACTTAGCCACTTTCTAAGTGTTTGATGTGCGCCTAGCTTTACAACTTGTTCTATTCCTTCCCTTTGCACTCTCCTCTTCCATTGAATATTAGGGTCCTTTGAATGACTTCCTTGCAATTTTTTGGCGGAAACTTTTCTCATCACTCATTGGGCATGGGTGGAGGAATTTGTTTCACTCATATTGGCGTCCATCTTGGTTTCCTTCCTCGTTTTCATAGCCTAGAACTTTGTTGAAATCTTCCTTTTGTTGCAAGATTGTTATTGTGAACATGTCCAAAGTCAAGACAATTTGGACAAATTTGGGTTAAAAGAACATTAACTAACTTGTCTTGATGTGTTATCAATGATTTACTAACAGTCGATTCACAAGAAGAAGCCTAAAAATAGAGCTTTGTAGGGGCACTGCCACCAAAGCATCTCTACTGATTTCAGAAAGACTGTGCTACCATCAGTCGCAACCAAAAAAGTTGATCAATGTGTGGATCCTTATGCCAATCCACCCATCAGACATAACGTTGCAACCTGTGATCTCCCACTACTTTCAATGCTCAACACCTACCTTGTTAACATCTTAGATTGCCGCTCTTAGTAGATTATCTCTGAGGCTCTCATATGAGGGTACTTTGAAGCTAGGATCCGCAACATCTATGTTGATAAACTAACCGTAGTTTTTCCTTTTTCACTTTGCTTTCTGCATAGGCATTAGGAGGCAGCTTTGCTTGGTGGGACAAATCATCAGGACAACTCTTGCAAGCTTTCATGTTGTGCCCTAAACACTTTCTAAGAGGCCATTTGAAATGGTTGATTCCTGAATCAGTTTCATTTTCATAGAAGTTGTATTTCAGTTGATTTGGATTGGGAGCCTGTGTACAACAACCCCATGCAAAATTTCTTTCATGGCATGATGAAATATTGGCTGAAATAAAAACCATATTCATACTCGTCATGGTTAATAAAAAAATATAAAAAAAAACACATCAGCCTTTAGGTTTAGTCAAAAAATAACAAAATTACCTAACCCTAGCAGCTTCTATTAGACTGAAAAAATAGAAAAAAACTAACCCTACATGTAGTAAACTATAAAATATAGAAAAAAACTAACCCTAAAATAAAACAGTAGTATTTTCTTAAAAATCCCTTTTGCTAACTCTTAAAACCTAGGGTTACCTTGAGGGTTTATGAAATTATGCTTTAGAGTGGGTTTAAGAAGTAAAGACAAAAAATGTTGAAAAAAACTACGTCTGTAATGTTGCAGCTGAAAAATACATGAAGTGAGGGTTTGAAGGAGCAATGCTGAATGTGTGCCTCTGTACCCTAGTTTGATGATTAAAGATATCTGGTTTTGTGTTTACGTTTGCCTGGGAAAGTCTGAGAATTTGCCTACCTGTAGTTTGAAGGCAATAAATGACCAAAAATAAAGTATGAGGGCTTTATAACTAAAAAACCGCACCCATTATGAAAAACACCATGAAAACCACAGGTTTTCCAATTACCTGCATTTAAAACACATTCTTTTGCTTTGACTGCGAGTTTTTGCTGCATCAATCTCGGTTTGACTGGGGTATCCAATTAACTGGGTGTGCCAGTAAGACCTGGCACAGGCAGATGATTTGGTGGCGATTACTTGTGATTATTGCCAGTGTTTCCTGGTTTCTGCTACTATAGTTAATATTAAACTCTAATTGCATTCTTTATAAATAGGAGAAAAGAAAAAGTTGAGGAAAGATAACATCTTAAAACATCTATTGTTTTTCTCAACTCTACTCAACAGGCCAGACTATTTTTTAATCTTTCAGAGTGCTCAATAGGGAAGATATTAAGGATTATCATTTGTGTACTATGAATAGGTAACGAATGTTTTCATTTATTAAAATAACCATTTAAATAGTACATGCTAAGATGCGCATAACTTCATAGGAGTTACTATCAGTATTAACAGCTTCAATTTTTGGTGAATATAGTCCTTTGTTGGAATTTTAATCAATTGGAGTTTGGAAAAAAATGAAGAATAATTAGATAATTGGCGAAACTAGCCTATAGAGCTGTCACTGTTTTACTACTCCCCTCTACTTCGTTACCTTATAATATTATAGTTTTGTTTTGATGTTTTTGTTTTTAATTTTGTGATCACTGGGCAAATGTCTCTATGCGTTGAACTATTCATATGCCAGCAAATAACTATTTTATGACATGTTCAAAGCTTCTGTCTATATGTGTGTGGCAAAACCTTCACATGCTTTGTTGCTTAACAAAATCAATATGCAGGCCTTTTTTGTAAGACTTTAGATCATTTGTTCTGATCACTTACAACTGTTTGAGTAAGTTTTTCGTATTTGGTTAATCAATTTGAATAAGAACATATCAGAGGACATTTTCATACAACTTACTATGAATGGTTTTCTGGAACAGGATTAAAATAGGCAATGTTTGTAGTGCATAGCATGGATTTAACCTTGTTACTTTCCTACTTTTAAGTTTTATTGTTCACAACTTAACAGTAATATTTGAACACTAACTCTGGCTAATTATTTATCAGTAATTTATGGCGAGTAACATCTGAGGAGAAGCGGGAACAAGAACGATTAGAAAAGCCAATCTACAATGCCGTGCGTCAAGCAGCAGAAGTGCATCGTCAGGTTGTTGTCCACCATGATCTGAAGTGTGCTTGTCATGTGGACAATGTTACTAGTTAATGGCTTATCTAATTTTTTGTCTGAATGTGCTACTATCATATTCTTCATATTTATAAGGTTTTCTTGTTATTAATTGTTGATAGGCTACAGGCTGGTATATGTTTGGAGATAAGCATTTTTTTAATTGTTTTGTTTGGCATTTTTGTTTTGGAAGGTCCGAAAGTACATCCGAAGTTATTTAAAGCCAGGAATCCTTATGACTGATTTGTGTGAAACATTGGAAAACATGGTGCGCAAGTTAATTCAAGAAAATGGGCTCCAAGCAGGCATTGCCTTTCCTACTGGTTGTTCACTGAACTGGTATGTTTAAAAGCATGCTTTATCAGTGTTGAAAACATGAAAACAAATTTATTTAGTTCTTTCTATTATTTATGAGTATGCTGCCATTCATGATAGGGTTGCTGCACATTGGACACCAAACTCAGGTGATAAGACTGTTCTTCAGTATGATGATGTCATGAAATTGGACTTTGGAACACACATTGAAGGTACGTGCATGTAAAATCACATCTATGTATGGTAAGTTTCCGTGTTAAGGATCTCATAGGATTGTATCTTTTGATATAATAAAGAATGGAAGAAATCCTTCAGATTGATTTAATTTTGTACATTATGAACATGGCTGTTTTGCTAATTTTTCTTGCTATGGATGGCTTCCTTATTTACTCCAGGACATATAGTTGATTGTGCCTTTACAGTAGCATTCAATCCAATGTTTAACCCACTCCTTGAGGCTGCAAAGGAGGCTACAAATACCGGCATTAAGGTATGTCTAACTGGGTGCTCAAAAGTTGTATTTACTTGTTCATAGGGGCTTACTACTTTTGCTAGTTTTTGATCAGCATGACTTGTAAATGTGGAAAAATCCAAATTTATTGTATAGGCACTATAAAGAGTTACCTTGTATTCTATCCATTTTAAGTCCATGTATGTAATAGTTAATGATATTCGTCATTCAAGCAGTTATATGCTTGATATTTTGTGAATATCCCTAATCATGATGAAATTTCTCAAATAGTAGTAATAATTGAAACTAAAAGGAATTACAACTTTTAGTACAAAGGTTATGTGTATAAGGATTTTGGTGAAAATAAAAGTAGGGAACTCACACATATACTGCACATATCCTAGAAGTGGCACAATATTCTATGAATATTATTATTGAACACCCATAGATGAAAAATCTTGTTATGAATGTTGCAATACTTTTACCACTTATTTGGCGAGGACTTTGGCAACCTCCTTAAACATAATTATGATAGGGCTACACTGATCAGGCACACTGATCAGCCCTGTTAAATATCAAATAGTTGAGGTGACTGGATAGTGGGTGTTATGCTGTGGAGGCTTGGGTGTGAATATATTATTTAAGCATAGGTCGAATTGAAAGAGACAGAACTTGAGTTCACTATATTTTTGCAATGTGTGGTAAATTGGTGTCAGAACATGAGGGGAACTTCATGGTGCAGGAGATAATAATTTAGAGCATTGGGCTCCTTGTTGGCCTTTTGGATTGTGATCCAAGTCATGATTGGGTACCACAAATTGAAGCTTTTTGATTTGTAGTGAGTGATTTGTGATCGGGAAAAATATATGAACAATAAAGCATCTAGGTCATTCTAGATTGGTATCTAGTGCAATTTTTAATGAACTTGTAAAGCCCATGGACTGTGTGTTAAAGAACATTGCACCCTTTAATGAACATTGCTATGAGGATGAAATGCTTTCAGACAACTATCTTTTGCATAAGAAAATAGAGGAGTAAAAGTTATCTGACTGAAACTGGTAATTTAAGGAACAATATACTAGTTCAGGAACTTAATATATTATAAGCAGCAATTGGACAAAATGTAAGCAAAACAAGATCTACAATTATAGAATAACTGACAAAATATGTTCTTATTTCAACTAAGAGTTTGTACCTATGTTACATCAAGTTTCAAGGATGGGGATGGCAGGGGACAGGGGGATGTGCCTCAAAGACTGATTTTTTGGGAGGCCTTTTTTTAGGGGATGGCAGGGGATCTCCATTAAAAAAATAAGGAGAGTTTAAAAAATATAGAAAATTTCAAATAATCATATGATAACATTGATAAGGCATTCATCATATACATTATGGAACCTTAATACATAACATTAGAGTTGAAATGAGATTTC
Organism: Sequoiadendron giganteum; assembly: GCA_007115665.2. Classification (NCBI taxonomy): domain Eukaryota; kingdom Viridiplantae; phylum Streptophyta; class Pinopsida; order Cupressales; family Cupressaceae; genus Sequoiadendron; species Sequoiadendron giganteum. The sequence continues at coordinate 375,779,184 of CM021101.1, forward strand.
ACATGAGAGTTCAAACTGCTTCTTATGCTACTCTGGAATTGTCAAACAATCAAATATATTAACCTTTAACCTCACCCCATTAGAAGTTTATATAAGCAGCACGACTTAAATAATACAATGGCAAGTCTAGGCATTACATCTAAATTCCACCAACTCACTCATAAAATTAATCTCTCATGCCATTTAATAAATTTGTCAGTCCTGATATCATATTCAAACTAGTACTTAAAATGTTGGAAGGTAGAAAAGACATTTGTGAAAGTAATATATTTTGACCATAATCTCCTTCCTATAGCTCAGGACAATAAATCACAGTAAATATGATGTCTCTTAGTTAAACAGTAATAATAGTCTAATATGATGTCTCTTTGTCAGACAGTAGGAAATGATTATATGTTACATAAGTAAACCAGTCCCTTTCCCCAAACACACACATCAACACAGTTTACAAACACTATCAGATAGAATTAAACTAAATTCAAATACAGACATAATAATATGAGATGTAATAAACATTTTTTCATAAAGTCAATCATTGTAAGCAGTTTCTTGCTTATTCTTATGGACAATGTGTATTAAGTTGTGGATGTTGTTTACCCCGTGTATGTTAATATTATGACTGCTTGAGTGGATGCAGCGTAATTACTAAAATGATGGAGTAGTTCCTTGTTTCATCTAGTACAACATCTGCATATTGTGCTCAGCAATGCAATAGAGATGCTTTACGACCCAATTACTTCTTTTTGTATATGTTAAGAAAAAATCAATTATACAAATCCTTCATTTCATGTTGTAATTCTATGTTGCTTATTAGTAACAGACACACAGGCTAGGGTAACGAATTTTCGTATGGTTTCACATTAGAAGACCCTGGTGTTGTCATTCTAAAATCAAGTCCTATAATCAGGTGCTCATATTGGACAGCTAAATATTGAGGTTGTTTTCCTCATTGACAATGAAACATGGTGCAGATCAGTAATGCGTATATGTACACATTGCCACTGCCTATTTATTTATTTCATGACAAGTTCTATCTTTGGAGCATTCCATCTAGATATAGGAAATTTCATTTATAAAGAGCACCAATGAAATGTGCCTGTCCACAAATGAAATGTGCCCGTCCACAAACGAAGCTGTCCTAGCAGGTAGGAATCATGGGATAACACATTCCAGCACATTTGGGTGGGAGGTTAGAATCAAACCATACAAACTAAAAATAATTTTAGGTTTGGGTTTTTCATAGAGGGGTGTGGGGGCCCTTGTGGACTTCCTAATTTCCACCTTTTCTATAAATTGTGTTTTTTTTCTTTTTCAATTGAGTCTTTTGTTTGCTGGGTTGTAGGGGAGTGCTAACCTACCCTGCTGCCCACTATCCAAATTTCACAGTACCGGAAATGTTTCCTAAATTTTTGAAGATTTGGAGATGGGCGGGGGAACATTTCCTACTTGTCTCTGCATCCTTGAAACGACCCCTATAGGGGATTAGTCTGATTTTGTAGGGGATGTGTCCACAGAGCAGACTTTTCCTACCAAGACCGTTCAGAAGAATAAATGCAAAAATCAGCCTTCTCAATAGACTAGTCAAGCACAATCTCAAGATTCTTCCAAGAAGAAGAATATTCAGTGTAACTATTGTCACAAGTTTGGTCACATGAAGAAAGATTGCCGGAAATGCTTGGCTTTCGAACAGAACAAGCAAGGAGAGTCTAAGCCTAAAGCCAATGTTGCAGAGCACACTGAGCAGGAGTCTGCATTCTATGCCTTTATGGCCAAGAGTCCAACAGATCTTGTTAAATGCTCTGCCTGGTGTATTGATTTAGGTGCATCTCGACACTTCACTCATTGTCGGGATTGGTTCATTGAGTACACGACATTCAGAGATTCTGTTATCTTTGGAGGAGGCGAGGAGTATTCTGTTGTCGGAAAGGGCAATGCGCAAATTCATTCTGGAGGGAGAAATTTAATTTTTCTCGATGTATACTTTGTACCTGGCATGGAGTTGAATTTACTTTCAGTTAGTCAGATTATGACTCACTCTCCTCAGCTAGATATTGTTTTCAGTATGCATACTTGCAGCATTGTTGATAGAGAGACTCACACTATAGTTGTTCAGGGACTTGAGGATCATGGTCTATATAGACTTGTTGATATTGGTGATTCTCAAGAGCACGCTATGGCAGCCAGGAATACTTCAATCAGTAGCCTCTGGCATTAGCGTTATGGGCACCTGAATATGCACTATCTCTCTCAACTCTCTCTTGATGATCTGGTTGGTGGTCTACCTGTGATTCAAAATCAAAATCATGGAGTATGCGAGGCTTGTCAGGTTGGAAAGCAACATTGGCCGCCATTCTTAGATGGTGATTCATGGCGAGCTTCAAAGGTATTACAGTTGGTTCACTTTGATGTATGTGGCCCAATGAACACTCCTGTTATTGGTTCCAGGTATTTTTTATTATTTGTTGATGATTTCAATAGAAAAATGTGGGTGTATTTTTTGAAAATCAAATCAGATCTGTTTGGTATAATTCAACAGCATAAGGCCTTAGTTGAAAAAGAGTCTGGTTCTCCAATAGTTACTCTTAAATTTGATAATGGGGGGGAATTTCGTTCTACTGATTTCTCCAATTTCTGTGCTGCACATAGCATTAAGTGCCAACTTACCACACCTTACACCACTCAGTAGAATGGTGTCGTAGATCGTAGAAATCACACCATTATTGAAATGGTTCATTCTATGTTGGAGCATAGACAGGTTCCTAAGAAATTCTAGGCTGAAGCAGTTTATACTACAGTCTATCTTCTGAATCGGTCTCCTACTTATGCCGTTAAGAAGATGACTCCTAAAGAAGCCTGGTTTGGATGCAAGCGTAAGATCAGCTACCTGAAAGTTTTTGGCTCTACTGCTCATGTGTGGATTCCAAATGCCAAACACACTAAGTTGGATTCCAAAAGCCAAAAACTCATGTTCACTAGTTATAGTGAGAATCATAAGGATACAGATTGATTGATGTAGATACAGATCGTCTCATCTTTAGTCGTGATGTTGTGGTTGATGAAAATAGTGGGCCCTTTTTTCAGTCTTCTCCTTCTGTGAGCCCTGAGGATCAATCTCAGAAAGCTTTTGATTTGGGTGTTTATCTTCCCCTAGCTCCACTTGATGGGAGGGATTCTATAGTTGTATAGGCACCTCAACAAAATATTCCATCACCCACCCCTCCTCAGGATGATCTAGATCCCCTTCCAGATAATTTGGTTCTAGTTGACCCAGTTGATGTTGTTCCTCTTGATTTAGAAGTTGGTACATCTACCCTTTGGCCTGAATGGTGGGCTAAGACCATTGATGATCTTCATGATGATGAATTGGTTAAGGGTAGATCTGCTCGGAAAAAAGAGCAAGCAACAGAATACTGTCAATTTTGCTCTAATGGCCAACCTTCACAGCATCTTAGAGCCTCAGTTGTACACAGAGGCTAAAGGCATACCTGAGTGGGAACAAGTTATGGAAGCTGAACATCATAGCCTTTTGAAGAACAACACTTGGGTGCTTTCTGATCTTCTACCTGGGAAGAAATTGGCTGCAAATGGGTGTATAAAGTTAAGTATAAGGTTGATGGAACCCTTGATAAGTATAAGGCTTGATTGGTAGCCAAAGGGTTCTCACAAAAAGAGGGTGTCATTTAGGAAGTCCCTGATTTCCTCCTAAAAAGACAGACCAAAAATATCAAATCAAAACCACACAAATTCGAAAATAAACGCAAATGGCTAAATCAAATCTTACATACAATCTATTTTAACATTTTTTTACCATTAAACAATCTACTCGAAAAATCCCAAATAAACCGATAGAACACACTGGTAGCCTCCAAGAAAATCCCCGTTCTCCCCAATAAAAAGACGGACATCAAAATCAAAACAACGAAAATTTACAAAATAAAAGCGAGAGATATCAGATTGGGCAATACCCAATACGTTAAACTGCAGAAATAAGGGAAATAACTCATAATAATAATTATTAAACCACACTGCATCAGAAGAAGGAAAAAAGAACAAAGAACATCATCTCTCACAAACAGATCAAACAAAACCAGGCCTAATCTACCATTCACACAAGCGATATCCCTAACCCTAAACATTCTTCTAGCCCCCCTCGACATTGACTATGAGGAGACTTTTGCTCCTACAACCAAAATGAGTACCATTCGGCTTGTTCTCTCTATTGTAGCCCAGTTTGGATGGAAAGTCCATCAAATGGACGTCAAGAGTGCATTCCTCAATGGGGATTTGCAGGAAGAAGTTTACATGACGCAACCTCCTTGCTTCAAGGTTGCTGGTAAAGAGCACTAGGTATGCAGATTGGTGAAAGCACTCTATGGCCTTAAATAGGCACCACAAGCATGGTACATGAAAATTGATAAGTACCTAGTGGATCATGGTTTTCAGCGTAGTCCTTCTGATTCTAATTTGTATGTCAAACAGTCTGGTAATGATATCTTGTTGCTTGTTGTCTATGTTGATGAATTGATCATTATTGGTAGTTTAGATCATCTGATTGAGGAGATAAAACATAATCTCAGTCAATCATTTGACATGACAGATTTGGGGCTTCTCCACTATTGTCTTGGTGTAGAGGTTTGGCAGACTGATGGGAGTACCTTCATCTCTCAGTCGAAGTATGCCAAGAGCTTGTTGGACAAGTTTTGGATGACAAATTGCAAACCTGCATCTACACGTATGGAGAAAGGGCTGAAGTTATCAGCCAAATTAGATTCACCTGTGGAGAATGAATCAACATTCAGGCAACTAGTGGGCAACCTCATTTATCTCACTGCCACTAGACTTGATCTTAGTTTTGTAGTGAGATACATCTCTCGCTTCATGATAGCTCCTAAAGTTGAACATTGGGTTGCAGCGAAGCGTGTGCTGAGATATGTGAAAGGCACTTCCGACTTTGGCATTTTGTATGGAAGTTGCGAAAATCCAAAGTTGATTGGCTATATAGACTTAGATTGGGCAGGTTCTGTTGATGACATAAAGTCTACTTCAGGGTATGTATTTAGTTTGGGCACAGGTGTAGTCACATGGACTAGCAAGAAACAACAGGCAGTGGCTCTCTCCTCAACTAAAGCTGAATATCGGGGAGCTGTTAAAGCAACTTGTGAGGCATTTTGGCTTCGAAGGATGCTTTCTGACATGCAAATGTCTCAAGCAGGACCTTCCCCCTTGTACTGTGACAATCAAGGGGTGCTGAAACTCGCCAAAAATCCAATCTTCCATGAAAGGACAAAGCATATTGAACTTCATTGTCATTTCATCCGCTAGCTTGTCGAAGGTGGATCAGTAGCATTGTAGTTTGTTCCAACAGAGGATCAGACTGCTGATATTCTCACCAAGTCTCCGAGTCCGAATAAGTTTGTCAAATCTAGGGGGCACCTTGGTGTAGTTGGTAGATTGAGCATTAAGGGAGGGTATTAGATTAATATTTGCTTAATATATTAATGCTCAATATTGTAATCTATTAGTTTAGATTCTTTCCATTCTTTTGTTTTAGTTTACTTCCGTTTCATTTTAGAAACATCCAAATTTATTTCTAAATCTAATTATTGTAAATTCTATAAAGAGCTTGCCTCTTTCATTCATTAATACATTCAAGAATTTAGCTAATATCTTCTTGTATATCATATGGTTTTATTGGAATATGGGGGCATGATAAGGAATTTGAGTAGGGGGTTCTATGGTTCTATAAAAATATGGAATGTAGAAATTCTTCATTTGCAACTTTGTTTTTTTGGGCAAATAACTAGCATGGGGGTAGCTCGCTTTTTTATTAAATCAAACATTACAATGGGTACTTGGCATTGTTTGCCTAGATACTAATCTTTGTAGTGTAGTATTATGTGTAGACTAGATACTGTAGTTGGCCGCAATGTAATTAGTCGGCCAAGAATAAAGTGAATAAGTTAGTTGGTTATTAGTTGGGTGTTTTGTCTTGATTAGTTGGTAGTTCAGAGACTAGTTCCCGAAAGGTTATTTATTGTAATGAAGCGACGCGATGGTTGGTACTCAACCAACTCCGCCGCTATATGTATCGGGGATTTTATTGTTATAATGGTCATGAGTTAGCTGTACTTGGCATATGTTGAATGAATAAAGACAACAGTGATGATCTTATGTTTTACTTTCTAGTACATTGTTATGTTCTGTCAACTATTTCCGTTTACTCATTGCATATGTTGAAGTTAGTTAATCGAGTAAACATTTGGCGCTGTTGCCTAAGCGGACTAGGGAAGCACTCGCTACAATGACAGCGTAATGGGCCGATCGGCGGAGGAACCCATAGTAACGAATGAAGAAAGAGAGGACGACTTGACACGAGATTTGACAATTCTCTGGAACATATCCCTACGAGATCACGTACGGAGGCAAGCCCTCAGGCGAGAAATCCCTGAGGTAGTAGTTTGGGATCGACTTGAAGTGAACGACGAGGTTGATCACCTTCTCCACTGCATGCCAAGATTGTTGGCCCGCCACTCTATCATCCTACAAGACCTTCGAGCGGAAGAGGAACAGGAACGCCGAAGGCCAAATCTTGTAGCGGTACGAAGAACGAACCAAACGGGAAGAGGAGGAACGAGAAACTAGCCGGAGAAGTACCTCTGGCAACCAACAATGATCGCGTGAAAGACCTGTAATGCCCGTACGACCGAACAAGGATAAGAACCGAATACCATTCGGGCACGAAGCGGAGGAGGAAAGAATTCGGCGATCATTGAGAATACAAGAGCAACAAAACCGGCGGCAAAGATTAAGTAGAGCACAATAGAGTTTTGTGGAAGGGAGGGACGAGGAACCATTTGTCACACCGTACGTAGAAAAATAAAGTCAAGAAAATGAAGATGAATTGAGTGGTGAACTTGAGAACAACATCCAACGCATTCGAGAGTTGTCCATATTAGACGACGACGAAGGGCCGAGGACAGGGAGATCTGAGCCCAAGACCCCTTGGCAGAGGGAGCACCGGGGTAAAGCCCAGGAAACCCAAGGTGTAGAGGACGTTGACGGAGGACGGAGGAGTGACTCGTACGTGGCCGAGAGTGCAAGTGACGCACCAGAACGTAACGGGGAAACCGGTTAATACACAAGGAGGACAGAGGGGCAGGATGGTGACTCCAGAACGACAAAAGTTGCCGAAGTTTACAGGGAATGGGTCAGAGGATCCAGTATGACACTGCAAGACGTGTGAGACAATTTGGATAGCGAGTGGAGAAGATGACCCGGATAACTGGCTGAAAGCGTTTCTGGCGACACTCAGAGACAGTACCATCGACTGGTACTCAGAGTTGGACCAAACACAAAAAGCTTCGTGGAGGTTACTGAAGCAGGCATTTCAAGATGAATTCAAACTTTTAAGGGACAACAACGAAATTGTGGCCGAGATTTATAACACCAAACAAGGGAAGCACGAGAGTGTGCGGACCTATAATCGAAGACTGAAGGATCTGTTGGGCAAATTGGAGACATAGCCAGCGGATGGTCTAAAGAAGCGATGGTTCATCGAAGGCTTGCTTCCGTCGTTGAGGAAGAAGATGAAAGTCGTGCCTCCGTCTTCATATGCTGAAGCATACAATCGAGCGATGGATATAGAAAGCGAAAACAAAACATCCTCCCGAGGGAAAAAGAAGACAGACGACGAGGAGAGTACGAACGACAGTGACGGTGAATCCAAGACCATACAAGCACTCAGGAAAGATATGATGCGAATGATGAAAGAATTGAAGGTCGACAAAAGAGAGTATGAGGGAAGCACGAGAACTATGGTGTACAAACTGCAATGGGGAAGGTCACATGAAGGCAAATTGTCCGAAGAAGTTATTTTGCGATATATGCCAAGTGATGGGACATTCCGTCAAAATGAAGTGAAAAGTGACAAAGGAGAGAGTAAAAGGCCAAAGGAGAGAGAAAGTAAAGTCAAAGAAGTGCAAATTGATGGAGAGGGAAAAAACAAAAAATTAAAAAAGGAGATTAAAAGATGGGGAAATAAAAATATAAAAAAGATGAAAGTGGCCAAAGCCCTCATAAACATGAAAAAGAAAATTATACGCCATATTAAAGAGACAAAAGCCACACAAGCCAAAAGAAAGTCTGTACGAGCTACCAAGAAGGAAAAAACACAGACAAATCACATACAAATTGGCAAGGAGCTGGAGATAAGACAGAAGGAGGGAAATGCCAAGAAATTGAAGGCCGTACAAATAAGAAGTGTCCAAGTTGCCAACGAAAGTGTCTAAGTTGCCAAAACAAGTGTCCAAGTTGCCAACAAAAGTGTCCAAGTTGCCAATGCAAGTGTCCAAGTTGCCAACGAAAGTGTCCAAGCTGCAAACACAAGTGTCCAAGTTGCCAAAGAAAGTGTCCAAGTTGCCAACCCAAGTGTCCAAGTTGCCAAAGAAAGTGTCCAAGTTGCTAGAGGAGGAAGTCCGTATGCCAAGGAAACTGCCAGCCCGTACGCCAAGGAAGTTGCTAGAGGAGGAAGTCCGTATGCTAGGGAAGCTGCTAGCCCGTACGCTAAGGAAGTTGCCAGAGGAAGTCCGTACGCCAAGGAAGTTGCCAGAGGAAGTCTGTACGCCAAGGAAACATCCAGCACGTACGCCAAGGAAGTTGCTAGAGGAGGAAGTCCGTACGCCAGGGAATCTGCCAGCTCGTACGCCAAGGAAGTTGCCAGAGGAGGAAGTCCATACGCTAAGGAAACATCCAGCCCGTACGCCAAGGAAGTTGCCAGAGGAGAAAGTCCGTACGCTAGGGAAGCTGCCAGCCCGTACGCTAAGGAAGTTGCCAGAGGAGGAAGCCTGTACGCCAGAGAAGTTGCCAGAAGGGAAAGTCTGTACGCCAAGGAAAAGCTTGTATGCCAGAGAAGCTTCCAAAAGGGAAAGTCTGTACGCTAGGGAAAAGCTCGTACGCCAGGGAGGGGACAAGGAAGCTTGTATGACACTTACCGAAACCCGTACATTGGAGACAGGTAGCCATACGGCTGGATCAGGGAAGAGGCGTACACTGCAGGGAGAACACCGTATGGCAAGAGAGGGATCTAGTTTGCACGCCTAAGGAGGGGGCCGTACGGGAGAAACAGGAAGTCGTACGCATTCAAGTGCAAAAGCACGTACAGACTAAACGGGAAACAAAGCCGAGGAAAAGACAAGGCACAGAGAGGGCTGTACGGAGTTGCTAGGTTGCCGTACGAAGACAAGGCACAAAGAGGGCCGTACAAAGTTGCCAGGTTGCTGTACGAAGGTGCTGGGTTAGGGCCGTACGGAGTTGCCAGGTTGTCGTACAAAGGTGCCAGGTGGCCAAGAATTGGGTGACAGGTGACCGTTATTGCAATCGTTGAAGTTAGTTAATCGAGTAAACATATACCATTTCTTGCACCCTTTCAATTCGTGCACATGAGAGAGTGTTGACTTGATGACCCATGAAGAAGGCCTAGGTTTCCATATTGTTCCTTATACCATCTTTGAACAATGTTTTCACTTGTTTGATGTTTTCATTTCCTTTGATAGTCGTAATACATATCGCGTTTGCAACAAGGCCAGTAGTTGGATGTTCATCCAAAGCAGAGACAACAATAGCTGCTTCTATTTGAATCTCGGAATAACAAGCCTTTTGATCATAGGGAAATCCCAAATCGCATTGCCCATCATCCTTACTATTTTGTATAGGATATTTTCCAGCAATGTGCAATCATGAATGTTGGCTCTATTCAGATTGTTCTTGCCTATTATCTCTTGAATGACTTTCTCAATGTTCATGAAAGGGATAATGAATATGTGTCTCAATTGGACCTCCATATTGACATGGTCACAATTACAAATGCAACTAGGAAAGCTTAAGCGTTTCTCTTTATTACTTGGTTTTAGTTTTCTGTTTGCATATATAAACTTGTTGCTAGTTGATTTAGGGGGATTTTGTAATCTTCATGCCATACCAACGTCCAGAGAATCTTGCTCAAAGTGATTGGCCGTATATTCAATCTAACTTCTCGTGCTCGTACCATTCTTTATTGCATGTAATAACCAATTAGATTATCTCTATCCTAGTAATGATTTTGTTGTTTTGGTCAATGTTGTGATTTGATAGGAGGTCAGCCGCCTAATTGGCTTCCGGATAAACATGCTTAATTGTGTAGTCTACAATCTATTTGAGTAGCATATGTATTTGTTCTACCGATTTCACAAGTTCCTAGTGAGTGGCTTTCTTTGTGGCAATGACTTTGATTACAATTTGTGAGTCCCCTTCAATGTTAATGGGAGCCAATTTCTTGTTCACACATGTTTTTAATCCTTCCTTAAGAGAAGCGAATTCGACTTCATTATTGGTGCCTTTGGGGAGCTTAATTTAACTAGACCAACATACAACCCCTAAATCATTTCTTATTATGTATCTCACACTGGAAGGACCAAGGTTGCCTCTTGAGGCCCCATTAAAATTAATCTTTAAGCTACCCTTTGGAGGGGCCACACTTGCAACTTTGTCATAAATAGAACAAAATTACAATTAAATGCAGGTCTTTTCATACACATTAATGTGGAGAGTGTACTATGAGCACAAAGTGCGAAGTGCAAAGTCCTTGACCGCACATTATTCTTTTGCAATTAAAAGTTTGTTTTGTATCGAGTGTAATCTTTTTGGATGAATTATATAGTCATAATTGTAAATGTAATCAAATCTTTCCACAAATAGGATCCTAATACCTAAGGAAAAACTAAGTTCATAAATTATGTGTAATATAATTCTAAGTCAAACTATAATGTTCCAGAATTCTTACTCAATGCAGTTTCCAGATTTCTTCTTGTAGGCGAATGTACTGAATGCAAAACATTAATTGATTTTGATGTCTTGCATAACACAGATCGAACTCTCTTAAGTACAAGGAGACTTGCCTCTAAGAGGCACGTCTCTTGAGAGGACGTGTCTCCACAAGTGGAGGCACGTCGACTCAAGGGACGTGTCTCTTTATGAGCGCGCGGGTCAAGCAAACCGATTACCAATCAGTTAGAGACTTAACTACTTCCTTTCTTCAACCGGCGCTTAAGAGATAAGTTCGGTTTTAACATCATTAATATTCGATTTATATTAACCTCTTTAATATGTCGATTTAAATCAATATTATTTAATATTTCGATTTATACACATTATAAATTCGATTTTACTTATATTTCAGAAATATAGTTATGAAGAGCAATCTGATCTAATATAAATAAAGATGATGCTTTAAGCAATCAATATTTATATCTGACCTGAGCTATCATTCATTAACACTCCCTCTTAGCTAGGGAAGATATTTCAAATCAAATAAGTAGAGATATCACCTTAACACATGATATCTAAGACATGGTATGATTTCTCACAATTTGTCAAGTCACATGACATTCTTCATAACATATCTTTATTATTCAACTCTCCCTCTTTAACTAGGGAGGATAACTTCCAAAAGTGATATCACCTAACTCGTGATATCAGAAGATATGGTATGCTTCTGAAAGTGTCAAGTCACATGACATTCTCCATAACACATCTTCATTATTATGGTATGTGCACTAACATCAAGTCACATGATGTCTACCATAATTCATGGCATATCCACGGATATAAATATCCACCATGATTATCTCTTAAGGATCACAATGATCTTCAGATATCAAGTCTCATGATATCCATCAAGGTGTCCAAGAGATACTATCATGACATGTCCACAGATATCAAGTCACATGATATCTATCATGATAGTTCATCATTGTAGAGTCGTCACTTTACAATGTCAAATACAAGTGTTCATTATCAGAAAGATCGTCACCTTTCGATAATGTACACAGGGGGAGTAGGCCCATAAAGTCATGGAGTCACACACATGACAAAAGAGTTTACACATTAAACATCTTTATATATTAGTACAATTTATAAACAATTTGTATTTCAAACATAAATAACAAATTACATTTCAACCATACCAAGTTTCTTCCTGAAGTGCTCTACCTTGATCCGGGAGAGAGGCTTGGTGAGAATATCTGCAGTTTGATCATTGGCACTAGTATACTCCAACTGAATCACTTTCCTTTCCACCATATCTCTTACATAATGATAGGGGATTTCAATGTGCTTAGATCTGTCATGAAAGACAGGATTCACAGAGAGTTTTATGCAACTCTGATTATCACAATGAATTATTGTAGGATTCAAGGGCTCACCAAAGAGTCCCACAATCAATTTACGAAGCCAAACTGCTTCTCTTGCTCCCATTGAGGCTGCAATGTATTCGACTTCCGTTGAGCTCTGTGCAACTGAAGATTGTTTCCTGCAAATCTAGGAGATCATAGCCGATCCCAAACTGAAGCAAAATCCTGATGTGCTTTTCCGATCTGTTACACTTCCAGCACAATCTGAATCAGAGTACCCATGTAGATCTAGTTGATCATTCTTGTAAAGGAGACCATATCCAATAGTGCCTTGAAGATATCTCAAAATATGTTTTATAGCCATCAAGTGAATTTCCTTTGGTTCACACATGAATTGGCTGAGAACATTTACAACATAGCAAATATTAGGTCTGGTGTTAACCAGATACATCAAGGATCCAATCATCTGTCTGTAAAGGGTTGGATCTGCACATTTGGATTCTGCTGCTGCTTCTTTCAATTTGTGAAGGTTGGTTTCATAGGTGTAGACATTGGTCTACAGTCCAACATACCAAATCTTTTTAGAATGTCAATAGTATACTTCCCTTGATTTAGTATAATGCCTTCTGATTTTTGCCATACTTCCAAACCGAGGAAGTAGTGTAGAATACCCAAGTCTTTCATGTCAAATTCAGAAATTAGATCTTGTTTCCCTTGAGTAATGAGCTGATCTTCTCCTGTTATCAGCAGGTCATCAACATATAAAATAATTATAAGCATATCACCTTTGATTACCTTGAAGTAGAGATTGGAGTCAGCATCATTTTTGGAAAATCCTAATCCCAAGAGATAGCTGTCAATCCTTTCATACCAGACCCTGGGAGCTTGTTTAAGTCCATAGAGAGCTTTCTTCAGCCTGCACACATGTGAGTTAGATTTATGTATCACAAAACCTTTAGGCTATTCCAGATAGACTTCCTATTCAATGGTTCCATTCAGGAAGGCAGTTTTCACATCCATTTGGTGGACCTTCCAACCTTTAGCTGCTGCAATGGCTAATACTGTTCTCACTGATGTGTAACGGGCAACAGGTGCAAATGTTTCTTCATAATCAATGCCTTCCTTTTGTGAAAAACCTCTAGCCACAAAACGTGCTTTATGTTTTTCTATACTGCCATCGGCAGCATGCTTGATTTTGAAGAGCCATTTAGAAGAGACAATAGATTTCTCTTTTGGTCTAGGCACTATGTCCCATACATCATTCTTTAGGATGGATTGATATTCCTCCGTCATTGCATCCTTCCAAGCTTGATGTCTAAAGGCTTCTGTAACACTGGCAGGTTTAGAGTTTATGATGTTGTTCATTAAAGCAACATAGCTAGAGAACCGTTTGGGTCTTTTACTCTCCCTGAACGTTCCTTTAGGTGTTGCATGATCCTCTGCTTCTTTGATCATCTTCCTGGCCCAAAGTGGTCTCTTTCTGCTGATGTCATTTGTATCCTCATTTGAATTGGCAGGAAGTTCAAGAGGTATTTCCTCAAGATGCTCCCTCTGAATCTCAGGAGCAGGTTCCATTTCAGGTACTCTAGGGGAATAGGTTTCTGTCTCACTAGAACTCTTTGCCCTCTTGAATGCAATGTCTTCTTCGAAGATGACATCTCTGCTCAACTCAATTTGTTTCTGCCCAGGTATGAATATTCTATAAGCTTTGGAGGTTTCACTATAACCTACAAATACTCCCTTCTTTTCAGAAGGTTCTAGTTTGGATCTCTTCTCTTTGGGCACATGAATATAGACAGGACACCCAAAGATCCTAAAGTGACTAATGTCAGGTTTTAAACCGGTAAAGGCTTCTTCATGTTGATGTTATAGCAGCTATGGTCTGCACTTCATCGCACAAATTCCAAGAAGAAAGCAAATTAAATGTATAGCCATTCGGCTATTTAATTTATATCAAACAATAAACATAAAAGAATAAAGGGCCGACCCTATTGATTCACATTTATCTATTATTGTTTGGGCCGACCTCATTTGTATTTTATCTTTTATTATGTTTCTCTAAAGAGTCCGACCTAAGTGAAGAGGCGCCTTGTGTTGTATAAATACAAGGTCATTTTGTCATTGTAACGTCATTTGATTTCAAGCAAGTTCGCATTATTCTTCAAGAGCAGAATTCGCACTTCTTAGCAGCAGTCCGATTTCAAGGAAGAATATATTCATTTTGTATCTTGTGCATCTAGGAGAGGTGCGACCTCATTACATTCATTATTGGCCATTGCTGGGCCTGAGTCGTAAACAGATTTCTGCCATTGTTCTATATTATAGAAGAGATTCATTTGTTGGGTTTTTCTCCCTCAAGAGGAGGGTTTTCCCGGGGTATCTTTGTGTGTTCATTGTCTTATGTGTTGCAATTCTTTTAAGTGCTTTCATTATTCAATCTGATCTAAGAAACACTAACACTTCAGGGGTTTTGTTATCAAGATGAGAATGAGGGCATCTGTTTTGGATATAGACAGTAGTCCTAGAGGCTTCTGCCTAGAAAGAAGTTTCAATGTTTTGGTCCAGTAACATTGCCTTGGCAGCTTCTACAATGGTTCTATTTTTCCTTTCAGCAACCCCATTTTGTTGAGGGTTGTAGGCAACTGTGAACTCCCTCTTAATTCCAGACTCATGCAAAATTCTTTAAAAATCTCAGAGGTATATTCTTTCCCATTGTCTGTCCTTGAGGTTTTTATTTTCTTTCCGGAGAAGTTTTCAGTGAGGGCTTTAAACTCTTCGAACCTTTTGAGGATTTCTGTTGACTCTTTGCATTTAAGAAAATAGATCTAGGTTTTCCTAGAGAAGTCATCTACAAATATAACATAGTATAGAAATCCTGCTTTAGAAGGTACATACATGGGTCCACAAAGATCAGAGTGAACCAGTTCTAATACATTAAGGGTTTTACTTAGGCTATTCTGGAAGGATCCTTTAGTATTCTTTCCTAGGGCACAGCCTTTACAAGTTCCCTCATGAGATAGTTTTAGCTTGGGTAAGCCTGTAACAAGTTTTTCCATAGAAGGTAGGGCACGGAAATGAAGGTGACCTAGTCTTTTATGCCAGATTTCATTTGAATCAATAGTGTCAAGGGTAGGGGTTTTTTTAACCTCAGTGCAAAGTTTGTAAAGGTACCCTTGTCGTATGCCTATGGTATGTGCTTTCTTGATAGTTGAGTTTTTAGGCCACACTAGAACTTTACCATCCATAAATGTAACTTTGTAGCCATTGTCTTCAAGGGCAGAGATGGATATAAGATTTCTCTTAATTCCAGGTATAAATAGGACTCTAGTGAGTTGTAGAGAAATCCCAGATTTCAACTTGATGGAGCATGTTCCAACCCCTTTTATAGGGTATGTAGAATCATCCTCGATGGTTACTTCTTCATCAAACTTTTTAGTCATGGAGTCTAGGTGTTCTCTGAACCCT
This sequence comes from Sequoiadendron giganteum, assembly GCA_007115665.2. Lineage (NCBI taxonomy): Eukaryota > Viridiplantae > Streptophyta > Pinopsida > Cupressales > Cupressaceae > Sequoiadendron > Sequoiadendron giganteum. The sequence goes on from CM021101.1 coordinate 375,794,813, forward strand.
GTGATGTGTCTGGATGAACCACTATCAATTACCCAATTTTGAGTGTCGTAAGATACCTGATTAGAAAGGGCTGTGTAGAACACAAGGTTCTCAATTTTCTTAGGTTAAGCCTCTGGTTCCCTAATAGTTTCTCTCATAAGTAAGACTAGTTTATCTGCTCTTGCAAGATGATTTTCAAATCTAATCACAATAGACATTATGAAGAATGTGATGTGAATTTGATTTTAGAAAATACGAATTTATTTGAGCAATCTGATTTTAGATTTGATTTGGATTCGCACAACGTGGCTCTGATACCATGTAAATGTAATCAAATCTTTCCACAAATAGGATCCTAATACCTAAGGAAAAACTAAGTTCAGAATTTCTGTGTAATATAATTCTAAGTCAAACTATAATGTTCCAGAATTCTTACTCAATGCAGTTTCCAGATTTCTTCTTGTAGGCGAATGTACTGAATGCAAAACATTAATTGATTTCGATGTCTTTCATATCACAGATCGAACTCTCTTAAGTACAAGGAGACTTGCCTCTAAGAGGCACGTCTCTTGAGAGGACGTGTCTCCACAAGTGGAGGCACATCCACTCAAGGGACGTGTCTCTTTATGAGCGCGCGGGTCAAGCAAACCGATTACCAATCGGTTAGAGACTTAACTACTTCCTTTCTTCAATCGGCGCTTAAGAGATAAGTTCGGTTTTAACATCATTAATATTCGATTTATATTAACCTCTTTAATATGTCGATTTAAATCAATATTATTTAATATTTCGATTTATACACATTATAAATTCGATTTTACTTATATTTCAGAAATATAGTTATGAAGAGCAATCTGATCTAATATAAATAAAGATGATGCTTTAAGCAATCAATATTTATATCCGACCTTAGCTATCATTCATTAACAATAATGATGACTTTAGCTGTTGTAAACCGTTGCAGTATTGGGCGAAATGGAGAATTCATATGTTGAGCTTCACTTTTGTTTTTGGGTTGCTCATAGTTTTTATGGCTTAAACTGTAGCTGTTGTATGACACTATTTTATTAAAGGCAGCAAGTTTAATTTCAGAGGAGCGGTTGATATATTAGAAGATAGTGATAATTAAGGCAGTGATTATATCATGACATAAAGGAGCAATATGCAGCGATTAATTCTTTAGAAGGGCAGCAGTTTAATCAAGGCAAGAGCAGTGATCCTTTTTGAAGTTAAAATATATTTAATTAAATTAAATTAAGAGGTCCAGGTCAGCGGTCAAGGGAATGGGTGTGACTCCTTACATAGAGAAGTTTGTGGAAGAGGTGCAACTCCTCCTAGAAAAGGATATTAAAGAGGAGTCATTCTTATCAATTGGACAATGGGAAACTAATCAAGAATGAATGGAAATCACTTGAAAATCTGAATAAAGCAGCAGATTGGAAGAAATGGAATACATTATAAGAGATCTATTGGAATTAAGTATTATTGCCAAGAACATATTTGGGAAGTAAGTTTATATATATATATGTATGTGTATGTATATATATACATACATACATGTGTATGTATGTATATATATATACATATATATGCATATATACATACATACATATGTATGTATATATATGTGTATATATATGTATGCATGTATGTATATATATACACACATATACATACATATATATGTATATACACATATATATACACACATATATATATACATATATATATATACATATATATATATACATATATATACACATATATGTATATATGTGTATGTATATATTTATGTAGGTATGTAATATTTATATATATACATACATATATATATATATGTATATATATAAATATTACATACCTACTTAATATGTATGTATATATATAAATATTACATACCTACATAAATATATACATACACATACATATATACATGTATAGATACATATATATATAAATGTATGTATATATATATACATACATATATACATACATATATACATGTATATATATACATACATATATACATATATTTATATACACATACATATATGTATATATAACACATATATATACACACATATATGTATATATATATATATATATAATACACACATATATGTATATATATATATATAATACACATGCATATATATTCATACATACACATATATACAATATACATGCATACATATATATATACATATATACATACACATACATACATACATACATATATACATACATATATATGTATACATACACATACATACATACATACATACATATATATATGTATATACATACATGTATATATACATGTACATGTATACATACATATATACATGTATACATATACACATATATATAATACACACATATATATACATACATCCACATATATACATACACATACATACATGCATACATATATATATAAACATATATACATACATATACATGCATACATATATATATACATACATATACATACATATATATATATATATTATACATATATGTATGTTATATATATACACATACATACACACATATATACATATATACACATACACACACATACATATATACACACATACATGTATGTATATACATACATATATGTGTATATATATATATATATACATAAATATATACATATGTTATCATGTCCCCGAAATAGCAATACCATAAAGACCAAGTATTAAAATACAAATAAATTAATAAATAAAATAAATAGCAATATTAATATTAAATATAAAATAAATGTGTACCATATCAATATAAAAATATAAAAATATGAAATAACAAATATAATAATATATAAACAAATTATTGTTATTATATTCTAGTATTAAATAACTTAATATGAAAAATAATAATAATAAATAAATATTATAATCTTTACACATCAAAGATTGTAATACATTAGAATAAAATAATAATAAGATATTAGCAAATTGGTTTTATTATTATACTTTAATGTTAAAGTATGTTCGATAAAACATCAAAATAAAATGAAATATATAATCTGAAATATCATAATTATTAGTAATAATATATTATTTTCAAAAATAGATATTATTGTGATAATAAGCCTTTAAAGGCAGCAATTAAATCTAACAAAGGGATATATTTTATGAAAAGTCACCTCTTTCACCTAACAATACATTCCCCCCATGAGTCACCTACCTTGAATGGTATAAATAGAAGGAAGGAAAATAAGGAAGAGGGAAAAGCATGGAGAAATACGATATGGAATTCAGAACAGCAACAACAATGATTGTTATGCACTGGAATATAGAGCCATTTAATATATATATATTATTTAATAGGCATACAAGTATATACGCATAGATATAGATAAATTTTATAATGAATAATATGCAATGAATAAAGAATATATATAAATAAGGAAATAATAATTATATAAACATAAATATATGAATATTAATGGATATAAGTAAAAGAATAATTATATATATATATATACACGATTATGCAATAATGATACTTATAAGTAATGATGACTCTTTAATATATACATAAGTAGATTATGTATATTTATAAATTGTCCTCATCCTATGATCAATTCAATATAAGGTTTAAGGAAGCGAGTAAGGAAACATGGAGAGATATAGCAACTTAGGTGATGTACTCACTTAGCAATAATATTTAGCATATTTTGAATATAAGAAACTAATATTGCTCATTTGATTATTGGTGCAATGTTTTCCTTTGATGTTATCAATATTATAATAGTTTTATGAATTGATGATGGTTCCTTTAGCATTATCATGACAATGAATGAAACTAAAGGGTATGATATAGCGGCATTTAGTTTCTATCATTGTTAATATTACATTGGATAGTATCATTGATCATAGACAAACTAAATATGATGAGAATTGGCATTGTTGTAGTAATATCGATCCATGCACTTTTTTTGCATTATGTTACATTTTCATGCATCCATATGATACTCTCAAACATGATACAAGCATATAGATAATTCAATAGTAAATGCATGATTGATTGTCCAAAGATTGTCTGCTCCGTGTTTGTACCCTATCAGGATGGGGGAAGCATCTGCCAAGTGGATTGCCTAAAAACCCCACCTTCAAGCCCATAGTTCCAAGGCATGGGAATGGTCATGAAGGATGGGGGTCCCACCTGGGGTTCTGCCCTACATAGGCCCAAGACACGGGATTTACAATAGGAAGTGGTAGGCCGTAGGCCCTTGGTCCCTTAGGGTTTCCCTCCTCTCCTAATAGGGCTAGTGTTTTCCGAGGTACTGCCATGTGTGGAGAATGCAAGTACTAAGCCGTTGGGAAAGGAGGATTGTGGTGAACAACCTCTCGTGCTTAACAAGAAGGCTTCAGGGCGGATCCACCCACGACACTCCTCTTGCTTGTTAAATTCCATTTATGATTATGCTTATATTTTGATATCTAGATATTGATTGCTAATAGATATATGTGTATGTAGAAATGTTGTTAATATGGTGAATGCAAATTTCAAACCAAGATTACTTACTTAAAAAGGACATTCATTTGGAAAGAAGAAACCCCAAACCTAATGAACAAGTGAATTCTAGGACAAATTGGGTAAGGGACATTACATATGTATATATATGTATATGAATATACATATACATATACATATACATATACACGATTATGCAATAATGATGCTTGCAGCAATTATTGAGCCTTATAAGTCTATGATTCTTTAATATAAATATGGATAATAGATTCTTATTCGTTTGATTTTCATAAGGCAATATCTTATGAATATCAAAAACAGATCGACCAAGAAGGCAATTGGAGCAGATCAATCATAATTATTTGCACTCAGCAAACAAGGGCAGAAGTCAACATTTGTTAGTATACTTGCATCTTAGAATATAGTAGTCTTATATTTTAGCAAGTATTGTGGTATGCTCTATCATGATTATTTTGAATAATGATATATTTATTATTGTATAATCTCTATGAATCTGGATATATTTAGTGCTTGTAATTCTCAACAAGCAACCATGAGGAGGAGTGGGGTAAGTACCAATAAGGTGAGTAGGTACTATATTTCTTTCTAAGTACGCCACTCCATGTTGGATGCTTGTGTGTTTGCCACTTGGGGCCAAGGGGGTGAGTGTCCGCCCTTGGGCTTAGAAAGGGGGAATCTATGAGCCTACTATTGTAGATTTTCCCCAATCTATACATGGATTGGTTGTTGGGATGAATTCAAGGAGTCTCAATCATAAGAAGGATGGATAAGGCAGCATGGATAGGGAAGGCATGTACAAGTTTATCCATTAAGTATTCTACCCCATGTTGGATGCTTGCGTGTCTGCCACTTGGGGCCAAGAGGGATGGTATATACGCTCTTGGGCTTAGCATGGATAGCTTCGGGTGCCTTATCATCTTTCACATCCAAGTCCTATTATGATTAAACTTCCACTATGCATTATGGATATTGTGTAGTTTATATAGTTTTGAAATAGTTATGTATTTCTACATGGTTTAAATAGATAGGACATTTATTACATATGTTTTGATCATATGAATTATATTTCCAATATTGTCTAACATGATTGCAGGACCTAAACTAAGTTTTATATTGCTTCAAGCATATAATTGGTTAGTTATAACTCTAACTAAATTAAATTTTGATTCTAGGGCAAGATTTAGGGCAATCCCAAAAGGGGACATTGCAAGAAGGGTAATTTATATCTTACACTTATAATGCTAAATGTTTCATCAAATATAAATTCTAAAGAATCTTGAAATATTTTGATGTTTTTAGTTTTTGGGGCTTTAGCACTCCCTCTAGTAGTACTCAAATCATCCAGAACAAATCAATTTTCCATCAGTCATTTCTTCTACCTTTTTCTCTCGTGCATGTTAGTAATATTCATAGGGCAGGGGACTTACACAGCACACAAACAACTTTCTCTGCAAATTATAATATTAAGTTAATTTTATATATACCAAGTGTAATATTTTACTTTTATTTATTCAGGAAGCTGGCATCGATGTTCGTTTATGTGATGTTGGTGCAGCAATCCAAGAAGTTATGGAGTCCTACGAAGTTGAAATAAATGGCAAGAATTTTCAAGGTACACAAATTGTTAAGTAGTCATCATTTTAAAGCTTAATATATGCATTCAGTTTTCTGCCTTGCATTTCTATACCTAATGTCTTAAAAGTTGCCAATTTATCTTTTGGTTTTGGTCCAATTGTTATGCCAGTCTGTTGGCAAATATCTAGAATTGACCAAGATTAGCAAACACATGCTACACTGAGTCTTGTGAGGGGAAAACATAGGCTGGCATAAAACCAATAAGAATTGAGACTGTGTACTGGAGTACACTATGTAAACTCATCCTCCCATGCATATTGCCAATTTTTACATTAGGTCAAGTTGAGTTGCTTTCCTTGAATCTAAATTCTGCTTTTTCATACTCTGTTAAAATATGACATATAGTTATTCATTTCTCATTTCTCCTGTAGATGCCTTACATTTTAATAATATGTTCAGGCTTCATTAATGAATATTTGTGTGCATGGATATTCGTGTACACATTCTTGTAAATATTTACTGTTCTTCATGGTTATGGATCATTGTTTCTTTTTGGTCCATAACTCTAGTTTAGTCCTTATGATACTGGTAATTTGATACCAGTTTCTTGAAAATGTTTTGGGCTAAAGAATAGGGCAAATGTTATGTCAAAAGTTGCACATCAGATACCTCTAGAGTTATAACATAATATTTTCTTATCACAAATCTGTGAACTTGTCTCCCAGTGTTTGTTTGGTTAAATATTTCAATGCTGCAAATATATTTATGTTTCACTCTCTCACATTTATAATTGTACGGTGACAATCTATGCTCCCTCAAGTTTCTGGGATGGGGACAGCAGGGGACAAGAAAATATTTCCAGTGTTTGTTTGGTTGAATATTTCAATGTTGCATGCAAACATATATATTTCAGCATTTCACATTTATAATTGTACACTGACAATGAATTTCTTTGCATTTATGCATGGATGATCCTTTGAAAGTTTATTGATGGTAGAAGCCTACGAAATCCGCTTTATCTATTTAAAATCTGCTTCAACCATCAATGATCTAGTATCTTGTTATGTACCTATAGACAATGACACTATAGTAAAGTACTTATTCAAATAGAACATTTTCACAAGCAACTGTCTATTCTTAGACTCCACAGCACTAGATTCCTAACTCAGAGAAAGTTATGTCCTCTGCTATATTACAATTGGCATGCCTGTTGATTTGTAGACCTGGGCCATTGTGGCAATAAATTCCTCACCTTACTGTTAGATTGCAGGCCGACGGACAGGATTAAGTTTCAATCTTGATTTTACTAATAGAATTTTATTGTGCTCCTATCCATGTTTGAGCTTATCCTCTGTCTTATTTCTTAATGTTGTATTTTGTTTCTTTGTTGTTACTATCTTGTTACGGTGTGATTTTGATTTGCATTCTGTTACATATTTTAATTTTTTATGAATTTTATTTTATTTATTTAAGAAAAATGCAAGTTCTGATTTGTATGCCTTAGTAAATTCTTATGTCTCAAGGAATTTCGATAGTTTCATTTAGCAATAGGTACTTCAAAATCTGCATTTTTTTACATGTTAATTATTATTTAATTTAAAAATAAAATAAAATTAGTCAATTAGAAAAGATGCAATTTTGATATGCAGTTCTTAATACCTTCTATGTTTCTAAGAGCTTTATTATATTAATTTAGTAGGTGTTTCATGTTAGATTTAGGATCAGAAATGAAAGGAATCAGAAAATGTAACACATAAGACAATGAACACAACAAGATACCCTGGGAAAACCCTCCTACTCGAGGGAGAAAAACCCAGCAAATATATCTCTTACATATTGAAGGAATAAGAGCAGAAATCTGCTTACAACTCAGGCCCAACACAATGCCGAATTTGATACAATGAATAATAGCACCTCTCCTAGATGCAAAGATACAAATGAATATGTTTCTCCTTGAAATCAGTCTGCTGCTACAAGATGATGATCTGCTGCTCAAGTATGAACTTCTTCTAGGAATGTGAATTATGATGAATGAACTTGATGATCAAATGAATGATCATCACCTTGTATTTATACAAAACTAGGTGACTCATCATTTGGGTTGGCCTCTTTTAAGAAACAAGGCGACTCTTCATAAAATTATTATATATAGCAAGTCTGACTTGCCTTGGTATTATTTATCCATCATTTTTAAATTTGAGAGAAAGATATCTCCCACTGATATGACATCAACATTTCAAAATCTAACATTGATCCCTTTAAACACGTTATGTCCTTCCAGTTTGTTTCATAATTTTTCCTGTAAGAATTTGAACAAAAGCTACAATAATATTTTGAAGGAATCATTCAGTGGCAGTCTTGTTATGCACCATCTGTTTGGATATTCCATTGAGGAATAAAAATGAACAGATGGTAAAATATTAGAAGTAGAGTGTAGGAGTCAAGATGATTGCTATGTTGAAAAGAAGCTGAAATTAGCATCTATATGGTATGGTATAAGGAGGTTAGATGCATATAAAAGTTCAAACAATGCCATTTGGGTGGGTTAGGCTGTAGCTGGAAATGAAACAAGATTGATCACACACGAAACAATAGTCAAATTTCTGTTTTAACAATGTTTCTTTCATCAAGATTATTGTTTCATATTGCAAGATGAGCATCGGACAACACTCCAAGACTACAATTTGTAGATAATATTTTCCATGTAAAACTGTCTACAAAAATTAAATTCTATTTAGGAAAAAAGTCCTTGGAGGATTTGGAGTTTTGAGTACTGCTGTGTGGAAAGATGAAAAGCTGCATCCAAAGTATAAAGCGTGTTTTTCTTAACTTTTTTCTATGTATGAAACATGCATAAGAACTCATATATAAAACTAATTTGAAGTATTTTTTACTATCACGTGTAGTGAACTCATATATAAAATTAATTTGAAAGATGAAAAGTTGCATCCAAATTATAAAGTATGTTTTCCTTAACTTTTTTCTATGTATGAAACATGCATAAGAACTCGTATATAAGACTAATTTGAAGTATTTTTTACTATCACATTTAGTTATAGGAATGAAGTTACAGGTCTAATGAGGAGCAATGTTTGGTTGGTTCTGATTCTCTTCTTTGCTTATGTCAGTTAAAAGCATCCGGAATTTGAATGGGCATAGCATTGGACCTTATCAGATTCATGCTGGAAAGTCTGTTCCTATTGTGAAAGGAGGAGAAGCCACAAAGATGGAAGAGGGAGAGTTCTTTGCAATAGAGACATTTGGTTCAACAGGTATTTAAATATACATTATGCTTAATCATTGATAGAATTTTCATACTGCTACAAAAAAGAATGTGTTGTTTAATTCTGTATATGCTTTTATTGATATTAACAAAGAAATGCAAAGATACAGTTATGCTATTTTTAAAAATGCTTTTGAAATTTTCCTTTAAACAGGTAAAGGGTATGTCAGGGAAGACTTGGAATGCAGCCATTACATGAAAAACTTTGATGCTGGGCATGTTCCTTTAAGATTACCCCGAGCAAAGCAACTTCTTGCAACAATAGATAAGAACTTTTCAACATTAGCTTTCTGTCGGCGTTATCTTGATCGCCTGGGGGAAACAAAATATCTGATGGGGCTGAAGAGCTTATGTGATGCAGGAATAGTTCAGGTTTGTGTGGTTTAATTTGGTTAAAAATATGTTTCACTTGTATTAACTATTAAGATGTCCTGAAAGATCAGTTTTATCTTAAATTTATTATTTTCAATGCTTTTTGCAGTAGCGCAGAAACTCTTCATTTTTTATCCAATTTCCTGTATTTCATACTGTGATACTATATTATGGCAGTAGGATGTTGCATGGTGCGCTGTTATGATCTTTGATTTACAAGATTGCAAGGAGGTTTTCAGGCTTGTGATTTATTTGCAGCATGTGATGTATAAAGTTGTAGCTTTGATTGAGTTATCTGAGTTCGTACATAACACTCTTTCTCTGCTTTCTTCCCAGATTGAGTTATTTTCTGTGAGGTTCTGTGGAATTTGTACATTTCAGTGCCTATTTTAAAATTTTCAAATTATAAAATGGCATTTGGATCATTGCTTGCATTCCACATGTTATGATTTTGTTCCTTTCTATTTAGTGGTTGCTATTTACATAATGCAATTGAGTCTCTTAGTTGTGAGTGTAGATGTAATAGTATAAGGGAGAAGCTTTTCAAGGTTGGATTTGTTTGCATTTCTATATGGTGGTGCGTGTTTTCATGAGCTTTTTTAGTGGTGGCGCTGAAATCTCTTCTGATCTTTAATTTGGTATCTTGTTTAGATCATTAACTTAGATTATGTCTATTTAGCTGAGTTCACTTGGATGCCAAAGTGTAATGCTTTAGGATTTTCAATTCAAATTTCAAGCTTTTCTCAATATTGGCATAAACCTTTTCCTCACACTACATCAATTTGTATTGCCATGAAGTTACTGACTGAAAAAAATGTGGCTTGTACAATTATTTTCTTGACCTTTGATTGGGGTATCTTGCTTGGATGCTTTATATACATGTGCAGCATTTTCACTCTGCTCAATTTTGCAGATGAGTATTTTTCTATTGAGCATTTATTTTCCCTTTCTGTATACTGACCAAAAATTGTGGCTTGTATTTCTTTTTATCTATCTGCAGACATACCCTCCTCTATGTGATATAAAGGGAAGCTATGTTGCACAATTTGAACATACTATTCTGCTTCGACCGACCTGTAAAGAGGTTATATCTAGAGGTGATGATTATTGACAAGTTTTTCTCTCTAGTTGTCATGAAATACTTCACAAGATATTTCAAACTTTGCTCATAAGACATTTTAAACAGTAGCACTTCTGGTAAGGAGTGTGCTGATGTCCATGGTCATGGTTGTAAGATTTATTATAGTAGCACAAGTCTCTATGTGGCCAGAGAGTTTGTAAATGATACAAATCATCTTCATTTTCTTGTCATTTCTAAAGCTTTCATCCATTTTAGTTTGTAACCTAGTACTTGTCTAATTTATAAGGACAAGTGATAGAAGATGTAGTTCAGAAAATTCAGTAGATTGCCATTCAAACATATGCAAATTCAGTAAATTTCCTCATATATATTTATGTGCATTGAGGCATTGGGCAGTTGTCTGCTAATCATTAATTCTTCTTTAATTGGTTGCTAATGGTTGTAGACAAAAAGGTGATGGATTCCCTTATTCGAGAATCACTATATAGTATTACAACAGATGTGTTATGCCTTATTTATTGTCTACAGGTTTGGTATTTTTTTTGCTTAGGTTTTATTTTCTTGAATCACTGGATAAGTTCTTTAATTGTATGCATCAGAAACTGTACTAAATATGCTAGAAGACCCCAGCTTTGCTGCAAAAGATAATAATCTACATCTCCTGAGGTCACCTTATATTTATTATTGTGTAGTGTGTTGTGTATAAATAGCCAATGGTAGGTAGCTGGATAATGTAGAAATTCTCTTAGTTTATTCATGAGGATTCCAAGTGAAAATCCTTTGAAATTTCCATCCTGATAGCAGAGAGGGTTCCACTTATGCTCACGCATTTCTTGATAGCCAGGGCTCTGCTTGCAGCGAGTTCCCTCTTAAAATCATAGAGCTCTTAGTTAACAGGACTTCATTGTGTCAAAGTATTTAATCCAAATTTTAAGTAGGATGGGTCTATTATATATTACCTTTTGAGGTTACTCTTTCTAGATTTTGATAATTCCTGAATAAATGCAATATTGATGAGCTGGAAACATGAAAGAGTCTCCAAAACAACAATCCTGATGGCCTTCTGCTAGGATGGTAAACTAAAAGTATAAATAAAATCATATTCATATTTAGGTTATATTAAGAAAGTGCTGGATGAAGGCGTGCAATATTCCCTGTTCAATCCTTTGATTGTTTGTGAGGCCAAGGGTGGTAAACTCTGTAAGTAGGTTGGAGAGCCCCACTGCTCAGAAGTAACCCGTGTGAATATTTCCTAAACCTATGAGTTTGATTAACAATACTTACATATTGTCTATGTTCCACAGAGTGTTGTGAGCAAGTTTATAATTAAGAGGCCACATTTAGGGAATAGTAGGTTCATGTTAAAATATACAATCAAAGAGTAAAAGAATTTTAAAGTCTGAGCATTGCACATCATTAAGTGTTCAAATAAAATAAGCACTGCAAAGATGCTCATTATTTATAAAATAAAATATAAAATATAGAAATTATTCTAGTCATTATTTCAAGTACACATGAATCTATTAATATGTTATATGAAACAATAGTTCTAAAGTAAAATAAAGTTACTCTTAAGTAAATGAAATAACTCTCAATCTTTGGGCGTGTTTTAATTAGATGTATTTAAATATGTTTACCAGTAATAATTCAGCCAATGCAGTCATTTAAAATAAATGAAAAGATAACAGTTCACGATGTGTTGGAAACTGGCTTTCAAATAGTGGAGAAGCAGTAACCTGCAGGAAGCTGTGGGTGGGGGCGAGAATGACAATGATGCTGATGCAAATGTGGATGGTCAACCTAATCCTAAGGATGAATGAAGCAGCACATGGAATTTGAAAGAGGAGGACAAGCATTTTTGGGATATTTGGTTGGAGGCTTAGCAACTTGTGGAGTGATGGGCTTCCATGCCTCCCACTGAGGGTTTGTAGGCTGCTCCATCTGAGCATGTTCTGCTGAAGGTCTTTGTGTCTTTTGGCTCAGAGGGGATCCTATATTGGGGATTTCTGCTTTCCCTGACACCCAGAAGCCCTGTTTTGAAGGTGCAGGATTTTGCTGCATTGGAGGCTGTTACAATGCTATTTGGACATGTCTCTGTTGAATAGGGTGCAGTCGTGGGTTGCAATGCCAGTGTACAACTCAGGTTCGGTTCCTACTTGGTCATGGATCCTTCGGGTCTGCTGTTGGAATTGCCTCCTTTGGTGCCCAGTAATTGGGTGTTGTAGGTGCGGTTTGTGACAACTCTACCAGACCTATTGTTCCGTGTGATTATTCATTATAGGTGAAGGGCTCTGTTTTGCTGTTGGACCCACCTTTTGGCCTCAAGGAGTCATTGACTCTCTTTATCCCTGCAAAATTGTTGATAGAGTCTCTGCTAGATTGAGGGACTCCTTAGTTGGAAAGTTAATGGTTCTAGGCTCAACATTGATTCTTTCAGGGCTTGGGCTGGGAGAAAATGGAGGCTTTGTGGCCAGATCTTAACCTTTCCTTTGGGATTTTTATTCTCATTCTCTGTTTCAGAGGAGTGTGGACTGTGGTTTCTCGGTTGTTCTAGTTTATGTCTTAAATGATGGTTTCTGGGCTTTGATTTGTGGAAGGATTTCAACAAGTAGGTTCCAGTTTGGTAAGGCTTCCAGGTCTATCAATGGAATATTGGGATTAGGATGTGCTAGTGTGTATTGCTAGCTCATTAGGGCATCTTATATCTATTGATTCAAGTGGCTAAATCAAGGAAACACCTTCTGTATGCTAGTCTTTGTGTCAATTTGGAGTGTGACAAGAATCTTTCTCCTTCAATCACTTTCTCCTCCGAATTTGGAACATGGGTATAACAGTTTACCTATGAAGATTCCTCCATGGTGTGCACAAGATGCAATAAAACGGGACATGCTGTTGAGAGGGTTGCACATGCATGAATAAGGGGAAGATCCATTTGGAGGCTTCTCAATCTTAGTCGGATGATATGATGTTTGGGGAGTGCATTGAGGTAGATCCCGACGCTCTTAGAGCGGTTGGTCAGAAATAGGAGGATTGCCTTGGTTTGGGTGGGTCTTCAGGTGTTGTGGGTTTATAGACCTCTTGCCCTATGCCCCCCTCTGACTTTTGTATGGATTCTGCAGTCAGAAAGGACCTTTGCAACAATGAGTTTGAGGGAAGGTCTGGCATTCAAGTTCTAAATACGTCAGAACTTTTTGACTTTTTATTGTCCTGAGTGGGTACACCTGATGGCTGCTCTGTTTTGCCGGTGCCTCACAGTTTGTTGGTTGGAGGTTTGACTCTGCTCTTTGGTATGCTGTTGGGCTATTTGTTTCTTGTTGTCACTTGTTTTTTTTGATGTTTCATTAGCATTCTTTTTATCCTGGTTCATAGCTCCAGTCAAAAGTGTTTATCCAAAATAGAAAAAGTAAATAAACATTTATTCATATTTAAAGATGTACATGAATACTATTATTAAACATTTCAAAGTTTGATTTAAACTAACCCAGAAAGATATAATTAATTACAGAAACAATGTTTGTTATCTTCTATACTTCAAAATCTATTGCTATGTCGACAAAATGAGCACCATAGATCCATGAAATGAGCGCAATTTCAAAATCAGCCAACAAATTATAACTGAAACTAATAATTATTTCTAGACTCACATAATTTTTCTGTTTGTATTGGAGATGAAACAAGATAACTACCTTTCTTGCGACAATCTACTTGAAACACAATTGGATTCAGCAAAATTATTTACACATTCCAAAATTTATAGAGAAATAGAGTATAAGTGTAACAATCTTCGTACATGTGTGACGTCAAGAATAAGCAACGAGGAATTGAACTGCGGAAACACCCAAATACATGGATTGGAATATTTGCAGCATATTTTTGATTTATGAATTACATAATTTAGGTAGCAAATGTGTATCACAGGCATGAAAAAACATGTGTGCATGAGCATAGGCATAAAGAGACATTAGAATGCATGCTTGTACACCTGCACATTCACAGTCGCAAACAAACCAAAATAAAGAGAGACATGCAGCTGCATGCCCAGAGGCAAATGCACAAATACAAATACATAAATGCATTTAGACACCTGTGTTAAGAAACATGGTCAGGGAGAGAGTTCACAACACTACCTACACAAAGAAGTCATATACTTTAAGATCATAACACACGGACATTGTAAATGTTCACACCATTAAAAAAACATGCTTAAAAGAGAGCGTTCACGGCATTGCTTACTCAAAGGCATCTTTGTTCACGTCTTAGAAATATAGTTGAGAGAGAGTTGACACAACTATCTGCACAAAGATGTCTTTATTCATAAGATTGAGATTGAGAAAACAATTGAGAGTTCAGCGTCAATGTCTTCATTTTGCATCTAAAATCAAAATGTAACAAATTAAATGAGTGTTTACTTGGTGCAACATTTTTTTCTCCAAATATATGTTTGTGCATATGAAAGGAAATGAAGACAAAACTTGAAATGCTATTATAAGCTACTTGTCCATCTTTTCACGTAGAAGTTTGGAGAAAACAAAATATTTGCAAACAAATGCTATAAAAGCACATAGTAGGTTAATCAAGGTTTCTCTCTTCCAAGTACATAGTGTTGTTACATGTGACCCTTTAAAATAATGTTATGGTTCTTTTTTGATCTTAAATTTGGGTGGTTGTTGGAGGAGCTTGATCATCTTCGAGATGGTAGAGGAAGGAATGAATGAATGAATGAATGGATTTTAATGACGTCCATGAGACCATCAATCTATGGGACCCCTTAAGTCATTCAAAGGATGGATGGCTGTCCTCAATTCATAAGTGGCAATTAGACAACCCCTTCTTTAATTCCAGAAACCAAAGTATCCTCAATATGTATTCAACGATTGGGGTGAGAGGATAATGGTCCAACATCTTGGAATCAATACGAAGCATTCTTCCCCCCATCCCCACGGTGATGGAAGCACCGTTAACGACTCTTTTGAAGTTGAGTCATGAATTTAATAAAAAAACACTTGTATTCCATTGTTGCATATTTTTCTTATAAATATAAGATGTTGTCTTTGCTATGCTAGTCTTGGGAACGATTGTATCATCTCATTTAGGTTGGTTTGATTGTTGAAGATGTAAACATTATCTAATTTTAAGAATAACCTAAATAATGTTGGGACTGCCAATCAAAATAACTTCTTTGCAAAATCAAGAACAACTAAAATGTGTTTGAAATTGGGTGTTGGAAAATATATATGTTTTGTAAGGAGCCGGCTAATTGCTAGACAAAATTCACCGATGTACATCGAAAAATGCATGAAAAACATACACATAAACATGTATGGATACATCCATAACATGACGAGACGTCGTAGTGCGGGGCTCGCCAAACGCTTGAAACCGGCGGAGGGGACAAAACTTCCGATCTACGGTCAAACAAGAGTTAACGGCACTGTTAGGTGCGTTTTCCCGCCCGTTGCCGGGCGCAGAAAGCGAGCGGGTTAGCTTCGTCGGCAAGTTTCTTGTGCGGTGCGGGAAAAGCGGAAGGGAATGACGTGGGCCTTTTCTGTTTGGAGAAAGCAAGGCGAAAATACTATTTGTTCCCTGTTTCCTGTCTGCACGTTGAAAAGGAAAACTGAAGGTCTGAGAGTACGTGCACGAATTCGAGGATAATACCGACCAAATTAGCTGAAGTGTGGAGTCCACGTGGAGGATTTGGAGGAGAATACACACGAAAGCGAGGTGAGGGGTAATTTTGTTGCAAGCAAGAGGGTTTTACAAGTTCTTTGTGTTTGAAATTTGGAAAACAGAATGTGGAGTATTTCAGTTGTTCGAATGTCTTCAAAATCACACATTCCATTGTTGTGTTTCAATTTCGCACCATTGAAAAAAGAAACTGCAAAAAATAATTTTGAATGAGAAACGCAGTGTTGGGTTTCAATAAAAAAAATTGTCCAAAATTATTCTCAATGGGAAATATAGTGCTGGGTTTCATTTTTTTGAATCTCCTTGTTTTAATGTAGAGGGTTTTACAAGTTCTTTGTCTTTGAAATTTGGGAAACAGAATGGGGAGTATTTCGGTTGCTCGAATGTTTTCAAAATCACACATTTCATTGTTGTGTTTCAATTTCGCACCATTGAAAAAATAAACTGTAAATAATAATTTTGAATGGGAAACGCTGTGCTGGGTCTCAATAAAAAGACTGTCCAAAGTTATTCTCAATGGGAAACACAGTGCTGGGTTTCATTTTTTGGAATCTCCTTGTTTTAATGTAGAAGGTTTTACAAGTTCTTTGTCTTTGAGATTTGGGAAACAGAATGGGGAGTATTTCGGTTGCTCGAATGTCTTCAAAATCACACATTCCATTGTTGTGTTTCAATTTCGCATCGTTGAAAAAAGAAACTGCAAATAATAATTTTGAATGGGAAACGCAGTGCCGGGTCTCAATAAAAAAATTGACCAAAGTTATTCTCAATGGGAAACACAGTGCTGGGTTTCATTTTTTTGAATCTCCTTGTTTTAATGTAGAAAGTTTTACAAGTTTTTTGTCTTTGAGATTTGGGAAACAGAATGGGGAGTATTTCGGTTGCTCGAATGTCTTCAAAATCACACATTCCATTCTTGTGTTTCAATTTCGCACCATTGAAAAAAGAAACTGTAAATAATAATTCTGAATGCGAAACGCAGTGCTGGGGTTCAATAAAAAAACTGTCCAAAATTATTCTCAATGGGAAAAACAGTGCTGGGTTTCATTTTTTTGAATCTCCTTGTTTTTATGTAGAGGGTTTTATAAGTTCTCTGTCTTTGAAATTTGGGAAACAGAATGGAGAGTATTTCGGTTGCTCGAATGTCTTCAAAATCACATATTCCATTGTTGTGTTTCAATTTCGCACCGTTGAAAAAAAAAACTGCAAATAATAATTCTGAATGGGAAACGCAGTGTTGGGTCTTAATAAAAAGACTGTCCAAAATTATTCTCAATGGGAAACACAGTGCTGGGTTTCATTTTTTTGAATCTCCAAGTTTTAATGTGGAGGGTTTTACAAGTTCTTTGTCTTTGAAATTTGGGAAACAGAATGTGGAGTATTTCGGTTGCTCGAATGTCTTCAAAATCACACATTCCATTGTTGTGTGTCAATTTCGCACTGTTGAAAAAAGAAACTACAAATAATAATTCTGAATGGGAAACGCAGTGCTGGGTCTCAATAAAAAAACTGTCTAAAATTATTCTCAATGGGAAACGCAGTGCTGGGTCTCAATAAAAAAACTGTTTAAAATTATTCTCAATCGGAAACACAGTGCTGGGTTTCATATTTTTGAATCTCCTTGTTTTAATGTAGAGGGTTTTACAAGTTTTTTGTCTTTGAGATTTGAGAAACAGAATGGGGAGTATTTCGGTTGCTCGAATGTCTTCAAAATCTCACATTCCATTGTTGTGTTTCAATTTCGCACCGTTGAAAAAAAAAACTGCAAATAATAATTCTGAATGGGAAACGCAGTGCTCGGTCTCAATAAAAAGACTGTCCAAAGTTATTCTCAATGGGAAACACAGTGCTGGGTTTCATTTTTTGGAATCTCCTTGTTTTAATGTAGATGGTTTTACAAGTTCTTTGTCTTTGAAATTTGGGAAACAGAATGGGGAGTATTTCGGTTCCTCGAATGTCTTCAAAATCTCACATTCCATTGTTGTGTTTCAGTTTCGCACCGTTGAAAAAAGAAACTGCAAATAATAATTCTGAATGAGAAACGCAGTGCTGAGTTTCAATAAAAAAACTATCCAAAATTATTCTCAATGGGAAACACAGTGCTGGGTTTCATTTTTTTGAATCTCTGTGTTTTAATATAAAGGGTTTTACAAGTTTTTTGTCTTTGAAATTTGGGAAACAAAATGGGGAGTATTTCGGTTGCTCAAATGTCTTCAAAATCACACATTCCATTGTTGTGTTTCAATTTCGCACCATTGAAAAAAGAAACTGCAAAAAAAATTCTGAATGGGAAACGCAGTGCTAGGTCTCAATAAAAAAACTGCCCAAAGTTATTCTCAATGGGAAACACGGTGCTGGGTTTCATTTTTTGGAATCTCCTTGTTTTAATGTAGAGGGTTTTACAAGTTCTTTGTCTTTGAAATTTGGGAAACTGAATGGGGAGTATTTCGGTTGCTCGAATGTCTTCAAAATCACACATTCCATTGTTGTGTGTCAATTTCGCACCGTTGAAAAAAGAAACTGCAAATAATAATTCTGAATGGGAAACGCAGTGCTGGGGTTCAATAAAAAAACTATCCAAAATTATTCTCAATGGGAAACACAGTGCTGGGTTTCATTTTTTTGAATCTCCTTGTTTTAATGTAGAGGGTTTTACAAGTTCTTTGTCTTTGAGATTTGGGAAACAGTATGGGGAGTATTTCGGTTGCTCGAATGTCTTCAAAATCACACATTCCATTGTTGTGTTTCAATTTCGCACCGTTGAAAAAAGAAACTGCAAAAAAAACTCTAAATGGGAAACGCAGTGCTGGGGTTCAATATAAAACTGCCCAAAATTATTCTCAATGGGAAACACAGTGTTGGGTTTCATTTTTTTGAATCTCCTTGCTTTAATGTAGAGGGTTTTACAAGTTCTTTGTCTTTGAAATTTGGGAAACTGAATGGGGAGTATTTCGGTTGCTCGAATGTCTTCAAAATCACACATTCCATTGTTGTGTTTCAATTTCACACCGTTGAAAAAAGAAACTGCAAATAATAATTCTGAATGGGAAACGCAGTGCTGGGTCTCAATAAAAAAACTGTCCAAAATTATTCTCAATGGGAAACATAGTGTTGGATTTCATTTTTTTGAATATCCTTGTTTTAATGTAGAGGGTTTTACAAGTTCTTTGTCTTTGAGATTTGGGAAACAGAATGGGGAGTATTTCGGTTGCTCGAATGTCTTCAAAATCTCACATTCCATTGTTGTGTTTCAATTTTGCACCGTTGAAAAAAGAAACTGCAAATAATAATTTTGAATGGGAAACGCAGTGCTGGGTCTCAATAAAAAACTGTTCAAAGTTATTCTCAATGGGAAACACAGTGCTGGGTTTTAGTTTTTTGAATCTCCTTGCTTTAATGTATAAGGTTTTACAAGTTCTTTGTCTTTGGAATTTGGGAAACAGAATGGGGAGTATTTCGGTTGTTCGAATGTCTTCAAAATCTGACATTCCATTGTTGTGTTTCAATTTCGCACTGTTGAAAAAAGAAACCGCAAATAATAATTTTGAATGGGAAACGTAGTGCTGGGTCTCAATAAAAAAATCGTCCAAAATTATTCTCAATGGGAAACACAGTGCTGGGTTTCATTTTTTTGAATCTCCTTGTTTTAATGTAGAGGGTTTTACAAGTTCTTTGTCTTTGAGATTTGGGAAACAGAATGGGGAGTATTTCGGTTGCTCGAATGTCTTCAAAATCTCACATTCCATTATTGTGTTTCAATTTCGCACCATTGAAAAAAGAAACTGCAAATAATAATTCTGAATGGGAAACGCAGTGCTGGGTCTCAATAAAAAGACTGTCCAAAGTTATTCTCAATGGGAAACACAGTGCTGGGTTTCATTTTTTGGAATCTCCTTGTTTTAATGTAGAAGGTTTTACAAGTTTTTTGTCTTTGAAATTTGGGAAACAGAATGGGGAGTATTTCGGTTGCTCGAATGTCTTCAAAATATCACATTTCATTGTTGTGTTTCAATTTCGCATGGTTGAAAAAAAAATTTGCAAATAATAATTCTGAATGGGAAACGCAGTGTTGGGTTTCAATTAAAAAACTGTCCAAAATTATTCTCAATGGGAAACGCAGTGCTGGATTTCATTTTTTTGAATCTCCTTGTTTTAATGTAGAGAGTTTTACAAGTTCTTTGTCTTTGAAATTTGAGAAACATAATGGGGAGTATTTCGGTTGCTCGAATGTCCTCAAAATCACACATTCCATTGTTGTGTTTCAATTTCACACCATTGAAAAAAGAAACTGCAAAAAATAATTTTGAATGGGAAACACAGTGCTGGGTTTTAGTTATTTTAATCATCCACTTTAAATGTAAAGGGTTTTGTTATGGTCGGTTGCTTGTTTTTTAACACCCACTTTTTTGTTAAGGTGGCAGATTTTTGATCCCAGGTTTTTGTTCGACATGGTGCTTCCTGGTGAAGTTGCGGAACACGAAAACGAGCCAGTACCAATCATTCAGCCTAATCTAATTGGGCTCAAGGAGGAACAACTCGACATTGTTTCTGAGCTACGTTTGCTTGCATGGAAGGAACAGTCCAACTATGCTGAATATTTGAGGGTGATCTCTGTCCTAGATAGAGAGGAAGAGAAAGCGGAATTTAATAATTTGCTTGATGAAATGCTTGCGGAGATTTTATGGGGTCCACTTCCTCCGGATGTTTAGTGAACTTGTTTTCTATCGAGTGAAACTTAATCTTTAATTTACATGCATGTAAATTTTGTAATTATGAATAGTCACTGATTTCGTAGGGTGTAATGGAAACAGTGTCTGTTATGCAGCCATGGAGCCTTTGAACCCATATTTTGTATTGAGAAAAAAAGGAAATAAGATTGAATCCTTTAGTTTTTTAATATTCTCTTGATCACAAATGTCTTTATGCTTCTGCGATCGTTCTTGAATATGATATTTGCTGAGTCGAATAGTGTTGATTTTATATTTGCTGAATTTGTGAATTCTAAAAGAAATCATCTTGTCAAATTAGTTTGTTGTTTTTATCTTTCCTTGTCTCAATATGGAATGTTACAATACAGTATGACTATTTTCCAAATCACACATTCCATTGTTGTGTATAAATTTCAGTCGATTGATAAGAAAACTCCACAAAATAATTCTAAATGGAAAACACGGTGTTGGGTTACAGTTATTTGAATCTCCTTGTTTAAATGTACGGGGTTGTATCATGGTGGGTTGCTTGCTTCTTAACACTTACGGTTTTGCAACATGGAATGTCTTCCAAACCACACATTCCATTGTTGTGTTTGAATTTTGCATGATTGAAATAAAAGTGTAGAAAAAAATTGTTATTCGGAAAACACAGTGTTTGGGTTGTTGGACTGTCTGATTTCCGACATGCATTTGTGTTGAATCCGGAACGTCATATTGGTTTTATGTGGGTGAGATAAATGAAAGCACATTTTATTTTTGTTTAATGAATTATTTTTTCCTTATTCACACAATCCACACTAATTTTAAGTATTCGTCCAATGTTGTGATTTCCTAGAATGGGGAGAGGTTTGAAATGGAAGAAGCTAGACGAATTGGAGGTGCAAGATGTACAAAATGGAGGCTCTCCTTTTTTGTCTTCCGATTTGGAATGGGCTACTATTTCCGTCAACAAGGATAAGGTCCCTGACCTTGTTGCAACAATTCCTCTTAGAAGACTTGATCAGTTCATTCACGGTGAAACGTACGTTGAAGGTGTAGAAACAAAATTTTTGGACAAGAAAATAAGAGAACTTACCACCTCCTATGCCATCTACGAGAAAACTTATAGAAAAACAATTTTGTATAAGAGGTTTGTATATATCGACATTCGTTTCTATGACCGAATGATATTTTACTCTCTTGGTTGAACATGATGAGATGATGCCTTTCTTGCAGCTACTGGTGTCAATACGGTCCTAAAGACAATAGAAACCAGCCTCCACCAGAGAAGAAACCACATAAGACATTCATACAAAAGCGAGGTTGTCAATACCACTTCATGGTAAAGGTTATGGAAGGCAAACCCGATGTTGCCTATATTATCTACAAAGAAATGTTCCACGTAGATAAAAACGGTGAATTTTTCCATGACATTCATGACGCAAGTGGAGAGAAGCGTTTTATGTTTTCCGCTAATCTATCCACAGAGTGCAAAAGCTATATTGAAAGCCTTTTGCTCATGGATGTTAGTGTCAATGCAATAATGGATAGACACGTTAGCGATCCTCTGTTATGTGGCATGATGTCCAAGAGGGATCTATTCCTTACAAGAAAGGATGTAATGAATGCATGGCGAAAGGTGCGTTGTACTCACGCACAAAAACACAAAGTTGATTCCACAAGTATCCTACTGTGGAGTGGAGAAGACTTTGAAAACTTCTTCTACTTTCAACGGTCCGATGGGAACGATACGCCTTTTGTTATCGAGGTTCAGACTCCATGGATGTTGGATAGGATAGTTAGTTGCTCACACAATTTAGTCATCTCGATGGATTCCACGTTTGCAACTAACAAATATGAGGTGAGGCCTTACAAACATTGACAAATAGTTCGTCGTGTTTTCAATGATCTTACTGGCTGTAAACTTCACAATGCTGATGTCGAGTTGTTCTCTCTACAACACCCATTGTATACTCTCCTCGTTTTCGATGAGCAACAGAGTGGTGTGCTGGTTGCATGGGTAGTATCCTCACGAAACAAGATTGAGGACATCTCTGCGTGGCTACGTGTATTGCTCGAACGTGGAAGAAGAGCCAGGCCCGACTGGAGAATCAATTCATTTTTGACCGATGATGCGAGTGCAGAGATCCAAGCCATACAGTATGTGCATCCCTTTCTTCACTTGTGTACCTTTCTCATTTGCTATTCATTTTCAATGCCACTTTCTCATGCAGTCGAGTGGTAAACAATATCGTTGGTATTGTCTATTAGGGCTGTCTTTCAATGTCGTGTGCTTCTATGCCTTTGACATGTGAAAAGGGCTTGGCTAAAGAATGTATACAAGTATGCAGCCAAGGAAAGGGCAATGGACGTCTTCCACAGTCTTGGCATGATCATGATGGCAATCGTTGACACCGAAGATTCCGTCACTCAGCTATTGAACTCTTTCTTTGAGGAGTTCAATGATCAGGCCCGATTCTTAGAGTATTTCAAGAAGACTTGGTGCGAAGGAGAAGGTTGAATTGGTCAGTTGACAATTTTCGTCACCTCGCATGATTCGCACCATTCAAATTCTTTGATGTCACGTCTAATACGTTGTGGCTTACTTGACTATTGGATGTTTTTGTTCGCAGCCATGTGGGCAAAAAATTGCAGACTATTCCCACATGCCAACCAGGATACGAATGCAACCATTGAGTCGTACCATTGCATACTAAAAACTCGGTACTTGTGTGATCGTTTAAAAAAATGCAATAGGAGAATGGACTATTTGTATTACACACTTGTGTATAAAATGGAGCCATTCTATAGGCAAAAGGAAAAGTTGCAGCATTATGGTTCTTTGACGAACAAAAAATATTTAAATATGCGATCTAGTGTGGAGCAGGCCAAGGCAATTTTAGACGATGATTGTATTCCCGATGAAACAGATCTTGGACACTACTGGGTGAAAAGTCAAAGTAGGTCAATGCACTACCTTGTTCGGAAATTTGGGGAGCACCTTTTTGTTTGTGACTGCCCTTGGAGTTTGGAGGGGAACACTTGCAAACATGTCGTGAAGGTTGCTCACTTGATTAAAAGATCATCTGCCGTTGAAGGGGTGCTCCATGGTAAGTGAATTTCAATTCGAATTGCGTTACTTTATTGGTGTCAATCGTGTTTTTTATTTTCTACAGCCTAATACAAATTTCTTTTGGGTCCTCATTTAGACGGGGGAGGTCAACCAATTGATTCAAACATAGATTTCAACGAGACATTGTCAGAGGGGGCCGTAGAAGAAAACAACCCTAATGTTTTGACCCCTGTGCAAGCTCCTTCTATGACTCATGTATATGATGAACATGTGGTGACAATGTCTCTTTGGAATGACACTAACGAGCTCTTGAAGAAAGTGATGTGTACACCACCACAATCTTTGCAACAGGTGCAGTTATATGCAAAATGCGTGGATAGGTTTGTAGAAGACCTACGATAATCAAATGCATTTCCGTTTGAATTCATTATGGATCCTGATCAAGCTGCAAGTAGCACCGTTCACATGCGTCCATGGTTTAGTGCAACCAGGGATCGTCGTCAACGTCCAACCCGGTGTACGAAGCATTCCAGACAACAATAAGATCACTGAACCCCTTTGGATGACTCCTTTCCATTGTCCGTGAACAATAGTTTGAATTTGAATGTCAATATGCAATGTCAGACTTCAGGTGCAACTGCTATGGATGTGGCAAAGGATACAACATCTAATACGAGCGAGTATGAGAAAACCCATTTCAATTTCTTTATTGTAATAGGAACCGTTTTTGCACATTTTTTTTTCCAGTATGTGCTTGTACCACGCCATGAACTTTATGATTTCGTTTATGGATTTTTTTGTTCGCTTCAGCATTCCAAACTCGAGAAAGGAGTCCTCGTCGGCGACTGTCTTTTGCGGGTGTAAATCCAATGGAAGGTATGGTTCAAATTTAATAACTTTGCTTACATAAGTCCATTTTTTGGTATGACGTTATATAATTTAAGAAGTGTATTTGTTGAATGATGTAGGGGAAGCGAACCATTCAATGTTTGGTTGCTGATCTTTATAAAATACAGAAGATTTCCAATGAAAAATGATGCGTACAAGTTGGTAACTGAGGAAAGTGCATTCAAAGGGGCTGAAAGTTTGTTCCTAAAGCATGGGCAGACATTTCTAAACATGTTTCATACAATGGTATAGCATGGGAAGGTTTCAAATACAATATTCTATTAAAGCCTCATTTGATAGAGGTTTTTTTGTGCATAAAGTAAGGGTTTAGTAGATCAGTGTTGCCTTGAGCCTTTGTATTTTTAAAAGTAGATGATGATTTAAGACCAGCTCCTTTCTAGATTTCGGCTAATTGAGTGCATTTCCAGCGGTAGAGTCATGTTTTCAAGGATTCTTTTCAAAACAATAGCATCTCAATTTTTGGTATGTAAAAATTTGGCACAAATGGGTTTCTGGAACATAAAATACCTTATGGAACAAACACTTCAAACAAGCTCTTCTTCGCTGTCATGGACCCCAAAATAGGCCTATTTTACAAAATAATTAAGCTTGTAAAATTCTTCAAGCACGACTAATTAAGACTGACAAGAAGGTGAACTTCGAGACCTTCTTTTGTTATAGTATGCAAAAAATAAAAATGTCAGGCAGAACCCACTGTGTTTTCCATCCTCCAATTGTGATTATTTGCATCTTGTGTTCGTAACAAAACTATATTTTGTACAATTCAGTACTTCAACTCATGTGATTGCAAGAAATAAAATGCTCAAATTATTTTCCATGTTGGAAAAGACACCGTCCATACACAGTTACTTAGTTATGAAAAGTTTTCTTTCACTTTCAATATTTTTTACCAACTGTTTCATGTGTTTCCAATTAGAGAATGTTGTTGTATGTGCTGAAATTTTTGTTCTCTTTCCTTTTAGGCATTGTTCTTCCCACTGCTCGAATCGTGCATTGCCATATGCCCTTCCGAGATACTGCACGTGTCGCCTTGTTTAGTTGAAACAATAGGTAGAATATCTTTAGTGCATACACTATCTAAATAAGTTCACTTTGCTCGCTTATTTTTTCACTCTTTCCATTGCATTGACAATGTCCTTCTAATTAGAGAATGCATGTCTACTGTCTAAAATAGTTGTTTTGTCTTTCATTTCAGGAATTGTACAACTTGTTGCTGCAGTCCTATAGAAGATGTCTCACAGTTCTCGAGCATGGGTGGCTAGTTGGTTGAAGAACTACTACCCATATCTGCCATGCAATATTCTTGCTTGAATCGAGGAACTCAGCCTCCCGTACAGGTTGCGTGAAAAGATGTTAACGAGAATTAATAGAAAAGGTCCAAACCGCACATATTTGTAATATGATAATTATGCTCACTTCTTCAATAGCGTCTTTGGAGTTTGGGCACATATGGGCATGGATGTTCAATATTACAATCTACAAATAGAGATTGTTAATTTATGTGATTGGCCAATGTCTGTTTATCGAGAAATTCGAGACCTTTTCCTAGCTGGATGCATATGGAAGGTGTGCATTAGACCAACAGTTATCATACAGAGGCACAATCTTACGGATCAGCTGAGGATGAGGTTTATGAGATTCCTCAAGGGGGAATCTATAATTAGTAATCACAAAGGTCCTATGGAGGAATGGTTGTTGGCCGTGTTCAAATTCAACCACATTGTCAGGTTTGAGATCCACTGTGTGAGACCCTCCTTCAGGCTGCTACATGAGAATTACGAGGTGGCAACATTGTATGCTGTCAATTCTACCTTGACAATCAGAGTGCGACAAATGCTTCAAGATGCTGAGAACACAAAGATTATACCTGTTCGTAAATGGTTGACATATTCTTTAGTGTGAGCAGTATTAAATGTGCATTGTAATTTTATTCAGATTGTGTAATATTGATGCGAAATATTTTTACATTTCATTGTCTAATGCGTATTGTTATTATAAAATTTGACGGTGAACTTGAATACACTACTTTCTTATCCATTCTACAAATTTTCTTGTGCATCTTCTCATCAAAATGTATAAGGATATTGAAATGGAATGCTGAAATGGAATATCAAAATCTGCAACTTTTCTTGTCTTCTTACTGTGTGCATAACAGTAGTTGCTGCCATCTTACTATTTTTCTTAAAGTAGATTTTTTGTTGGAAACATATGAACAGGTAGTGAGCAAGACTATTTTTCTTAAAGAAAGGGGTCTCATAAGACAAGAAAGGGAAGTTGAAAACATTATTTTGTTACATTCCGGAAAATAAAATAATAAGTGAGCCACATCCCACTGTGCTTTCCATGATGCTACTGTTATGTGGATTTTGTGTTGGGCGGAGATCGAGCAAGAGTGTTTTGCTGAGAGTAAGGGTTGTTAAAAATTATGAAGCTCAGATTCAATACATTTTCCTCTTACTCTGTGCATAACACTACCTGTTTTCTTCTTACTATTTTTGCAAAGTCAGGGACAACCCATTATGTTTTCCATACCGCAACAGTTAAGTAGATTTTTTTGTTGGAAACATATGAACAGGTAGTGAGCAAGACTATTTTTCTTAAAGAAAGGGGTCTCATAAGACAAGAAAGGGAAGTTGAAACCATTATTTTGTTACATTCCGGAAAATAAAATAAGAAGTGAGCCACAACCCACTGTGCTTTCCATGATGCTACTGTTATGTGAATATTGTGTTGGGCGGAGATCGAGCAAGAGTGTTTTGCTGAAAGTAAGGGTTGTTAAAAATTATGAAGCTTAGATTCAATACATTTTCCTCTTACTCTGTGCATAACACTGCCTGCTGTCTTCTTACTATTTTTGCAAAGTCAAGGACAACCCATTGTGTTTTCTATACTGCAATAGTTAAGTAATTTTTTTGTTGGAAGCATATGAATAGGTAGTGAGCAAGACTGTTTTTCTTAAAGAAAGGGGTCTCATAAGACAAAAAAGGGAAGTTGAAAACATTATTTTGTTACATTTCGGAAAATAAAATAATGAGTGAGCCACAACCCACTGTGCTTTCCATGATGCTATTGTTATGTGAATAATGTGTTGGACGGAGATCGAGCAAGAGTGTTTTGCTGAAAGTAAGGGTTGTTCAAAATTATGAAGCTCAGATTCAATACATTTTCCTCTTACTCTGTGCATAACACTACCTGCTGTCTTCTTACTATTTTTGCAAAGTCAGGGACAACCCATTGTGTTTTCCATACCACAACATTCAAGTAAACTTTTTTTTCAAACATATGAATAGGTAGTGGCCTAGGTAGTGTGCAAGACTGTTTTTCTTAAAGAAAGGGGTCTCATAAGACAAGAAAGGGAAGTTGAAAACATTATTTTGTTACATTCCGGAAAATAAAATAATAAGTGATCCACAACCCACTGTGTTTTCCATGATGCTGCTATTATGTGAATTTTTTGTTGGAAACATATGGGCAGATATTGAAAAAGACTGTTTTGCTCGAAGTAGGTGTTGTTAAAAGAGTACAACGGGAACTTCAAAACATTCATTTCTCACAACCTGCATTACTTGATTGAGATATTTTGATGGGCCTATTGTAATCACCTTTGCAATTGTTGACATGAGTCTGATTTTCATCATTCTTTCTTGAGGCAGACCTTGTTAATTCAGAAGTTGATTTGATCTTGTGAGTGAGTCATGGATAGTCCTTATTTCTATGTTTCCAGGATTGACACCCAACAATATTTTTTAGGTAGTTATATATATATATATATAATATGCATTAGAAATGGTGCATTTGAAATATTAGTATATCATTCTATCCACTTGTATGGATTATCACAATCCAAAACTAGATTACCAACACTTGATGGGTTTCAAATCCCGTACCTCATGGATTGTTTTTTTTTTTTTTTTAAATCTCAAATTTATTGATAAATGGTGGCATTGATTGTTCCCATACCAACCACTTTAGCATTAATAACCAAATGTAAAGTGCAAGCTCTAGAGCAATTTAGTTATGAAGCATGTTTGATGATTTTTAACATGTATGAACATAAAGACCATAACTAGATTGCGGAGACTGAACATTATACAAACCGAAAAGCTGAAATATTTACAAGATAACATAGTCTTACAACAACTTTATAACTGAATGACATGATAAATAAATGAACATGAGGAGAAAAACTGTCTTCATAACTATTTCAACTCATATAATTCTATTTGCATATAGTCACAATTTTAGATCCTTATCACAATATGCAAGATGAGTGAACATGAAACAATATGCAGTGTACTAGAGTTGAAAAACACTTGTATGCCAAGTCAAGTGATTATCAAAGAAGTGAAATGAAGAGACCATGAACTGAATTACCAAACCAATACTGACTTGTTTACCAATCAAGAACATCTTATTGTCTTATTGCTTTGACATTAATGCCAACACATGCAAGAGGGGACAACACAAGAGTCATGTAAAATTTGTGTTCCAAACATATTAACAGATAGTCAACAAGACTATTTTTCTTAAAGTCTGATATGAAATGGATAACAATTATTTGTTCCAATGACATGAAATAAGTATATATGCCTATATGTTCAACATAATTGTACAATAATAAAATAATTAAAGAAGCCCATGAAAATTCTCATATCAAATGTATAACACCATAGTGTTGAAACATATGCAAATGGTGTATCTCTACACCACAATTGTTCAATATTGAAATATTTAAACCCACAGAGCAGAATCAGTATTTGGAGCCTGTCTCATCAATTCCTATGTTGCCTATTCCTTGTAATTGAGTTGAGGCCTGCGTAAAATATGGCATGTTTCTTAGGGTCCTTGTGTATTTTGAGGGGGGTGATTCCAGATCCACGAACCCTCGTAGATGATGAACGTGAAACAACAGATTTCTTCGTACTCTGTGCTTTTTCCGTGTCAAGTTTAACAGCTTCACCCTATAGCAAACAATTAATGAGAATTAACGTACGCATGGAAACAATATACGTAGTATGATATATATACAACAACATATCGTTTATGTGTACCTTTGGAATAGAATGCTTCATCTCGGCAAGCTGCCATATGACAAAGCTGCCCACGCACTCTACAATGGTCTCTGTGCCAGGCATGGGAAAAGGCACGTGGCATCGACCATCAATGGCCTCAACAATGCTAACTCTTGCACAATTTTCAGGGTGCCTCAAGAAGTGGGTGTGAGCGTTTCTGGCAACAACCTCTAGAATGCTTTTCGCAACCCGTTTATGCCGCCTCCAAAGGTCGACGTGATCGCCGACCTTAAAAGTTATGTCATTGAGCTCTATCATCTGTTCATCCACAGGATTTTCCTGCAATGGAAACATCATTGACGTGAATCATAATTGAAGGCACATTAAAAGATTCCTAAAGAAATAAGAACAGAGCATGGAAGTGTGTTTGGTTTCATACCGATATAGATAACATGCCACACCTCTCCCCGTCCCCATTTCCATCTTTATTGCCATCTCCCCCTTGCAAGCCAGCACTCTCCTCCTCCCCGGGTCCATCCTTATTACCCTCTCCCACTTGCAAGCCAGTGCTCTCCCCATCCCCATGTCCATCTCTGTCACCCAGTTCCACATTCAGCCTAGTGTTCTCCCCGTCCTCATGACCATTTGTGTTACCCTATGCAACTTCGTGGCTAGTGCTCTCCCCATCCGCATGTCCATCTTTATTAGCCTCTCTCATTTCAATCGCAACGACTTCGCCAATTAGGTCAAGGCTAGCACTTCATTGTTTATCCTTGCCCTGTAATAGCAGGAATTAAAAGGTCATTTCAAATTCAGGTGCATGCAACCAATTCATTGAAATAATCAAAACAAGCATTAAATAAAAGAATTGCAATTCACCGTTTCTTCTACTTCCTCCATGTCAAGGCACCTTGACACGTTTGACAACATATGCTCATTCTTCTTCTTCTCAACATTGTTAGACGGCGGGTCGGGAGGAACAACATCATCTGGTGCTTCCATGGGCAATTGTTCACCATCAAAAATCACAAAAACCTGCTTGAGGGCAGTAGTTCATTGCTCATCATTGTTGTGTAATAGGTGGAATTGAAACGTTGCACCAAACTCAGATGCATGCAACCAATTCATTCAAATAAGCAAAAGAAACTTTACAGTAAACAAAAGATTTGGAGATCACTGTTTGTTTTCGTTTCTTCTTCAGATGGTGCCTTGAAACTTTCAACTATGTAGGATGCTTATTCTGAATCTTATATGTAGGGGTGGGAGGAACAACACCATCTTCTCCTTTCATGGCCGCAACTTCCTCTAGCGAATGAGCCCTGCTTTGCTGGCGGGAAGAAACTGCTTCTCAACCATCACCCTAGCATGTCATGTAAGTTAACATTAAGTGAACCTTCTATGCATCACAACAGAAAAGATTAAGCAAGGAAAGTTCACATTTAACAATTCAGTTCGACATTACCATTCCTTCCTGTCTCTTTCTCTCCTGCAATCGTAATATTCTTTGCCTTCTCTGCTCCTTCATCTCTTCAGTGTTGTATAACGCCATTTGCTTCTTCACCTCATCCTTTCGTTCTTTGGGAAGTTGAAGGAAGTTTTGTTTCCCAAACTTTTGACAGACACGTCTAATAACATGCTTCTACTGCAGATGCTGTCGTATATTCATTTGGTACTCTGTATTTTCCACCTTCTTTAGAAGGTACTCTTTCAATTTATCAGGGGGAGGAGTAGGTTGTTTTGGTTCCCCCCCAACACAGCTCGGCCATGCTTTGGTGCGTCAAGAATAGGAAGGTGGTGATGCTGAAACCTATGCATGTTGAACACTCTCCAATCATAATACTTTCTGGTACATTCTTCTACAATACAATAATATATATATATCTTCCATTCACCGTTTCTCTTCTGTATTTAGCAGCAACCTGCACAACAAGTTTGGAAAAGAAAATCGCTTAATATATTTGATATTCAATCAAATTGAATGCACAACATATATACACAGCCAAACGATGCAATAATTCGGTTATTATATCTACCTTTCCGCCCAACACATCACCCCCTACTTCATTGGATCCCTCTCCATCCCTAGGGTCTCCCTCTGCACAGTTTTCTTCTGGTCATGGACTATGGCAAGAGCGAGATCATCTCCCTGATTATTTTCTTGAATCAAAGGAACGATATATGCGAAAATCATAATATTTGTAAGAGATGATATTTTCGAACTGAAATTAAAAAGCATTCTGATTCATCCATAGGAAGGGAAGGGCAATTGGAAGTTCACAATCAATTACCGAACACGTCGCTGCCTTATGGTTGACCATTTTTGTAAACCGAGGGGACTTCCTCCGTACCGCGGTTGCTGCCTCCTGAATAAAACATTCCCACTTTCCAATCAACCTCACAACCACTTATGACAGATTAAAATTGTACATTGGATTGCATCTTATAATCACCAGATCTTACCTGCACGTTTCGTGAATGGGACCGCCCCAAAGAAGATGCCCTACTAAACAACCTTTCAGGTGTGGTGTCCACATCAATGACGTTCTTCACTGCAGGAGCCAGTTTTCGTTTTACAGCACGCATCATTGGTTTCCTATAAACTGTAAAATTTTTGCAAGTGTTATGGACAGTTAAAGTTTGAAAATTTATTGCACAATTTTGCAGTAATCAAGCATATATTGTTTTCAATGAAAAGAAGAAATTGAAAATGAACAAATGAAATTGAAACGCTATACAAGTAACAAACTGTTAAAAGACAACACTTTCTGTTATGCAGACTGTTACAAAACACTGTATTGAAGTTCACATTCATATTTCATAAGAATCCATCACATGCACTAAACATTCCATTTCAATATCGGAATATGCTTCAAACAGAAGATGCACAAAAAATATTACACGATGGAAAACACATTGGGTTGTCCTTCACTTTCCAAATACTGTTCAATGACGAAACTTAGTGTTATGCACACCGTAAGAAAACAATGTATTGAAGGTCACTTTCATATTTTATAACTACCCTTGCTTGCAAGAAAAGTTGCACACAAAAAAATAAGTAAAGTTGCAGTATGGAAAACCCATCGGGTTGTCCGTCGCTTCTCAAAAGCTTAAATAATTATGGTTATTTTTTAGCTTTAGGATCATTTAGGTTATATATAATGGGAGCAAGCTAAGTCCTGGACAAAATTCACATATGTATATAACACAGGATATGCCGGTTTGAAGCATTTTTTTTTGTGTTGAGGGTTTTGAAATTTTTGTTTTGTTTCCTCCCCGTTTGCTGGTTAACGAATTTTTCCCTTTTCGAATGAAAAAAATAACAACCCATTGTACAAATATGAGTGAAATTATTGAATAATGTTTGTAGAAAGTAGAATCAACTCCAATGATCAAATGCTATATTTTGAAAATCATGTAAAACCCGCAATGTCGCCATTGTTCGCATAGTTTTTCAGAATGGATAGAAAAGGGCATAACGTGGCATTCAAAATCATAATTGGGAAAAATAGCAAAAAGCCCATATCCAATCCCATTTTTGTCGCTATTTTATACACTATTGTTTTGGGAAACACACCGTCTCCTAAAACTCGGACTGTTGTAAAACCCACTGTTTGACTACGACGTCTCCTCATGTTATGTATGTGTCCACGTATGTTCTTATGTATTTTTTTCATGCGGTTTTCAATGTGCATAGGTGAATTTTGTCTAGGAATTTGAAACCGGCATAACTCATAGACAAAATTCACCTATGTACATTGAAAAATGCATTAAAAACATGCATGGATACTACACAACATGATGCGACATCATAGTTGGATAACACACTGTCTCCTCTCTGTTGCAGAGGAACCGGCATATCCTATGTTATATACATATGCGAATTTAAGCTTGAAACTGGCATATCTGGCATATCCTATGTTATATACATATGTGAATTTTGTCCAAGAGTTAGCTTGCTCCCTCCTTAACTTGTGGACAAAATTCACCTATGTGTATATCATGGCCTATGCATCCATAGCGCATGGAGAAAAGAGCTGCGATGGAAGAGGTGGGACCCGCGATGACGGAAAAGGTTGCCGGATGGAAGGAAAGACATGACGGCCTGACGTCTCATCCCCCGTGCCGTTTGCTGTCCCGTCGTCGGGAAATTGTGTCAGTGCCAGCAATTTTTCCAAAATAATCGTTTGACGTGGATGGACAAAAAGCCTAAAATGTGGCCAAACAAAACCATTATTAGCAAATAATAAAAAGGGCCGACAAGGTCCCATTTTCGCCATTTTTGGACGGCGACGTTTTGGTGGATAGCGAGGGAAAGAGTAGCAGCCATGCGGAGCTCCTTCAGGTATGTATATCCGCTCTATGTTATGAATAGAGTAAGAGGACAATGTATTGAATCCGAGCTTCATAATTTTTAACAACCCTTACTTTCAGCAAAACACTCTTGTTCAATCTCTGCCCAACACATTATTCACATAACAGTTGCATCATGGAAAACACAGTGGGCTGTGGCTCACTTATTGTTTTATGTAGGCTGTGAGAAATGAATGTTTAGAAGTTCGCGTTGTACTCTTTCAACAACAACTACTTTGAGCAAAACACTCTTTTTCAATATCTACCCATATGTTTCCAACACAAAATTCACATAACAGTAGCATCATGGAAAGCACAGTGGGTTGTGGCTCACTTCTTATTTTATTTTCCAGAATGTAACAAAATAATGTTTTCAACTTCCCTTTCTTGTCTTATGAGACCCCTTTCTTTAAGAAAATAGTCTTGCTCACTACCTGTTCATATGCTTCCAACAAAAAATTTACTTAACTGTTGCAGTAAGGAAAACACAATGGGTTGTCCCTGACTTTGCCAAAACAGTAAGAAGACAACAACTAGTGTTATGCACAGAGTAAGAGGACAATGTATTGAATCTGAGCTTCATAATTTTTAACAACCCTTACTTTCAGCAAAACACTCATGTTCGATCTCTGCCCAACACATTATTCACATAACAGTAGCATCATGGAATACACAGTGGGTTGTGGCTCACTTTTTTTTTTTTCAATCTCCTTGTTTAAATGTAAATGGAAAGCTTAAGGTCTGAGTGCACGTGGAGGAGTTGGAGTAGAATACGGACGAAATGGAGGTGAGGGGTAATTTGAAATTTGGGAAACACAATGTGGAGTGTTTCAGTTTCTTGAATGTCTTCCAAATCACACATTCCATTGTTGTGTTTAAATTTAAGTCGGTTGATAAAAAGACTGTCCAAAATTATTCTCAATGGGAAACACAGTGTTGGGTTTCATTTTTTTGAATCTCCTTGTTTTAATGTAGAGGGTTTTACAAGTTCTTTGTCTTTGAGATTTGGGAAACAGAATGTGGAGTATTTCCGTTGCTCGAATGTCTTCAAAATCTCTCATTCCATTGTTGTGTTTCAATTTCACATCGTTGAAAAAAGAAACTGCAAATAATAATTCTGAATGGGAAACGCAGTGCTGGGTCTCAATAAAAAAACTATACAAAATCATTCTCAATGGGAAACACAGTGCTGGGTTTCAATTATTTGAATCTCCTTGTTTAAATGTAAAGGGTCGTCTCATGGTGGGTTGCTTGCTTCTTAACACGCATGGTCTTGCAACATGGAATGTTTTTGAATGCCTTGAAAATCACACATTCCATTGTTGTGTTTAAGTTTCAAGTATATAACAAATTGCATGCTTCATAACACATTGCATTTTTCAACCTCCACATCACAACATACCCTAGTCCTTTGTGATTTTTAGACCAGTATATCAAGGTGTGCACATTCTGTAGTGCGTGTCGAAAAATACAATGTGTTTTGAAGCTTGCCTTTACTTATACGGTATACCCAACCTTTGTCTTGTAATGCAAATATACAAACGTATAAATGGTGTTTTATTTTATCAAATAGCACATCTCTCATTTAATGGGGACAATAATAACCCTCAACACAGTGTAATTCATAGTACACACTTCATTTTATTTCGCAACAATTCATGTTGGAAAACCCTACGTGTTAAGAAAGAAGCAACCCAAATAGTGTTGCAAACCCTCTACAACACTATTGGATAGTACACGTCACCTCAACTTGGTCGGTATTCTCCTCGAAGTCGTCCACATGCACTGAGACCTTCTACTTTCCCTTTCAACGTGTAGACAGGAAACAAAGCAAATAGTATTTTCGCCTTGCTTTCTCCAAACAGAAAAGGCCCACGTCATTCCCTTCCACTTTTCCCGCGCCACACAAAAGAAAATTTCTGACGAAGCTAACCCACCCGCTTTTGGAGCCCAGCAATGGGCGGGAAAATGCTCCTGGCGGCACTGTTAACTCTTGCCTGACCGTAGCTCGGATGTTTCGTCCCGTCTGCCCATTTCGTCACTTTTTGTTTCCATGTATGTTGTTATTCTAATAGCTCTTTTACAATTTGTCTATAATATTTAGGGCCAAGTAATGGGAGTAGGCCAAATTATCAATTAAGTTATTCCTACCCATTGGCTTTACGAGTTCTATTTAATACAGTGCATAGAACTATTTGGAGTAGTCGCTTGTTATATGTGCACATCTTTTTGCAGTGTGGTGGTTAGATCAAAACATACTAAAAAAGAGCAGAAATAGAATATAGAAATAGCATTCTACAAATTTTCCATCAGATGTTGTTAAAAAATGAACCATTTATAACTTACTAAATATTGTATACAAATAGCGAAAATGTAAAAAGAACTATTATGAAAAAACTTATGCACCACATATATACTCTTTTGGTGAAAGATTTCAAATTACCGCAAAACACTTTAGAATGACATGAAAATGACAGCTGAATAAAAACCCCAACATTTCACAATTTCAAACAAATCGGCACTTCTAAATGCATATTAAATTTTGGAAATTTAACCGTCCACTACACTTGCGATTCAAGCTATGGAAGCCAAAATCACCTGTATTTAATGTAGAAGGTTCACATCTCCTGAAGCATCCTTGTCAATTCACCTGCCCTTGTTTTGTTGAATCTTCTTTCGTGGCCTATATAAACCACCTAGAAGAAAGACAAGTGTTAGCGATAGATTAAATTGGCAAATTAAAGACAATTGGTGCTAGAAATAATTGTATTTCTTCCAAATTTCCCCAATATAAAATTTATATGTTCTGCTTAGTGCAAAATGACAGCTTGCACAGACAATAAACAAACATATTAAACTGTACATTGGGAATTTAATTTCCAATTTAACCTTTCACTAACACTAGTATATATATCAGCAATCATATGTGCCATTTTTCCATTCTGCTAGAACTGTGAAGCAATGAACGTTCATTCTATTCTATAAATTCATTTCTTCCAATCAGGAATCAGGAGAAAGCTAACTCGTAAACAAAAAGCACCTATGTATGTAACATGAGATAAAAATGGCATTTCATTTTCGTCATCTGATTCGACCGAATAAATGCTCGCACTATTTGCAATGTTGGAAAATACAATGTCCCCATATAAGGTGTTAAGAAAGAAGCAACCCAAATAGTGTTGTAAAACCCTCTGCAACAGAGAGGAGACAGTGTGTTTTCCAACTATGACGTCTCCTCATGTTGTGTATGTATCCATGTATGTTTTTCATGTGTTTTTCCATGTACAAAGGTGTAATTGTATGTCTAGGAGTTAGCCAGCTCCTTAACAAACAAGAAACCCAAATAGTATTGTAAAACCCTCTGTGACAGAGAGGAGATAGTGTGTTTTCCAACTGTACAACTAATGAGAGCAATTGAATTGTTCCAATCAGGAGAAAGCTAACTCATAAACAAAAAGCACCTATTTATGTAACATGAGATTAAAAAGGCATTTCATTTTCCTCATCTGATTCGACCAAATAAGTGCTCACATTATCTACACAGTTGGAAAACACACCGTCTCGATATAAGGTGTTAAGAAACAAGCAAGCTAACTCATAAACAAAAAGCACCTATTTATGTAAACATGAGATGAAAATGAAATTTCATTTTCCTCATCTGAATCGACCAACTAAATGCTCCCATTATCTGCACGGTTGGAAAACACAATGTCTTGATATAAGGTGTTAAGAAAGAAGCAACCGAAATAGTCTTATAAAACCCTCTGCCTTTTTTCCTTTGTCAAGTCTATGTGCCAAAACGTGATCTTTTCCTTGTAAGAGGTGGTATGCATAGTGTGGAGTTTAAGGTAATCGAGACAGACCTTGGGGAATACTATGTTGTTCCTCCAGATACTGAAAGTTTCTATGAATGGGAGCCTGTAAAGCGGAAGGATGAAGATAGATTAGATGAAAGAGGTTATGATGATGTTGGTGGTGTATGGAAACAAATGGCTCGGATACATGAATTGGTAGAACTTCCTCTCAGGCACCCACAACTCTTCAAATCAATTGGTGTGAAACCCCCAAAGGGTATTCTGCTTTATGGGCCACCTGGTTTTGGGAAAACCTTAATTAGTAGGGTAGTTGCAAGTGAAACCTGAAATTATGTCAAAGCTGGCTGTAGAAAGCAAAAGCAATCTTCGAAAGGCTTTTAGGAGGCTGAGAAGAATGCACCTTCCATTATATTTATTGATGAAATTGATTCCATAGCTCTCAAGAGGGAAAAAAACCACAGCGAAGTTGACAGGAGAATTGTTTCTCAACTTCTTACAGTTATGGACGGACTTAAGTCTCTTTCTCATGTTATTGTGATTGCAGCAACTAACTGACCAAATAATATTGATCCATCACTTAGAAGGTTTGGAAATTCAATGTGAATGAAAAAGAGTTGAGAATCTTGAGGCAATGGATGAGGATGATAGTAATGAGGTGGCTGAAATAAAAGCTGCTCATTTTGAGGAGTCTATGAAATATTCCCGAAGAACTGTCAGTGATGCTGATATTTGGAAGTATCAAGCCTTTCCACAAACACTACAACAATCTCGAGGCTTTGGTTTCAAGTTTCGATCTCCAGAAAGACCTGCTGGTACTCCTACTGGGGATTCACATGTATTTTCTACAACATATAATAAAGATGACGATGACTTATACAGTTAGGAAACTTCATACAAAACTGTCATCTTAATGAAGAGACAAAAGTGTCTGTTCTAGCAGGGACCTTCCACTGACAACTAGCCAAAGCTATTAAATTTGGCTCCGCTTTGCATATATGACTTTAATATTCATATGTTCTAAACTTTATTTAATTTAGCAGCCCTTTAGTAGTGGGCGAACTGAATACTCTTTAGTCACTTGTAAGTTGTTAGACCAAGATCAACTTTATGGCAAATAAAGTTACCGAGCTATGAAAACCTTCGTTCAACTGGTAGATAATGCTATGGAAACTTTTCTTTTTCTTTATGCTGTTATAAAATATGTTTTACTAAAATAAACTCTGCAACAAAGAAAGCCTTGTTCAACTCTGGTAGGTATGCTATAGAAACTTATTATTCTAAAGCCTTGTTCAACTCTGGTAGGTATGCTATAGAGACTTATTATTCTAAAGCCTTGTTCAAATCTAGTAGGTATCCTATAGAAACTTATTATTGTAAAGCCTTGTTCAACTGGTAGGTGTGCTATTTTTCTTTATCTCCTAAGGAATATTTTTTCACTAAATCATTTTACAACAAAACCTAGTTGAACTTCTATTTATATGCTATAGAATTTTGCTTTATACTAACCCTGTTAGGATACAGTTTACAATAAAATGTCAATTTATGTTCTTACATTTATTATTATTAACATTACTATGCGTCCACTACACTTGTGATTCAAGCTATGGAAGCCAGAATCACCTGTATTTATTGCAGAAGGTTCACATCTCCTGAAGCATCCTTGTCAATTCACCTGCCCTTGTTTTGTTGAATCTTATTTCGTGGCCTATATAAACCACCTGGAAGAAAGACAAGTGTTAGCGATAGATTAAATTGGCAAATTAAAGACAACTGGTGCTAGAAATAATTGTATTTCTTCCAAATTTCCCCAATATAAAATTTATATGTTCTGCTTAGTGCAAAATGACAGCTTGCACAGACAATAAACGAACATATTAAACTGTACATTGGTAATTTAACTTCCAATTTAACCTATCGCTAACAATAGTATATATCTCAGCAATCATATGTGTGATTTTGCCATTCTGCTAGAACTATGAAGCAATGAACGTGCATTCTATTGGATAAATTCATTTCTTCCAATCAGGAATCAGGAGAAAGCTAACTCGTAAATAAAAAGCACCTATGTATGTAACATGAGATAAAAATGGCATTTCGTTTTCGTCATCTGATTTGACCTAATAAATGCTCACACTATTTGTAGAGTTGGAAAATACAATGTCCCCATATAAGGTGTTAAGAAACAAGCAACCCAAATAGTGTTGTAAAACCCTCTGCAATAGAGAGGAAACAATGTGTTTTCCAGCTATTATGTCTCGTCATGTTATGTATGTATCCATGTATGTTTTTCATGCATTTTTGGATGTACATTGGTGAATTTTGTCTAGGATTTAGGCGGATCCTTAAGAAAGAAGCAACCCAAATAGTGTTGTAAAACCCTCTGCAACAGAGAGGAGATAGTGTGTTTTCCAACTATGACATCTCCTCATGTTGTGTATGTATCCATGTATATTTTTCATGTGTTTTTTGATGTACACAGGCGTAATTGTATGTCTAGGAGTTAGCCGACTCCTTAACAAAAAAGCAACCCAAATAGTATTGTAAAACCCTCTGTGACAGAGAGGAGATAGTGTGTTTTCCAACTATGATGTCTCCTCATGTTATGTATGTATCCATGTATGTGTTTCAAGAAAGAAAGGTGAAAATACTGTTTTCTAGCAACAAATAGTCGTTCTTGTCTTCGTTGTTCATTGCACAATGGCAAGATGGCACATACACAGAGTGGATATACATACTTGAAGGAGCTCCGCATGGCTGCTACTCTTTCCCTCGCTATCCACCAAAACGTCACCATCCAAAAATGGCGAAAATGGGACCTTGTCGGCCCTTTTTATTATTTACTAATAATAGTTTTGAATGCCACGTTTTAGGCTTTTTGTCCATGCCGATAAATTATTTTGAAATCCCGCCAACACTGACATGTTTTCCTGGCAACAGTTGCAAGTATTGGCCCTTTTCTGTTTCGAGAAAGAAAGGTGAAAATACTATTTCTTTCCACTCTGCAAATTGAAAGGGAAAGCTGAACGTTTCAGTGCACGTGGACAAGTTGGAGGAGAAATCAAACCGAATTCAGGTGACACGTACTATCCAATAGTGTTACAGAGGGTTTTACAACACTATTTGGGCTGCTTCTTTCTTAACACCAATGGTTTTACAACATGAATTGTTGCAAAACAGAATGAAGTGAAGGCAGGCTTCAAAACACATTGTATTTTCCGACATGCACTACAGAATGTGCACACCTAGATATACTGGTCTAAAAACCAGAAAGGCCTAGGGTATATTGTGATGTCGAGGTTGAAAAATGCAATGTGTTATGAAATATGCAATTTGTTACATACTTCAAACTTAAACAGAACAATGGAAGGTGTGATCTGGAAGACTTTCATACTGTTTTGTAACATTCCATCTTACAAAACCATGGGTGTTAAGAACCAAACAACCTAGCATGAGACAACCCTTTACATCTCAAGTGGATGATTAAAATAACTGAAACCCAAAACTGTGTTTCCCATTTAGAATTCTTTTCTCCACTTTTTTTTTAATGCTGCAAAATTTAAACACAACAATGGAATGTGTGATTTGGAAGACATTCAAGTAACACTCCATGTTGAAAACCCGTGGGTGTTAAGGAGCAAGCAATCCACCATGAGACAACCCATTACATTAAAACAAGGATATTAAAAAAAATGAAACCCAACACTGTGTTTCCCATTGAGAATAATTTTGTACAATTTTTTTATTGAAACCCAGCACTGCGTTTCCCATTCATAATTATTTTTTGCAGTTTCTTTTTTCAATGGTGCAAAATTGAAACACAACAATGGAATGCGTGATTTTGAAGACATTCGAGCAACTGAAATACTCCACATTCTGTTTCCCAAATTTCAAACACAAAGAACTTGTAAAAGCCTCTTCTTGCAACAAAATTACCCCTCACCTCAATTTCGTGTGTATTCTCTTCCAAATCCTCCACATGCACTCCACACTTCAGCTAATTTGGTCGGTATTCTCCTCAAATTCATCCACGTGCTCTCAGACTTTCAGCTTTCCCTTTCAACGCGGGAGCCGGCTAACTGCTAGACAAAATTCACCTATGTACATCAAAAAACACATGAAAAACATACACATGAACATGTATGGATACATACATAACATGACGAGACGTCGTAGTGCAGGGCCCGCCAAACGCTTGAAATCGGCGGAGGGGACGAAACGTCTGATCTACGGTCAAACAAGAGTTAACGACATCGTCAGGTGCATTTTCCCGCCCGTTGCCGAGCGAAAAAGCGGGCGGGTTAGCTTCGTTGGCAAGTTTCTTTTTGTGTGGCGAGGGAATAGTGGAAGGAATGACATGGGCCTTTTCTATTTGGAGAAAGCAAGGTGAAAATACTATTTGTTTTGTTTCTGTCTGCACGTTGAAGGCGAAAGCTAACTGCTAGACAAAATTCACCTATGTGTATATGATAGCATATGCGGCCATACCAAATTCAGGTATGGCAACAGTTGCAGGTATTGGCCCTTTTCTGTTTCGAGAAAGAAAGGTGAAAATACTATTTCTTTCCACTCTGCAAATTGAAAGGGAAAGTTGAATGTTTCAGTGCACGTGGACAAGTTGGAGGAGAAATCATACCAAATTCAGGTGACACGTACTATCCAATAGTGTTGCAGAGGGTTTTACAACACTATTTGGGCTGCTTCTTTCTTAACACCAATGGTTTTACAACATGAATTGTTGCAAAATAGAATGAAGTGAAGGCAAGCTTCAAAACACATTGTATTTTCCAACATGCACTACAAAATGTGCACACCTAGATATACTGGTCTAAAAACCAGAAAGGCCTAGGGTATATTGTGATGTCGAGGTTGAAAAATGCAATGAGTTATGAAGCATGCAATTTGTTACATACTTCAAACTTAAACAGAACAATGGAAGGTGTGATCTGGAAGACTTTCATACTGTTTTGTAACATTCCATCTTACAAAACCATGGGTGTTAAGAACCAAACAACCCAGCATGAGACGACCCTTTACATTTCAAGTGGATGATTAAAATTTTATTGAAACCCACCACTGTGTTTCCCATTTAGAATTATTTTCTGCACTTTTTTTTTTTCAATGGTGCGAAATTGAAACACAACAATGGAATGTGAGATTTTGAAGACATTCGAGCAACCGAAATACTCCACATTCTGTTTCCCAAATCTCAAAGACAAAGAACTTGTAAAACCCTCTACATTAAAACAAGGAGATTCAAAAAAATGAAACCCAACACTGTGTTTCCCATTGAGAATAATTTTGGACAGTCTTTTTATCAACCGACTTAAATTTAAACACAATAATGGAATGCGTGATTTGGAAGACATTCAAGAAACTAAAATACTCCACATTGTGTTTCCCAAATTTCAAATTACCCCTCACCTCCATTTCATCCGTATTCTACTCCAACTCCTCCACGTGCACTCAGACCTTAAGCTTTCCATGTACATTTAAACAAGGAGATTGAAGAAAATAAGAAGTGAGCCACAACCCACTGTGTTTTTCATGATGCTATTGTTATGTGAATAATGTGCTGGGCAGAGATCGAGCATGAGTGTTTTGCTAAAAGTAAGGGTTGCTAAAAATTATGAAGCTTAAATTCAATACATTGTCCTCTTACTGTGTGCATAACACTAGCTGCTATCTTCTTACTGTTTTGGCAAAGTCAGGGACAACCCATTGTGTTTTCCTTACTGCAACAGTTAAGTAAATTTTTTGTTGGAAGCATATGAACAGGTAGTGAGCAAGACTGTTTTTCTTAAAGAAAGGGGTCTCATAAGAAAAGAAAGGGAAGTTGAAAACATTATTTTGTTACATTCCGGAAAATAAAATAAGAAGTGAGCCACAACCCACTGTGCTTTCCATGATGCTACTGTTATGTGAATTTTGTGTTGGAAACATATGGGCAGATATTGAAAAAGAGTGTTTTGCTCAAAGTAGGTATCCATGTATGTTTATGTGTATGTTTTTCATGCGTTCTTCGATGTACATAGGTGAATTTTGACTAGCAGTTAGCCAGCTCCCATAAGACAAGAAAGGGAAGTTGAAAAAATTATTTTGTTACATTTGGGAAAAAAAAGAAAGAAGTGAGCCACAACCCACTGTGTTTTCCATGATGCTACTGTTATGTGAATTTTGTGTTGGAAACATATGGGAAGATATTGAAAAAGGCTGTTTTGCTCGAAGTAGGTGTTGTTAAAAGAGTACAATAGGAACT
The DNA here is from genome assembly GCA_007115665.2 of Sequoiadendron giganteum. NCBI lineage: Eukaryota > Viridiplantae > Streptophyta > Pinopsida > Cupressales > Cupressaceae > Sequoiadendron > Sequoiadendron giganteum. Next base: position 375,839,400 of record CM021101.1, read on the forward strand.
TCAAAACATTCATTTCTCACAGACTGTATAAAATAATAAGTGAGCCACAACCCACTGTGTTTTCCATGATGCAACTGTTATGTGAATAATGTGTTGGGCAGATATCGAAGAAGAGTGTTTTGCTGAAAGTAAGGGTTGTTAAAGATTATGAAGCTCAAGTTCAATACATTATCTTCTTACTATGTGCATAACACTAACTATTGTCATTGAACAAGATATTTGCTAATAATCATTTCGAATGCCATGTTTTAAGCTTTTTGTCCGTCCACACCGAACAATTAATTTGAAAACCCACCGACGCTGACTCGATTTCCCTGCAACGGGACAACAAACGGCACACAGGATGAGACATCCCACCCTCAAGTCTTTCCTTCCCATCCGACAACCTTTTCCCTCGCCAGTCCCACCTCTTCCGTCACGATTCTTTTCCCCATGCATTATGGGGGCCATATCCTATGTTATATACATAATTGAATTTTCTCTAGGAGTTAAGGAGGGAGCAAGCTTACTCCTGAACAAAATTCACATACGTATATAACATACAATATGCCAGTTTCAGGCATAAATTCAAATATGTATATAACATAGGATACGCCGATTTCAAAATCCTACACAAAATTCACCTATGCACATTGAAAAAACGCATGAAAAACATACTCATGAACATACATGGATACATACATAACATGAGGAGATGCCGTAGTGAAACAGTGGGTTTTACAATAGTCCGAGTTTTAGGAGACAACGTGTTTTCCAAAACAACAGTGTATAAAATGGCGGCAAAAATGGGATTGGATGTGGGATTTTTGCCAATTATGAATTATGAGTTTTAGGAGACAGTGTGTTTTTCAAAACCCTCGACAGAAAAAACATTATGAGACCTGCATTTCAACTAAATCTTAGACAAAATTCACCTCTGTACATCAAAAAAATGCATGAAAAATACATAAGAACATACATGGATACATACACAACATGAGGAGATGTCGTAGTGAATCAGTGGGTTTTACAATAGTCCGAATTTGAGGAGACATTGTGTTTTCCAAAACAACAGTGTATAAAATGGCGGCAAAAATGGGATTGGATGTGGGCTTTTTGCTATTTCCCAATTAGCTTTCGCCAAATGGTTGGGAGCCGGCTAGCTACTAGAAAAAATTCACCTATGCACATTGAAAAAATGCATGAAAAACATACACATGAACATACATGGATACATACATAACATGAGGAGACACCGTAGTGAAACAGTGGGTTTTATAATAGTCCGAGTTTTAGGAGACAGTGTGTTTTCCAAAACAAGAGTGTATAAAATGGTGGCAAAAATGGGATTGGATGTGGGATTTTTGCTATTTTTACCAATTATGATTTCAAATGTTGGGTTTTACATGATTTTTGAAATATAGCATTTGATTATTGGAGGTGATTCTGCTTTCTACAAACATTATTTAGTAATTTCACTCATATTTGTATAATGGGTTGTCGCTTTTTTCATTCGGAAAGGGAAAAATTCGATAAACAACAAACGGGGAGGAAACAAACAAAAAATTTCAAAACCATGGATACATACATAACATGAAGAGACGTCGTAGTGAAACAGTGGGTTTTACAATAGTCCGAATTTGAGGAGACAGTGTGTTTTCCAAAACAACAGTGTATAAAATGGCAGCAAAAATGGGATTGGATGTGGGCTTTTTGCCAGTTACGAATTATGAGTTTTAGGAGACAGAGTGTTTTTCAAAACCCTCGATAGAAAAAACATTATGAGACCTGCATTTCAACTAAATCCTAGACAAAATTCACCTCTGTACATCACAAAAACGCATGAAAAATACATAAGAACATACATGGATACATACACAACATGAGGAGACGTTGTAGTGAATCAGTGGGTTTTACAATAGTCCGAATTTGAGGAGACATTATGTTTTCCAAAACAACAGTGTATAAAATGGTGGCAAAAATGGGATTGGATGTGGGCTTTTTGCTATTTCCCAATTAGCTTTCGCCAAATGGTTGGGAGCCGGCTAGCTGCTAGACAAAATTCACCTATGCACATTGAAAAAACGCATGAAAAACATACACATGAACATACATGGATACATACATAACATGAGGAGACGCTGTAGTGAAACAGTGGGTTTTACAATAGTCCGAGTTTTAGGAGACAGTGTGTTTTCGAAAACAACAGTGTATATAATGGCGGCAAAAATGGAATTGGATGTGGAATTTTTCCTATTTCTTTTGTGTGGCGTGGGAAAAGTGGAAGGGAATGACGTGCGCCTTTTCTGTTTGGAGAAAGCAAGGCGAAAATACTATTTGTTTTGTTTCCTGTATGCACGTTGAAAGGGAAAGGTGAAGGTCTGAGAGCATGTGGATGACTTCGAGGAGAATACTGACCAAATAAGCTGAAGCGTGGAGTGCATGTGCAGGATTTGGAGTAGAATACAGATGACATTGAGGTGAGGGGTAATTTTGTTGCAAGCAGAGGGTTTTGCAAGATGTTTTAATTTATAAATTTGGGAAACACAATGTGCAGTATTTCAGTGGGCTTTTTGACTATTTCCCAATTAGCTTTCACCAAATGGGTGGGAGCCGACAAACTGCTAGACAAAATTCACCTATGCACATTGAAAACACGCATGAAAAACATACACATGAACTTACATGGATACATACATAACATGAAGAGACGTCGTAGTGAAACAATGGGTTTCACAATAGTCTGAGTTTTAGGAGACGGTGTGTTTCCCAAAACAAGAGTGTATAAAATGGCGGCAAAAATGGGATTGGATGTGGGCTTTTTGCTATTTTTCCCAATTATGATTTTGAATGTTGGGTTTTACATGATTTTTGAAATATAGCATTTGATTATTGCCAGCAAACTGCTAGACAAAATTCACCTATGCACATTGAAAACACGCATGAAAAACATACACATGAACTTACATGGATACATACATAACATGAAGAGACGTTGTAGTGAAACAGTGGGTTTCACAATAGTCTGAGTTTTAGGAGACGATGTGTTTCCCAAAACAAGAGTGTATAAAATGGCGGAAAAAATGGGATTGGATGTGGGCTTTTTGCTATTTTTCCCAATTATGATTTCAAATGTTGGGTTTTACATGATTTTCAAAATATAGCATTTGATTATTGGAGGTGATTCTGCTTTCTACAAACATTATTCAGTAATTTCACTCATATTTGTATAATGGGTTGTCACTTTTTTCATTCGGAAAGGGCAAAATTCGATAAAAAACAAATGGGGAGGAAACGAACAAAAAATTTCAAAACCCTCGACAGAAAAAAACGGTTTCAACTAAATAAATTCTTCGGCAGCCCCATAATTTTAAAAACACAGACGGGAGGAGACGCAAAACTAAAATCCTCAACTGAAAATAACAAACCCTTAATGGAGCAACGAATGTCGTTCATTTCTTCGCTGTTCATAGCATAATGGCAAGATGGCACATACACAAAGTTGATATATATACCTGAATGAGCTCTGCATGGCTACTACTCCAGTGCTACTCTGGTTGCTACTCTTACCCTCGCTATCCACCAAAACATCGCCGTCCGAAAATGGCGAAAATGGGACCTTGTCGGCCCTTTTTATTGTTTGCTAATAATGGTTTCGTTTGGCCACGTTTTAGGCTTTTTGTCCACGCTGAATGATTATTTTGAAAAAACCGCCGACGCTAACACGATTTCCCAGCGACAGGACAACAAACGGCACGGGAGATGAGACGTCCGACCGTCAGGTCTTTCCTTCCATCCGACAACTTTTCTGTCACGGCGGGTCCCACCTCTTCCGTCGTGGCTCTTTTCTCCATGCGCTATGGGTGCATAGGCCATGATATACACATAGGTGAATTTTGTCTAGCAGTTGCCGTTTTGTAACATCTTTTATTTTTGAATAAAACTATTTAGTAAATATTAATGATGTATTTGTGAAATGTTGATAAAGTATTTGTTGATTAATGGATTTGTTGTTATTTTGCTAATGGGGCTAGTAAGATTTTTATTAAGATGTGTTGTGTGATAGAGATAAGTCTTGGAGAATGTGAAATAGATCTTGATATTGAAGTACATCAACTTATAATTCAATTGTGTGACTGCATTTAATTAAATAAATTGATAATGTTTGCTTAATATATGAGTGCATATAGAAGTGGTGGATGATCATTTGGATGTTTTGGATTCTTGAGTGATCTCTCTTCACCTCAACCATGAGTTTGGTTATGTAGTCTTTGTTTTATTTTTTATAATCATTTATTGGCTTACAACATGGTGTCAATAAGACTCAAATGTTGCTCTTTATTTTTTATTTCTCCTAATTATGTATACACAAATATTTTTGTTTTTTTATTCTATCTAATAATGTTTGAGTTTTAAAAGGCTCCTTTTTATGTTTTAATCACCTTTTTTAATGAGTGCATAGAATAATTTACTTATATAATAATTGTGTTGATAAATTTCTACTATTTTTAAAAAATAAATAATTTAGATTAAAAACTTAGTTTTATTTAAAATATATTTAATGTGCAAGTTGCATTACAATAAATTAGGTAAATATATTATTTTCAATATATAGTTAATTCTTTAATTGTGAGTTAAGATAAAAGTTTATCACTAAAAATAATCGTGAATAGATTTCTTCTAATTAAATAAATAGAAATTCAAATGTTTTATCTCATATATTTTTATTTGAGAATAAAATAATAGGATCCCATTTTAGGTTTTATAATCAAGTTTTTATACAAGAAAGAAGATTGTTATTGAAAAGTGAGATTTCCATTTAGATGAAAATATACTAGTTTTGGTGTTGAGAAATTAGAAATATTTTTTAGATGTTTGAAGGGTTCTCTTGTAAGTGGATTCTTACTCAAAATTGTCTAGTTGTGTATAAAAAATATTTCTTTTATGGTTAATAATGAATTTAGGATCTTGTATTGGAAAGACGTGTGATTGGTTTTGTATTAAGATGATGTGATTTCTTGTGAAAGAAGAAATTATCATTGAAAATTTGAAATCAGTAAATTTGTGAGAACAATTCAATTTATGAATAAATTTAGAGATTTGATGATTGTTATAACATGATTGTAGAACTCTTAAATTTGACTTAAGATATTATTTGGTGGTGAAAAAAGCAAAGTTTTATTGTAGAGTAAACATAGGAAACCATTTGGCTGGTAGGGTGGGCACCCCTCCAACCTGGCGGAGGGGACGTGGCAGATGTGCCACGGTGTCTGGCGAGGTGGGTTTGGAGTTTGATGTGGGAGGGCTTCCATGAGTTGGAGCTGGCAGAAAATGTCACTTCACATTAGTACGAGCATTGATGGCAAGGTGATGTCGCCCTTTTCGAGGCCAACTAGAGTGCTTTGGTATGATGGACCTAGTCCTATCAGCATGTTTTTGAAATGTTTGGAGATACCTCATTAGTGGAGGTGGCGGCCACTAAGTACTTGGCATTAATCCATGTTGGGCTGGCTTTAAGTCCAAATAAGGTGTGATTTCTTCTTCATTATTTGCCTTCGATTGCGGATGGTGCTCAATTCCTTTCTGGCAGTGTGTGGTCTGTGCTTAGGTGTCGATGGCCAAGCGCTCAAGATTTGTGATAGAGGTGTCGGTAGAGGGGCTGGCTAGATTTGGGGCGGATACTCTGATTTCATTGAACTCGTTGGCTTGACAAGCCTCTTTTAGAGCAATAATGGACCAACGATTGAAAAGGGTCCTTCTCAATAACATCCCTTTGGTGGTGGTGGCAACCAAAATGATCTTGGGTGCCGGGAATTTGTACAATAATGAATATGGAAGGGATAACCTGCATATTTCTTCCAGGTTCCTGGCTTCTCTCCTGGACAACCAAGTTGATAAAGCCATGGCAAAATTGTTGCTGGAAAAAATGTTTAGGGAAGATTTGGTGGAAGGGGTTGATGAAATTCTAAGTGCGATGGTGGTTGGAAGAGGGATTCCATGTCCTTGCAACTTGGAGCTCCCACGAGGTTCAGACGAGGCAATCAAATTGTACCCATTTCTTCTTGACTTGAGCGGTCCGACACTCATGAAGCATAGGATGATAGTGACGGTAGCAGTGGAGTTCCTGAATAAATTGTTCGGGTTGTTGGCAGCTGGGGGTGTGGAATGGATAAAAGACTTCAAAAGGAATTTGATGAGTTAAACCATTTTTTGTAAGTTTGGTATGGTTGGGCCCTGGTTTAATAGGTTAGGTTTTCTTGTTTCCAAAAGCTAGGTATGCATTCTGTGGTGGGCGTTAGCCATGGTGGCCATTTTGGTTAATCTAGTTTAAGGTAGTTTTGTATGGATGGGCTGGTGGGCGAATGATATTCATGGAAGTTTTTTGATTTTTTGGCTATAATGCATGGAGGTTGAAGGTGAATACTATATCCTGCGATGGCAGACGTTTGTAGCCCAAATTTTTTTATAATATAAATATAAACTTGCGTATCAAAAATAAAAAAACATAGGAAACCATTAAAAAACATAAAAATTCAATGGGTGGGAATTATAAATATTTTCACAATGATTATGGGTGCATTAGAATCTAAAATAAATTATAGTTCTATGTTTTACAAATCAAGATTTTGATTGGGTGTCGAAACCCTAGATCCATGTCAAGAGAAACATGGAGAAGGATTACTTAGAAGGGTTTATCTCAAATTTAATGTATAATTATATGTTGATTACATGATTGCATGTGTTTGCCATTTCTATTTTGGGATGATGTGCTGTTAATTTCATGTCAAATTGAGTGTAATTGTGAAATTGGAGAAATAGAAAGCAAAAATGATAACAAGATAAAGATTAAAAATAATGCTCTTATATCTTCCATTTTCCCTTGAGACCCTAGCGTCTGGTTAAACTTCTTTCTTATTGCTGCATTTAGGTGCCTTTGGTGTGTAATGGGGAATGCATCAGGTTGGGCACCACTCCTCTCTTTGTCACAAACTCCATCCTCAAGGTTTGCATGCCATCCTCGACTCTTGATCCTACTGATTGCTTTGCTTTGATTGCTCTTGATGGAAGTTGTTCATTTGTTTCTTGCAATGATCTAAGTTAGGACTAGTAATTATGCCAGGCTACTTACTCTAGGTATTGCTTCTCTTGGTTGCCATGATCCTTCTAGTATGAAGTCCATTGCTTTGGGGTCGTCACACCTTGGTAGGATAAATTATGGCCTTTCCCTTGTGCACAATGTTTCCATGTGATTTGTAGACAAGATGCTCTTGAAAATGAAGATTTTTATCTATATAAGGGCTCGGTTTGCAAGTTTAACAATTTTTGACCTTCCCTCCCCGATTTACACAATTGTGTCTTGGATTCATGGAAGCCTCTCATTGAGGAAAATATTGAGCTCTTCCCTTGTGAAAGGGGCTTCATCATTGCATCTTTTACCTTTTCAAAAGATAGGGATTTGGTGCTTGATGTTAACTTATGGATGTGGGGAGAGCACTCTCATTCAAGCCATAGAATATTATCTTCAACCCCCCTTTTGATCCTCTCAATGTTAGACCTATAGGATTTAATGGTGAACCCCCAACATCCTAGGAAGAACTGTTAGACCAAAATATCTTCCACAAGAGAGAAAAAGGCAAGAATAGCTTGCTTGATTATGGATGCAATATTACAAGATTGAATATGAAATGTACATGAGAAGCCTTGCTGATAAAGGCAAGGTGAGAGATAGATTAGACAAGATTATGACATGTGTCTTAATCCCATGTTATGAGACAACTAACTTGACAAAAAAGTCAAAAAGATAAGATATGATAAGATCTTATTTAGACAACTAAGACTTCCAGAAGGTCACCTAGGACCCAAGTAAACTTATTATGTGAATGTCCTACTAGGAATTAGCTAGGTATAAGACCTTATTCACACCAACAAGATCAATGTAGGTTTGACTTTCAAATCTTCCACTTTAGTTTTGGGAAGATTCCTACCATGAGGACATTGGAGATGTTATTGGTTGTTTCTTGAAGGCTGACTCTATTACTTCCTACATGGGTCACATTACATTTTCTCGTATTTTGGTGGACATTGATATCTCAAGCCTATTCACATGGATATTTTTTTGATGGTGGGGGATATGCCTTGGAATCAATTGCTTGACTATGAGTGTCTCCCCTTTAGATGTAGATGATGCTTTGCTATTGACCACTTGACTTATGATTGTCCATTCTCTCAGTGCAAGGGTGTGATGGCATGGTGGATTAATGCTTGTGAATATCACTTGACTATCCATGCTCTTGACTCTTTGGTTGGTGGTTCATCTCAAGATGTTGGATCTTCTCTTCTAGTTTCAATTTCTAATGGGATTGGTGTGACTCTAGCAAGTCCTACTCTTGCTACTCCATTGGCTCCCATTGGTGAGTCTCATCTAGCTTCTGCTTCAGTTGTTTAACTTACTATTTCATTTGCTTCAAAACAACTTCAGCTTGCTCTTGAGGTGGTTTCTTGACATTCCTTTTTTCCCGTTGCACTCATGGATGGGCCCTCTATGGTAGAATCCTCCCTGCTTCTCCTAGATTTGAGGACTTGGAAGATAATTTTTCTTGTACAATTGTACATAGAAGAAAGGTCTTCCCACATTTGTCTCCCAATCTCATACTAGAGTGAAGGGCGTGAGATTGAATAAGGTTGAGTTTGAAATTATTTATGTTGGATCCTTGGGCACCCTTTTATTTCATAAATTCTGGTTGTAGTTGTGTTGTTTAATCCCATTTGAGACATTGTTGTATTTGTCTTTTCTTGTGGGTTTGTTGTGTAATAGGGCAAGGACCCTTGTTTCACATTTTATCGAATAAACACAATTATAACTACAATAGTTTTATTTTACAAACTAGATTCCTTTAAAATTTTTATGGGGTGGTGCACAATTAAGTTGGCTAAATATTCATAAAAAAATACTTGTACCTAGTTTATGAATTATAAGATATGAGTAAATTAGTGATTTTCTATTTATAGTAAAATAAGAAAAATGTGTTAATATTGAATTCTACTAACACTAACAAGTTAGGTCAAAGAGAAAACATGAGATATTTAGTGGGATACTAGGAAAGGGCGTTTTGGATTCCTCTATATTTTTGAAGTCTAATTTGACACACAAGTCTAGAATGTCTTGTAGGTTGTGTATTTGATTGTTATGTGTGGTTTGAGACAATATATGTTATATGATGCATTTTTTTAACTAGAGTTTTTGGATAACTTATCTTAATGAATGCATGCGTTTCCCAACTTAGCTTGCTAACAAGTTCACTCCTTTGTGAGTTGAAGATTGGGTTGTAGGAAATATGTTATTATGGAAGACCTCTTATATTGATATGAGTAGTAGATCTACAAACTCAATAATAGGGAAAAAAATTGATGGCTACTAGGAGTGGTAGCGTGTGCTCATGACACATAATTTTCCTTCTTCTTTATGTGATGTAGTCAGTACTCAAGTACACTACACAGTTGGGAGATGGAACTTTAGTTGATTGAGACACATAGAGATTTGTGGTATTGTAATCTTATGGAGTGTAGAGGTCAACATGCTTTTCTAGATTATGTCTGGTGTTGAGTTATTTGTGTGCTATGATTGTAGTCTTGTTCTTGTCTTTGTTTTATGTTTTATGTGACTGTACATTGGTTCCATATAGTAGATCTACAATCTCAATGACATGGATGTATGATAATGGCTACTAAGAGTGGTAGTGTGCTCTTTTGACATATAGTTTGCCTTCTTTTTTATGTGAGTTAGTTAGTACTTAAGTACACTACATAGTTGGGAGATGAAAATTTAGTTGATTGGGACATGTAGGGATTTGTGGTATTGTAATCTTATAAAATGTAGAGGTCAATGCTTGTCTAGATCGTGTCTTGTTTTGAGTTATTGGTGTGCTATGATTGTAGTCTTGTTCTTGTCTTTGTTTTTTCGATATGTGTGTTTTGTATTTCATGCGAGAGTAAGTTGGTTCCATGTGTTTAAATAAGTCTTAAAGTTCTTGGATATATGTAGTATGGGATGCGAGATAAGTCATTTGGAGTGTTGCGTATGGTCTTGAGTGTACAGTGTTAGTTGAACTTAGTATGGTTGCAACATCTTTATGAATGTTGTTGTCAGCTATTGATTTTATGTGTTGCATCTTATCTTTTATGTGACTTATGTTATGTATTTGTGTTTATATGCCTTTTAAAATGTTTGAAATGATGTGTTGTATGATCTTAGTTGCTTTGATATGCTATATTATAGTGTTATTAATGTTGTGAAAGTGGATCACTTTGGATAAGTTATTTGGATTATGGTTTTGAATTAATATCCATGTGAAAGTAAGGAGAATTGAACTAAAAAGATAATCATGAGAAGAGTTTGTACTTCACACATTTATATTGTCCATTGAATAGTTTATGCCATATTAATGGTTGGGGAGGATGAGGTTCCTTCAATGTGTAGGTTCAATTCCTTTTCCATCAATAAATAGAGCTTGAAGGGATTAGCTTATGAATTTAGGCTAAAGTTATTATACACATAGTGTACTTTGAGTAAGACCATTTTTGTATACGTGGAAAGTTGTGTCATGCCCACCTTTAGATGTAGACATAAGAAAAGAACTACAATTTAAAAAAATGCTAAAACATCACCTAATATCTCATTTCACATGACTTGCTAACATGTGCACTTAATGGAAATGCATGTGCAACATTATAGTACGCACATTGCCTCAAAGGCAATTATGAAAGATGCAAGATCAAATATGGTGAAATCCACTTCATTCACCTTCGGTGGAGGTTTTCCTATTAGGGTTAGGAGCTTTGTAAAATCACTTCAAGGAAGAATCTATCCTAGGATCCTCCCCTTTAGGGTACATATATATGAGACAATGGAGGTCAAGTTCTCGAAATGAGACCTCATTCCTATGGATAAATAATCAATTGTTCTCATTTCAATTACAAATAAGTACTTAAGGATTGAGTTATCAATTTGTTACTAAATTCCTATTCCTAGAACAACTAAATCATAAATACGTTCTCTCTATTACTTAATTGGTTATTTTACAAGATGACATTTATTTCCATCATTTCAGCAATAATTGCATTTTGATTTATATTAACTTTAATGATTTAAGACTCACTGAAATTATTTGTTGTAACAATTCCCCCTTTTTGGCAACTAGTTTAGCAGCTTAGAGGATAAAATGATCTTCCCAATCTAATTTTATGAAATAACAATGTTTGGTTTCCTTCTCTCCATTAATTATTTAGTTAAACTTATCATGACAACATTAAAATCACATCCTTTCAAACATTAATTGCGATTGTCAAAATTCAACCTTAACAAATTAGGACTTCTCACAGAGTTCACTTAGGTCATTCCTTTCTCTCTAACATTTAGTTTATTTTCTTAACAAAGGGGGAAGTTCCAATTGTATTCCAACATAACAATCTGGTTTTTGAGAAATCGATCTCCTTGAATTTACTTAGTTGGATTAATAATGTTTAACCCACTTTAACTAATCCACTTTATTAATGAATTCATTAATTTCAGTTTAGGGAAGTAACCTTAAAATATATTTATTTAGTTTCTTAAATTCGATTGGGTTACGACTTAGAGGGATGACTACTTCCATTTAACTATGCCATAATCAATCAATTACTACTAAGGAATGATTTTTTTGTGTGTATTGACATTTAGATTTACTAAGTCAATGCAAATACACTTAAACAATGTCCAACCTATAATTACTTATATTGATCCAATAGATTTTACATACCTGAGATTTAAGTCTATTAAAATTTTAGCCTGAATTCCAATCTAATTCCCTATCATTGTTTTCTCTTACCTCTATTCTTGGTTCCCTTAATCCTCCCTCATGTTGTTATATATATAATTATTTATTCTTTTAGTAAAGAGAAATAGTTTAATACTCTAAAAAAATATATAGAGTAGAAGGAGGTGAATTAAATGAGTAAGTAGTTGTTCCATTCTAAATCGTTTCTAACATCCCTAGTCATCATCCCTTAAAAAAGCCATATATTGTGCCTTGGCATGCAAAAGGAATGGTGAATCCTAAACCTAGCTCATGGCTAACCCCTTTCTAGGTTTAAATTTATACATCCATACTATCTAAACTTCCATTTCCTATTAAATATAAATCATTCCCATGTCATTCTAAGTTTTGCACTAGATCATCTTATTTAGAAGAAAGAAAGAAAACTTTTAACATCCATGAGACTAAAAATAGCTTATGGAATAGTAAGCTTGTCATTTTTGATTTTGGCCTCTCAAGCCTTTATACATTGCTAACATTAAGAACAAATATGTTGGCATAAATTTCCATCCTAAATACTCACTGCCCTTAAAAGAGTTCATGACCCTTAAGGCATACAATGAAATACATGCAAAGAAGATTATAAAAAATAAATAATAATTTAAACTACCCAAGCCCTAACAAAACCTGCTATAAGGCGAACTAGAGAACCATAAAGACCAAAACATGAAATGACCTAAAACACAGGGGAAGGGTACCAGTAACTGCTATTAATTAGGATGTATCAATGAACAGTAATTGGAACATGAATGGTAACTGGGACCTTTCCCCTAGCCCTTAAGCCTTGGACTACTCTAGAAGAGGCGCTCCATGGTGGTGACTCTAAACAATGGGTAGGTTTGCAAAGATGTTAAATGTATCAATAGCTACTGGACTCCTCAACCTCTTTATTTCTATCTTGCATAGGGTTTATTTGATCCTCCAACTGGTTGGGCTTGCGTGTTTAATGGTGATAGACTCAAACCCTACTAATATGTTTGTGCAAGTGCAGGGGTGGCATATACACTAGGTCAAATTATAACCCATATGATCAGGAGGAAGGAAACACCAAAGATAAGGTTTAGGGTTTGTTGGACTTTGAACCATGTGAGGGAAAACACAAACCTGATTGCAACCAACATGATTTTTTTATATTATCTGATTGTTCTTTTCTTTGATTCATTTTTTTTTGTTTAGATAGGTTTAAACAAAAACCTTAAAGGGCCGCTGGGTAGAGGGTGTGACAACCTCCATTCTAGGGGTTGCACCCTTCTGGGCACCCAATTTTTTTTATTTCATCTTTTATTTTTGGTGTTCCTTCTTCTTTTGTAAGATAAACCCTAGGAAGGAATAAACTCAAACTAACAACATTAATATGTATGTGCATATATATACAAATATGTATATCCATATATATGCATGTATATAACATAACTGAAAGAGTTTTTTGTACCTATATACCCTCATAAATGAACATCTATGCTAGCATGCCTATAATTTGATTTAGTGTTAAAAAAGAAATGAAGTTATACCAATACACTTATAAACATGTCTGGAATGCATATAATTGCTTTAACAAATTTGAAAGAGGTATTTGTTTATTTATATGGGATAAATTAATTCATTGCTACTTTATTTGCTAGAGGAATGCATGAGAACTTAAATTCTCCCCCTCTTTCATACAGATACAAATACAAGAATTTAAATGTCAACCGCAGTGAAAATAGAGCTAAAAATTAAATAAACATTATTTAATTTGTAGTTTTTTCTAACAACTTACTAACTCCACCAAATCACATTTAACTATTTTTATTTCTTGCAAATTAAGTATAAGAGGCTATTTTTTTTCGAAACAGTAATAGAGACTAACCATGGTAATACGACTTGCAACCATTTAAGAGAGAGGAGCAGTTTTCTAAATTTGTTATGAATGTATTATTTACAAATTTCATTATGTGACATAGATGCAATCAAGGAAAGAATTCCACACAAGTTACCTACACACTACAAAAGAAAATTTTACTGAAGGAGCAACAATTTTACAATAATTTATGCTTGGAGCAACAATGGAAGGGAATTTTACGGAAACAACCTTCCATGCCATCAGGTTTCTTCACACAATCATTAACACCTACAAATTAATCAATAAGATCTTTTTTTCCAAAGGTTAATGGGAGCTCACCTCCCATTTTTAGGGCATCCAAATGTTCACCTCCCAGCTTGGGGAAACACATGGTAATCAAGTAACATTTACATCATTAAATCACAACCCAAAACACTAACATTTCAACAATAAATACACATAAATTACAACAAAATACACATAAAGAAGCACAACAACAAGATACTCATACACAATCCTTCATTAAATAAGCAAAAACATTATAAAAGGTTCCTTCTCCAAGAACTTCGTAGAGGAGGAGTAAGGACATTATAAAAGGTTTCTTCTCCAAGAACCTCATAGATGGAGAGTAAGGACATCAAATTAAGGAGTAAGGAAATCAACTTAAGGGAAATTAATTAACATAATATATATATATATAGTAGTTAATCATTCAAGATCTCTCACTTATATATCCTCCACAAACTCAAAACTACACACCAAAAATCTATGTACATCCATCATGCAATAATTCATAAATGAGTTATACCAGTACTCTTTGTTAGACTAATTGTCCTTGATATCAAAGGTTCTTGCAAGTCCAAGAATGTCATTGAGAACAAAGAAGATAATTGCTGTTCAAGAAAAAATCAGGTCACTAATCATTACAATGAAGAATTAAGTTTAGTTGGTTTCTTTATGAAGAATATTAATGTTGGTTGACTTTTTTCTCATGACATTTTCATTGGAGAAATAACTTTAATAAAAGAGGCCGACCTCCTCCACCCAACTTAAAGTGCAAGTATATATATTATTATTGTGGCCGACCTCCTTATGGAATCACCTCACTTTGGGGATTCATTTTTGAAATTTCAAAAAAATAAATTATAAATAGGGTTGAACCGTCAAGTGGTGCACCATAGGTTATGATGAAGGGATGCATATTTAAGAGTTGCCTCTTTTTGTCAAAGAGATACACTTTTATGAAGTCACCCCCCTTTGAATGGTATAAAAGAAGATTGATTGGGATTTTTGAAGACAATCAATTAATAAGTATATCATTTAGATTTTAGAGTAGAGTTATGAAGCATATTGGAGAGAATATTTTAGGAGATTTATGAAGACTATTTGAGAATATTTAAAAAGAATATTAGAAGAGATTTATGAAGCATATTTTAGAGGAATTATAGCAGATCTAAAGAGAATATTATGGCATATTTTTTAGTAGATTGAGAGGAATTATAGCATATCTAAAGAACGAATTATTGCAAATTTGTGAGCAAATTTATAGTAGAAAAATTATTGTAGAGGTTGGTGCCTCTCATTAGAAGAGATTGGTGTCTCTTACTAGGTTGGTGCTTAGTTGTAGGGATTGGTGTCTTTGGTGGGTTGGTGCCTATGAAGATAAGCAAATATTGGTGTCTCAAGTAGGTTGGTGCCTACTAAAATTGTAAGAGAATCAATAAAATAATATTTTTTCATGGTTTTCTCCCGGAAGGGTTTCCACGTAAATCTTGTTCTCTCATGTTCTTGATTATTGGTGCTGTATGATTGATTTCATTGTGGTTAATTATTCAAAAAATTTAAAAAGACTACCTTATATTGATTCACCCCCCCTCTCATTATAAGTGTGTGCTCTTCACTCTTACCTATCAAATTCTTCCCCTCAAGGATATTTCACTCACTCAACCTTAAAAAAGGAGTACTCTCACCAAATTGGGAGAATATAATCCTACATAACAAAATCACATCACTCAAAACAACATTGACAACCAAAACCAACATAGAATTTACCACCAAATACATTTATACATGCATTTCACAAAGCTAAACAAGGAAACAAGATGCCAACCTAGAAGAATTCCACAAGAAAGCCCTCCAAGCTTTTCTCTTCACACCAAATTCTTCCTATTTTTCACTCACAAGCACTCCTTTTTCACCAAAACCCATCTTGAGAAACGTAAGAATGATCCCCCAAAAATCCTTCTCCACAATACAAAAAGGAAAACTCAATGGAAACCCTAATCCCTCCATCTTCAATTGTGAAGGTGACACTTGTCCTCCATAGTTGATCCTCCAAAACCCACTACTCCAGCCATGCACACTCTTGGTGTGAAGTCTCTTTGGGACCATTCCTTGTGGCTCCTTAAGCATGCTTGCTAATCAACTTGATCAAAAAAATTTTAAATTTTGTCACAATGATAAATGAATCCAAAAAGGGGTTCACTTTCATGTAAAGTTAAATGCATGCTCACAAAAGGGTCCTAGACTCAAGTCCTATGACCTAGGACCATGGGAAACACCAAATGAAGTGAAATTAAAACTTTAGATCCACATTAAACCTTACAAATGACATAGAATTCAAGTTGAAAATTACAAATCATAATCCTCTCTTAAATCCCACGCACAACATTCAAATACATATTCACAACACCAAACATTACACAAAAGATCTTAGCCTCTTGAAATAGGTTAGGTCGACTTAACCGATAATTCAAAATGGGTTACCATGTAATTTCCCTATTTCCATTAGCCATAGAACCCTTGCACACTCAATTTCAAATGTTAGTTCATCATCATGAAATTTATAGCTGAAGCAATGGAACATTAAAATATAATATATTCACATCTAACATTCCATATCGAAACATCTCTATTGCATACTTCATTTTATTATAATAATATTTTACATATTTCCAATAAACCACATTTAAGGTAGATGACCATAAATTCACAACATATGAACCATATTATAATACATCAAGTCATCAAATTAAACCACTCACAAAAGTAGTAGAAAACAAGATCATTTGATTAATTTGGCCATTCACATAACATCTTTAAAACTATGACCACATGAATTTATGCTAGTATATATATAAATATCATGAAATTAAAAGATGTGCCAAAATCAAAGGTCCACAACATACTAATTAAACATAACATAAAAATGTCCATGATTACAACAAAATAATCCAAAACAATGAAATAAAATTCTATTACTGAATGGTGGGCCTCACAAGTTGGCTCATTGGTATGATTGAACTAAATAAAATTTTATTAATGAAGGTTAAAGTTGTGGATGCTATACTATTAATTAGTGAATGATTTAATACTCTTAGATGGTACTATTTGTGTACTTATGAGATTACTTAATTAATGTATATGCATAGTATGAGATATGTTTTTAATTAATATTTAAAGTAAAAACAAAATTTAGTCACTTTTTGGGGTATGTTACATTTAGATTAGAGTAGGTCTCAAACACCAAGGATTTGTGCCTACTAGTGAACTATAATAAGTAGTGTTATAAAACACTTGATATATTATCATAAATTTTTCCTTGTTAATATTGGAAGAGTGATAAAGTGGAACCATTATTTTGAAACTTGAGAATGTACAATTAATTGAAATGATTGGAAAATATTTTGGGTTAAAATGAGTTGATGTGTTTGTGGGGCACACTGTAAAGAAATAATTGATTTTGAAATTTTTGGATGGATAAATTTAGGTGGTAAATAATAGAGTTTAGGAAAGAAAATCTAACTTTTGAGTTTTGTGAGAGGATTATTATTTAGTTCTATAGGGGTAATTTTTGGATCAATTGATGTGTGTCTTTGGTGAAAGATAAGTTGGTAATGATTGAAAATTATGGTAATTGAACTAATCCCTAATAGGAAAAAGAGTGAGTGTTAAATTATTACAATAAAATAAAAAAAATGCCAAAATATTCATTCAACTTAATAAAATAAGGAGAGAAAGAATCCTTCTTTAAAATTATAAAAGACTTATCCAAAGTGGATAAGAACAACTAATCTAATAAAGCAAAAAACAAAAATATTTATTAAAGCATGTTTAAAGTTTAATT